>OZ023206.1:17689876-18102376 GCA_963995525.1 Escarpia spicata
CTCTCTCTCTCTCTCTTCTCTCTCTCTCTCTCTCATCCTCTCTCTCCTCTCTCTCTCTCTTCTCTCATCTCTCTCTCTCTCTCTCTCTCTCTCTCTCTCTCTCTCTCTTCTCTCTCTCTCTCTCTCTCTCTCTCTCTCTCTCTCTCTCTCTCTCTCTCTCTCTCTCTCTCTCTCTCTCTCTCTCTCTTCTCTCTCTCTCTCTCTCTCTCTCTCTCTCTCTCTCTCTCTCTCTCTCTCTCTCTCTCTCTCTCTCTCTCTCTCTCTCTCTCTCTCTCTCTCTCTCTCTCTCTCTCTCTCTCTCTCTCTCGTGTCTTCGTTATCATATTTTAAAAAATAAAACGATATATGATAGTCGCCAAATCGACAAGGTGTCCAGGTTTCGTAAGAATCGACCATATGTGGTATGCGTATATATTCTTGAATATTGTTACATGTATTTTCATGCAATACTAGAATACAAGCAGGAATATACACTATTACAATTCATACTAACTGATATGAAGTTATTTTTTTTCAAACTTACTTCGAATAGCATACGTTTTAGATAATGCAGATAACCACGTGAAATTCGAACAGTATTCGTTTACGAATATACGTTGACATTCATATGTTGGAACGAGCGTCTAGTGGAATATTATCTAATATACTGATCCGATGTTTTCGGACACCAGCATTAAATGAAGATGTGCGCGATAACACAGATAGGTGTCGGGGGGCGGACACCGTCGGTTTTGCTGACACGAGCTTCAGTGGAGCTGAAGGTTTGGTTCACTTTGCGGATCCATGGTTTCTGTTTAGGGGAGAATGCCCCCCGTTTTGGTCACACTGGGTGCATTTGGAGGTTTATTTGCGACCCAGAAAGGGTGTGCAGTATGAGGTTGGTTGGCGAGACTCAAGAAGAGGTAGTTGGAGGATTTGTGATGAGCCTCAATGGGGTGATCTGTCACTGCGCCCCCATGTTGGTGAACTCCTAGATCCGCCTCTGATAACGTAAAAGTTGCGAATTTAGTCGGGTAGGCAGATAGGTGTTGCACGGCATGATAAACGCCACACATACACTACTGCAGATACATGTTTGACTTTTTATTTAAATCATGTCTTCCATGTTTAATGAATATTGTATGATCACTATTTGTGAACATTGTATATTCTACGTTTTCGAACATTGTGCATTTAATGTTTTCTTATCACAATTGTATAAACAAGATTTCTTTATGAAAATGCCACTATTTTTGTATTATTTTGCAGACATAAACAACGTGCATTTTTAAAAGGGAACAAACGGCATCCTTTTTGGGGCATATGCATCTAAGAGTTGATAAAACTACAATCAAGAATATTATGCCAGCAGTTTACTAGAATAACCTTGTTGAAGACAAGTAATTAAAATTGCACGCACAGCGAAATTGTGTAGAAAGCCTGACGTCACCAATACTTACTCTTCCCAAATTGCCCGTTGCCAAACTAAGAATATTACTCTAGTTTGCGTTGTTTGGCGCTGTAACTATTAAAAAGTTACGTCTGCATGGTGCACAGTATGACATTATAACAGTTGTTACAAGAGTGACTCTGAAACAAAGGGAATACAAGAAACCAACACACGAGCTGCCATAGTCAGATCCATGTCGAGGAAACTGGCACTCGACGCGTCATTGCAGCGTCATAGTGAAAGAAGCTGTAGACGCTTATTGGTCAATCGTGCATGGGCTTGTCTCAAAATGTCAGCCGTTGGGAACTGTGATATTTCATTAGAATCTCCTAGTTAGAAAATGTATTCTGAGTTAACAACAGGCGTGACATTGTTGATTGTAGTTGCAAATGGTTATATTGTATAACTCTTTTAGGTGTGATGTCGCGCACATTTGTCTTTTGTTTCCTTTTAAACAGTGTAAGGTATGTTTTTATAGCGCGGCATCCAGGCCTTAAGACAGCTCAAAGCACTTCACATTTCACTCCCTTGCAGACCTGTTCAATCGAACACCATCTCGACTTCTGTCGGAAAGCATTTATCCACCCTGTAATTACAGCGCGAAGAGTATTCGTACACAAACATCCACCGCTGTCTAGCCAGTTACTCACAAACACTGGAACAACGAACTTGCCGATGGTTCGAAAAAGCAGCAAAATGATTCGAATCTGGAGCCATGAGAGTCGAATGCTAGTATTACTGTGCCACCGCGCACGACGGCTCCCTTGTCAGCGACATTAAGACCTGTGTATGTTTTACTGGGAGTGTCGTGAACTCTACATGTCAGTTGCGTTTTCTTCAGCTAGGGTAACTACAATATGAGCAACACACGTATGTAGGATCTATGGCTATCTGTTCTTGCACTAAATTGTTTCTGCACGGACACCATTGATATAAATCGCTTCAACGACCATTTATATTTGTTATTTAGTAGTCAATAAATATGCATCACCAAAGTTAAGCACGCGCTCGAAGACATACCGCTTCCTGTCCAACACACTAATTCAGAATGACCGCCGATTGATGGGTTTCTTAAAATAAATCATTCATATTTAAACCTAAATGCCACATCAACCTCAAACCTGTACGCCTCAGAACGTTGTCATAAAAATTAATAGTGCACTATGCGACACCACTGTTCCGCCATCAATAGACCAAAACATGAAACTGCATCATTTTCATCATCTTCACCATCACCACCAACAACACCCAATTGGCTAACCTTTAGACTCACCAAAACATCCATTGCACCCGTTCGTACCATTCACCAAAAACCTTCAAATGAACCCTCTTGTATGACTCACCAAAAAACGTCCAAATGCACCCTCCCGTATGACTCAACAAAAACGTCCATTTGGCCTCCTTCAGGTTCACCAAAGACGACCAATAGCAGTATCCAGTGTGACTGAATCAAAAACACTACTGCACCCCCGATGAGGCACACCAAAACAATCCAAACAACACCCCCCTCCAGTTTTATAGCATTTCACGACGGCCATGATATGCCAACGACAAAAACTATATTAATTAAAATGTTTCTTATGTTAAGCTCCATTCAACATTAACACAATTTCAATTGATTTTACTGGGGAGGACAGAACTATGTCCTGAGATATTCATTGCGGTATAAATTATAGTTGCCCATTTTGTCACCCTGTTTCCGCGCCTGTCATAGGCGGATGCAGGGGATTGTGGACAAGTGCTCCCGTAGGCTTTTGGGGTTTGGCCGCGGTAGTCGGATGCCTTCAGTCGCCTCGAATGGCGAATCCAACAGGTGGGTAAATCGTTGCAATGGCGTAAGTGAATCCTACACACCTCGTAGTTTAAAACGCGAACATGATCATTACATATTATATGCATACGCTAGAGTGGTGTGCATCCTAGACGTTTTGAATGTGCCCCTGTTACGTGCCCCCTAGATGTTTTGAATGTGCCCCTAGACGTTTTGAATGTGCCCCCGTTATGTTTCCCTTAGTCTAGGCTTAGACGTTTTAAATGTGCACCCGTTATGTGCTCCCTAGCCGTTTTGAATGTGCCCCCTTTATGTTCCCCTTAGACGTTTTGAATATGCCCTCGGTATATGCCCCTTAAATGTTTAGATATTATTAACGTCGCCGTGAACAATTTCCAAAAGCACCGCACCCCCCCACCCGTCTTACGATCCGACAGCGCAACGGCGGAATGGCGACAGCGGTAAATCTTCACCACCACCCCCCATAAACACCCTCCCCTCGGCGACGAAATGGCGTGATGTGTTCTATCGCCCAGAACGTTCTGATGTCGCTTCTTCATAGCCATTAAATTTCCACCACTTCCAGTCAACGTCTTCAATCTGCTGCATCGCGCTAAACTTTTTTTCAAACGTTCAAGTTCGCAGAACAATGTAGGTTCACGAGCTGGCGTATTCAGATCCATGTCGAGGAAACTGGCATTCTGTTCAGTTTCCGTTGGCGCGTTCCAACCGAAAGCTTCAAACATAGCGTTACGTCACACTTGTCACTCGCATCTGATTGGCCGGCCGAAACCTACTCCGCGAAGCACGGACTCAACCAAGCTGCCTGCACGGGGGTCGGCGAGCGTTCGAGCAGTTTATTCGATGCCCAAAGTGTGTATAATACCTATTATAGTATATCGTTTAAACCGGGGAGAGTTTTTTGGTTGTCGGGTCCTGTGACTTCTGTCACCGACTTTTTTCATAGAAGGGCTTGTAAACAGTAGGCACGATATGACTTCAATACTAGCAATATTTTGGAAGGTGGAAGTTGTTGTGTTATACACTTGTAACAGTAATATTTTATGAGAGAATGAGACAAACGCATATGTAAGTCAAAATGGCTGTATTTGAGAAGACACGCGAGATCAGCAGTGATCTCACGAGACTAGTGAGAGGTAGGATGATCGAGACTAACGTCACATCTCCCTTCCAAGTTCAATGAGTGCTTGGAGACAACTCTCAACTATAGGTCCAGCCGTCGCGGTGGAATCACCACTCTCCCAGAACGTGTCACCACTCCAGTGGGAGCTGTGACCGCTGGAGGTGACACTGGTCTCGGCTCGCGCATACGAAGCGCAACCGGTGTCGTCGTCATCTCGGTAGATGACGGGTCGGCGTCGTCTGCTCGCTCGTCAGCCGTCACGTTAGGAGTCGGCTGCAGATGTCGCCGATTTCTTCTTAGGCAGGACGTCGACGTTCGCACTACATACGACCGAGGTGTGTGTGCCGGACCCACCACCGTGCCGTTGACGTTCGCGTCTTCGACCCAGACTGGGTCGCCGGCCCGAAAAGTAGAAAGTGGTCGCGCGCGATGATATCGGTCGTACGCGTCTTTCTTCTTCTGACGCATCAGCTCTCTTCGCTCTCTCTCTCCCCTCGGCTCATCCCAGCGGGGCAGAAGAGTCGCAGGCACCGTTGGCACTAACGTGCGCAGCTGTCGGCCCATGCTTAGTTCAGCAGGCGAATAGCCGCACTCTAGTGCTGTCGATCTGTACGCCAACAAGGCATCGTACGGGTCGACCGCCTTCTTTAGTAGATTCTTGACAGTCTGGACGGCGCGCTCAGACTTGCCGTTACTTTGAGGAAAGCGAGGGCTGCTCGTGATGTGTTCAAAGCCCTGCTCTCTCGCGAATCGCGCAAACTCAAATGATGAATACTGCGGCCCGTTGTCGGAGATCACGGTCTCCGGAATGCCATGCCGGGCGAAGATCGACTTCAGATGAAGAATAACTGATGACGAATCTGTTGTCTCCAGCCTGGCTACTTCGACGTAGCTGGAACAGTAGTCTACTACTAACAAGTAGGTCGACCGCCTGAAGAAGAACATGTCCGTCCCGACCTTCTGCCACGGCCGCAGATGACATTCCGACGCGATCATCGGTTCAGAGGGGTTTCGCCTCTCCCTTGCACACGTCGTGCAGTTCTTCACAACTTCCTCGAGTTGTCGACTCAGTCCAGGCCACCACACTGAGGCCTGTGCTCGCGCCCTACACTTGACTACTCCCTGGTGTCCCTCGTGTAGTCGATCTATCATCTCCAGTCTCATGGAGACCGGGATGACGAGACCTACTCCCTTGAGTAAGATGCCGTTGTGGACCGTAAGCTCTTGTTGACACTGCCAGTACGGTCTCAGAATCGACGGCAGAGAACAGTGGCTTGGCCAGCCCTCAGCACAGTAGCGCAGAACCTGGCTGCAGATCTCGTCACGCTGTTGCTGTTCCTTGATCTCCTGGAGACGTCTCTCCGTCGCCGGGATCTGTCCCACGACGAAATCTTCGTGAGCTGCCACTTCATCCGCGAACTGGAGTTCCGAGATGGTCAGCTCTCTCACGTGCGGGGCTCGCGACAGAGCATCGGCTGTAATCAGCTCCTTCCCCGGCACGTGCTCGATCGTGTACGTATAACGCATCAGGCGCATACGATAGCGTTGAATCCGTGGAGTCAGCTCATCCAAGTTCTTCTTCGAGCTTAAGAGTGTCACAAGCGGCTTGTGATCTGTCTCTACGTGAAACTCCATACCGTACAGGTAATCGTGGAAGCGCTCCAGTGACCACGTTGTCGCAAGAGCTTCCTTGTCGATTTGAGAGTATCGTTGTTCAGTCGGCGTCATCGCCCGAGAAGCGTACGCCACTGGCCTGTTCGTACCATCGATCCTTTGTAGCAGGACAGCGCCAAGACCGAACGATGACGCATCTGCTGACACCGTCGTCGTCCTGTTCGGGTCGTATAGCGCCAGCACTGGCGTCGCACTGAGTTCGGCCTTTACCGCGTCGAAAGCCGTCTGCTGACTCGGCCCCCAGAACCACTGCCTGTCCTTCTGTAGCAAATCACGCAACGGCTGCGTAACTGATGACAGCGTAGGCGAGAACTTTCCCAGCTGATTCGCCATGCCGAGGAAACGTCGTATGTGGCCTACATCTGTAGGCTGACCCATCTCTGTGATGGCCTTCACCTTGGCAGGATCGGCCTTGATGCCTTCAGCCGTCACGACGTGACCCAGGTAGGTGATGCCTGATTTGCTGAACTCGCATTTAGCAAAGTTCAAAGTCACTCCGTTGTCGGCCAGTCGCTTGAATACTGCCCGCACTCGTGTGTCGTGGTCCTCTGATGACGCCCCGAAGATGACGATATCATCCATCATACACAACACCCCGCTCAAGCCGTCAAGAACCGCACTCATGCGCTTCTGGAAGTGCTCAGGGGCTGACGTTATGCCGAACGGTAGCCTTCTGAAGCAATACCGCCCGAACGGCGTTATGAACGTCGTCAGCTCCTGACAGTTTGGCGACAGGGGAATTTGCCAAAACCCCGAGTTGGCATCCAACTTTGTGAAAACTTTCGCCCTAGCCAGTCGGCCAAGCGTCTGGCGACTGAGGGCAGATCATGCTTTTCACGTCTGACACTCTCGTTGAGATGTGTCAGGTCGACACAGATACGCACTTTGTGCGTCACGACTCCATCTGACGACGTAGTAGTTGCCTTCGGTTTGGCTACCACTACCATGCCGGCGCACCAGTCTGTGGGCGCCTCGACTCGCCTGATGACACCTGTGTCTTCCATTCGCTGCAGCTCCTGTCGAACCGTCTCGAGCAGAGGAATCGACACCCGTCGCGGCGTCGACAACGCAAATGGGACCGCCCCCTCGCGTAACTGGATGTTGTAGTCGCCACGCATGCGACCCAACCCTACAAACAATTTCGGGTTGTCTTGTCTGATAACTTCGACCGAGTCGACCGCCACACGTCGAATGAAATCGAGCATCTGGCAGACACGTCGACTGAGAAGTGACCGTCGTTGGCCACTGATGACGTAAACGTCCTCATCGACTACTGAGCCGTCACGCGACAGCTTGCCGACGAACTTGCCCTGGGCTTTTAGAACCATGTCGTTCGCGCCCACCAGCGTCTTCGACGTCATCTCCAGAGACGGACTTCCTGCCCGTCGGTAGTCAGCAGCCGAAATCACAGTGACGTCTGCACCCGTGTCGAGCTTGAAGCACACGTCGACTCTTTGTTTCGTCTTCATCACCTCGAGGCTGATCGTTGATGACCACGGCTGATCACCTTTCGTCACCTCTCCAAGGAAGGAATACCCCTCCTCGTCGTCTCGGCTGACTGTATCGACGGCCTTTGATGACCTACATACAGTTGAAAAATGACCACTGCGGTGGCACCTGAAGCATGTGGCTTCTCTCGCCGGACAGACTGCTCTCTGATGAGACGACCGTCCACAGAACTCGCACTTGCGCGACGTCTTCGTGGTCGTGGCCTGCGTCTGACCTCCTTGAGGCCTGTTGGTCTTCTGTCTCGTGCCGCCGCCAACTTTCTTCTTTGACTTGACGAAGTCCACACTCGTCCTTGTTGAAGAGGAAGCAAAGTTGCGAAGCATCGCCTGCTCTCGCTTGGCCGCCTCATTCTGACGTGCCATGTCGATTGCTCGCTTCAGCGTAAGCTCAGCGTCTAGCTGAAGTTTCAGCGAGAGCGTCGTGTCTCTGATTCCCACGACAATCCTGTCTCTTATCATCTCGTCGTTCAATTGACCGTAATCGCAGAACTCGGCCAGGCAGAAGAGAGCCGTGATGAAGGCGTCCACCATCTCCCCCTCCTCCTGACATCTTCGGTTGAATTTAGCCCGCTCGAAAATCGTGTTCCGACGAACTATGAAGTGTGAATCAAACTTTGACTTCACCACCTCATACCGCTCCCTTTTTCAGCTGTTAAGCCAAAGCCGGCCATAATATCATCGGCTTCATCGCCCATGGCGTAAACCAATGCGTTCACCTGCATGGCTTCACTCTTCTCATTCAGAGCAGAAGCCAGCCGAAACCGCTCAAAACGCCTGATCCACTTTGGCCACTCGTTGGGCTTTGTGAACACAAAGGGATCAGGCGGAGATACGTGGAATGACTGCGCCATCTCCAAAAGTTCAGTATGCAAAGCGACAAGTCATTGGCAGTAGCACATGTGAAGCAGCGTAGCAGCACTAGCGAAGCGGTATTGTTCAATCAATCAAAGTTCAGCGAAGCAGTGACAGCGAAGCAGCAGCAGCTTAGCGTAACGTTCACTTACTCAGGCACGTACTGACGGTAAACTTCTGACATCATGTTGTGTTATACACTTGTAACAGTAATATTTTATGAGAGAATGAGACAAACGCATATGTAAGTCAAAATGGCTGTATTTGAGAAGACACGCGAGATCAGCAGTGATCTCACGAGACTAGTGAGAGGTAGGATGATCGAGACTAACGTCACAGAAGTTGCTAACCGCTGCTAATATGTAAAATCCCCCGATGACACCCTACTGCTGTGACATTACATCCAACGATTAGCCCCGTCATGATCAGTGGACTTGCTTACGATGTCAGAACGTGCATTCGTTTGATTACGTATTAAATGTTATCAATAATGCACCGCGGGAAAATGCGGGTCAATAAAACACTCATTATCATTACTTTCGTCGGTTACAATAGTTCCCCCACACTCCCCCTCCCGAACTCTCCCATTTCTCTCCCTATCCCTCCCTCCCACACTCCCCATTTCTCTTCCTATCCATCTCCGTTCTTAAATGCTTATTGAATACTTTAAATGGTACCTAATTTATAGCGACTTATTTGGACTTGGCTTGGGACACTCTCCAAACAAAGACTCGTTTCCGGTCGCAAGCTCCTTCCAACGTATCTCTTAGAGAGAGCTCGCGGCCGAAAGAGAGCCTCTGGAGATTACGCTTGGGACTCTTAACGGACACGACACGGGGAGCGACCTAGTAGATACACGGCGGAGAAGAGTTTATGAAGATACACCGGCCAACAGTTGTTGACAGCCCTGTGCATGAGTATCTGGACCTAATAAATAGAACATGCTTCCAAACAGGCAGCCAATGCAGGTCTCGGAGCACAATAGTGATGCTGACTTGCTTGGGCACCAATACGAGGATTCTGTCATGTTTTAGTTACTGTAAACTATACCTGACAAAATTCTTGAATATATTTCGCCATACCATAGGAAATTACATTAGCTGGTTGTGTATTTGGAGTTCAGCCTTGAACCCTTTGATTCCGGGAAAATATGTTTTTGCTGTAATAAACTTGTATCCTTCATATGCTTCTGGCTTCCCCTCCGAGATCCTACACATGCCACTGGCAATAGTCTAACCTCCATGAGTCTACGTACCTAGCCAGGGCCGTAGCTAACGGGGGGGGGCATTTGCCCCCCAGAAAAAAATACAACACGTGCCCTTTTAGTTTAACAGTGCCCTGTTTGTGTAAACTATATTACTGATTGAAAATAAAGAAATTGGAAAGACAGGAAGATGTGGCGATAGGATTCATAGACCTGGAGAAAGCATATGATACTGTACTAAGAGAGATGGCGACACTGAAGTGATTGGGGGTCCCAGAGGTGGAGGATGATAAAAGGGACATATGAAGAAACAAAGAGTAGGGTGTTGTGTAGACTGGGAGTATCTGGAGAGTTTGAAGTAAATGTTGGCCTGAGACAGGGGAGCGCCCTGAGTCCACTGTTGTTTATCGCATTGGTGAAACTGATAAGCAGAAAGACTGGTGAGAGATATCCTCCCGAAGCAACTGTATGCAGACGATCTGGCAGTGGTAGCGGACGGAGAAGTACACCTCCAAGAACTACTGACAGAGTGGAAGCATATGTTCAGCAGACATGGACAGAAAGTTAGTTTGGAGAAGTCGGAGATACTTTGGGTGCGGCAGCAAAACAAAGAGCTGAAAATACACCTGGTAGGGAAGAAAGAAACTAAAACAAAGAGACAGTTTTGTATACCTGGGTGGAGCGATATGCGTGGATGATAAGGATAAACGCAGGGGCAAACACTTGGAGGAAAGTTGAAGGTGTTGTGGGAGACAGGTGCATATTACGTAAACTCAAAGGAAAGGTGCTCTGTTGATGTGTTACTCCGGCATACATGTACGGCCTAGAGACGATGGCACCAACAGAAAAACAACCAGAGGGTGCGTGTTTGTGAAAACAACGGGGTAAGAAGAATTGTGGGAGTGAAGAGAACTTATAAACGAAGAATGGGGGAATTGAGGGAGGCGGTTGGAGTAAAAGAAAGCCTTAAGAAGAAACTGGTGAGGAGTCGACTGAAATGGGCTGGGTATGTGGAGAGAACGGGAGAACGGCTCGTGAAGAAAGCAGATATCCAGAGAGGGGGGGGAGGAGATGAGGAAGACCTAGACTGAGATGGGTGGACTGCGTAAAGAGAGACTTGGAAGGACTGGGAGAGGGGTGGAGAACGAGAGCAAAATATAGACGGGAATGGAGACAATTGGTAGAGAAAATAATGCAAGATAAGAAAAAGAAGAGGAAGAAAAAGAAAACTTAAATCGAGGAACGGAATCAAGGCCAACCTCACCCCTGACGAACGGGAATCAGGAGAAGAACAACAAAACATATTACTGATGTCATTGCTATTTTTGTGATTCCATACCCAGTTTTTGGTTAAAGTGCCATATATTCAGTAATTGCCCCGCACTATATCTTCCGAAATCCCGGATCCGTGCCTCAAGACGATCGTACCCAGGCTTGAGGTGTGGATAAGGGACAGAGTGAAGGGTGCGGGTAGTTCATTCAAGCACAGCAATACTGCCATCGAGTGATATCAAGTATTTTAAGGGCTCTTTTTCCCGATATGAAAATGGCATCTTTTCTTAGAAGGGCAATTTTGTTGGAGACTGTCTTCGTTAGTACAACACATTAACTTTGGACGCTGCATAAGTGCATCGATCTCCTCCCAGGTGTCCTGGTTCACTCGCCTATTTCTATGTTCATTATTTTGCTTCCTTAGACTCATTGTCCTCTGATCTACAAATGCGCAAAGTTAGAGTAATTGTTTTCAGTGGCCAAATTGAATGGTGAGACATTCTCCAGAGGGCGCAACGGTGGCGTTACGTTCGATTTACCGGGACATTATTATTGGCTGCATGTTGTAATGTAATTGGCACAACAAAAATGATATGGTCAGCGGGCATGAATTTAAGATCAAGTTAGTGTAGTTGTGATAACATGACGTTGGTGTGTTGCCCCACACGTGGGTGTAAGCTAGCAGATATTTGAAGTTGGATTCTGAGATCGCCCAAAATACGAACAATTGCATCCTCGTGCCATACTCAAGAAATATTATTATACAGCCGGACTTGTCAACCGGTAATTTTGCAAAGGCATAATGTATCCAATAGCATATCAAATGCAACAGTGATACATACGGTAGCAAGTACATGATTAAATAAGTAAATATTGTTCACGTTGTACATACACTGTCTTAAAACCAGTTAAAGGTGGTAGTTTAACTAAGAATGCAACTCAAGAGTACAGGCATTTGCTTAGTGTGTTATAATCTTTACCAGATGTCCAAAGATGTGTTGCTGTTCTGTCTACAAAGAGATCAAATATGGGCATGTCGCAAAATAAATGACAATACCCTAATTATGTTATTGGCATTTGATATAGGTGTACATATTAGAAAGATAATACTTAATTGCTTTTCCACGACGATTACATACTCGTGCGCACACATGGAATGGTAATTTAATAATTCATACATTTGTTTAACAACGCACCATCACACTTGCAGTGCACTTTCATCATTTATTCAGAGAAAACTCCAAGCACGAGTACAACTGTGAAGCCCTGGTGAAAGCTGTCAAACCATATGCAGTTACATTCAGCAAGTTATGCATAGTTATAATGTACGACCACATCAGCATAACTATGCCTCCGTCTAATACCATATACTTACTCATCTGGACGTTCTACTCAATCTCCCACCACCAATACTTATGAAGCAGACGTATCACCGGTTTACAGGACGAATATTATAATACGATCAACCAGCATAAATGGTGGTCCTACACCAAGAGCAAAACTTGGTGTGTGATTAACAAGACATTTGTTACAATAACATTGCCAAACAACGACAAAACAAAGAATATACACTGGGTAATAACCCAGTCCGGGAACGCTGGGTTTCCGTTAAAGATACAAGGCTCATTCGTTATCGTAATACCATATGTTATTTGTATAAACTATATATCCTAGCATAGTGGCCTAGAAAAGACTAGAAAAAGGTCAAATTATATTTTAATGTAGTTTCACAAACAAAAATGTTGCAGTGGTTATACTAAAACAGATATAGTTTACAATATTTAGCATAGTTTTACGATCAAAACGATCACTTTTTATACATTTATTGCAGCAAGTATAAACTATTGGGGTCGATCCGTGGGCATCCATGTTTCGGTTTCTGTCCATAAGTTTGTGAAAAAGAACAGTCGAATTAAATATAATTCCGATATTGACAAAAATTAATTGCGGATAAGCTTCGGTTATATGGGTACGTTTAACTATCAGTATATAGCGCATACTAACGTGGCTCAAAATCGTGTCTTTAAATATAGTCAAACATGATAATAGTAGAGTTTCTCTTTGAGTAAATTAATGCAACACGTCAGGTATACTTGGCAAGATGCCGACACGAATGTATGCATGCATGGTTACATACAATGTATGATATTACGTCTTCTGCCCTTCATCCAGTAAATATTGCATACATCTGTTTCACAGATAGTCAAAATGGAGACACTTCCAACAATTGCAGCTATACCATATAAGGTCTATGTCTTGTGATCTATTAATCCCTACTGTAACATCGAAGAAGCGATATATGCAGTAACAGTTAATGACTGCAACTGATGTCATGCTAAAGCTATAACTGCAATTTAGAAGCCTACTACAAAGCAAGCAATGTGTATAATTATTGGGATATATATATATATTTGTAAGAATATATATATATATTATCGCAAGGCATTTAAACAGGCAGTGTAACGATCACGTTTCGAGAAAATAAGTGAAAAACACACACAAGAGTGAGAGATGGGAGAGAGAGGGAAGAGAAGGGGAGGAAGCGGGAGAGAGTGAGAGATGGGAGAGGGGGAAAAGAGAAGGGGAGGAAGCGGGAGAGAGAGTGAGATATGGGAGAGAGGGGGAAAAGAGAAGGGGAGGAAGCAGGAGAGAGAGTGAGATACCAACATAAAGACAAACAGACAGACAGACAGTCAGATACTGACAGACAGACAGAGGTAGACAGGAAGAGAGCCAACAGACAGATAGACAAACAGCTAGAAAGACAAACATGTCATTAAACAGACAAAGAGAGTAAAATAAAAATGGAAACGGTAGAGAGATTAAGAGGACAGAGCCATGATAAACATAGTCATCTTGGAAGTGTTAAGGTAATCGATTAACAACACTATGAGATCATATAAAGCCAGTCCCCTGTGGGACGACAGGTCAGAGGCTGTGAGAGTTTGTCATTCATTGAAATGAATGCAATAGTCCTGTGTTTGAGAAGTTGGCCAGTCGTCTACTTATTTAGTTGGTCAACGTGAATTCCTAAGACCATCTACCCCATAATAATAACTAGCAAATCTAAGTCTATCTTTCAACACTAAGCGACAGCAAGCAAGGGGACTCCTTTGACGTGTACCCAGCCTCACGAGAACGTAATAAGATACTCAGGATAAGCCTGGTTATCCAAGAATATGACGAATATGCCGGGAGAGTTCACATCGTTAACGACCGTGTCATACTTCAGGCCAGGAACAGACGGGTTGTCTGGCGGAACACGATAAGTTGATTTGCCGAGAATGTAATCACCGGTCAGCACGAGGGACTTGTAGACGCGTTTCTCTCCATACACATCCGGAGTTGCGTAGGTGTCTCGTGTCGAATACTCTGAGCTCACAGCAAAGTAAACACCATTGCCGTAGGCGGTCGCTGTAAAGAACAGAACTGTATTAATGATAACATTAATAATAACCACTGATTCAGCTGACCATATAAACTCTGATCAACGGCACACTAAACATTAAACACCATATGTATGTATGTATATACATTGCATATATATATATCATATACCCTTCATACATATATATATATATAAACTTTCTTAAAGAGTTTTAATTGGTAGTTATATTAAACTATTTTTAAGAAAGTTTATATGTATATGAAGAGTTTCATGGCAAAACGCGATAAACGCCATTCAAAAATGTCATCCAAACTATGACTAAACTTTGTTTAAACAAATGTTGAGCCTGGATACTATCTAATTTATACAAAAACGCAATCAATTCCCACATGCACAAAAGAGCGTTTGTTTTCAAAATGCGATAAGCGCCATCTGTCTTATTTATCAAAACGCGATATCTAACAAGATTGCCATCCAGAGAATTAATTCAAGATGGCAGGTGGACAAGGAAGCCTTTTGGCTTATCGCGAGTCAAACTGTTTTTATCTACGTGTATCCTGCCCTTCTGAGGTACGTGTCAGTTTTACTTTGAAACACGCTACTAGCACTCACACAATCAGCAGATAATATGTTCCATTCATTTACAGTCCTTTGTAAGAATTAGAACTTTCTTATATCTAATCTACACTGCTCCTTTACTAATGTAACTTCATGTCCTCTAGTCCTTCTACCTTTCTTCACTAAGAAAAAATATTTCTATCAATATTTTTATAACCATTCAATATTTTAAACACTTCTATCTGATCTCTTCTCAATCTCCTGGTCTGTAGTGTTGATAAACCTCATACTTTTAGGCATATTTCATAACTAAGATTCCTCAGTTTTTGTATAATTTTATTCGCTCTCCTCTGTACTCTTTCTAGCATATCTGTCCTTCTTGCGGTATGGCCTCCACGCTTGAATATAATATTCTAACTGAGGCCTAACTGTTGTTTTGTACAGCGGTATTATTAGTTCTTTTTCCTTATACGCTATATTTCGCCTAATTAATCTAAGGATTTGAATTCCCTTTGAAGCTGCAATTCCGCACTGCTCTGAAACCTTCATATTAGCACTAATGGTTAACCCTAAGTCCTTTTCTTTTACAATACCACTTAGTACAGTATCCCCCATTGTATACTGTACATCTTGTTCCCATGTCCTGTGTGGAGACATTTACATTTAACAAAATTAAACAACATTTGCCACTTTTCAGGCCATTTGATCAACCTGTCAAGATCATCTTGTAAATGCTGTCTATCCCCATCACATTTAATCCTTCTAAGCACTTTTGTATCATCCGCAAATTTTAACACCTTGCTTGTTATATCCATGTTCAGCCAATCTGCACCGCCGTGTCATGTGCTGTATGACTTTACGTTTTGATAACAAAATCATTTAAAATCACATTTTGTGTAACAACTGTGCAACAAATATTTCATAGTTTTGTACCATTCTCTATGATTTTGGATTATAAATATATACCAACTTAATTTACAAGATGTTATTTAAACTTTGAAGATGAAACACAAAAGTGACTTTTTCTCGAAAGAAAGTGGAAAGTCTCCCAATCAAGATTCATCTTGTCACTGTTGAAGTTGCATTCTGAGATCGTCCAACTTTCAATACAAATTTACAGTGAATCAAAATGCCCCATAAACTATATAATTATATATATATATAATATATATATATAACTTAAACCATGACAAGATGAATCTTGATTGCGGAATTTCAACTACTTGTTCTTTTTGTTTTATCACACATTATATCTATCATGTGTTATAATAGTTATAATATATATAATAGTTATAATAGGCCGTTCTCTTAGGATGCCGCAGTGTGTAACTCCCATAGTCTTGCTGCTGTCACGCAGCAGCGGCAGATATGTTACGAAAACCTCCAAACGAAGTACAGTGCTAGTTCCATTTCCAGAATATATAAATATGTTTGCGAGACGTGTGTGTGCATGTATGTGCGGGCGTGTGTTCTTGTGCATGTTATCTGTGCATTCGGCTAACATAAACACTGATGTGTTGCAAAATAGAAAGTATATTTTTTTAATGTTCTAGTAACCGTTGCATTAATGTCTGATGATTCACATCTACAATGACTACGTTCCTGTGTCGCTACGCTTTACCAGCAGTTGTAATAACATCTTAGTCATTGCTACTTGTGTTATAAAATACAAACTGCAGGACATCGATAGCTGTGTGGTCAGACTGGAAACAGCGACTCTTTAACTAACCGTTCTTGCCACAATAGCTGCGATTGAATCCACCCATGTTGATGTTCTGCAGGACACCAGTGCTTGTTCCGTGCCAGAGGCTGCGTTCTATGACTGCAGGCTGCTGCTTGCGTTTCTTCATTTCTTCTTTGCGTAACATGTACTGGCGATACAGGCCTGGGTTCTGCACTCTCTCAATCTGACAAATACAACAAACGACTGTATATTAAGGCGTGAAGTAGGTCTATACATATGTATGTACATGTGATACACGACCAAGTCATCCAAATGAAGGCACTGAAAACGAACTTTGTGTTGCTACCATGCGGTTTATATTAACGTTGCATCTGATTCTAATTAATGGAATGACATATTATTATTTGTGTTAATTTGATAACTAATATTGCCTCCAGCATCTTTTACATTTTATCACATATTAGTTGTATTGTATTATGAATACATCAAGCTTCAAGTATAACCAATTTTAAATACCTTGTTTGAAGTATTATACTTATAATTTGTTTAACATGGGTACCCGGTAGTTGTATTTCATGAGCATATGAGCAGAATTTCTATATTCTGGATATGCGGAACTTTATATATGAAATATGTTATTATTGTTATCACCTCACATATATCCAAACTCTCTCGATGAAGCTAATATGATATTCGAGCCAGAACAAAGCGTGGCAGTAAAGTCCAGAACAGACACAATCCATAGGCATGGTAGTTGTTAGGCGGCTATGGATGTTCAGAACAAGTTGTGAAACGTGATATGTTTGTGCTGCTGATACTAGTTGACTTGTTGAACGTAGACGTACTTTTTTATGCAGTTACGCTGTTAATTAATAAAATCTCCTTCTTTACCGACATGCATACAATATTACTGTACACAATCAATGAGCAACCTTATGGAAACGTACGTCGGCTAGTTGTCTGTGCGGTTACTTATCACTATTGTGGACAAAATACTTTGAAACATGTACATTACATGACCACATTAAACTGAATAGTAGAAGCATCTGAAAGTACATTATTTGGAAGGAACTGCCTTAGCAGTATTAATTAGGTTAACATGTAGATGCAAACGGGTTTAATTGCAATGCCGGCCAAATTGTTGTGTATATACTGTAAATGTTTTGCAACACAGTTTAATGTGTTGTTTTCCTCACTTTGCTGACCGCTGTAACAGTTCCTTGTGCAGAATTCATGAACTTGTCCTTCACACTCTGGAATTCACGGCTGGATGTCTGCAACTCTTCTAACCTCATGTGTTCCGTGTTGCCCATAGAGGACCAGTTTGCAGGCAGATCAGTTGCCATCTACAATCAAATAATATAGCCAGGTTCACTATGTATTTTCGCTGTCTTTTTGTGGACATTAGCAAACCTATAAATTTTTCGAAACGTCATGGCATGAAGAGCCCGAAAACCAATGTTTAGGCTACATTTGCTAATAAGCATGTAAGGCGGCCATTTTGGATTTTGAAAAATGGCCGCCCAAATAGATTTCTCCATATCTTAATAACTGTGTCACATATAGCTACAATTTGTGTATCTAGATACTGATTCTAGGGATCATAGATTTCAATTTTTTTACATTTGGACTTATCCGATATTCACATCCGCCATTTTGAAAGAAAGTGATTTTGGCAGCCATTTTCTGAAAATCCAAAATGGCTGCCTTACGTGCTTATGGGCAATGTAAACACTGGTTTTCGGGTTCCTCATGCCATGGTGTTTCTAAAAATGAATTGGTTTGCGGATCTCCACAAAAATACATATCATGGCATAATGAACCTACTAATATGTAATGTTGCTGCTCTAGAAAGAGCATGTAGTAGTAGGTCTCTATCGCACTCAAGCTCCCCCTTGCTCACCCTCGCTTTCTCCCTTTCTTCCTCTCTCCTTCCTTCCCTCCCTCCCTCCTTCGCCCTCTCTCTCTTTCCCTCCCTCCCTCCATTGCCTTCTCTCTCCTTCCCTCCTTCCTTCCGTCACTCCCTTGCTCCCTCTCTCCCTCACCCTCCCTCTTCACTTTGTCAATTTTTGCATATATTAAACCATTTCGCTTTTCCACGTATCATTACTGAATATTTTCAACATAACTATAAAGTATAGATGAATAAACAATATGACATAGTTATTGTGAATGTTTGAAGTGCACTTCTTACATAGGTCGATATCTAAATGACTTAATGTACGAAAGTCAGTTGTTTCTACTGGCGAGTACAATAGAAGCTACTATGGCATCATGGCCATCTGACTAACAACGAATGACTAGCGGTGCGCAAAATCATGACTGTACGCGTTTAAACCTAAAACATATTTCATGAGCACATCTCTTGTGCTTTGCTGTTTTTCTTATTCATTTACCATATGTATTTTAATGTTGTCAATTATGGCAGTTCGACATTAACGTATGTATGTTCTACATGATTAACTGTGATCAGGCACCCAGGAGCCAAGAAATATGTGCGCCAATAAATCGGTTCATGTGTCCCTATACTGACTGCAACTAACAAGTATTTGTTTCATATGTTGTGATGGTGGCCTCATCCGAATATTAGATATATGATCCGTTGGGTTTAGTGCAACATAAATTAAGTGGTTGTTTTCCGGTAAAAATAGAACACTACAATATATATATATAAACTAGGAAGATATGTAGCTTAAACAAACAAAAAGTTGTAGGAAGGCCGAGTAATTAAAACATCACTTAGCATTAATAGTAAGCGTTCACTGAAATAGATTATCCCCAGGAAGAGGAGTAGGACCTAAGTCGTGATAAGTGGATGTTGAAGACATCTATCTAATAATACCGCTGTACAAAACAATAGTTAGGCCTCATTTAGAATATTGTATTCAAGCATGGAGGCCATAATACAGGAAGGACATAGATATGCTAGAAAGAGTACAGAGGAGAGCAACTAGCGCCGTGGTGCAGTGGCTAGAGCTTCGGACTTTCAACCAAGAGAATCTGGGTTCGAATCCTGTGCGGCGGGGTCGAACCTTGGGCAAGTTCGTTCACTATACGTTGCTCCAGTTCACTCAGCTGTATGAATGAGTACCTGGCTATAGACAGTGATGGATATTTGTGTACGAACAGTCTTCGCGCATTAATTGCAGCGTGGCTGGATGCTTCCCAGAGAAGTCGAGATGGTGTTCGATTGAACAGGTCTGCCAGGGAGTAAAGTGTAAAGCGCTTTGAGCAGTCCTGAGGACTGGATACTGCGCTATATAAGAACTTACCTTTACTAAAATTATACCAAAACTGAGGGATCTTAGTTATGAAATACGCCTAAAAAAATTGGTTTAACAACACTAGAGACCAGGAGATTGAGAGGAGATCAGATAGAAGTGTTTAAAATATTGAATGGTTATAAAAATATTGATAAAAATATTTGTTCTCAGTTAAGAAAGACCAGAGGACATGAAGTTACATTAGTAAAGGAGCAGTGTAGATTAGATATAAGAAAGTTCTCATTCTCACAAAGGACTGTAAATGAATGGAACAGATTACCTCCTGATTGTGTTGGTGCTAGTAGCGTGAATGTTTAAAAATAAAACTGACACATACCTTAAAAGGGCGGAATACACATAGATAAAAACTATTGGACTCTCGATAAGCCAAAAGTCTTCCTTGTCCACCTGCCATCTAGAGTTAATTTTCTGGATGGCAATCTTGTTAAATCTTGTATTTGTGTCAGTAGCGTCATTTAGACCCCATTACTATTATGTTAATATTAAGCATTACATTACTTGTTCAGTATCAATCAAGCAGCGATAAACAGCTCAACTGTACCCATCTTCCACCACATACAACATAGGAAATTATATTGTTCATAAACACAAATGCACACTACATTCATGATGGATGTATTTGTGGATATTGCTGTCATTGCCCCTGTATTGAAGTATATTAATATAATACAAACGCGACCCGCTCAATAAATAGTTGTATATTCCATAACATAGGCATTATAACATTGCTGTTGAATAGTGATTCGAATCATACCACAAATACGTACACAAAAAGGTACACACATACACGTACCCAATCATTCGCACGCGCTTGCGCGTATGCACTTATACCACTGACACACACACAGACGAGCCATATACACTGAAAGACTGCATTGAATAAAGGAAAATAAACATGACATGCATGACCATAATCTGCACCTGTTTTGAGATGACAGAGGCAACCTTTTCCTTCCCGTCACCTTCAACCACATTTACGAAGATCTGCAAGATCTCAGCATGTGCTTGACTTGTGTTGGCAGCTGCACCGCGGATGACGATGCGCTGGTGTGAAGGCGTCTTGTTAATATCTATTTTCACACCAAGCTTATCCTCAAGCGACCTTATTTGTGACATCTGTAAAAAAGGTAGAGTCATATATTAGGCGGCCTTGAATACTGAGAATATAATAACTAAAATAACTATCTGATAAATATTTAATAATGTCTTACCACTGATAAATAGTTTAATTAGTGTTTTGTATAACGTTGCTACATGTCTTACTGTGCATGTCATTTGCCGCAAGGCACCAAACACACGGTTAGACATGGATGCATGGCAAGTTGATGTCAGTGACAGTGAAATTCGAACTCACATTATTTTGAAAGACTATGCCGTGGTTGAATTCTTCAGAATGCTATTTTAATATGCAGTGCTGCAATCACTTTGGATGGTAACTGATAATGTATCCAATCCAGCACAAAAGAATGTCTAATGAAATGTTTGTCAATTGCATATTCAGACTGGTCAGCCCTAAACCAAGGTAAGCGCTTAGTCCTAGGCTAGGGTAGGCAATATGTTAATAATAGTTACCCATTTGTGTTTCTGCTAATAATCCGTGGAACATTTTGTGATCACATTTAAACTACTATTCATACAAAACTTATCTTGACACACCGGTGGCTATATATATACAGGTAGTGTAATTTCTCTAATACACGTGCCAGATTATGTTTTTATGTGTAAAACAAGAGGACAGATTATTTGAGAGCAAAAGGTAGACTAACGAAAATTAAAAATGGCGAAGCTAATGCAGAGTTAAGAGAATTGACTAGTGGGTATAAATGCTTTATAAAACAAATATCAAAATGCTACCATAAACAATTACATGAAAACTTGCGCAACCTAAAACATAGCAAGCCTGCAGAATACTGGGATATACTTAATAAA
This sequence comes from Escarpia spicata, assembly GCA_963995525.1. NCBI lineage: Eukaryota > Metazoa > Annelida > Polychaeta > Sabellida > Siboglinidae > Escarpia > Escarpia spicata. The sequence continues at coordinate 17,711,574 of OZ023206.1, forward strand.
ACAAGTAACAGCAGTGAAAAATGTGAAAATATTTCACTGGATAAGTTTATGAACCACTTTGAAAAACTCGCTGAAAAACCTGAAAGTGAAACTGCAGCTAGTGAGATACCTTTTGATCCAAGAAAGATTTCCCAGTCAAACGAACACATAAACAGACCATTCATACAAAATGAGGTACTAATGCAAATCAAACCAGACTTCTTATGCAGTTCAATTACATAATATTACAAAGCCTAATTAGCAGACATTCAATTATAATATATTACAGTTTTCTGACACCACGCTTTAACTAAAAAAACTGTTATTAAGAAACAGCTGTCTCACAGATTGTTTTCAATCTACAAAATAATAAACCATACAAACGACCAAATGACTAAGTTGTGATCCAAATGTATCATTCACCTAACAGTGCTAATTAATGAAGAAACCATGCAGCTGGCAGTGTCCAAGTCTACTGTTTGGTCAGAGGGTGGATTAGCACCTGTCACTGTCCAAGGGTCAGTATCCCCCTGTTCTTTAGCCAGGCTGAACGGTGCTACTGCAAGCTGGCTAAACTGGTCTACCAATTACAGATTAGTCACAGTTTTCATCAAGCAGAGACCCTTCCTGGACAGTGAGGTGGGTGGTGGAGTGGGTCATTTGGCAGTTTTGGGGTCCTTTTTAGGGGGTCATTAGGTGCCTTTAGAATTATTCAATCAAATACAAATTTATTGTGCACAGTGACACTACCACATGAAATGTATATGCAAAATTAGAGAAAAAAGTTACTGAATAGTTTTTGAAAAAAATTGGCAAAATGTTCAAATTTTATCAGTTTTGGGGCCCTTGGTGGCCCTAGGAAGCCCTTAGAATGATTCAATCAAATACAGATTTCTCGTGCATAGTGGCAGTGCCCTAAGATACGTCTAAGCAAAATCAGAGAAAAAGTTGCTGAACGGTTTTTGAGATACGGCAGCTAACGGCGGATGCAGAGTGATGGCAACAGTCTGTTGGACCTTCGGCCCAAAGTACTAAAAACAATCCACAATAAACAACATTATTTTATATAGCTACAGTTATTTTAATAAATCACAGAAGCATAATATTATTGTTTGTTAGTTCTTTCACAATCGTTTTCATTCCAAATATGTGGGAAATGCTTATAATCCACTTGGAACATATTTATAGGAAAGGTTACAAACGTATCACAGAGTAAAAAATGACATGTAGTTATGCGGGGAAACAGGTTTATGGATCTAAAAGTATGCATATATAGTACAAGAACTAAGACATGCATGAAATGAAGCTGAAACACAAATATGCATTGCACGTTTTTTATTTTGGTCGATTCTAATCATACACATTGACACTTGAAAGTTGAGAAGTCAAGGGACTGAAATGAGCAACCTATTAGTCAATTCCACATCATACATAATAACATACTGAGGTGACCACAAAGCGAGCTTTGACTGTATACTGCGTCAAATAATTTAAATGTTCCCATATCATAATGCTATTATCTCATCTGGTATGTCAATACCAGACGAGAGAATAGCATTATTGTATGGGAACACTTTATGGTAAAAACCTGCTAATAGGTGCTAACAGGATAAAATGATGTACCCTTTTAAACATTTAGCAAAGTCAAAAATAAAAAATGTTTTTAAAAGACAAATAAACATAAATTAAACGATTAAGATAAATGAACGAACCAGATGAGGGAATAGCATTAAAATATGGGAGCACTTCAATTATTTGAAGGCATAAACAGTTGAACCTTATGGTCACCTCAGCAATACATGTATGATGTGGAATTAGCTAAAAGGAACTAAAGGTAACTACTTTTATGCCAAGAATAGATCGTCGAAAACCAGGCTGAGGTTCGTCAAAAACAACAGGGTTAGTCAAAATCAAAATAGATAAGCATTAAAACTGTCAACAGATGGATTGAATGGCCAGAGGGCTAAAGTGGATATGTAAGGTTATAAAAGTACGTTTTAAAATGACGGCGGAATTGTGTACTATTTTCAACTGACCTAAGTGGAAGAAGTTCCAAAAAGTTGGCACAGCAACATAGAAAACCTCAGTTCCAATGTTTGTATTAATGTTAGTAACAAAATGTAAATCAAAGTTATAGTTGATCGAAGCTGGGTAGGCTTTCATGTAGGAGTAAGCACTGAGTATAAATACCATTAAATTTCCGCAGTCGCCAATTACAACATTGCATGCAGCAGATACTTATTTCATATGAAACCAAACATAACTCCAGAAAGGCAACACCTGGAGAATGACTGACCACTCGATTTGTCCACTAAAAAAGTAAATAACTGTAAATAATTATCTATGCGTGCTTTGAAATACTTCACCAGTTGGTCCAAGGATGCGAATGAACAAAGAAAGAGGCCACTGGGAGGAGATATATTTACTGCCTCCAAGTTAGCAAATTAATATACATATATTCACCTGCCGGTTAGTCAGCTTCGCAATGGCGGTCATGTCACTTTTCTTGTTGAGGACAATCACCGCACATTCTTTGTCGCACATCTGTTTCAGCGCTTTCACAGCACGTGCAATGGCTGCTGGTGTTTGACCAAATATGTCGAAGGTTCCGCTGATGCTCTGTTGCTGCTGTTGCTGCTGTTGCTGCTGTTGCTGCTGTTGCTGCTGTTGCTGCTGTTGCTGCTGTTGCTGGCTAGCACTGCCTCGAGTGCAGGATACGCTGCGTCTGCGTGACCGTTTGCGCGATGTTTTCGCAGAAGGCGAAGATGCCGTTGCTAGGAAACATGATTAGGTTAAACAACTCCATCTGGAAAGTATATTTTATATTGGTAGGTGGCGATATGATTCATTGTATAGCATCTTCGGATGGGTATCAACTGCAACATGATGGATCATTTTTTTAATTTACAAGCAGCGGCGATAAAAATTTTCGCTGTGTCTCATCGTTCAAATGTTCATGGTTGTATAACCGATATTCATAAATGTTTCTCTCTAACTAACAAAGTGGAGATTCAAAGACTTCTTGTGTCTGCAGAACAATGTCTGAAGAATCTGAAGCAGCTCCTGGGATGGCTGGATTCACTGGTGACCAGAGCAGATTATGGATAATAATAACAATACTGATTAAACAGTGTAGGTGATGTAATTAAACACTGCAATCAGAAGATTACATATTTAACTAACTAATTAACGGAACAATAAATAAAGCTCAACAGTTATCGCCATAAAAGAATTTTTATTTTAAAATCGTTCCCTGACCATTTAGCTTCTATTATCGCCATTTATGGCTGCAGTAAATTGAATGTAACATCATGCGCACTTTGGTAAGAAGAGATATTGCCACATTGCCCAAAGGTTACCACATATAGATCATAAACTATTTCAACAAGTTAGATAAGGTTTGTGCAGTACTTTAAACTCTACATCAAATTGAGACACAATTTGAGATTATGTTTCTATAGCATCGACACTCAACATAAGCATTGGATATCAAAGAATTCCAAATATGGAATCACACAATGAACATCTTCTGGAAAACAGAACTTAATTCACTACAATGTAAGTGTTCGATGCCATGATGTACACCGCAAGCATGCCAGCGTGAATGCTGACCATGCCAAGTGTTTGAAACGTTAGTTTGTTAGTTGTTTAATCGACACCCCACTTACCTTTACTCTGGGCAGTGTCATCACCGGCGGAAGTGTCACCTGACGTCATCGCCAGGCGCGAACCAAATATGATGCCCACACTGCTTTCAAATGATTTGGTGATTTCTTCGGAACGATCCAGCAGCGACACTTTCTTGACACATGTGTGTTTGTGATTCTCCAGAAAGTCTCTCAGCGCTGCCACGATGGTCAGGGTGCATGTATCTAAGGGAAAGCCATAGACACCAGTGCTCAGTGCAGGAAAGGCAATCGAAGACAGACCCAATTGCTCGGCCTTTATCATGCTCGCAGAGATAGCATCACTGAGAGCATTAACAGATTCGCCTCCTCGCCAGACAGGACCGACTGCGTGGATCAGCTCTTTGCAAGGCAGCTTGCCTGGTGTGGACACAAACACTTGGCCTGGTTGAAGCTTGCCGTGCTCTCTTACATAGGCGTGACACTGCTTCTGGATCTGTTGACCTCCTAAATGAAACACAACGGATTACAACACGTTAAGGCTATCGTCGTAACGAACCATTCTGATGTAAAATATACTTACCCCGTAATTTACTTTACATACACTGTATACTTAATGAGATATGATTGAGCAAAATGTACAACAGTTTTATGGAAATACATTGAAATGTGTTAATGACATGTAAGCAGGTAATAGCATTAAAATGTTTCAATAATCATAATATTAGTCAATGTGCACACAAATAGACAACATACATTATTCCATCAATATACCATGACATCTTAAACTTTTATAAATGAAATTCCAGTGAAATGTTTAGGCAACAAGAAGCAAATGATGGTTGGTGATAAAAATATAATCAACCAGACAATGTATTAAATGTTTGACATGTGTAATGTTTTGAAGGATAGGTGCATAACATAACAAATAAACTAAGAGGGATCTCCGCAGTAATTTGGACATGCGACATGGGAATAAACATCTAGTGCGATTTAGATGGCAAGGAGGCTGCTGGAGATGGGCAAAACAGCAGACAATGACAAAGAATACGAACAAGAGACGTGGTGAGGCGAGATGCGGAGGTGACAGAGGTTGTGGAGGAGGATGTAATGGACAGGGCGTCATGGTGAGGAGGGATATGGAGGTGACAGAGGTTATGGAAGACGCAATGGAGAGGGTGTCACGGTGAGTAGAGACATGGAGGCGACAAAGGTTATGGAGGACACAATGGACTCGGCGTTGTGGTGAGGAGAGACATGGAGGTGACAGAGGTTGTGGAGGAGGACGCAATAGATAGGGCATCGTGGTGAGGAGAGACATGGAGGTAGCAGAGGTTGTGTATGAAGACACAATGGACAGGGCATCTTGGCAGTTTATTTATTACCAGCTGTTTAATATAATACCTGCTGTGACGATCGCCTTAGCTAGACCTCCAACGTGATCCAGTTGTTCATTAGCAGTGTTGACAATGGCGTCCGCACGGAACCTAGTCAAATTTTCCTGAACAACTTCCACTGTGACTCCACAGGGAAGCGTGAAGCTTGACAACAATTTGCTGTCGCCATGTTTGCTTGACAACACTTTGCTGTTGCCTGCTCTCCGTCCTGCGTATGAGGCATAGTCTCGTGGGCCGGTCACAACAGGGTCAATCACAACATTGTGTTGTTCCTGAAGATGACCAATGGCTCGCTTTCCATCTCCACTTGACAAAAATGCCAATGCCCCTGGCTTGTCAACTTTACATCGGTCCACCTTAACACAGTCAGCGAGTGCCCGCAACTGGCGCACAGCCCCATCTAGTCCTGTCTTCATTCCTTTCACGGCAAATCCACATGGTCCATCCGTCTTTGGCGTAACCTTGATGTTGTCATCTCGGCATGCGATCCGAACATCGTTGACTTCTTTCTTCATGTACTTCGCCATATAGTCTACGATGCCATGCTTCATGCTAACAAATTTCTCGACGATGATTTGCTGCACAAGGAAATCGTATATACACTTGATAGCTAGTTCCACTGGTTTCACTGCCCCGGATACAGTGATGCCATCTTCAGTTTCGGTTACTTCCAATAAGCCTTCATGGTCAGACTTCAACCTGTCCAGCAGCGCTTTCCAATTCTGTGCCGACTGGATGGCTGTCAGATCAGCAACAATTTTCTTCACGGCTACACAACTTTCGATCACTTTGCAGGCAATCGTCAAATTCTCTTTGTTGAGTGCCCAAACACCAAGTTTCTTCTTTCCAACAGCCTGGAACACGGCACGAATATTCATTCTCTTGAACCCCTGTACAACATCTTTCACCATAGCTGTTCCTGTGATTACCTTTACCAACGCTGCAGACATGTCCATCTGTGTTGAGGTCATACTCTTGAAAGTAGCCGACATATCAGCCTTAGCTGACGCGATGCTTTCAGACATACCGGTGAAACAGACTGATCGAGCTCTGTGGTCAATGATTGCTATCAGGTCTGGAAATTGCTTCTGCACGTTCCCTTTAAAACCTGTTGCATTCAACATCCTTAGCTGGTGTTCCTTCAGATTTCGTACGGTCTTGGTGGCTGTCTGAGATGTCCCTGGTTGCAACTTTGCACGGTCGCCGTTTAAACGCCGCAAAATATTATCTACTTCATCAGTCAGCCCAAAGATGGACACCCGACATTCCTGGTCCTTGACTTCAACTACGATCCTGTTGCTGTCAAGGCTGTCCACATAGCTGATGCGTTGCAAGAAATCCATCCAGATTTCATTCGGGATATGCATGTCTTCAGACGCGAAGACATTTTGCAACAGCCCTAAGAAGGTGTCTTCAACAGTCTGCTTCCAGTCTGTGTCGAATGTGTGTGCAATCTTCTTCCAGTTGCCAGTCACGCACGTCAACTCCACCGAGGGATCCAGGGAGCTGTAATTATCCCAGCCAACGTCAGCGGCCACTTCTGCCATCATATTGTCCACGATATGACGACATGTGGGTGACCTATGAACGAAGTTTAAGATGTCTGAATTGAATCCTGAAACCACTATTTTGTCGGCAGACATAAGTGCATCGTGACATGGAAATATCAGTCCCAAGTCTTCATAGTACACAGTCACGTGCAGTGACTGGTCATCGAGCTTGTGGCAGCCTCTGGCGAGAATGTCATGAACAACTGCAAATGGCGAGAAACACAACTGAGCAATGTTAATTTTAAATGATCATCAGACGTGTGTGAGGTGTGCGTGTTTGTGTTCGTGTATATTCGATGCCAACACACATGCACACACACACACATTTCATTTAAAATGCAAAAGGCAATACAGTATGACTAAATTACACACTGAACAATTAACCATTTCAGTCTGACAGGCCGGATTTCCGGCCACACTGTCTGTGATGCTTCATTACTAGAGGCCAGTTATTCGGGATTGACGATGTTTGCTATTGAAATCGTTTTTACTCATAATTACCCACTACGTGGAGCAACTTGTTGTGTACAATTGTCAAGGTGAATATATTAGCTATTCAGCAGTGGTCATCAGTTATTATTCCTCAACAATAGTTTATGGAGATCTTCACGCTTTTTAATGATGGATTGTCAAAATCTGCAGTGGCCACAATGGCGAATGGCACTACTTCAACTAGCGATTTACCACCGTATGTTTTGGACAGATTATTTGATAGTTTTAGCGAAGAATCTTTGTAGGATGTTGACGATTGACACAATAACGATGTCAGCGAACTTAGTATACAACTGTGTTCAGCAACTGCAAAACATTGAAATCTTGACGGCCATCTTAGATTGCTGGTTACCGTGACGGCGGAATGTAAAATGATATGGCTTGTTTTACTCGCTGATTATCATACTTTCCAAAAATATATAACATTCCTATTCATAAAATGCATTTCTGTTGCTCGAATCTTGACTTGAAGTGAGGTAGTCCATTGTCTTGCATATTTACTTAGAATGCAGTATTCAGTGGCCACAGCTGGTTAGGGCTGTAGTACTGAAATGTTTAATATATTTAAATAATGTGCAATTAATAATGCAATAACTAAAAGTGACACTGCCAGAAACATGTTGCAATACCACAAAACCAGGATATGTGTAACGTTCGGCTGATCAGACTGACTGCCATTTTGAGAACTTCTTAATACCAATACTTCTTGTACACGAAGCGTATTCAACTTACTTGCAGAGTCTTCCACCTCAATGAGCGCATAGTCATGCTCGCGATGCACGGTGACGTGAACCACTTTGCCTCCCCCGCTGTGTTTCTTGCTGTCAAAGTACAGAGTGAGCGTGTCCTGAGACACACTGCCGATGTTGTGTACTTGGACAAGGTGAGAGATTGGTACTCGGTGCACACTTAGCATGGTGTCTCGGAGGGGCCGCATGAGACACAACACACGCAGACTGTCGAAATCTTTAAAAAAATGCACACAACCAACCGTGACAACGTTATAATAATGATTAACTAACAAATGTCTTGTCCATATACTTGTTCTCTGATTTGGTATATTGGAGTCCCGAGTGCACATTATACCAACACACTGGGATATGATAACATTAATATATATAATAAGTCAAAGATGTGTGTGCGTGTGTGTGTGTGTGCATGTGTGTGTGTGTGCGTGTGTGTACGTATATGAATTTTTAGCCTGCAAAAAATAGACAAAACAGTCAGATTATAAACAACTGTATTATCAACATAATAGATGGCGGATGATTTAAATGCATTAGCAACATAACAGATGGCGGATGATTTAAATGCATTAGCAACATAATAGATGGCGGATGATTTAAATGCATTAGCAACATAATAGATGGCGGATGATTTATATGCATTAGCAACATAACAGATGGCGGATGATTTAAATGCATTAGCAACATAATAGATGGCGGATGATTTAAATGCATTAGCAGCATAACATATGGAGGATGATTTAAATGCATTAACAAAATAATAGATGGCAGATGATTTAAATGCATTAGCAACATAACAGATGGCGGATGATTTAAATGCATTAGCAACATAACAGATGGCGGATGATTTAAATGCATTAGCAACATAACAGATGGCGGATGATTTAAATGCATTAGCAACATAACAAATGGCGGATGATTTAAATGCATTAGCAACATAACAGATGGCGGATGATTTAAATGCATTAGCAACATAACAGATGGCGGATGATTTAAATGCATTAGCAACATAACAGATGGCGGATGATTTAAATGCATTAGCAACATAACAGATGGCGGATGATTTAAATGCATTAGCAACATAACAGATGGCGGATGATTTAAATGCATTAGCAACATAACAGATGGCGGATGATTTAAATCTATTAGCAACATAACAGATGGCGGATGATTTAAATCTATTAGCAACATAACAGATGGTGGATGATTTAAATCTATTAGCAACATAACAGATGGCGGATGATTTAAATGTATTAGCAACATAACAGATGGCGGATGATTTAAATGTATTCGCAACATAACAGATGGCGGATGATTTAAATGTATTGGCAACATAACAGATGGCGGATGATTTAAATGTATTAGCAACATAACAGATGGCGGATGATTTAAATGTATTAGCAACATAACAGATGGCGGATGATTTAAATGTATTAGCAACATAACAGATAGCGGATGATTTAAACCTATTAGCAACATAACAGATGGCGGATGATTTAAACGTATTAGCAACATAACAGATGGCGGATGATTTAAACGTATTAGCAACATAACAGATGGCGGATGATTTAAATGCATTAGCAACATAACAGATGGCGGATGATTTAAATGCATTAGCAACATAACAGATGGCGGATGATTTAAATGTATTAGCAACATAATAGATGGAGGATGATTTAAATGTATTAGCAACATAATAGATGGCGGATGATTTAAATGTATTAGCAACATAATAGATGGCGGATGATTTAAATGTATTAGCAACATAATAGATGGCGGATGATTTAAATGTATTAGCAATATAATAGATGATTTTGCAGAGATCTTTGCTGTTGAGACCCATTTCGATATTCCCACATCCAAGAAAAGCAACATGGTGAACGGACTGATCATTCCGAGCCTAGGAATAAACAACCAACTTTCACAGATGTTTACCTGGAGGGTTGGTGAACGTTATCATTGCCACCCCTGGCCGCTGACTAAATGTGATATGCTGTATTTCATTGTGAAGACTTGTCTTTGTGAAGAACTTCTTCAAGTCGTCACTTGTACAGGCCGCTGACAAGCCAGTAACAAGCACCGTAGACTCTTCGACTGGCCCTGACACCACTGGCAGAGCTTGTTGAGGTGTCATCAATGTCACTTGCACTTCTGTGTTGTTGACCTTTAGTGGCTGTTTCTCTACCACACTTCGGGCGCCTGTGTAGTGAAATTAAGAGACGTCAATTGTTATTATACATAAGTGCCAGAACCGGGGGGGGGGGGGGCTGGAGATAGGATCAGCTCCCCAATATATAGGGACGGGGTGCAATTTTTGATGCAATTTGAGGGTTTTTTTGAGACGGGGTGGGAGGGTTTTTGGCAGCCTCAAAGGGTAGTTGGTGCAACTGTAGGTTTATGGCAAGCCTCAATGGGGTGCAACTGTAGGTTTATGGCAAGCCTCAATGGGGTGCAACTGTAGGTTTATGGCAAGCCTCAATGGGGTGCAACTGTATGTTTATGGCAAGCCTCATTGGGGTGCAACTGTATGTTTATGGCAAGCCTCAATGGGGTGCAACTGGAGGTTTATGGCAAGCCTCAATGGGGTGCAACTGTATGTTTATGGCAAGCCTCAATGGGGTGCAACTGGAGGTTTATGGCAAGCCTCAATGGGGTGCAACTGTATGTTTATGGCAAGCCTCAATGGGGTGCAACTGGAGGTTTATGGCAAGCCTCAATGGGGTGCAACTGGAGGTTTATGGCAAGCCTCAATGGGGTGCAACTGGAGGTTTATGGCAAGCCTCAATGGGGTGCAACTGGAGGTTTATGGCAAGCCTCAATGGGGTGCAACTGGAGGTTTTGGATGAGCCTCAATGTGGGTTTTATGAGCCTCAACGGCGAGTGCAACTGAAGATTTTTGGAGAGCTTAGAATTGTTGAACGTCCCCACAAAACGTACAGAACGGCACCCTCCCCCGTCTTTTGATGTCATGATCTAACAGCAGGATGGTGCTGAAGCTCCGGCTCAGCCCACACAACTACAATTTCGTTCTGGCACCAATGTTATAAATGGGCGGATCGTGTCTACAATCAGTGGTACTGAAATGTTGTGAACACTGGATGATATCACTCAGAGATACGAGTAGATCTGCACCAAAATACATACCACGCAGGCAGGCCCATTACACATAAATTTACTTGCCCAACAGGAATACACTGTACAAACACTTATCATAGTTTTAACATAATTTACTTTGACAACCTGATTGTTCTATTCTGTCTCTAATAATACACTGATATGTACGTGATATTACGTCAATTGTTGGTATCAATTTTTTCTTTCTACCTAGAAGTAAACCTGCGCAGCAGCTTTCTGAGTGTCTTCACTAATTCTGAAGTGCCAGCCTAGGTACCTATGACAAAACCAAGTGAATGTTCGTGTTTTCCAATAATAATTATACTTACTCTCTGGGTCAATGTATGTGATGATGGCGACGCCTTGGTCATCATCATACTCAAGTTCATCTATATCTCCACCGCCAGACATGCGACGATTCTCAAAGAACAGCAACAGAAACTCCCTCGACGTGTCTCTGGCAATTCCACACACTCGAACTGCCCTAGGCCGAGTGGCTTCAACATCGAGTCCAGCATAGGTGTCATGCAAGGGGGTAATTGACAGTTGGGCTCCACCAAGTGTCAGGTGTTCCAAACTCATCAGTTTTGCAGCTCCTAGAGGAAATAGAAAAGACCTGATCAATACCAAATTTGCCAACATCAATAAAAAATCTCCTAACCAAGAACAAATGTGTGATCGCACACATACCGACACATGCATGCACGTACTGTGCACATGTGTACCCTACGTATGTACACGTATGTACACGTGTACATATGCGTTAACACAAACACAAACACACACATGCACACACACACACTCACACACACTCACACACACTCACACACACTCATATACACACACACTCGCACACACACACACACACACACACACACACACACACACACACACACACACTCACATACACACACTCACACACACACATGGATGCACACACACACTCACACACAAATACACACTCTCACACATACAGTCACACACCCACCATGCGCGCGCATACATGCACACACATGACATGCATGGCATCTGCACACATTCATACACACCAAACACACATGCACGCACATTCACACACATGGACGCACACGCACGCACACTCACGCGCATGCACACACACACACACACAGTCACACACAGACACTCACACGCACACGCACTCGCACACGCACACGCACACGCACACGCACACGCACACGCACACGCACTCGCACATACACACATTCACTAGTCTTGAGAGACAATGCTTGTTGTAGCTGCAGTCATGTAGATTGACATGGGTTTCTGGCATGACGTCTCACATGCTTGGTTTCCTGGTTCGTCCGAAATGCCTTGATATCGTTAGCTGAACCAGCCATAAGACAGGCTTGTCAGATGGCTCTGCCACAGAATAGGGTCAATGCCATAGTCTTTGAGATGTCTCTTGACCACATCTCTACATCACAATTTGGGTGTGCCTACTAGTCGTTTGTCCTCAGTCTACTCCCCGTACAGGATGGTCTTTGGGGGGCAGTCACTGGGCATCCACTGCACGTGTCCAAGTCATTGTAGGCGTCTGTGTTTGAGGATGTTGCTCAGTGGTGTTGACTTGGAGTACTGCAGGGTCCCAAGATTGGTAATTCTATCCTGCCATACACCAAGGATTGTTCGCAGGCAATGAAGGTGAAAACTGTTGAGTTTCCATTCTTGTTTGTGGTACCTTGTCCACGTCTCTGAACAATAAAATACTAACACAAGGATGGCACAGCACAAACATTGTTCACGTTCAGCGTGGTGTGCAATGTTAGGTTCCTCTTGGAGCACTTAGGTTCTTGTTGGACATGTTTACTAATATTGCTTCATGCATAATACATGAGTATCCAGAACGCAGGCAGGCTGTGAGAGCATCTCAGACATTGTGCACAAGTAGTGTAGAGAGGAGGCAGCGTCTCAGACATTGTGCACAAGTAGTGTAGAGAGGAGGCAGCATCATGGCATCTGCTTCTGCACTGTCTTTGGCCTGTAAACCCAGTTACCTCTGACGGGATATTTATTCGGGGATGGCATAAGGAATAACTACACATGGTGGGGCAGGGGATAGTTACCTGTGGTGAGACATGGGACAGCTACATGTGGTGGGACAGGGGACAGTTACCTGTGGTGAGACAGGGGACAGTTACATATAGTGAGACAGGGGACAGTTATTTGTGGTTGGACAGTTACCTGTGGTGAGACTGGGGGTCAGTTACCTGTGAAGGGACAGTTACCTGTGGTGAGACATGGGACAGCTACATGTGGTGGGACAGGGGACAGTTATCTGTGGTGAGACAGGGGACAGTTACATATAGTGAGACAGGGGACAGTTATTTGTGGTTGGACAGTTACCTGTGGTGAGACAGAGGACAGTTACCTGTGGTGGGACGGGGACAGTTACCTGTGGTGGGACAGGGGACAGTTACCTGTGGTGAGACAGGGGACAGTTACCTGTGGTAGGACAGGTGACAGTCACCTGTGTTGAGACAGTTACCTGTAGTGAGACGGGGACAGTTACCTGTGGTGGGACAGTTACCTGTGGTGACACAGGGAACAGTTATCTGTGGTGGGACAGGTGACAGTTACCTATGTTGAGACAGGGGACAGTTACCTGTGGTGGGCCTGTTATTTGCGGTGGGACAGTTACACACAATTTGTACGAGTAATCAAATCATGCAACGTAAGTATATACTAAACAATGTTCACTATGAGACACTTATCTGGAAGTTTCAACCGAGGTCTCTCGTAATATATTTAGGCCACATGTTATGAAATGATGGCAATATAGTGTTATCCTTCCTAGAATCAGAAATGCAACCAGGAACAGAACAACCATGTTGCTCACACAGAACATGTGTTGCTAAAGATGCAAGGGGAGTTGCTAGGTTAGCCTTGTTTTGAGATTAAAGTGATGATGCATGAATATAATAGGACTAATAATAAATCAATTATTTCTTCCGCGCCAATATCCTCAGAGAATCCAAGCTCAGTGTCGCAACAAGACCAAATGATTCTCGTATTCGCGTACTAGGCAAAAGTCGGGAGGATAGGCGATATTAAAAAGATAGGTTTTCAGGTGACAGTGAAATGTAACAATATAGTCTGCGTTTAACACTGACGGGAAGTGAATTCCATATACTTGATGCAGCAACTGAAAAAGCTTGAGTTCCAGCCTTTGTCTTGACTCTGGGAACAGACAATAAATTTGAACTAGACGACCGAAGTTGTCTGGGCTGTCTTGCTGGGATGAGCATTGAGTGTAAATATGTAGGTTGTTTGGATGAAAGGGCCAGGTAGGTAATTGTACAGATCTTCAACATAATGCGATATAACATAATATATGTTAGGAAAAGTGTATTACCTTGAGGATTCTTGAATGCAACTACGGCCACACCGGCCCCTGTGTCATAGTCACATGATTCAAGCTCTGTCTCCCCAGATTTGTTCTCAAGGAACATTTCGATGGCTTCCTTGCTCGTTGTGGGGGTGAACCCATGTATCCGCAGGATCTGGAGAGATGGACGTGCTGCGTCAGAGGCACCATCTGGTTGTATGTGTTCCTTGTGATGCTGTAGATCTGGCGGTGTTTCTGAAAAGGATATGTTTAATAGTTACTTTGTTTATCATGCAATCATCTTATGTCATGTGAATCAATTAAAATAAAGCTGACATACACATCACAGGGATTAGAATGTCAGAGTCTTTATAGAGAAACTTGTCCAATACATGTGCTGCAGTTCAATGCCCTGAGCAATTACTGTAGAACCCCTCAAAGCCGCCATCTTTTGGGAACGACCTTTTTAAAAAGCGACATGTTGAGAAACGAGACCATTTTGATTCACATTTTGTTCTGTTTTTAAAAATGTGAGTTTGCAAATGCATGTTTTTGTATTAGTTTTGTGTTATTTGTCAAGGAAAATAAACTGGGCATTGAAATGTGAAATTATAAGGTTTGCATTTCTGCCAAATTACAACACTGATGTGACACGACCGAGACAGCTATTTTTGGCTCATGTGCAGAATAGGCCTGGCAACTTAATATCCGGTTCGCTGAGGTGGGTCATATTTGGTTTATTAGCGAGTCTAAATGGCCAATAGTACATTTGTTTTATTAGTGATTTTAGATAGCCAATAATACATCTGTGGTATTAATGATGTTAGTTGGGAGATATAGTATAGTTTCAATACTACTGAACCTTTTAGACCTTAAGACATTTAACGAAATGCACTCTGAATCCTCTCAGTGTAAGTACAATATCACCAAAATTCGGTGATATTTAATTTTGTTGTACTTTGTTTCATAACATTGCAAGTTGCACTCATCTTGAAGATAACTGACTTCCAAACAAGACGGTAATAAATACACTAATCAACTTTTTAAAGTAAACATGTGAAATGCAATATGCTGTGTCTGGGTGGATTTGCGTAGAATACAAATTATGAATCCTGTAATAACAGTTGTTTTACTTGTAGTTCATAATACATATTGAAATATATACATATGTATTTATATGTACGTCAATACACGAGTACTTATTATGTAACTGTATATATGGAAGTATGTTGATACGTTGAGTGATCCTCAACTATCTATTTAAATCATATATTATTCTGATCGTTTCATGTAAATTGTGTTGTTGTTAACATTTATGGGGTGGCTCCTGTGCTAGGGATATCATATATCTTAATAAAGTCTCCCGACCTTATCTATTACTGAAGTTATTCATTACATATGTATGTATACGTATGTCAAATAAACTGATCCTGAATTCTGAGTTCTGCAATACACTGCCCAGCTGGTACACTGGAAGCATCCAGTCACAAGAGTTACACAAGTATCCAGACAATGTTGCCACCTCCAAATGTAATCAAAATTAGCACAAATTTGTGGCTGTTTGTGGCCGCTCAAGTAAACAGGTATCTGGCTGCTTTCAGCCATTTAAGGTCTAATGGGTTAAGATGGGATTAAAAAGTTTTAATTTTACCTAATCATATAATATTACAGTATATTATAGCGGATTCTTTAAGAAAAATCAGCATTTACCAGGTAGGCGTTAATGTTACTTTTAACATACATCAGTTTAAAACCCTAACACTAACTTAATTTCATTCAAATAAATAATTCAATATATCACTCCCAGGCAGACCTGTTCAATTGAACATCTTCTCAACTTCTCTGGGAAGCATTCAGCCATGCTGCAATAACTGCACAAAGACTATCCATACACATAATATATCCACCACCGTCTATAGCCAACTACTCATTCATACAGCTGAGTGAACTGGAGCAACGGAGAGTGAACAAACTTGCCTACGGTTCGACACGACAAGAAGAAGACTGACCCCCTGAATCTCTTGATTCTTAGTCTGATGCTCTAACCCGCAGGGGCTTAGCCAGAGACCTGTCTGCCTATCTTAAAAACTGGCAGATGACTGGCCAAGACAGGTAATTACAACTTATAAGACCGGTGGAATTTAGAGGGGGCGAGCTGGAAACAAGAACTAATAGTTCCAAGTCTGGAGGCTCACATGAATGGCTATCATTGGCACAACTGGTACTGAAACAAATCAACTGGATCAGTATTAATTAAATAAATGTCTCAAATAATGCAAGTTTGTCATTGAAAAAACTGAACTGGCCAATAATGGCTGTGATTGACGTGAATGGAATCCATGCAAGTCGTTTGCATGCAAAAGGTACACTTTTGATTAATTCATAATTGGCCAAAAAGTATTTCTGGCTAAGGGCCTGCTAACCACTAAGCCACCGCATCCCATGTTATACAGCACCAACCTGGCTCCCAGTGTGTACCACTGGTGTCGTCTCTGGAATCTCCTAAGGTTAGGTTGTCCTCACCACCGAAGCACAGGTCCAGCTCTTCAATTGTGAAAACGTCGGCAACTATTCCAGAACTTTGTTTTGTACTCACTGTCCTTTCTCCTGATGTCAGCTGTCCAGGTATCTTGTAATCATGTCGCCCATCAGCTGGTTCTTTGTGAAAACAAAACTTTAATGATTTCTAACAGGTCCTATAAATTTGTTTAACAAAGACGACAGTAAGGAATAAAATAAAAACCGTCATACATCTACACCATAAAGAAAGTTGAGCAACCATTTGATGGACTTATAAGTTCACATGTCTGTTGTCTACGCAATTCACAGTCTAATAAATGTACATGTCTTAATCTCAGAAAACATGTATGATTCATATCATTAAAAACATACAAAAACTATGAACAAAGGAGGATATTAACATATTGGATTTACCGTGACATGCCGTATAATATATGGCCGACGTATTCATATTCATCAACTGTTCACTAGATACAGGAAGGTCTGTGGTAATTAACTAACCATCATCGTTTTTACAGTGCTGTGTCATTAATACTAACAGAGTTTAACTGCAGCACACATCAATATATTAATATATTAAGTGCAATGGAAATTATCTTCTAAACAAGCCACATTTAAGTGTCATACAACAGTATTTGTGTATCGGCACAAGTACCTTGGTTCTAATTAGGAATACATAGATATCTACATAAGGTGTAATGATAATTTATTAATGTATTTAATTTTGACAGTAAGACTGCCATTTTAACAGCAACAATCTTCAACATGCAAACTTAAAAGCCTAGTATCACCTGTTATAGGTTGATTTCATTCTGACACGTTTCACAGCACCAACCTGGTTCCAGTGGTGTCCCATGGGTGTTCTCTCCAGAGTCTCCTAAAGTAGCGATGTCATCGTCACTTCCAGATTGATCCTGTTCTTCATCTTCAAAACATTCAAAACTTATTCCAGAGCTTACACTCTCTATTTCTGCCCTTTCTGCAGTTGCCGGATCTTCATTTCCCTGGTAATCCGTGTCATCTGTTGTGCTGTGTTCTGAGCCGATACGTTCCTTTGGACGAACTGTCAATGTGGCTCCATTTAGCACAAGTGTGGGCATCTGCAACACTCTCTCTGCAACTGAGATACAACGAACATCATGCACAATGATGTACGTTGTAAGGGAATTACGTGTTTTCATGAGAAAACAATATAATGAAACCAATAGCATGTTCACACTTAAAGAGCAGGTAACCCCCGTTTCAAGAATGATAAATTGGATATGACCAGTTTGTCTTTAGAGAATATCGGATTTGTAAATCAGTCAAATCTGAAGAAACCGAAGCACACTAAAATGCATGCTAAACTGTTTTAAGAAGTAGTAATTTTTGGTTACATTACTATCGCCACTGAATTATAATGTGATAGTCACCAGTCGGCAGCAATGCTCATCCTCACCGCACACACACTACCCCTTCTCGCACCACTGCACAACTAACCCTTTATGAAGGCCGATTGAGACAATGCACCTTGTCACACAATCCACGACAACAGCATACCATTACATGTCCATCCCTGAATGACACGCAATGCCCAGCTGCAGGATCACTGTGTCAGCCACAGCTGGACATCTCGTACATCAACCCCACCTACCTACACCTGTACGACAACACAGAGCAGAGCGAGCCAGTACATAACCAGCTCACTCTCCACAACGATACATAGGGTGTGTCTGACCAGATAAACATCTATTCTCATACAGTTCCCTAAGTTTGTGCATCTGGACACTTTACACCTATATACTGTATATACTTAAATAAGTTATCCTGCTGTGAAAATGTGTTTTCACTATCACTGTAAAAAGCCAACCAAATTATTTCAAATAGTGTCATAATACATAACGTGATGTGATAAACAGCAATGTCAGTCCATTGTAAACACGGTCCTCCAGTGATCAACTGCTCATTTACATATTACATAATACTGCGTTGCCTCAGAGTTGTGCGACACACAAAATTGGGACACACAAGAACACATGGTACCAACCTTCAGGTTCCTGGAATGTCACAAATGCAACATTGGAGTCAGTGTCGAGGTACACATCTTCAACTGCGTCACCGCCAGACCGACGCTTGCTCTCAAAGAATAACTCGATGGCATCTTGCGATGATGACGGATTAAGTCCGTGAACTTCAATGGTTTTTCTGTCCCACATCAGCTGTTCAGGAGGCTGAAGAGGAGACAATTGTAGCTGGGCTCCATCCAGCACCAGGTCCGATCTCCTCAGAACATGTTCTGCAACTGAACACAAGCACAAGGTGTCATGTCACGCCACAAAGCACTCAACTGGAAGTTTGGGCCGGGATCTCTCTCTTAATCTTTTTAAACCACACCTGATGACCAATATCCTTTGGGATATGATGGAATATGTTATCCTTCCTAGAATCGGAGAAGCAACTGGGAACACATTAATGAGACATGTTGCTCTTGTACAGAACATACCATGGCACCAGAAAGATTCAACTCACCTAAGGCTTTCTAAAAACCTTGATTTGTACCCTATGAAGCTCGTCAAAAAGCAGTGGTGACTAATACTCTCTCCAGCCCCCACACAAATATTGAGGGGCTCACCATCCAAACCCCCATACACGCCCACACACCTACCCACACACACACACTCACGCACACACCCACCCACCCACACACACTCACCCACCCACACACGCCTACCCACATACACCCACCAACACACACCCACACACACACCCACCCACACACGCCTACCCACATACACCCACCAACACACACACCCATGCCCACCCAAACACACCCTCCCACACACACCCATGCCCACCCAAACACACCCTCCCACACACACACATCAACCCACACCCACCCACAAGCCCACATGCAGTGCATTGTATATTATCTCCACAATCATATATGACAGTTATAAGAATGAACACTGCTGACCTTCTGGTTCCACAAATGTCACACGAATGATCCCTGTCTCTCTGTCATCTCCATCTATCTTCTCAATGTCTCCACCTCCACTCCGTCGCTTGTTCTCAAAGAATGTCTCAAACGTTTCATCCGAAGTTGTTGGGTTAAAATTTCGCACTTCAATCGTACGTGAATCTTGCAGCCTTCCAGCACCTGTGTCTTTGTGAAAACAAGACATTAATGACTGATTGTATACAATATATAGATGTTCTAACATGTATTATATATAATTTTTTTTCAAAGACCAAGTAAAATCATTGATATTTAAACTAGCAGAAAAAATGATCAAAACTATGAAAAATATAAAATCTAAGGATTTCTACTGCGGTGTAACCATCATACATTTGTACCTTTATAAAGGTGCACATGAATGAAATACACAACTTATGTTATGTAAAAGGTTTAAGAATATTTATAATCATAATTTGTGTCATATACCTGTAATTATTATCATGATTGATCGACTGGTGCCAAAGCATTCTTGGGTCATTTCAATAAGGGGTGATTGTTATCAATAATATGCTGAAATGACTAGTGTAGGCATATAGCAAACAATGTGTCAACAAACAAAACGTTGCCCCCCCCCCCCGTAGTTACACCAATAAATGTAAACAATCAAACTGTTGTCCATCAATATTGTAATTAAATTTGCACTAATTTCCAGGTTAGTAAACCACCACATCATCCACAGGTATGTCTGTCAACTTTATGTGACTATTTCATTTTTGTGGATGGAAGCAAATAAATTGAAGTTAGATCAAAATAAACCAGACCTAATTATCATTGGCACAACACTATGTACAATGGGAGAGCATAGGTGGATCCAGGGGGCCTTGAGGCAATCCCCCCTAGACCTTTGTAATTTTGCGTGCCCACAGACCTTTTGGAATGGGCCTATGTGACCATGCCCCCCAGACTGTTTGAAATTACAAATAAGGTGAAGTTATTTTTTCTCCAGCTCCCACATCTTGCGAAGTCACAGTCGAGCAGAGCAAGCGGAGAATCTGAAGTTATGGCACCGGAAAATTTGGTACAGCATTTGGTTGGGCCGCCAGTGGAAATTTGTGTGCAATGCCTAGACTTGCTTTCTGGATCCGCTTCTGCATAGGGTTATCAACCCTGGTACAACATGCTGCTGGGAAATATTTATAAAAGGTGGGGTTATAATGGTAATCATGATACCTTCATGGACTGGCACCTCCATATCTATTAACACTTCTCTCTCCGTATCGCCCGACACGCTGGCTACACTCCTCCGATCAGCTACTCCTTAAACAACCCACTACCTGCACAAAACTCGGCGAACGAACATTCTCTTGTCCAGCAAGAGCATGGAATCAACTACCACTCACAGTGCGCCAATGCACTAGTGTCAATCAGTTTAAAGTGGCACTGAAGACGCATCTTTTTACAAATTATTTTAACATTCGATGATTGTAAATTTTATTAATACCTAATTAATTTAATATTATAATTAACCTATTTCATTTTTAATAGCTTGCATACTTGTGTTTATTTACATATTTTAAGACAGTATAGTTGATTTTACTTACCAGCTAGTAATAATGATTGCATATGTTGTAGCATATTAGTATTTTTTTACTATATTATTATATTGTATGACGTTATTTATTTATTTGTAATATTAAACAATTGTCATGCGCCCCAGAACAATGATTTGGATGTGGCACTATATAAGAAATAAAATATTATTATACAAAGTAAAAAACTCATTATTAACAACAGCTTATCACCCACATGTGGACAAACAAACCAAGGGCATCTATCTCAAGATTAGATCACCACTTAATTGTCTCAGGTAGGAGAAATTTATGCCCTCTAGAAAAAGGCTAGCCCATAAAAAACATATGTAAAAAACTATACATAACTATCGTGGTTTTCTGAAATCCATCAGGACGCTACTGACAGTAGAAAGAGGCGACTGGTCCAAGGACGCGACTGACTGTAGAAAGAGGCGACTGGTCCAAGGACACGACTGACTGTAGAAAGAGGCGACTGGTCCAAGGACGCTACTGACTGTAGAAAGAGGTGACTGGTCCAAGGACGCTACGGACTGTAGAAAGAGGTGACTGGTCCTAGGACGCTACTGACTGTAGAAAGAGGCGACTGGTCCAAGGATGCGACTGACTGTAGAAAGAGGTGACTGGTCCTAGGACGCTACTGACTGTAGAAAGAGGCGACTGGTCCAAGGATGCGACTGACTGTAGAAAGAGGCGACTGGTCCAAGGACACGACTGACTGTAGAAAGAGGCGACTGGTCCAAGGACGCGACTGACTGTAGAAAGAGGTGACTGGTCATAATCCTTGAAAGGAGATGTGCTAAATACTAATCCAAGGTTACCGTATTATAAGTAGATTAGTGGAGGGATGTGTCAGTCATCTCACCTCCCATTTCCCACCTGTTTTGGGGGCCAACCTGTCACCTTTTTTAAAGTCAACCTCCCATCAAACTGTGACCCGTCACAGTAAACTAGGTGTTAAATCACACATGCCTATTCTGCACATGAGCAAAAAATAGCTGTCCAGGTCATGTGACCCACCACAGCGGACCAGGTATTAAGTCACACAGGCCTGCTATGCACACAAGCCTAAAATAGTTGTCTAGGTCATGTGACCCGCCATTGTGAACTAGGTATTAAGTCACATAGGCCTATTCTACACACAAGCCAAAAATAGCTGTTTAGGTCATGTGACCAGACCTGCCTACCCCAAAAACGTCCTATCAGTAACCCGTCTTCCCAATTTACACTGATTTTCAGGAATATAGGCCTGCTGTCAGTAATAGTTCAGAACCGTGTCAGATATTGTCAGGAAAAGAACACCACTGTCAGTAATACTTTAATACTGGGACTATGATGATAGTTGTATCCAAAACATAATTGTCTCTAATAAACCTTGTCGAGTTAAAAAGGTAAGGTAGATGTTCATAACCAGCATTGGTTGAAATCAAACGTGAAGAAGCGTAACTGTAATGTAAATGCGTCTATACTCTATTGGCAAAGCTAATTTACAGCAAATAACAAATACCACTCAGAGACTTACATTGTAAACTTTACTAAAGAGAGAACCACGATCATCAGAGTGCACAATGCATGGTAGTCTCAAAATTCTAAGTTTAGAATCAACAGGTGCAAGTTGAATGCATGTCGAACTTTACACTGCACACTGTTGCGACTAGGGCACTTGTGTAGTTCCTTCATTCAACATCATCCCAGGCATATTTATATTACGAAAATATTGTGTCTTAGCGCACTTTTGAAGCCAAAATAGCGACCTGTTTACGCTAGCCTGCACCGCTGCAGTCGTGCGTGTTAAAGGGCGATATAGAGGCGTATGTTGGTGCAAACCGGGGTGATATTTATGCATCAAAAGTGCTCTAAGACGCAATATTCTTAAAAGTAAATATGCCTGGGATAATGTTGAATAACAGAACTAATGCACTGAGCCCGAGGTATCAAAGTTAGGCAAAACTCAAGTTATAATGGCGAAATCGAGGTAGGTCTAGATTCTACACAAGTGCCGCGACTAGTTGTGTCCACTGTCCACACAAGACATATCGGCACTTGTGTAGAATCCGGACCCACCTCGATTTTGCCTTTATAACTTGAGTTTTGCCTAACTGCGTGTTAGCGCACTTTTGAGGCATAAATAACGCCCTGGTTTGCATCAACATACGCCGATATATCGCTGATTTTATGAGCGCTATGCGGTAACGCAAGACCGCAGCGGTGCAGACTAGCGCAAACTGGGTCATTATTTGGGCTTCAAAAGTGCGCTAAGACACAATATTTTCGTAATATAAATATGCCTGGGATGATTTTGAATAATGGAACTAACGCTCTGATGTATCAGAGTTAGGCAGAACTCAAGTTATAACAGCGAAATCGAGGTGGGTCCGGATTCTATACAATTGCCGACATATCTGGTTAGAGTGCCGTCAGTATACCGTTATAAACTTTTGCAGCACACATTTCTTTTTGGTTCGTGGTGGTGCCATTTCAATTATCATTTCGTGCCGCGTGACTTCTTTTTGTTTGAGCGTGGAAATGTGAATTTAACGTAACGCTGTTTCCTATTGGTTAGATTACAACCAGAAGCAGGGAATGAAAAACAAGCTGCATATATATGCTGCCACCTGTTGAATATAGTGGAAGCTAAATTTGAGGAGCACCGAAGTGATCGACGATCATTGTGACAAAGAAAGAATCCGTAATATTTTCATCCCTCGTTGTAATACCGTAATTTGAGGTGTGTTTCCGGAATGATTCCGGACAATCCGGAATGGTAGGCAGGTCTGTTTGACCCACCACAGCGAATTGAGTATTAAGTCACACAGGCCTATTCTACACACGAGCCAAAAATAGCTGTCTAAGTCATGTGACCCGCCACAGTGATTCAGGTATTAAGTCACACAGGTGTGTTCTGCCCACAAGCCAAAAATAGCTGTCTTGGTGATGTTCCATAAAGTTTGTGATTTTGACAGAAATGTTTACCTTACAATCTTACCTTTCAGTGTCCAGTTTAGTTTCCTCGACAAATAAACCAAGACCAATCAAATACATGCATTTACATACTTATTGATAACAATAGAAATTACAATTTTTTTTAAGACGCTTGGAACTTGTTAAAATTGTGTGGCAATTTTAGCAATAATTCTAAAATTACTGAATATATTTCAACAAGTGACATGTCATTTTTAAATTGAAAATGATGCAAAACTCCATTTTAAATTTTGCGACTTAATACCCACTTTTCTGTGGCATGTCACATATATCAGGTTTCAGCTACGCTTGAGGCCAACATCCCACCCTTTGCCACACGCCCCCTCATTAGAAGAAATCTAGTTATTTTTTAGTAACAGGTTGCAGTATATATACATACTCTGAGGAAGTCGTGACGATGAGTCATATCCAGTAGCCATATTCACCTGAAAACAGAAACATTCATATTTAACACAACCTTGATTGAAAAAAATGGTCCTAGTGGCCCTGAAGTCCTTTGCACTAATACGTCTATATGTGACCCCGGCTGACCAAATGAGTGATAAGTCGGAAAAATTGTAACATCCTTGTAAAGGTTTGGTAGGGTGCTTTACACGGTTTCAACAATTATGACTGCTACAAAAATTGGCAAAGTTATGGAGCATTGAACATGTTAGGGGTCAAAAAGTGAAAATGAAGAAAACGGCTGTTGAAGTTTTACATTATATATACAAATGGATTGAATGGAAATATTACATGCACAACATTCAAATGTGGCACACAGTATGTAATATGTATGTTATGTTGCAATGATACACTGAAAGTAAAAATGTGCTGCTACAAAGACTTTTCAAGTTATGCCAGATTCTGGGTAGACTCACTGTTTGACACAGTTTAAAACCTACAGGCAACTGTCCAGTTTAACAGGGGTCTAGTGTCTTAATGCTGTCTGTTGACACCAGCTACTGCCAGTGACCAATTACAGATTAGTCACAGTTTCCATCAAACAATAGCAAGCAGAGAATCTTAGCTCCACAGCTGGGTGTAATACACAACCAGAGCCACCACTGATTCATGGTCAAGTAGATTAGCTCAATGCACCAACTAAGACAATACACAACACTGTGAGTGACAGTGTCCAGAGTAGGCCTAAGCAGTGTCCTCATTACTGAATAGTTCAATTAAACCTGCCAAGTGGGTGACATTCTGCACAAGTGTTCATTAATCCTTAGTGATTGTTTAGAACACAAGACTGACCACATACCTAAACAAAACGAATGTAATAGGTGAAGAACAGGCAGTGTTCAAATAGGGGTATTGGTTGAATTGTATTTGTCTCGACGCAAAAGGCTTTATTGTGCCTTCATCGATTATAAGAAAGGACTTAATTTAGTAGTCCGGTCCTCCCTGTGGTCCACGGGACACGTGTGGCTGAGAAGGTATTGGTGAGCTTGGGCAGAAGGAAAACCCACCAGTCGGTGTTCCACTGCTCGTGTATAGCTGAGAAGTTATGCTTGAGATAGCACCAAAACTGAATCCACCAGCCGCGTGAACGTTGGACGTGCCTAAAAAGGATGAAAAATGTGATAAAACATTATACATTTACTGTAAACAATGTTCGGTTTATAACTAAAACTGCAAACAACCTGCTGTTCGGTTTTTTAACATGAATAGCAGATCGAGTAACCTTAAATCGTTTGAGAGAAGATGCTGAACAATCATTAACAAGGACAACAAGGAGAGTGACAGGACTTTTGCTCATTCTTCACGTGTTCAGACGCAGAAGAATAGAAGAGAGGGTCGATACGTAAATACTGTCGTCGCGCAAGATCATTTCAGTAAACGCAATGAGTAAGGCTTGTTTTATACGTAAAAGGGCAAACGTTTGTTTAGACAATTTGCAACTTCGGACTTTGACACGCTCTAGACACTACGAAGTTTACTGAACAACCACTTTTTAAGAGCAAAACAAGTGCAGTGCAATTCTCTGTAAATATCATACTCATTCTACTTAAACGGTCCAATAATTTATATATACATATATATATATATATTTATTTATAAATTTAGACTATATATATATATGTATATATATACAGGTGTATATATATAGTCAGGAGCGAATTTCCAAAGAAGTGAACCCAGGAGGCGTTTCTTAGTAGAACATGCCAAATGCCAACAAACGTGTTTAGGGTAATTTGTGTGTGCTGAATTAAAAAATCCATGACTCCCTAAATTTGAGAAAACACAAAATTACGTCAGATTATCCCGGAATATAAACAAAGATCCATCCTTTAAATACAATATCCAGTCAATCACCATGCCCATACAATATATATATATATATTATAAATATATATGTTATATATATATATATTATATGCATATATTATATATATATAATACATATAGGCTCTCAACAATTAGGTGTATCTCAAAAAGGAGTCTTGTGATTGTTGACTTCTTGCACCACTGACTTGAGCTATTATCCATGGCCTTCGAACCTCGTTTTTGCATCTATGTTTATATAACTACATGAAATTGTGCCATGTATAAATTCAATCTAGTGAAATGGTGGACATAACTTTTGATGGACCAATTTACGATGTAAATATTTTGCTGGTTATTACGACATCCGAGTTTAACATTATTTATACACATCAAGAACGAGTATATCAGAAGAACTTGATGTTGCTATTATCTCTTTACTGTCCATCGTTTTCAATGATGACATCGATGTAATGCCTTGCTCTTTGATGAGAGGTCAGTCCTACATGTGCAACACAAACTCTCTCTCGTCGCAGAAGACGGCAGGTATAGAAGCACCCAGTAGGCTATGCCTACGATCGTAATCATGTTGATATTTGTGTCTTAGTTGGCCCGCCTCCACTGTTGCAGATCCTGTGCAGTAGATTTCGTGGAAAGTGCGTGGCTTTTATGTGTATTTATGTGTACCTAAAACAGTGTCAACTACGAAGGCGTTCCCCGTTGGATAACTCCCCATAGCACTTGGCCTTTGGGAATCTGTCGCTGCTAATTCGTGTAACATGTCCAATCCAGCGGAGTTGGGATGTAGTCAGAATTATTATTATTATTAGGATACATTTGAGAAGCGTCATATATCTGGGTTAAAAACCTACTCAAAGGCGCTAACAATACAAAAATAGCAAAGCAAGGCAAGCTAAGAAAAAGTTAAATAAATAAGTTAAATAAACATGTTAAATTAATAAGTTAAATCAATAAAATAAATAAGTTGACTACACAACTATATTGACTTAATAAATTCGGTAGACATAAACATTAAGATGTCAAGCCAAATTAAAAACAAATTATAATTATTAACTTAGTTAAAAACGCATAAATAGTCACGTTCACTTAAATGTCACATCTTCTAGCAGCAGTGTGTTCTATGTCAGCGGTATTTAACCTTTTTGGCACTGTTACTCCTTTAGTGAGCCAAAAACATAATTACCCTTCTATTTTAAAAACCAAACTCGAGAACAAAAATTTAAGAAAAGAAAACTTTAAACTAAGATCAAACTTATTAAAAGAACATCTTTAGAGACGAAAGTATCTATGTACCGTTGATGTTGCATTTTCTTGATAAGCTTTGAGACGCGAGGCTTTGTCAGAGTTAAAGCACATCGCAGTCAACATCGTATATCATTTGTGTTTTGGTTTTAATATTGATCTTTGTAGAAACACTGTTCTCCACAGCAATACATTGGGATAAGGAAAGTGAGAACTACCAGATCGAATTCGGTATTTAACACCAAACTTTTGTCAGAAAGTTACCAGGTCAGAATACTTTGTTCAGCGTGCTATCTTCTCGCAGGCCAAGGAACTCATCTCCGTCATCCACTGAAAAGGTATCACTATCCATGCATTCCTCTCATAGTGTTCCAGACTTGTGACATATCCAAGGATGGACTGTTCCATGGAACGTAAGTGCGGCATGATATTAGCTAACGTACACCATTCTTCGTTGTCTTCAAGTAGCGTTTAAGAGATTGTAGATCATTAATACCACAATAACATAAACGTATTTTCGATATAACTGGATTTGTTAAGGGAGCTGGCAACCATGCCTCGATCTACGAAAATATAAACCATATTCCTTTCTTTTGAGAGGTTCAGCTGATTGGTCTCATCAGAAGATGTGCAACTAGTCCAGCTTCATAATAACTGTATGGCCTGTTTGTCCGACATCATCACCTGAAATTGTGGTCTAGCAGTTCTCGCCCTTGCACGAACACGGAGATTTTTCTCTTAATTCTCTTTTCTCTTAATTTCTCTTAATTCGAATGCTATCTTCATGATATTCAGTGACCAATATGGAAGAGAAGAACACAGGGATTGGATTAGAGATTAGAGAAAAGACAGTTATAGTTTATATAGTGTTGCCTTTCAGGTACAAACAATTGTGCATAATGGACAACATAATAATAATTTATAATGTTGATTCTTTCAATTGAAGCGCCAGGTATTGAGGAGTTTGCTAACACTTCTGCGACTAAAACGGTGACCTCGCTCGAATCAGATATTCAGTTTTCACAGTTGTGTCTTACAGTGATATCTGGTTCATATGTCTACTAGTTCCTCGCTAACAGCCAACCTCGATGTTTCAACTAGATATGGTTTGACGAAATCCGCTCCGATTGTAAGGGACTCCTTACGTTCCGTATGAGACATCCTTAACTTCTGATGTGTCTTTCCCACAACATATATCTTCAGTATAACGTGCTACATGAGCGTAGTAGTGATGACTTAATTTCCCAAAAATGGGCCAATTGGCCCTGAAGTCCTTTGGACTAATACGTCTATATGTGACCTCGGCTGACTAAATGAGTGATAAGTCGGAAATATTGTAACATTGTTTTCTTACATCCTTGTAAAGGTTTGGTAGGGTGCTTTACACGGTTTCAAAAAAAATGACTGCTACAAAAATTGACAAAGTTATGGAGCATTGAACATGGTAGGGATCAAAAAGTGAAAATGAAGAAAACGGCTGTTGAAGTTTTACATTATATATGCAAATGGTTTGCATGGAAATATTACATGCACAACATTCAAATGTGGCACACAGTATGTAATATGTATGTTATGTTGCAATGATACACTGGAAGTACAAATGTGCTGCTACAAAGACTTATCAAGTTATGCCAGATTATGTCTTCATGTGTAAAACTAAGAGGACAGATTATTTGAGAGCAAAAGGTAGACTCACTGTTTGACACAGTTTAAAACCTACAGGCAACTGTCCAGTTTAACAGGGGTCTAGTGACTTAATGCTGTCTGTTGCCACAAGCTACTGCCAGTGACCAATTACATATTAGTCACAGTTTCCATCAAACAATAGCAGGCAGAGAATCTTAGCTCCACAGCTGGGTGTAATACACAACCAGAGCCACCACTGATTCATGGTCAAGTAGATTAGCTCAGTGCACCAACTAAGACAATACACAACACTGTGAGTGACAGTGTCCAGAGTGAGGCCTAAGCAGTGTCCTCATAATAGATCAATTAAACCTGCCAAGTGGGTGACATTCTGCACAAGTGTTCATTAATCCTTAGTGATTGTTCAGAACACCAGACTGACCACATACCTAAACAAAGCGAATGTAATAGGTGAAGAACAGGCAGTGTTCAAATAGGGGTATTAGTTGAATTGTATTTGTCTCGACGCAAAAGGCATTATTGTGCCTTCATCGATTATAAAAAAGCATTTGATTTAGTAGACCGGTCCTCCCTGTGGTCTAAGATAATTTCATGCGATATTAATGGTATTGTGTTGAAAGTTGTATACAACATGTACAAAAATGCTAAATCATGTATAAATCAGGGCCAGGCTTTGTCAGCCTTCTTCTCATGTGATGTATAGGTATGGCAAGGAGAAAACTTGTGTCATTTGTTATTTGCTATTTACCTAAATAATTTTTAACACTGTTAATCACAATTATAATGGACTTGACATGGCAGCTGGTGAAATTTACAACAATCTTAGTGATGATGATGTAGAAAATGTATGTTCTACTATATGCTGATGACACTAGAATGATTCAATCAAATACAGATTTCTTGCTTGTGTACAGCGGAACTACGTCAACTCTTCTAATGGTTGACATTTGGTTGTTTCCGGTGTCAACTATATTGTGAATCTGTAATTATTAGTCCAGCGATAGAAATAAGCCAGAATATTTACTTGTCCGCTGGACAAGTAAGTTTTGAAATCTACTTGTCCGCCAAAATTTGTATTTGTCCGAGTGGTTGTGAAGGGGAATCGAAGCTTCGGAAAAGCCGTAAAAAATCTGTCTTATTTTTATGGCAACAACACAATATTCCTGCTGTTTCGTTGCATGTATATCTTAGTGACCTGAAATCAAAGACAATTTGATTTAATCTTCAAATTTTGAAATTGCAAAATTATATTTGCAACTATTTTCCGGTTCATTATTATTCATCACGAATATTAAAAGTAGACACGTTACATGATGTATACCAATATTTTAGTGATGCTGATATGAACGCTTTTATTAATAACAAATTATTATTACGATTATAGGAATGAGACAATTGTTTTTCTTGCTATTTGTTTTTATAATGTTGCAAAAACTGTTTGTTTAATATGGTATATATATATATATATATATATAACATATAACAATGCTGTAAAATGTTGGCATCAGTTTGTCATTGAAGATACCACTCAACCAGGAGCACGACCAATGCAAAGCCAGGAAATGTTGTCACAAAAATCAATAATAAACATATAATGTGATATTATTTTGTTAAACCTCTATGAACTTCAATATTAACAAACTTCTGTATTTTACAAACGAAGATAATATTCAATTGATCATCAGCAAACAAACACATATTTTTTCCGAAATGTTATATTACCATTTCAATGATAATAAAACAGTTTTAACGGTGCCTGAATTACATTTACCAGGCGGAAAATAATTTATATATTTAGTTACGTCGTAACGTTGCTGCCGCACGCAGACCGCCGTAGTTGGCGGAAGCCGACATGTCAACGGCGGTTGGCGCCCCGTCCTCGGCCGCGCGTCTTGCATAATTCAGTTTCGAAAACTCGCAATTTATGGTTAAAATAAATGTTACATAGATGCAACACTTCTGAAATGTCATTAATATTCCGTTTATCAACCAGCAACATAGATTTACCGTAGAGCCAGTTACAAGTTTTGAAAATTGTCACCGATCAGCGATCAGGATCGGCTAACGTTTGATGACTTGGTCTTGGAAGACTGCCGAGTCCGCATAGGTTATGCGTAATAATGGTAAAAACTATATAATTATTCAAATAACAGGTAGCGATAGAAAGTCTACTATTTCCAAAGTTCACCAAATATGATCCGTGAGTGGAAGCAAGTTGTACGTCGGCGAAACTGAACGATTTACGATTGTGTGAAATACAGCCTCGATCAACGATGGCTGATGCGGAGTCTGTCCTACGCGTATGACAGAACTAGGTCGGTGCGCTCAGCGGATGACCCTGTTAACGCAGGCACTAAACTCGGTCGAATACTTACGTACAACACACTGGTGGCGGAACGACAAGACGCCGACATACTAACAAAATTGGAACGTGCGCGATTGCTAGCAAACTTCATTTACGTTTGAATTTCCTCAAATAAAAAGTTTGCAATGTTGCACGCGTCACTATTTAATGTAAATTTTCACTTGTCCACCGGATAACCATGTAGAGTCATTTTACTTGTCCAAGCCAAAAATCACTTGTCCCGGACAAACGGACAAGTGCTATTTCGAACGCTGTTAGTCTATATTGATACATTTGATTTACACAGTACCATGTCTACAAAAGGCATGGCAAGCGTAAACAGAACAGTAGAATGCATTTGATATTAATAAAGTGTAGGATATTTCACTCTATAGTTGTCCAGAATATAAATTTTCTATGTTTGTCACCTACAGGTTTCTACAGACAATACATCTTTAACCAGTAGACACCACAGTCGCACCATTTTATAATAATTAAATGAACATCAAAATAAACACAACTTGCAATTATAGATAATCAATAGTTTTGAAGATACAGTTTAAAAGTGTTTAAAAAGTGTTAGGCAACTGTTCAGTCTAACAGGGGTCAAGTGTGTCTACTCTGCCTGGGCCCTGTGACCAATTAAAGATTAGTCAAGGTCTCAATTGAACAGTAGCACTAGGCTGCAGAGTTTAGTCATGCTGCTGGCTTTCTGGCACATTAAACAAAATCTACTGTAGGGGGTGATCTCAAGGCCCCTTCTCAAAACCACATCACTAGATAATGTAAAACCTTTGCACTTTGGGGGCCCCTTAGGTGCCCTTAGAATGATTCAATCAAATACAAATACTGTATATAGTGGCAGCACCGTAAGATACATCTTTGCAAAATTAGAAAAAAAGTTGTGAACAGTTTTTGAAAAAATAGGCAAAATGTTACATTTTTACCAGTTTTGGGGCCCTTGGGGGCCCTACGGGGTCCTTAGAATGATTTAATCAAATACAGATTTCTTGTGCATAGTGGCAGTACCCTAAGATATGTCTACGCAAAATTAGAAAAACTGAACAGTTTCTGAAATACGGCAGCTAACGGCAGACGCAGAGTGATGGAAATAGACCCTTCGACCTTTGGTCCAAAGGACTAAAAATAATGTTTAATTGTTTTACAGTAATCACCCGCGTAAATGCCCAGGGCGTTTAAATTGGAAAAATCTTGCAGAGTGGGGTGGGCGTTTACATGAGCATGGGCGCTTAGATGGGGGGTGTTTATGAAAGCGGGCGTTTATGAAAGGG
This sequence comes from Escarpia spicata, assembly GCA_963995525.1. NCBI lineage: Eukaryota > Metazoa > Annelida > Polychaeta > Sabellida > Siboglinidae > Escarpia > Escarpia spicata. The sequence goes on from OZ023206.1 coordinate 17,744,643, forward strand.
GGGCATTTATGAAAGGGGGCATTTGGAATGTGGCATCAAGTGAATAGGGTATCATTTTGGGCCACAATATTGTGATATTATCGACGTGAGATACATTCAGTTTCGTGCCCATCATCCATCATCAGTCTTCATCACATGTAGCCCCATGTGTGTATACTTATTGTGTGCCAGCAGGGACTAATTTGTACTGAAACAATGGTTAGCAATTACTGCTAATCATTATGATTTGATTAGCACATTTTCCACATAAGCCCAATCATGCGATATTTACATTGCGGCGGATGATTGCCGTGTGCACTGAGTTCAATCAGTGCACTGTTGCAACTCCTGTACACCTATACCACTCGCAAAAATACTGATCTCGATAAATTTATAAACCATCAGTGGTTGCGCCTATTTAATAGGCGTTCCCAATCAATAAAACTTAGTCACTCATTATAATTGTTGATCATGATAAAATGTAGTGGCATAGCAGGGTATAACATTATAACAAATACAATTATTGACAATTGGCAGCCCAATCGAGAACCATCTATAGAAGATTTATAGATGGCCTAATGCCCCCTAGATTTATAGAGGGCCCAATGCCCCCTAGATTTATAGAGGGCCTAATGCCCCCTAGATTTATAGAGGGCCTATTGCCCCCTAGATTTATAGAGGGCCCAATGCCCCTAGATTTATAGAGGGCCTAATGCCCCCTAGATTTATAGAGGGCCTAATGCCCCTAGATTTATAGAGGGTCTAATGCCCCTAGATTTAGAGGGCCTAATGCCCCCTAGATTTATAAAGTGCCTAATGCCCCTAGATTTATAGAGGGCCCAATGCCCCCTAGATTTATAGATGGCCTAATGCCCCCTAGATTTATAGATAGCCTAATGCCCCCTAGATTTCCCAATTAAATATCTCACTGTTCTCAGTGCTTTTCCAGATGTACACTTGCCTACCCTGGAGCCTGGACTTTCATGTAGTTTATCCCCTGCATTAATTTTGATGTCTAATCCAGTGTTCAGGATCGAACTGTTGGATGTGATAAACAATCTCTAACAGCATAAGTTCCCCACCTCTTCCTCCCAAGTCCAATCAAACAGGACCAAACTGCTGAGACTGATCAACAATACTGAATCCCCAAGATTTAGATAATCAAAAGTTTAGAGGTATACAGAATTAAGTATTTAATTTGAAATTGAAATCAAGTATATATATATATATATATATATATAGTGCGTATTCTCACGTGCACCTACTACACTATGTTAATTGGTTAACTTGATTGATATAAAAAAAACAGACCGATTTTAAAGGCAGTGTAGGGTACACTGGGTAAGATGGCTCCCCATCGAATTCTGAATGTCTCACAACTGTATGCAAAATTATGTTGACATATCTGATAACCATCCAGAAAACTCATCATGTGAGACAAATTTAATTAAACTAATGTTTTGAAATATTTTATATGCAGTTTGAACCAATATTTGCAAATAATCAAACTAGTGCAACTCATTATATAAATACAAGTGCGAATCACCAATTTCATTGGTGACGTTATATTATCATCACTGAATTCGCATGTCAGATATAGAACATGGGGAAAGTAGGTAGTGTGTGCATACATTGTGTTAAGATATGCATTCTGAATGTGGTGTAAGAGGACCTACACATATTATATTTCAAATTCATGACACATACTGAACCATGCACATATAAAATAGTGTTAAGCTAATGTTGCATATTAAAAAATATGGTAGCTTGCAGGCCATAATTATGACAAAATATTGATAAATCCAATATTTATGATGGAATATCCAACAAAATAGTATCCCATCAGGGCATTCCAATGGGGAAAACAAAATGACACTACAAAATGGGCAAACCAAAACTACACTACATGAATCGACACTTACTATCCATGTTAATGTACAGATATATATATATATCTATACATATATATATATATCTATACATATATATATATATATAGGTATACAGGGCTCGACAATAAAGCTTGTCCGGGACAAGTAATTACCAATGTCCGACAAGTACATTGTCCAGGACAATTGTCCCATGGGACAAGTTGATTGAGTCACAATATTAACAGGGCTTGAAGTTGCTACTACCTCTGTTGCATTTGCCAGTATAATCTTACGCCTGCAACTAATTAATTGCTTTAGTTGCAGTGTGCAATTTAGAACTCTGTCCTTTAATTATTGTCCTGCTCATGGGTGACTAGCACTTGGGTCCTTGTGTTCCTATGTATTAATGGGCATTAGCCATCAAACAAATTGTACATGTTGCCACTTTAACTCCTTGCTCTGTCTGCCACCCCCCCCCCCCCCGTACAGTCTGCAGCAAAAGATTGATAAATGTAGCAAACTTGAATGATGACTGCCTAAAGCTACAGGTACGAACTCCTATTCAGGCACCCCTGTACTGTCCACCCTTATATCACTTGGTGACTTTGGCCACCGGTTACAGAAAGGGGCAACTCTTAATTAACTAGCTAGTTTTTTTATTTTATTTGTTTAAAGTTTAAACTCTGAAATAATGTGTGTCTATGCAAAATTCAACATAAAAAATTAACAAAGGATGGAACTTAAGCTTTTTCAGTTGCTGCATCAACTATATGAAATTCACTTCCCGTCAGTGTTAAAAGCAGAGTCTCACAACAGATAACTTTCCCCTGTCCCACCACAGGTAGCTGTCCAATATCTCACCACAGGTAACTGTTCCCTGTCTCATCACAGGTAGCTGTCTCCTGTCCCACCACAGGTAGCTGTCCAATATCTCACCACAGGTATCTGTTCCCTGTCTCATCACAGGTAGCTGTCCAATATCTCACCACAGGTAACTGTTCCCTGTCTCATCACAGGTAGCTGTCTCCTGTCCCACCACAGGTAGCTGTCCAATATCTCACCACAGGTAACTGTTCCCTGTCTCATCACAGGTAGCTGTTCCATGTCTCACCACAGGTAACTGTCCCATCACAGGTAACTGTCCCCTGTCTCACCACAGGTAACTGTCCCACCACAGGTAGCTGTCCCCTGTCTCATCACAGGTAAATATCCCCTGTCCCACCACAGGTAGCTGTTTCCAGTCCCACCACAGGTAGCTGTGCCATGTCTCACCACAAGTAACTGTCCCATCACAGGTAACTGACCCATCACAGGTAACTGACCCCCTGTCTCATCACAGGTAACTCTCCCACTACAGGTAACTGTCCCCTGTCTCACCACAGATAACTGTCCCGTGTCCCACCACATGTAGCTGTCCCATGTCTCACCACAGGTAACTGTCCCATCACAGGTAACTGTCCCCCGTCTCATCACAGGTAATTATCCCCTGTCCCACCACAGGTAGCTATTTCCTGTCCCACCACAGGCAGCTGTTCCATGTCTCACCGCAGGTAACTGTCCCATCACAGGTAACTGACCCCCTGTCTCATCACAGGTAACTCTCCTACTACAGGTAACTGTCCCCTGTCTCACCACAGATAACTGTCCCGTGTCCCACCACATGTAGCTGTCCCATGTCTTGCCACAGGTAACTGTCCCATCACAGGTAACTGTCCCCTGTCTCATCACAGGTAACTGTCTCATCACAGGTAATTATCCCCTCTCCCACCACAGGCAGCTGTTTCCTGTCCCACCACAGGTAGCTGTTTCCTGTCCCACCACAGGTAGCTGTTCCATGTCTCACCGCAGGTAACTGTCCCATCACAGGTAACTGTCCCCTGTCTCATCACAGGTAATTATCCCCTCTCCCACCACAGGCAGCTGTTCCATGTCTCGCCACAGGTAACTGTCCCATCACAGGTAACTGTCCCCTGTCCCATCACAGGTAACTGTCCCCTGTCTCGTCACAGGTAACTATCCCCTCTCCCACCACAGATAGCTGTTTCCTGTCCCACCACAGATAGCTGTTTCCTGTCCCACCACAGGCAGCTGTTCCATGTCTCACCGCAGGTAACTGTCCCATCACAGGTAACTGTCCCCTGTCTCATCACAGGTAACTACCCACTTTTTAAAGGGAAACAACTTAAGAATCTCTGCTCCGGCCTGCACTGTTTTTGTATTCTCTTCATAGATATTAGGAACATTGGATATATACGTATTATGTTCAGGAAAAAATGCACATATATACTGCGGATGGTGCTACACACAGTTTTTCAAGACACAAAACCTCACAATATTCGCAGAAGCATTGTGAAGAATGAAGAACTAGAACTAACAAAAACCCCTAACCAATAGTGAATTTTGAAAAGAAAATAGTAGCATTACTTTTCTTCTGATGGATCGTGTCATGAAATTTTAGTGCCAGAGATGCAAAGCAACTCAGAGGAAATGCATGCACACACACACCATACCATGCACGCACGCATATACGCATGCAAGCTAGCTTGATTGTAGTTAGATGTGGAACAGTTTGACCATGTTTCTTGTAGTAAGATTCCACTGTTTTGTAAACTAACCAGCTCTATGTACACTCCATAGCAGCTGTAGATGTTGTATAGTAAACATCTCCTGCTAGCTACCTTGGCATTCCTCCCCGGCAGGTATTAGATGTTGTCCTGGTACAACAGGCTATTCTAGGAAATGGCTCTCTCCACCTTGTAGTAATCTCCATTCAGCCGCTCCTGATTGGAGTCGCCAACTGTGCATAGATTTGTTGCTAATTCTGGATATTTTCCTGTTATCTTCTGCGATGACCAATAATGAGTGTTCACTGATCAGGTTGTGTGTTTTTACTAATGAATGTTTGTTTTTGAGTTAATGGTTGTCATTCTATTGTGTTTAGGTCTGGGCTCAATTTTAGAAGTGAACACTTACTTTTTCTCCAGATATTTAGCAAAATAATTGCTTTTTAGTCCTTTGGCCGAATGTACGTATGATAACCATTTGTCCGCCCTGCTCACAATAAACATCACATGAATGATAAAAGGAAGATCACTGCCACTTAACTTGTGGATTATTACTATTATAAACTGTTCTGCTATTGCTTGGTGGACAGTTAATTAGTGGGCCAAGTTCAAATACAACAGCACGTTTTTCACACCTGCATGGTAGTTTAGGCTCAGTAGTGTGCTGGCAGCTACTAAACCTATAGGCTTGTGTGAAAAGGATAGTTGGCAGAAGAACTAACTTCAAAGCAACATTGCATCCATTTAGCCAGGCAGCAGTCACACTGTCCCAGTGTCTGCTGCTATGTTTATATAATAATGATATAGGCTTAATGATCCTAATACACCAATCTGTTGGCACAATGTCAGATAATAGAACTAGGTTAAATATCTTAACAATAAGTATAATTATTTCTGTCGGGCTGTTTTTTTTCAAAAACTGTTCAGTAACTTTTTCATAGACATTTCATGTGGTAGTGCCTGCTATTGTTTGATAGACTCCTGTTAAACTGGACAGTTGCCTGTAGGTTTTAAACTGTGTCAAACAGTGAGTCTACCTTTTGCTCTCAAATAATCTGTCCTCTTAGTTTTACACATAAAGACATAATCTAGCATAACTTGACAAGTTTTTGTAGCAGCACATTTGTACTTCCAGTGTATCATTGCAACATAACATACACACTGTGTGCCACATTTGAATGTCATGCATGCAATATTTCCATGCAGTCCATTTGGATATATAGTGTAAAACTTCAACAGCCATTTTCTTCATTTTCACTTTTTGACCCCTACCATGTTCGATGCTTCATAACTTCACCAATTTTATTTTAGCAGTCGTAATTTTGTAAACCGTGTAAAGCACCCTACCCAACCTTTACAAGAATATAAGAAAACAATGTTACAATTTTTCCGACTTATTACTCATTTGGTCAGGGGTTACATATATGAATATTTTTACATATGTCAAAATAGTATTTATGCAATGTAATGCGGATAATCCGTCAACGATTCGTTGTCACGATAATCTACCAATGTTCCGAATTACGTAAGCACCCAGGATCAAAACGAGGCTGGGTGTGGACTGTCCCTTTGTGTTGGAATCTGATAGCAGCGAACGTCTTTGCCGTTTCAACACAAAGGAAGATTTATTTCAATCAAGTTCTCGAGGTTAGTATAGTTCAACGTTGTTCATACTATACTTCGATCTTGTGTATGCAATTTCGTGCGTGGTTTCGCGGATTAGTACTTTGATAATCCTTGAATTATACTGCATTCTAATTTGCTCGTTTACCCCGAATTGTTTCCTTTGTTCGCCGCCATTTTTTAAGCCGTCGATCTTTTTCATCCTCTTATCATGTCCGCTATGGACTGCCCCGCCGACCTCTTAGTGATTGGTCACAGCTTCGTTAAACGTTTACAAGCATCGCTTTTGCATTGTGATGGTACGACGCATGTTGTGGGGGCAGATTTAGGGGTTCCCGCGCAATATTCGAGTGTGTTTTACCACGGTGTGGGCGGACTTAAGATAGACGATTTGCTGGCCGAGTTGCCGCTGATCAGTGAGCTCGGCCCGCGAGTGGTTATTGTCGACATCGGCACTAACGATTTGCTCATGCCGGTGTCGTGCCCAATCAGCTTGCCTGCCGTATTGTCGACTTCGCCCAGCGGGTGTTGGCAGTCGCTTCGGTGACGGAAGTAGTCATTTGCCAAGTTATGCCGCGCGTCGCAGTGCGCCCGCCCTGGCGCCAACAGCAACGGTATCCCGCGCGTGCCGATTTTAACAACGCTCGGTTCGTAGTAAATCGTACGCTGGATGCTCTGACATAGGACCTGCCCCATATTCATTACTGGCGACACAGGGGTATGCACACTAACTGGGAGCAATATTTTGATCATTTTGGGGTCCATCTAAACAAAGTTGGGATGCGCAAATATGTGCGCTCCATTAGGGGGGCAGCCATATTTGCTGCCACACAGTGGTAAATGCTCCACTCCTTTCAATACAGCCCATCTTCTTCTGGCTTTCCCCTCACTGTGCTGGAAATGTATATCACAGTACAATTTTACCTTTGACAGTTTGTCTCCACCATGTGGTAATTACTGCATTTTGGTCCTTAATACTGTCACTGTCTGGGGGTTTATGTTGGTTGCAGTATGACTGGCTTTCGTTCAATCTTCTCACTGTTTTGCCACAATTGTATTTATATACGCTTTCTTCATTTTAATTTACACTATCTATGGGAACCCTAACGGCAGTAATCACCAATACAATTCCCCCCGTGTTTGATTGTTGTGTTACGGTAGTGTTACCAGTGCTACCACACACTGGGGGGGGGGGGTCGATTGGTGTAGCCCACATGCTTAGTAGCTCCTTTGTGCCATATAACTTGTGGGGGTGCTGTGATACAGGCTGGTTGCTCTGTTTGTCCCACTATCTTTTGATCCGTGTTGTTTGTGGGCGTGCTGTGAAACAGACTGATTGCTCTGATGGCCCCACTATCTTATGATCCGTGTTTGTGGGTGTGCTGTGGTACAGACAGATTGCTCTGATGGCCCCACTATGTTATATTACACTTTTTGTGGGTGTGTTGTGATACAGACTGCTTGCTCTGATGGCCCCACTATCTTATGATCCGTGTTTGTGGGTGTGCCGTGATACAGACTGATTGCTCTGATGGCCCCACTATCTTATATTACATGTTTTGTGGGTGTGCCGTGATACAGACAGGTTCCTCTGATGGCCCCACTGTCTTCTGATTTTTGTTACAATACATCATCAAATATATTACCTGTAATGAGCCTGAACTGCAAACTTACAGCAAACTTGTCAGTTGTACACAATCAGTTCTATTACCAGGCAAGTTCACCGACACATTCTTTCCATTGCCACTCTTATTCCACGCTGCAAAATGCACACTTACCTTCCATTTGGTCTTAATAAATGCAATTTTATCTCTGTTTACATATATGTGTGAGTATGTATGTGTGTATAGATTTATGGAGTGTGTGTGCGTGTATCTATATGGATAGTATATATGTATGTATATATATATATATATGTGGGTGGATATATCTATGTGTATCTATATTTATAAAAATTTTCATCTAGAGGTTATATCACCTCATACTGCCCGTGGAGCGTCCACAGGATTATATACCATATTGGTCCATCCTGTTATGCAGGTAGATAGTGGGTGAGCTGTGATACTGACTAGTTTGTTGCCATGGTTTCGGAGAAAATGGATGTCGTTCCTGCCCTTTGTTTACTACTTTGCAGTATGCCCCCACGCGGACGTCCGCCGAAACCGGTTCGGGCCATGGTGCGACCGCCGTCCCAACGCCTTGCGGCCAGGAAACGCTCTGTCGAGTTTGAACCGCCCGTGCCAGCCCCTCCTGCTCGCCGACGTCGCCCTGTTTCTGCCGCTGCGGGACGTCCGGAGGACTTGCCAGCTACGTCGGACAGTGTGCCGGTGACAACTACCAGCACTGCTGATATGGTAGCCATTGTCACCCGGGAAGTGATGAAGTAATTGCGAGAGTACAGGGATGCCACGCGTGCCCATGTTGTCACACCCCCTGTGCCCACTCCATCGGTAGATGTCGCCCCGGAAGTCGCCTGGTCGATGCCAGACCCCACCACCGAGCACGAGACTCCCATGGACTTTGCTGTCGCTGGTGCTCTCAGCACTTTGATGGATGATAGGGGTGAGCCCGAGGAGCTTTCGCTGGGACGCATTGCTGGCCCATTCATCTCACCACCATTCACTCCCTATCAGTCCTCCCCGCTTGGGGTAGTTGCCAAGAAAGAGCCTAACGCATTCCGTCTCATTCATGATCTTTCTTATCCATCGGGTAATTCCATCAACGAAGGTATTCCAAAGGAATTCACTACTGTATGTTATGAAACTTTAGATCATGTCATAGCTTTGTTGGGTCAGTTTGGCCGAGGGGCTCTGGTGGGGAAGACAGACATTGAGGATGCATTCCGCATCATTCCCCTCCACCCGTCATGCTATCCCCATTCCGCATCATTCCCCTCCACCCGTCATGCTACCAGTTGTTTGGGTTCACCTGGGATACCAACTTCTACTATGATCGTTGCCTACCAATGGGATGTGCTGAATCGTGTTGCCTGTTTGAACGGTTTACTTGTGCGTTGCAGTGGGTCCTGCAAAGCAGGGGTGTCATGGCTGTTAGTCACATAATAGACGATTTCATCTTCATCGGCCCCCCAAATTCATCTCGTTGCTTTCACGATCTCAACCGATTCATGGCTCTGGCCATGGAGCTTTCTATCCCAATCAAGCATGAGAAAACCTGTCTCCCATCTACGCTCATCACTGTTCATGGCATTAAACTCGACACGGTCAAATGGGAAGCTCGCCTCCCCCAGGATAAAGTTCAGAAGCTACAGACATCCCTTGCCGTCATGCGGAAATGCCGTTCTGTGACATTGCACCAACTCCAATCCATGATTGGGCTACTCACATTCGCAAGCCGCGGCGTTTCCCCCGGTCGTGCGTTCATCCGTCGCCTCATCCATCTTACAGGAGGTCTTTCTAGACCTAACCATCATATCTGGTTGACGGCTGAGTCGCGTGCTGACTTGGCGGCCTGGCATTGTTTTGTCTCTTCATTCAATGGAGTCACAATGCTCATCGATAGTAATTGGGTTTCATCGGATTCCATTAAGCTGAACACTGATGCTGCATCTACGCACGGGTTTGCTGCCGTTTTTGGTTCCAGATGGTTTAATGGTACCTTTCCGGAAATCTGGGATAGTTACAACATTGCTGTATTGGAACTCTATCCTATCGTAGCCGCTTTGGAGCTTTGGGGACAATGCATGGCAAACCACTCAGTCCTGTTCCTCACTGATAACCAAGCTGTGGTGGACGTGATCAACAAGCAGTCCGCTAAGAACTGTCACCTAATGCGTTTACTTAGACATCTGGTCGTGACTGCGTTGAAATTTAATGTATATTTTAAATCTAAGCACATTCCAGGAAAGACTAATGTCATAGCTGACAAACTGTCACGCTTTCAGGAATCCGCAGCTCGGCAGATGGCACCTTGGCTCAGCCAACAGCGATTCCGGCAGCAATTCTTCCTTGGCAGCAGTGATGCTACATCTACTAAATGCTGCCTTGTCTGACGGTACTAAAAAGGCCTACAAACGATCTATTACATCGTACGCAGCCGGAAACAATTTCCCAACTGTACGATATTTCCAGCTTCGACAGGTCATTTGGCTACACATATAGCAAGCCTTTTCTCCAAAGACTATGCTCCAGCTACCCTTATGTCTTATATGTCTGCTCTGTCGTATATTCATAAATTGTCTGGTATGCCGGATGCAACTCAACATTTTGTTATTAAAAAATTGTTGGCTGGGGCTCAGAAGCTGGCAGGTACACCTGACACCCGTTTACCCATCACTCCCTCTGTACTATACCAGATAGTTGACGCCTCACAATTTATTGCTTCATCCACCTATACCAGGTATATGCTACAGAGCATGTTTCTCTTGGCACTTCATGCATTCTTGCGCATTGGGGAAATGACGGTCCATGCCCGATCCAGGAGCGACGCTGTCATACAGTTTGCCGATGTCACCCTTTCTCGTTCACACATTGTTCTAGTTTTGTGTCATTTTAAGCACAACACATCTGGGCGCCCTGTCACTCTGTCCATTTCGCAAACGCACAATCAGTATTGTCCTGTGCAAGCACTTTCTCGATTCCTGAAGGTTCGTGGTCCATTTAAGGGCCCACTGTTTGCATTTCGTAATGCCTCCCCTGTTTCTCGAAACTATTTTTGTCAAGACTTGCAGAAAGCTCTCCAGTGGGCGGATCTAGACCCCAGTAAATATAAAGCTCACAGCTTTCGAATTGGTGCCGCTACCACGGCAGCTAACATGGGGATGAGCGAAACACAAATTCAATCTATGGGCAGGTGGAAGTCCACTGCCTTTAAACGCTACATTCGTATTCCTATGCTGCACATGACCGGCACTTGATTGGTCTCGTTTCCTGTAAGCGTTGGGTGCTTCAGCTTGGCTGGCGCCCATTCTGTACTGTAATATTCCTACTGATCTACCACATGATATATTATTGGGACACACTCTTTTCTCGATATATTAAAATTTGGTCTACTGCTGTAGGCAGGGGTTTGTTGCAGCATGGCTGACTTCCGTTGTTTGCACTAGTATTCCCAAGGTTATACAAAATGCCGTTTGTTTAAGACACTCTTTCCCCACCTGCTTTATGTCGCCCATTGTTGTTCGCAGTGGTTGTTGCAGCATGGCTGGCATCCACTGTGTATAGCTTGGCAATACGGAGCATGACTGATCACCCTGGCATCCAGTTCATGGTCACGTATCTGTTTAATGTGTGACATTGCCAGGCTAATTGGCGGTTATATTGAATAGACGCTGCAGCATGGCTGGCGTGTGTCTTACTTAAGGTGTATTGATACTTATTTTACTTTTCTCCTGTTAATACCCGTACGACTCCATAGGCAGTTTAATGCACTGGCAGAGCCCTGGGGTGGGGTTGGGCCTCTAATGCAGGAGGCCGGGTGGGGAAAAATTACCACCCACCTTTGCTAATCTGATTTGTCATTTAATAATTGTGTGTAGTACCTCGATGATAGTATCAGTTGTTTAGCGCTTAAGCTTTATCTCATCGAGTGATGTATTTGGTTTGTTCCTGTTGGTTACAATTATTAAATGACCGTTACCAACTACATTAATTCTTGTTCAATTATTATAGCAAACAAGCTCAGGGTTCGGCCAGTAAGCATCAGCAGGGTATAAATGAATATTTTTACATATGTCAAAATAGTATTTATGCAATGTGATGCGGATAATCCGTCAACGATTCGTTGTCACGATAATCTACCAATGTTCCGAATTACGTAAGCACCCAGGATCAAAACGAGGCTGGGTGTGGACTGTCCCTTTGTGTTGGAATCTGATAGCAGCGAACGTCTTTGCCGTTTCAACACAAAGGAAGATTTATTTCAACCCACCATCCTCCCCTTACTACCACCATGATACTTTGTTGCATGATACCTAATTATATTTAATTTCTTTGGCAGCAGGCTTTGATGAACCTGCTGCACTTGTATGTGCCTATGTTTTTTCCTTGTACGTGTTACCATAACGTTGGAGATAGTTGTGTTTAGCACGTCCAATTGTCTATTGTACCTGTGCTGAATATGTATATACACATTATTGTTTGATATGGGGTGGGGGAAAAATTACCACCCACCTTTGCTAATCTGATTTGTCATTTAATAATTGTGTGTAGTACCTCGATGATAGTATCAGTTGTTTAGCGCTTAAGCTTTATCTCATCGAGTGATGTATTTGGTTTGTTCCTGTTGGTTACAATTATTAAATGACCGTTACCAACCGGCCAGTAAGCATCAGCAGGGTATAAAGACGTATTAGGCCACTTGGCCCATTTTTCTTATTCTTAGCCAATTTATTTGCAGGGTTCAATCCAGGCCGCGCCTTTGTGCCATTGACGCAATATTTTAATAAATGACCCACTAAAAGGTCAAGAATGCGCCTGAAAGGCGCGTAAATGTGGTATCTGGCACATACAAATTCAGTTGACGCGCACTAAAGACATTCTACATTAATTGACGAGGAAATCCTTTAATTTATTTGATATTTTGTAGGTATCCGGAATTTCTGTGCAAGATAGCCAAGACACAATAGCAAGTAATTATTACATCGTCGTTCTGGCTGATTATGAAGTGCACCGCGCTACCTACTTCTAATTCCACACAAATCTGCTAGGCATACAATTATCCATCAGAGCGCACGCATGTGTTTACCGAGGCATAAAATATCCGCGCTGTGTGTCCACTAGAAAGAATCGTGAAACTCAGTAAAACGCAAAAGTCACTCCTAGACATGTGGGGCAAAAAGCCACGCATACAACTGAAAGGTATGACACGTAAACATTCATTGGAAGTTTAAATTATTACCGATAATAGTATAGGCAATAATCAAATTTACTACCAAGTGGAATTGGACGGCACTTTTAAAATTAAATTTAACTTTGTATTTGCATAGGCCCGCACCCCCAAATATTCACGAAAATTGGCTACATGGAGTTTTGAAGATGCCTAAATGAGGCAAGCTATCAAGATTCAGTTGTCTTTTGTTTTTCGAGAGTGTTTTATGTGCTTGACTTCCGTGACAAAGAAGTGACTTCCGTGACAAGTAGCTCCACCAGTATAAAACACAATACAAAAGTTGTTAAATTCTTATTATTTATTTTCTTAAAATCGTAAAACACAAACCGCAATAAAAACACAAAGTACCATTGTATGACAAATGTTTCTCAAAATATTCTCATTTCCAAATCCTGTGTATATGTGAAGTAAATGAATGATAACATGTTCCATGAATTACAGTTAAAAGTGTGGTGTTGTTTCATTTATTCTTGTGCCTACTTGAAATATACAGTTTTGATCTCTGGTATGCTCAAAGCTGGTTTCCTTCCTCGCATCCTGCAGTGTCTGCAGAAAACGTTGATCCTATTATTATAATATAATTTATTAACTACATATCCAGGGTTGGTATTGAATACATATCATATCGTCGATGGAATGCCAGTTGTTTCTGTTCAGGCAATTCAGAAAAACATCCGTGTTATTTAGCTGCAGCACCTAGAAGGGAAATCAATATAATACAAGTACTCCATATTAAGTCATTAGTAATGTTTAATTAGTCAATTCCCAATTTGCAATGTTTAAAAAAGGCCCCCTTTTACAACCTACATGGGACCTTGGCCCACTTGTCCAAGATCCTAGATTGAACCCTGTATTTGTTACCAGTCAAGTTGGCAAAAGGTCTTGCAATATGTTTATAAAAAGTATACAAACTTAGTATTTGATTGGCCATTGGCTAGTACCTTGTGTAATAGAAATATACTTGTTCTTCCTCCGTATCCTCTGCTGTGCGGGAGTAAGGGTCATGTATTGCTGAACCACTCATTCTGATCTTTCTCTCTATAGCTTCCTATGAGCAGACCCGTCCCTCCATCTTTCATCCTCTCCCGGTCTTCTCATGTCCCTCCTCACACAGTCCTCCTATCTCAGCTGGTCCTTTTCCTTTGACCACCGGTATGTCCATGATGTGTTTTCACTCTGCTCTCTTTTGGTATTAAAATATAAAAATGTATTTCGTACATTTTACTCTGTTATCAGTTATCATGTATCATATTATGAGTTATCATGTATCATTTTATGAGTTATCATGTATCATATTCATAGACAAGGTGGCTCCTCGATAGCGACTACCACAGTCTTAGAGGAGTCTCCTGACCCTACTTTTTCGTTATTTATCATACATTATACCATATGCTTACCATAAGGTTATATATTTGTATTATTTAAATGCCCCCTAGATTTATAGATGGCCTAATGCCCCCTAGATTTATAGAGGGCCTAATGCTCCCTAGATTTATAGAGGGCCCAATGCCCCCTAGATTTATAGATGGCCTAATGCTCCCTAGATTTATAGAGGACCTAATGCCCCCTAGATTTATAGAGGGCCTAATGCCCCCTAGATTTCCCAATTGTACACTTGCCTACCCTTAGAGGGCTATAAATCTAGGGGGCAATGCCCCCTAGATTTATAGATGGCCTAATGCTCCCTAGATTTATAGATGGCCTAATGCTCCCTAGATTTATCGAGGGCCTAATGCTCCCTAGATTTATAGATGGCCTAATGCTCCCTAGATTTATAGAGGGCCTAATGCTCCCTAGATTTATAGAGGACCTAATGCCCCCTAGATTTATAGAGGGCCTAATGCCCCCTAGATTTCCCAATTGTACACTTGCCTACCCTGGAGTCTGGACTTTCATGTAGTTTATCTCCTGCATTAATTTTGATGTCTAATCCAGTGTTCAGGATCGAACTGTTGGATGTGATGAACACTCTCTAACAGCATAAGCTCCCCACCTCTTCCTCCCAAGTCCAATCAAACAGGCCCAAACTGCTGAGACTGATCAACAATACTGAATCCCCAAGATTTAGATAATCAAAAGTTTAGAGGTATACAGAATTAAGTAGTTAATTTTAAATTGAAATCACGTATATATATATAGTGTGTATTCTCACGTGCACCTACTACACTATGTTAATTGGTTAACTTGACCGATATAAAAAACAGACCGATTTTAAAGGCAGTAAGATGGCTCCCATCGAATTCTGAATGTCTCACAACTGTATGCAAAATGATGTTGACCTATCTGATAACCATCCAGAAAGCTCAGCAATGTGAGACAAATTTTATTAAAACAATGTTTTGAAATATTTTATATGCAGCTTGAACCAAAATTTGCAAATAATCGAACTAGTGCAACTCATTATATAAATACCAGTGCGAATCACCAATTTCATTGGTGACGTTAAATTATCATCACTGAATTCGCATGTCAGATATAGAACATGGGAAAGTAGGTAGTGTGTGCATACATTGTGTTAAGATACGCATTCTGCATCTGGCATAAGAGGACCTATATATATTATATTTCAAACTCATGACACATACTGAACCATGCACATGTAAAATAGTGTTAAGCTAATGTTGCATATTAAAAAAATGTGGTAGCTTGCAGGCCATAATTATGACAAAATATTGATAAATCCAATATTTATGATGCAATATCCAACAAAATAATATCCCATCAGGGCATTCCAATGGGGAAAACAAAATGACACTACAAAATGGGCAAACCAAAACTACACTACATGAATCGACACTTACTATCCATGTTAATGTACAGATATATATATATATATACATATATATACATATATATACATACATACATACATACATACATGCATACATATATAGGTATACAGGGCTCGACAATAAAGCTTGTCCGCTTGTCCGGGACAAGTAATTACCAATGTCGGACAAGTACATTGTCCAGGACAATTGTCCCATGGGACAAGTTGATTGAGTCACAATATTAACAGGGCTTGAAGTTGCTACTACCTCTGTTGCATTTGCCAGTATAACCTTACGCCTGCAACTAATTAATTGATTTAGTTGCAGTGTGCAATTTAGAACTCTGTCCTTTAATTATTGTCCTGCTCATGGCTGACTAGCACTTGGGTCCTTGTGTTCCTATGTATTAATGGGCATTAGCCATCAAACAAATTGTACATGTTGCCACTTTAACTCCTTGCTCTGTCTGCCACCACCCCTCCCCCCCTACAGTCTGCAGCAAAAGATTGATAACTGTAGCAAACTTGAATGATGACTGCCTAAAGCTACGAACTCCTATTCAGGCACCCCTGTACTGTCCACCCTTATATCACTTGGTGACTTTGGCCACCGGTTACAGAAAGGGGCAACTCTTAACTAACTAGCTAGTTTTTTTATTTTATTTGTTTAAAGTTTAAACTCTGAAATAATGTGTGTCTATGCAAAATTCAACATAAAGCCTGTCAGAATATATAAAGAGGAGAGTGTTCCCTATGTGAATACTGTATGGAGATACATACATTCAAAATAAATGTGTATCATTTCATAAAGGCATTCCTTATCACAATATAAGTGACGAAGAATTTAGATACATTACAAGCGAAAGTGACATAAATGAATAATTTGTTAACATTTATGAAAAAACTTCCAAGTTTGATTTTAAAGATTATGAATATACCGACTATTTACATCATAATTATGGCGACTATATCGATCCAGATAATAACTTGTACAACGGCTTAACAGTAGACTGTTCGTATTATACAGAAGCTAAATTTGAACATAAAACAAAACACAGCAATGATTTATCAATAATACACTTTAACGCAAGAAGCTTAAATGCAAACTTTCAGAATATCAAAGATTTTTTATATACATTGCATGACCCCTTTGATGTAGTTGTTATAAGTGAATCGTGGAGTCATGAAGGGAATGAAAACAGTTTTATTTTACAAGGGTTTGAATCCGTACAAGTCAGTCGCAAAAACAAAAAAAGGAGGTGGTATAGTAATTTACGTTAGAAAATGCATGGACTTTAAGGAAATCAGTTGTATGTCATTGGCAGTAGACAGCATCATGGAATGTGTCACAGTAGAATTACAACTAAATAGTAGGAAGAATATTATCATAGGATGTATATACAGAACTCCATTTAATGAAACTTTACAACATATGTTTGAGAAGACAAGAAACACTAATAAGACTATGTATTGGTGTGGTTATTATAATCTTGATCTTTTTAATACATGAAACTCACTACGGAACTAAACAGTTTCTAGACGTCATGTACAGTTACGGATTATACCCATTGATTACAAAGCCAAGTAGAATCTCTGAATTCAGCGCCACTTTGATTGATAATATTTTCACTAACGAATTGACAAAGGAGGTTTGCAGTGGGTTATTAATTACAGATGTTAGTGACCATTTACTTGTTTTCACATTGAGTAGAAGCAACATTGATAGACCTAAAGGACAAAGTTTTAAATATGTCAGGTGTAGAAACGAGCATTGTATACAGTCATTTAGCACGGCATTGGCCAACTGTAATTGGGACTTGATTATGCAACCGGAGGATATTAACATGGCATATAGTGGATTTGTAAAAATGTTCACCAATCTATACAATACTCATTGTCCGATAAGAAAGGTGTATAATAAGATTCACAACTCATATAAGGCATGGTTTACAAAAGGATTAGCAAATGCATGTAAAAAGAAAAACAATCTCTACAATAAATATCTTGCATGTAAATCAAAAAGCACAGAAAAAAAAAATATATATATATATATATATATAAAAATAAGCTAATTAATATTCTAAGACAAGCCGAAAAAGATCACTACCCGGTATTCTAAATTATTGCTAAAAAATCAACATATTAAAGGAACTTGGAAAGTATTAAATTCAATAATCAAAAAGGGAAACAGCTATAAATCTATTCCAGATTCATTTGTCGGCGACAATAAAATCCTTACTGATAAATCAGAAATAGCCAATGGCTTTAACGATTTCTTCGTAAATGTTGGACCTCGGCTTGCCAAGAAAATCAAAACACCATTAAATGCAACCAGTAATTACGAGGATGTACAAATCAGATCGAAAGCCTCTATGTTTCTCCGTGCTACGGATGAACAAGAAGTACTAAGTGTTGTTAACAATTTTAAAGGGAAATATTCCAATGATTATGATAATATATACATGTATATCATAAAAAAGGTTATTTCTCATATTGTAAAACCATTAACTCAGACCTGTAATAGATCTTTTATATCCGGCATATTTCCGGATAAAATGAAAGTGGCAAAAGTCATTCCATTATTCAAAACTGGAGATAAAAAGGCGTTTTCCAACTACAGGCCTGTGTCATTATTACCTCAGTTCTCCAAAATTCTAGAAAAACTCTGACCTCAGGTTAGATAATTTTATAGAACTTAACGATATACTGAATGAAAGTCAATATGGTTTTCGAAACAACAGATCAACCTCCATGGCGGTGTTGGAGTTAACTGAGGAAATAGCAAGTGCAATTGATAAGAATAAATCGTCACTAGGCGTGTTTATCAACTTGAAAAAAGCTTTCGACACTGTAAACCACAATCTGCTGTTAAAAAAATAGAATTGTGTGGTATACGTGGGGTTGTAAATAATTGGTTGAGCAGTTACTTTGAAAAGAGGAAACAATTTGTATGTATTGATAATGTAAAATCTAATGTTTTAAACATATCATGTGGAGTACCGCAAGGATCAATACTTGGACCAAAATTATTTTTGATTTATATCAATGACTTATGCAAAGTTTCTGATATATTAAAATTCATTTTATTTGCAGACGACACCAACATATTCTATTGTGCTGATGATCCAAATATGCTTAGCGCAGTAGTCAACCAGGAGTTGGTGAAATTACAATATTGGTTCGAATTAAACAAACTATCCCTTAATGTCGATAAAACCAGTTTCATGATATTTGGAAAAAAGAGAAATGCTCCAGGCATCAATATAACCATAAATCATAAAAACATAGAAAGAATGTACCAAACAAAATTCCTGGGTGTAATAACTGATGAGAAGCTATCCTGGAAAACACAGATTCAATTGGTTAAATCTAAACTAGCAAAAATAACATCAATCATTTACAAAGCACGAAGCTTATTAAATGTCAAGTCATTATCCTTGTTAAACTTTTCACTTTTTGTACCGTATATTGACTACTGCTCTGAGATTTGGGGCAACACGTATCGTTCTAACTTATGGCCGATATTTGTTTTGCAAAAAAGAGTGATTCGTATTATATATGGAGCAAAAGCTCAAGACCACACAAACAACTTGTTTGTCAATCTTAAAGTTATGAAGTTTTTTGATTATATTGAGTATTAAACGGCTATCACAATGTACAAGGTGAAATATAATTTACTTCCGAAAAACATTCTAAGCTGTTTTCACTCGAATAACGAATGTTGGTATGTAACAAGACAGAGAGATGTATTTAAACAATTGTACGTTCGTACAACTTTGAAGGCTATGTGTGTGTCTAATATTGGAGTCAAACAGTGGAATAGTTTACTTGAAGATTTAAGAGTGTCAGCATATTTGTATGTTTAAAAAAAAGTACAAATCATTTATAATTGACAGATATACAGCACTATTGTAAACGTGGTACTATGTGGAGAAATGAAGACCTATAAGAATGTCAAAAACCAAAATTTAATATAAACTTATTATGTTGTAGGCACCGTGTACACTAATTTTTGATTGGTAAATCTTTACTCTATAAAAACATATTGTATTTACATCGCAAGCAACTAAAATGGTTGGGGGTGAACCACTGATAAGTATTGTACTTCTGTTCACCCCCTTTCCACATTCAACATTGTATTTGTTTACTTGTGACGTGTAATGTTAAATGTTGGAAATAAATGAATTACTTACTTACTTACATTCAATTGCTTAAATAATTGTTATGGTTGTAAATATCAACAAAATTACCAGGTAGCATGCATGGCTAGGTCCAATTACATAACTGTATCTGGAATTTATTACAAACAATATTTTTTATTAGTGGCAGAGATGATTATTCAGAACATTGTACGTAGTGTTGATATAATGAATATGTTAATAAAAACAGGATATTTTTTTTTTTAATAATGTTTTAATAATTTTTAAATACAGTGCAACACGCTTATAACAAACAACTTTGTGGGTAGCTAATGAGTTCGTTATATATGTGAATTCGTTATATATGCATGTACGTGTTTACCTGCTAGGTGGCAGTGTTGTGTGTGAGTTTTAAACTATTCGCCAAGTGTCTATCAAACGCAGATATTTTGTTGTGTAACATTTATTTAGATGACAGTTACAAATGTTACTATTAAGTGTAGTTATAGCATAAGATCGCAGTCCACCGTCTGTGAAAAAGTAACAAAATACAGTATGATGTAAACACATGCCATGGCGAGCATGTCGCGTCAAAGCACACTAAAACACGAACTGTGGCAGGATGGACCCACAGTAACTACTACTTCTTGTATAACACACACAGAATGACACCAGTTAATCTGGTTCGAAGAAGTCCTCCATTGTTGTTAGTTTGTTGTTGGCTAGGGCACCAGATAACAAGAAATCCTAAAGCCAGTCGCAGTGCGCTGCAGCGTTGTCTGACTACTAGCCCTGTTAACGGATGAACTCTCAAGATTGCCACCCAGAGAATTAACTCTAGGTAGCAGGTGGACAAGGAAGCCCTTGGCTTATCGAGAGTCCGACCTTTTTATCTATGTGTATCCCGCCCGTCTGAGGTATGTGTAGATTTTATTTTTAAACATATTCACGCTACTAGCACCCACACAATCAGCAGGTAATCTGTTCCATTAATTTACAGTCCTTTGTGAAAATTAAAACTTTCTTATATCCAATCTACTCTGCTCCTTTGCTAATGCAAGATCATGTCCTCTAGTCCTTCTATCTTTCTTAACTGAGAAAAACATATTTCTATCAATATTTTCATAACCCTTCAATATTTTAAACACTTCTATCTGATCTCCTCTCAATCTCCTGGTCTCTAGTGTTGTTAAACCGCATTTTTTTAGGCGTATTTCATAACTAAGATCCCTCAGATTTGGTATCATTTTAGTTGCTCTCCTCTGCACTCTTTCTAGCATATCTATGTCCTTCCTGCGATATGGCCTCCACGCTTGAATACAATATTCTAAATGAGGCCTAACTATTGTTTTGTACAGCGGTATTATTAGCTCTTTTTCCTTATACGTTATGTTTCGCCTAATTAATCCAAGGATTTGATTTCCCTTTGAAGCTGCAATTCCGCACTGCTCTGAAATCTTCATATCAGCACTAACGGTTAACCCTAAGTCCTTTTCTTTTACAGTAGTACTTAGTACAGTACCCCCCATTGTATATTCTACCTCTTCGTTACCATGTCCTATGTGGAGGCATTTACATTTCCCAAAATTGAACATCATTTGCCACTTTTCAGACCATTTGATCAACCTGTCAAGATCATCTTGTAAATGCTGTCTATCTCCATCACTTTTAATCCTTCTAAACACTTTTGTATCATCCGCAAATTTCAACACCTTGCTTGTTATTTCATCATCCAAATCGTTGATGTATATTAAGAATAATATAGGACCTAATACTGATCCCTGTGGTACCCCACTCAATACCGATTTCCAGTTTGAAGCCTCCCCATCAACTACTACACGTTGTCTTCTGTCAATCAGCCATTGTTCTATCCAGTTTATTATACCATTTCCTATGCCATGGGCCTTTAGTTTAAGCAGTAATCTTTGATGTGGTACTTTGTCAAAAGCTTTTTGAAAATCTAAGTAGACGATATCTACTGGTGATCCCTCATCTACCCACTTAGTGATGTCTTCCAAAAAACATAACATATTTGTTAAGCATGACCTCGCTTTAAAAAAACCATGTTGAGATGGGTTTATCAAGTTTTGTTTAACAAGAAAATCCACCATGTGATCTTTAATTAGTCTTTCTAATAATTTACAAATCACTGATGTTAAACTCACTGGTCTATAGTTCTCCGACTTGTTTCTCGAACCTTTTTTGAATAACGGTATAATGTTTGCTTCTTTCCATTCTAAAGGAACCACTCCCTCTTCTAATGACAAGTTGAAAACTGTTGCAAGTGGTATGCTAATTTGTTCTACAATTTCCAATAGTAGTTTGGGTGGAATACCATCCACTCCAGGTGATTTATTGTCCTTCATAGCCCTTATTTTCTTAGCTACCGTTTCCGGGGTTACAATTAATTGTCCTAAATAGTCTGAATCTGCCCCCTTGAACTTAGCCTCTGGTATTGGCAGTGAACTAATATCTTCCCTGGTAAACACTGAACTAAAATACTCATTCAGGTCTTCTGCCATTATGAATCCCTCTGATATTATATTTCCAGCACTATCTTCTAGAGGACCGACCTTATCTTGAACTTTCTGTTTGCTTCGAACATACGTATAAAAACTCTTGCTGTCATGTTTTATATTACTAGCTAATTGTTGTTCATAGCTTCTCTTTGAATTTCTAATTTCAGCTGTAGCTTGGTTAAGTGCTTCTTTATAATTGTTGTAGTCTTCATCATTTCCAGTACATCTATATGACTTCCACATCATTTGTTTATACTTAATTTTTCTAATGGCTTCTTTCGATAAGTGTTTCTTTTTGGACCGTTTTCCTTGTTTTTTGAAGGGTACAAATTTATCGATTATGCACTTAATTTCACTCTTTAATATATTCCAGCATTCTGTTGCCGTCTTATTTTTCAGTGTCTTATTCCAGTCTATCTTTGCTAAATATTTCCTCATGTCCTTATACCTTCCTTTGTGGAAATTTCTCCTATACTGCTTTTTGCTATTCCTTTCTGATTTTACTTTGATGGTAAAATGTATCTGGTTGTGATCGCTACTCCCCAGTGGCTCACATATCTTGACATTGTCAACTAATTCATTCTGTGAGGACAAAACTATGTCTAACACATTCTCACCCCTGGTTGGTTCTAGCACATGTTGAGAAAGGAATGTATCTTGAACTAAAACTAAAAACTTGTGGTCCTCTCTCCCCATACTCTGTAGAGATTTCCATTGTATATGCCCATGGTTAAAATCCCCCATAATAATACAGTCCCGTTTGCTTACTTCCCTCATAGCGTTTTGTATTTTTTCATTCTCTTCTATGCTTATGTTTGGACTTCGATAAACTAACCCAACTGTTAACGTTGAGTTTCCTGTAACTATGTTACACCAAACAGCTTCTTCGCAATCTGCTTCTCTTTCTAATTTTATTTCATAAGCCTGAATAGATTCTTTAATATATAAAATAACTCCACCTCCCTTTCTTCCTATTCTATCTTTTCTAAACATTACATATCCTGTCAGTCCCAATTCAGCATCTGATATATCGGTGGTGGTCCAGGATTCGGTTATACCTATTATATGAGGGTCAATATCTTCTACCATAATGTTTAGTTCATTTCTTTTGTTTACTATACTCCTTGCATTTAAACAAACACATTTATATCCAGCTTCAGAAGAGTTTTCCAGACTGTTATTTGTTGATTTATTTGTGCTGTCTTTATCTATGCCTCCATTTTCAGGCTTTTCTGTGAGTCCCCACTGCGAATCTAGTTTAAATAGATGCAACCTGTCCCACTGTCAGCAGATTGCAGCAGATTCTCTGAGAAAACTGCTGCCCCCTTTCCACTAAGATGGAGGCCATCTCTCATGTACATATCTTCCCTCCCAACAAAGTATCCCCATAAATCTGTGAATCCTACCCCCTCTTCTTCACACATCTGCTCAGCTAGTGCATTGATCGCCATCCTCTTGCAGTTTCTATACGTTGCCCCCCCTTCCTCCCATTACTGGCACAATTCCTGACAAAATAACCTGTTCGACTCTCATCTTCTTTAGCTTCCTCACTAACTGTCTATACTTCTGTACTATCGCAGTTGTTCCCTCCCTGTCTGCATTATTTGTTCCTACATGTACCAGTATAGACCCCCCCTTGCCATGTCCCAATACCTTCTCTACCCTGTCAGTTACATGTTCAATCCTAGCCCCCGGTAAACAAACAACGATGTCCTTCCCCTCGCTCAGTGTCTTGTCCGTCTTTCTCATAATGGAGTCACCCATAAACACCCTCTCTTTCCTCATTGCCCCCTCAATCACTGCCTTAGCATAGCTCCTTCTTCGGTTCGCATCTGTCTGGTTGTTGTCTTTCCCCCCTGCCGTCTTCTCTCCTGTCACATTCTCTTCCGATCCATTCTTTCCTGTCGCTTTTTCTCTTGTCACCTTTCCTCCTGTCAGCATTCCTTTTATCGACTTCTCTTCTATCACATTTGCTCTCACTTCCCTTCGTCCCTTCTTCTTTCGTCCCGTCTCATTTTCCTCTCTCCTCTCCCGTTCCATCTTCCCTCCCTCCTTCTCTACAGTCACTTTCTTCCCTGTCACCTTCACACTTGTCACGTTTTCTGTTGTCGATTTTCCAATTTCTTCCCCTCCAATCACCTTCTCTCTTCTCAATCTCCTTTCCTCAGTTTTCTTGCCACTGCTATTCTCCTTCAGTCTTGCAGTATCCTCACCTCTCTCCCTGTCGTCTCTCTCCATTCGACCTGCCTCCTTGCTAATTCCCATCTCCATTCCCTTCACAATATCTGTCAACCTAACTATCTCCTTCTGCAAACACTCCACCTTCCAACATCCAATGCACTGAAAGGTGAATCCTTCCTCCATGGTTTCTGCCCATGACTTACCACACCCGGACGATGCAAAATCTACCCAGCTGTGGCAGTGATCGCACACCAAGTGTCGCTTTGCCTTGACTTGCCGCTTGCAAGGCGCCATATCCCGATCAGAATTTATTTAATAACTAACTTAGTCTTTATAAAGACTGTTTCCTGTGTACTACTGCACACTTTAGGTTACAAATTTCAATTACACAGCCGACTATTTATCCTAACACGAACGCTAAAATCACCGGTAGTGACCTAATTTAAATACAATCAATTACGTTATGTTAGGCTGCTTTATTTATTTAGGTTACGCCGCCCGACTATCGCCCTTGCTTAATTTTAACAACAATGCTACCTAACCAAAATATATAGCAAGTACTGGCTTACACAGATATTATCTTATGTAAGTAGTTTGATGGTTGTTACTTTATCTCCTATATATTCTACCACATAATCAGGTTTGTTAAATCTTGTTTACAACTTATGAGTCTTATCGAAGGCTAAGCCGCCTAACTGAGTTACCCTATTATCACTCACTATACTAAGGTGTTCTAAAATACTTTAACTAACTAACTTTAAGCACAACTGCTACTCAATATATGTTCATTGCAACTTTATGAATGATATTAAGGCAAAAATAATACTTATCAATCAGTAATTCCACTTGTTTATCCACTTTTTTACACCACCAATTTCTACGATCTATCTCCGCCAAATATAGCCTTGACACTCTCGTATAACATGAAGCTAACAATCACCTTGGTTGATTTCCTTCATTGACCTAACACGCACATATTGACACCAATAAATCTGCTTTGAAGAAGTCCTCCATTGATGTTTGTTTGCTGTTGGCTAGGGCACCAAAGAAAAGGAAATCCTCAAGCCAGTCGCAGTGCGCTGCAGTGTTGTCTGACTGCATAGCCCTGTTAACTGATGAACTGTCATATAACAGGAGCTAACAATCACCTTAGGCTTAGCCTTAAGCTTAGGCTTTGATGATTTCCCTCATTGACCTAATTACTTGGGCACTGACACTCTGTGCGGCCATGACATGGCTTCCAGGTCACACCGGGAAGTATTTGCAAACAACCGGGCGATTTTCAGTTGGACAGAAATTCATTATACGACCAAATTTTTTCGGGAAAAGGTGTTCGTAATAACTGTGAATTCGTTATACCCGTGTTTGTAATATGCGTGAACGTTTATATGGAAAAAATCTGTACGTATAAAATGTTTCATTATATCCATCAATTCGTGTTGCGTGTTGCACTGTATCCTGTTTTTATTAACATATTTATTTTATATCTTTATTTATTTATGTTTCTATTTTATATCGATGTGCTTTTTGGACACAATGCTTGTCTGAAATAAAAACATTATTATATAAAATTATGTTCAGTAAAATGTCATGACGCATTTAGCTTTGCATTTTAATTAGTTACAAGAAGGCAGTCTGTTCCTATTTTTTAAATTAATGTCAGGGTTGGGTTAAATTACACTGATCAATTACAATTACATGACTGGATAATTTTCAGTTACAGTTACAATTATTTTTCATTTCAAATACAATTACCGTCCCAAAATGTATTAAATTACAACTATAATTGTCAATTACAATGGATTTTTGTTTCGCTTTTCGAACTAATGATATATCTCAGGTCATCCCACATTTATATCATTACCACAATTGGCTTCTCAGCACCTTGATGCCCTCAAGCTTACTAGAAAATAATTCCACTGTGAAAGGATAGTGTTAATGCACAGCCTTATTTAACTAAATTATGATTAGTACAGCTAGCCTGTGTAGCACTGGACCACAGGCCTATCTTTGTTCTTGGCCTCCTACTTGACACTTGTCAACTGCTGAAGCCTGCTACTGCTAGAGCTAGTGCTTCAATGGGTCAGCTCTATATGCCCTCCCCAATGGAAGAGAAGTTATGTTTTTATCTCTCTACCAGTGCTTCCAATGTGCCAAGTCAATAAGGCAAATAAAGACTAGTTGGAACTGTGCCTGTCCATGGGTGACTGATTGTGTGGAAAGACACTGCTAAATGCTTTGTGCAACATGACTGTGCCAGGACTGTGGCAGGACAGACAGACAGCTGTTATCTGTCCATGTTCACCAGAAAGAGTCACTGTCTGACTATAACACCCCCAAAAATTGGGAGTATGAGAGGGAAGGTGATTTCAGAGGGAAACAGCCTTGGTCTTCATAATAAAATTTAAAAATGGGCCAAGTGGCCCTGAAGTCCTTTGGACTAATACGTCGATATGTGACCCCGGCTGACCAAATGAGTGATAAGTCAGTAAAATTGTAACATTGTATTCTTACATTCTTGTAAAGGTTGGGTAGGGTGCTTCTACAGTTTCAAAAATTATGACTGCTACAAAAATTTGCGAAGTTATGGAGCACTGAACATGGTAGGGGTCAAAAAGTGAAAATGAAGAAAACGGCTGTTGAAGTTTTACATTATATATGCAAATGGATTGCATGGAAATATTAAATGCATGGCATTCAAATGTGGCACACAGTGTGTATGTTATGTTGCAATGATACATTGGAAGTACAAATGTGCTGCTACAAAAACTTATCAAGTTATGCCAGATTATGTCTTCATGTGTAAAACTAAGAGGACAGATTATTTGAGAACAAAAGGTAGACTAAAGAAAATAAAAAATTACGAAGCTAATGCAGAGTTAAGAGAATTGGCTAGTGGATATAAATGCTTTATAAAACAAATATCAAAATGCTACCATAAACAGTTACATGAAAACTTGCGCAACCTAAAACATAGCAAGCTTGCAGAATACTGGGATATACTTAATAAAGTAAGTAACAGCAGTGAAAAATGTGGAAATATTTCACTGGATAAGTTTATGAACCACTTTGAAAAACTCGATGAAAAACCTGAAATTGAAACAGCAGCTAGTGAGATACCTTTTGATCCAAGAAAGATTTCCCAGTCAAACAAACACATAAACAGACCATTCACACAAAATGAGGTATTAATGCCAAAAAAAAAACTATAAAAAAAGGCATGTGGTATTGATAATGTTATAAATGAATATATAAAAAACAGGGCCAGGCTGTTTCAGCCTTCTTCTCATGTGATGTAGAGGTACAGCAAGGTAAAAACTTGTCTCCTTTGTTAGTTGCTATTTACCTGAATTTTGAACACTGTTACCGGGTAGTCATAATTATAAGGGACTTGATATGGCAGCTCGTGAAATTTACAACAACCTTAGTGATGATGATGATGTAGACATTTTCTTGAAAATGTATGTTCTACTATATGCTGATGACACTAGAATTATTCAATCAAATACAGATTTCTTGTGTATAGCGGAAATATGTTAACTCTTCTAACGGTTGACATTTGGTTGTTTCAGAAGTCAACTATATTGTGAATCTGTAATTATTAGTGTATATTGATACCATTGATTTACATAGTACCATGTCTACACAAGGCATGGCGAGTGTAAACAGAACAGTAGAATGCATCTGATATCATTAACAATAAAGTGTAGGATATTTCACTCTATAGTTGTCCAGAATATAAATTTTCTATGTTTGTCACCTACAGGTGACAATACATCTTTAGCCAATAGACACCACAGTCACACCATTTTATAATAATTAAATGAAGATCAAAATAAACACAACTTGCTATTACAGAATATCAATAGTTTTGAAGATACAGTTTAAAAGCTGCAGGCAACTGTTCAGTCTAACAGGGGTCAAGTGTGTCTGCTCTGCCTGTGACCAATTAAAGATTAGTCAAGGTCTCAATGGAACAATAGCACTAGGCTGCAGAGTGGAGTGAGGCTGCTGGGTGTTTCTGGCACATTAAACAAAATCTACTGTTGGGGGTGGTCTCAAGGGCCCTTCTCAAAACCACATCACTTGATACTGTAAAACTTTTGCACTTTGGGGGCCCCTTAGGTGCCCTTAGAATGATTCAATCAAATATAGATTTCTCGGGTATAGTGGCAGCATCCTAAGATACATGTATGCAAAATTAGAAAAAAAAGTTGCTGAACAGTTTTTGAAAAAATAGGCAAAATGTGACAAATTACCAGATTTTGGAGCCCTCGGGGGCCCTACGAGGTCCTTAGAATGATTTAATCAAATACAGATTTCTTGTGGATAGTGGAAGTACCCTAAGATACGTCTATGCAAAATTTGAAAAAAAAGTTGCTGAACAGTTTCTGAAATACGGTAGCTAACGGCAGACGCAGAGTGATGGAAATAGACCCTTCGACCTTTGGTCCAAAGGACTAAAAAATCCCACCAGGAAGCAGAGTGTTCTGGTAGGACAGAACACTAATACTGTTACGATTAATTGATTCTTTCAATGACTGGTTAATTCATGCTTCTGTTCAATTAATTATTTATAATCGTGCGTGATCAATGATTGTTTTGATTATTTAACCGTTTGTTTGGAGTAAAATATGTATAATTACCAAATGATCATGACCGTTTCGGTTTAATAAAAAAGACGACACTGGTATCGTTCAAAACTGCTATGCTTACAGTGTATTTGGAAACATCACGTTATGATAAACACAAAGCATCGAATGTAAACTCAGCAGGCCGTTCGATAAGCTTCCTGTAGTAATTATT
The DNA here is from genome assembly GCA_963995525.1 of Escarpia spicata. Classification (NCBI taxonomy): domain Eukaryota; kingdom Metazoa; phylum Annelida; class Polychaeta; order Sabellida; family Siboglinidae; genus Escarpia; species Escarpia spicata. Next base: position 17,773,944 of record OZ023206.1, read on the forward strand.
ATGAAAAGGAACATACATTTTGTTAAATATGTCATATATGTTTACGTTAACTGCCACCGATGATTTGCACTAGTACTGACCCGTAGCTATCAAACTGTTGTTATAATGTCCACTTATAAACTGATTATACAAACAATCATCGATCGGTTTGGCTAAAACAATTATTGGTCGTGAAAATTAAAATGATTCTCCACAGTACAGTACAAAGAATTGTTCAAAATGACAAACTGTCGAGTCTGGATAGACTGAACACATTTTGACCCACTCACCTTGGTGAAGGGGTTCAGTGTCTTGGGCTGTAACACTGGCGTGTTGTCGTTGCAGTCTAAATCATCAAATACTGAGTCCTGACTAAATCCACGTGGATTAGCCAAGTCCATAGCCATCTTTGACGTCCAACTACAAACAGACCCAGACACAGTCTTGGTCAAACTACACTGAAGAAGAATTTAAGAAGGATTTGTTTTATTTGACCAAGACATTTCAAATAATATATACAATACATCGTCACGTCAACAAATTTAAATAATACAAATATATAACCTTATGGTAAGCATGGTATAATGTATGATAAATAACGAAAAGTAGGGTCAGGAGACTCCTCTAAGACTATGGTAGTCGCTATCGAGGAGCCAACTTGTCTATGAATATGATACATGATAACTCATAATATGATACATGATAACTCATAATATGATACATGATAACTGATAACAGAGTAAAATGTACGAAATACATTTTTATATTTTAATACCAAAAGAGAGCAGAGTGAAAACTCATCATGGACATACCGGTGGTCAAAGGAAAAGGACCAGCTGAGATAGGACTGTGTGAGGAGGGACATGAGAAGACCGGGAGAGGATGAAAGATGGAGGGACGGGTCTGCTCATAGGAAGCTATAGAGAGAAAGATCAGAATGAGTGGTTCAGCAATACATGACCCTTACTCCCGCACAGCAGAGGATACGGAGGAAGAACAAATATATTTCTATTACACAAGGTACTAGCCAATGGCCAATCAAATACTAAGTTTGTATACTTTTTATAAACATATTGTAAGACCTTTTGCCAACTTGACTGGTAACAAATACAGGGTTCAATCTAGGATCTTGGACAAGTGGGCCAAGGTCCCATCTAGGTTGTAAAAGGGGGCTTTTTTAAACATTGCACCCATGGCAGGGACTGAAAATCCCTTTGGGAATTGACTAATTAAACATTACTAATGACTTAACTTGGAGTACTTGTATTACCGGTATATTGATTTCCCTTCTAGGTGCTGCAAGTGCAACTAAATAACAAGGATGTTTTTCTGAATTTCCTGAACAGAAACAACTGGCATTCCATCGACGATATGATATGTATTCAATACCAACCCTGGATATGTAGTTAATAAATTATATTATAATAATAGTGTAAGGTAGCAGTTTGGACACCTACACATGTTCATAGTTATGTTGTAACATGCTAATTAAGAGATGGAATACATCTTAATTGTCATTCTAATGTCACCACCAGCCACAATATGGCAGCACCATATGCTAAGTAGATGACGGATATTGTTACATTCTTTATTTTGTGAAACTACATTTTCATGATTTAATTGCTAAGGTGTTGATTATAATTATATTTAGGTAATTAATTACTATGAGTAACCAGTTGCTTGAATGGTATGAGATAAACTCCAGAGACACTGGTCACGTGTGTATTTTCACCAAGCATTGGTACAGCAGCTGTGGGCTAGGCTGGCTCAGGTTTCACACAACAAGGAGGAGACATTTATTTTTGGTGAGTGTCAACTTGTTCAATAATACTTTTAAGGTATTATTTCCCTTTTCTAATTATACCACATCATGAAGTGAAAGATTGTCCATCATTAGACCTAAACTTGCATGGATGTTTTAAAGCAATTATTTAGTTATAAGGGTTTTCACTATATGGAAAATTGCTTTGAGTGGACACCCCAGGATGCTGTGGTTGACCCACACTGGCTGGTTGTAAACAGTAGTGGTCTTAATGAGTTTTAGAATGCTTGCATCCTGCTGGTGATATAACTTGCAGAGTATACAGTTTTAATCATGTTTAATCAGGTACTGTGTTTTGTATTATGATGCTTAATCTACGTGCTATTAGGTTAATATACGGCCATATTATGCATTTAGCAACAAAATGTGTTCTATAAAGCTGTGCAGTCAGTATCAGAAACTGCCCAGTGGCCACTAATGTCCTCCTGATTAATCACCCTATGGGGTTGGCTGTGTAGAGTGTGGAGCATATTCCCTAGAGACTGACACTTGAAAACAAGTTGGGAGCCACCCTGGATAGTGTAACTAGATGGTAAGCACTGGCCGAGTGTTTGGTTCAGTCATTTAACAAGTCATAGAATAGGTATACTCTGTAGTAAATTGGAACAGAATATGGTAACACAAAGTAGTATAGGAATATGGAATTGAAATACTTGTGTAAATAATTATGTGTTCTGCTATAAATGACCTGTTGCACCATGCCATTGCAGGAGGGAGCCAGGCCTGGAATGAATGATGTGAGATTCATTAATGAGCCTCCAGAGCAGTGTTGGGGTGAGCATGGTCATTACAGTCATGGTAGATTATGTAATTATTGCATCTGTTAGATGCTTATACTTGTGTTGTTGATTTACATACATTTGCATTCCTAGTATAACTTGTACGACAATTATATATCTTTAGGTTACTTTACATTATACTGGATTCATTATATTGCGCATGCGTGCTGTGTGACATGTGTCCATGCATCATAATCATTAATATATCTACTTACGTATATTTGTATTGTTAGTACTGTATTGACAAACTGTTTACTTTGCTTAGGTTTCTTTTTGTATCCGGAAGTAAGACCACAAATAAAGAACTTGATCGAAAAGATTGGAGCCGACTTGTTGTTGTACAAATTGGCCCCGTCACAATTGGATCAACGTTTTCTGCAGACAATGCAGGATGCGAGGAAGGAAACCAGCTTTGAGCATACCAGAGGTCAAAATTGTATATTTCAAGTACCGGTAGGCACAAGAATAAATGAAACAACATCACACTTTTAACTGTAATTCATGGAACATGTTATCATCCATTTACTTCACATATACACAGGATTTGGAAATGAGAATATTTTGAGAAACATTTGTCATACAATGGTACTTTGCACACAAAAAGTTACATGTTTTTATTGCGGTTTGTGTTTTACGATTTTACGAAAATAAATAATAAGAATTTAACAACTTTTGTATTGTGTTTTATACTGGTGGAGCTACTTGTCACGGAAGTCACTTCTTTGTCACGGAAGTCACTTCTTTGTCACGGAAGTCACTTCTTTGTCACGGAAGTCACTTCTTTGTCACGGAAGTCACTTCTTTGTCACGGAAGTCACTTCTTTGTCACGGAAGTTAAGCACATCAAACACTCTCTAAAACCAGAAGACAACTGAATCTTGATAGCTTGCCTCATTTAGGCATCTTCAAACCTCCATGTAGCCAATTTTCGTGAATATTTGGGGGTGCGGGCCTATGCAAATACAAAGTTAAATTTAATTTAAAAAGTGCCGTCCAATTCCACTTGGTAGTAAATTTGTTTATTGCCTATACTATTATCGGTAATAATTTAAACTTCCAATGAATGTTTACGTGTCATACCTTTCGGTTGTATGCGTGGCCTTTTGCCCCACATGTCTAGGAGTGACTTTTGCATTTTATTGAGTTTCACGATTCTTTCTAGCAGACACACAGCGCGGATATTTTACGCCTCGGTAAACACAGTGTGTGCGCTCTGATGGATAATTGTACGCCTAGCGGATTTGTGTGGAATTAGAAGTAGGTAGCATGGTGCGCTTCATCATCAGCTACAACGACGATGTAATAATTACTTGCTATTGTGTCTTGGCTATCTTGCACAGAAATTCCGGATACCTACAAAATATCAAATAAATTAAAGGATTTCCTCGTCAATTAAAGTAGAATGTTTTTAGGGCGCGTCAACTGAATTTGTATGTGCCAGATACCACATTTACGCACCTTTCGGGTGCATTCATGACATTTTGGTGGGTCATTTATTAAAATATTGCGTCAATAGCGCGGCCTGGATTGAACCCTGCAAATAAATTGGCTAAGAATAAGAAAAATGGGCCAAGTGGTCCTGAAGTCCTTTGGATTAATGTGTCTAAATGTAACCCCTGACCAAATGAGTAATAAGTCGAAAAAATTTTAACATTGTTTTCTTATATTCTTGTAAAGGTTGGGTAGGGTGCTTTACACGGTTTCAAAAATTATGACCGCTACAAAAATTGGCGAAGTTATGAAGCATCGAACATGGTAGGGGTCAAAAAGTGAAAATGAAGAAAATGGCTGTTGAAGTTTTACATTATATATGCAAATGGACTGCATGGAAATATTACATGCATGACATTCAAATGTGGCACACAGTGTGTATGTTATGTTGCAATGATACACTGGAAGTACAAATGTGCTGCTACAACAAATTATCAAGTTATGCTAGATTATGTCTTTATGTGTAAAACTAAGAGGACAGATTATTTGAGAGCAAAACAAGTTTGACAGTTTAAAACCTACAGGCAACTGTCCAGTTTAACAGGAGTCTATCAAACAATAGCAGGCACTACCACATGAAATGTCTATGAAAAATTAGAGAAAAAGTTACTGAACAGTTTTTGAAAAAAACAGCCCCACAGAACTAATTATACTTATTGCCAAGATGTTTAACCTAGTTTTATTATCTGACATTGTGCCAACAGATTGGTGTATTGGGATCATTAAGCCTATATAATTATTATATAAACATAGCAGCAGACACTGGGACAGTGTGACTGCTGCCTGGCTAAATGGATGCAATGGTGCTTTGAAGTTAGTTCTTCTGCCAGCACACTACTGAGCCTAAACTACCATGCAGGTGTGAAAAACGTGCTGATGTATTTGAACTTGACCCACTAATTAACTGTCCACCAAGCAGTAGCAGAACAGTTTATAATAATCCACAAGTTAAGTGGCAGTGATCTTCCTTTTATCATTCATGTGATGTTTATTGTGAGCAGGGCGGACAAATGGTTATCATACGTAGACAGGTACAAAAAGAAACTGACGTTTTCTATAAAAAGAACACGTTTGCCTATCATTGGCATGTATTTCCTATTGCTGCCGGGCAGAAACAGTTTCTGCCCGGCAGAAATCAAACAACCCTGTAGGTAATTATTAATCAAATGTTTTTTGGTGAATCATAGTTACAGATCATTAAGGGTTATGATGGAAATAAAATGTTGACATGTTTACTGTTCACTTATTGCACCACATCTTGCATTTAGAGGAATAATTATAATAGAAAATTAAATGTTGTGGCACATATTTGTTAATACATGCATTGATGAGAAACCGGGAATTACTTTTCTGTGGCCTAAGAATAACTAATTTCACAAACGTCCTCCTTATATAAAACAACTGCATAAAATAGATGCAAGACACAGACTCCGCATGTGACAGATGTTTTGGGAAGGGGAATAGCGTTCTGTTTCTGGCACAATACACAAAATCTACTGTTAGGGGATAGTCTCAAGGGCCCTTCTCAAAACCACATCACTAGATAGTGTAAACATTTTGCATTTTGGGGGGCTGTGTCAGCCTTCTTCTCGTGTGATGTAGAGTTACCACAGGGAGAAAACTTGTCTCCTTTGTTATTTGCTATTTACCTGAATGATTTTGAACACTGTTAGTCATAATTATAAGGGACTTGACACAGCAGCTGGTGAAATTTACAACCTTAGTGATGATGATGTAGACATTTTCTTGCAAATGTATGTTCTACTATATGCTGATGATACTAGAATAATTCAATCAAATACAGATTTCTTGTATATAGCGGGACTATGTCAACTCTTCTAATGGTTGACATGTGGTTGTTTCAGGATGACCCCTTAGAATGTAGGCACAACTGTCCAGGGGTCTAGAGGGTGCTGTGTGTCTGTTGACCCAAGCCTCTGCCATGACCAATTACAGATTAGTCACACTTTCCACCAGCAGCCACAGTGAGGTGTGACAGATGTTGTGGGAAAAGGGATTAGTTGAACAAAAGGACTGCAAGCCTGCTAGATCATCAGCTGCAGTAGACCATTTAGTTAGCAAATTTAGCATTTTAGGGGACCTTTGGTGCCCTTAGAATGATTCAATCAAATACAGATGTCTTGTGTACAGTGGCACTTCGGCCAAAGGACTAAAAACTCAAAAACAAAAAGGCATGTGGTATTGATAATGTTATAAAAGAATACTTTTAAAAACAGGGCCAGGCTGTGTCAGCCTTCTTCTCATTGTGATGTAGAGGTACAGCAAGGCGAAAACTTTATTTTAAACACTGTTAGTCGTAATTATAAGGGACCTGACATAGCAGCTGGTGAAATTTACAACAACCTTAGTGATGATGATGTAGACATTTTCTTGAAAATGTATGTTCTACTATATGCTGATGACACTAGAATGATTCAATCAAATACACATTTCTTGTGTATAGCGGAACTATATCAACTCTTCTAATGGTTGACATTTGGTTGTTTCAGATGTCAACTATATTGTGAACTGTAATTATTAGTCTATATTGATACAATTGATTTACATAGTACCATGTCTTCACAAGGCACGGCAAGTGTAAACAGAACAGTAGAATGCATTTGACATCAATAAAGTGTAGGATATTTCACTCTATAGTTGTAAAGAATATTAATTTGCTATGTTTGTCACCTACATATTTAACCAATAGACACCACAGTCACACCATTTTATAATAATTAAATAAAGTTCAAAATAAACACAACTTGCAATTATAGAAAATCAATAGTTTTGAAGATACAGTTTAAAAGCTGCAGGCAACTGAGTTTAACAGGGGTCAAATGTGTCTGCTCTGCCTGTGACCAATTAAAGATTAGTCAAGGTCTCAATAGAGCAATGCAGAGTGGAGTGAGGCCAGAGCAGTTTCTGGCACAATACACAACATCTACTGATGGGGGTGGTCTCAAGGGCCCTTCTCAAAACCACATCACTACATAATGTAAAACTTGTGTACTTTGGGGGTCCCTGAGGTGCCCTTAGAATGATTCAATCAAATACAGATTCCTTGTGTATAGTGGCAGCACCCTAACTTAAGTCAAGATACATCTATGCAAAATTAGAAAAAAAGTTGCTGAACAGTTTTTGAGAAAATAGGCAAAATGTTACAAATGATCAGCTTTTTTGGCCCTTGGGGCCCTAAGATTGATTCAATCAAATACAGATTTCTCGTGCATAGTGGCAATACTCTAGGCTAAGCCTAAGATACGTCTATGCAAAATTTGAAAAATAGTTGCTGAACAGTTTCTGAGATATGCCTTATGTTATGACGTTATGCCGTTATGAACTTATGGCAGCTAACGGCGGACGGCGGACGCAGTGATGGCAATAGTCCCTTGGACCTTCGCTCAAAGGCAAAGCCTAAGGACTACAAACGTATAATATAGTGAAATCGAAACGTACCGTCTTCGCTCTTTTGATATTCTACTTTCGTCAAGTTTCGAAGAGGAATTCCGCTGGCGCTGACACTGACAGTTACTAGTTAGTCAAGTGTGGTTGCTGTCATTCGATTCATCCATTCAATATGTTTCAGGTTCCTTAATGTCCCCTCTAACGAGAAACACCTTTATTTGAAACGATACTATCCACCTACAATAGTCGTCTGAAGCTGCACAACAAAGCCAATGCCACGGACAACATTCCCAAAAACACTGCTCGACTTTCCGGGAAAGTGTATGACGTTGTACTGAAATATTTCGTCTTGAAATATATTATGGTCGATTTTCAATTGCGCGCTTGCGCGGTGCCCTATATGGGTCATATTGAGTCACGTGCAAATTTCCCGGCAAGCTTACTTAAATATTCTGTCGTTGGATGTTGCAGCGTGCCCAGGTGACTGTAAGTTCTGAATGACATTGGAATTACCATTTGCATTGGACTAATGTATTTTTTACATGTACACTTGCAGGGTTAGAGCTATGGTTGGACGTGGTCGCTGTACCCATCTGATCTGTCATTCTGTGGCCCACACACGGGTAGCCTAGGGCTAGGCTCGAGTCTAGCGTGTTCACTGGCAGACAGTGTCAGTGACTGAGTCTGACACTGTCAGTGTAACTGACTGACACTTGCATGACATCCACCCCCCCCCCCCCCAGCTGCAACACTTCTTCCCCTTTATTTAGGTTTAGCCTTAGGCTTAGGCTGAGTTTGTGACTAGTCTTAATCTGATACTAAGACTGCCTGTTATGCCCGCAATGCCTAGTATAGGCTATAACCTATGCCTATGGCTATGTCATGGCTACGTCTACAGCTATGGCCTAGCCTTAGCCTAGCCCTTAGGGCCTAGCTATGCCTATGGCCTATGCCATGGCTATGCCTATGCCATGGCTATGGGGTAGGCGGACAACTCGGCCCTCGGACAAGTCGGCCCGAGACTACTTCTGCGTCCACGGACTTAGCTCATTTTTAAGTAATTAATATATTTCTTTTACGGTCCAGGCTAACATCATATGGTTATATTAGCCGATTTCATACTTTCATAGACAGAATCGCACATTAGTTCACGCCATGTTTTCGTAATATGCGAATGACATAGCCATAGGCATAGGGTCATAGCTGGACTGATTACGTTTTAAAAAATTGGTTATGTAGGATAAAATTGTGTATAGATTCCACCACCACCTCCACACACAATGGTAATATCTTAGCACACAGGCGGCTACAGTCCTCATTTACAGATGGCTAGGAGCATACACATTGCCACAAGACTTAAGCAATTTCAAAGTCGAGATTTCGCCAGCTGCCTGTAACATTTCCGCTGGCGCCGCACGAGTTTCTTCTCCGAAACGAATCGAGACCAAATCGGGATCAGTTGCGCTTCTGCAAACAGCAGTGGCACCAACCTGTAGAATGGCGGGGCTGTAAAACAGTTACTAATGGTAGTTTATCTCACAATGAAATTGTATTTGCAGTCTAGATTTCACAGGAAACGTCAATGCTTCAGATAACGTTCACATCAAAATTTACTACCAGTTATGCGTTGTAGCATGTGTAGTAGAGAATTGTGGATCTAATTCAGTCTTTTCCATTACCCACCTAGCTTCAAATTTGTGGCAGAATTGGAAGCATCATTATGCATTGATATGAAGTTTAGATAGATTTCAAACCACTCTTTGTGTGTCTTCTGATGTGTGATGGGACACAATGGGGTAAGTGGCCTGCTACTCAGTCATTGAGCAGATACTTCTGAAGGGAATGTAGTTGTAGTTATTTGTCGGCTTCTTGTTTACTACAACAGTATAAATGTGTGAATGGGCACAGAGGTGTAACTCGCTTGCGACTCCATCATTGTTTCATTGAGCAGATACTTCTGAAGCGAATGTAGTTATAGTTGTTTGTCGGCTTCTTGTTTACTACGACAGTATAAATGTGTGAATGGACACAGAGGGGTAACTCGCTTGCGACTCCGTCATTGTTTCGTTGAGCAGATAATTCTGAAGTTGTCAGAATGTATCATCCGACTAGTATGGACATTCACAAGGAGCAATATCCATATATTGTAAGCATTACGATTATGATCGAGTACGAATACGATTACAGTCATTTTTCAACAGCATCTTTAAAAATCTTCATGATCAAAATAGATGATTTGTAAGGTCCATCAGTCAGTCAAGCTATACGAGTCTCATTGCTGTTTCGAACTTGGCTTGTGCAAAACTGACACTCAAGATCTGCTCGGTAACTATCGACTCTGAGCTATTTTAATTCATGTACTCGTCATCAAAGGGAAGGTAAACCAGTCTTGTCAGAAAGTGCTGAAGTTCAAACACCCTATGTGTGTGTTTTGATCTATGAAACGACACAACGGGGTAATTGGCATGCTACGTACTCTCGGAGTACGTGTGAATAACTGAACATTAATGCGATCTGGTGAAAAACTTTGATCAAAGACCGTTGGGTGGCTTAGTTAGTTTAAATATGAATAAATAATTATGTTAAATATTTATCGTCTCGAGACAACTCGGCCCCAAAGTATGAAAGGCAGATGAATTCCCATTGTCTTTGAGAAAAAATACACACACGCACACACATGCATTAATTTTTCATCGAGCCGATTTGCGGGGCCGAGTTGTCTCAGGATGGGGCCGAGTCATCTCGGGCCGAGTTGTCCGTGGGCCGAGTTGTCTGGCATTCGCCTATGGCTATGTCCCTATGGCTATTGCTATGCCATGGGCATAGGGACATAGCCATGGGTTAGTTTCAGGGTTGTATGTTAAGGTTACGTTATCAACAACATTTTTGTTTTTCCCAAGCCTAGACCTATAATTTATTACCTTATATCATGACCATGGCTGTGTAGGGTACATGCTGATGGCAATGGTTATACCTAAATTATGCAATTTAAGTCTATAAAGTTTAGCATACACAACATAAAAGTAAAGGTAAGTTCTTATATAGCAGGACTGCTCAAGGCGCTTTACACTTTACTCCCCTGGCAGACCTGTTCAATCGAAAGTGTAGGGTTAGGTTTAGCCTTTCTAAAGGTTATATGGAAATAATTAAGGTAGCAGTATGGTTGTATTTACACTTGCATTGCATATAAATCTATCTGTTTGTGCTGATCATCAGGTGTAAATAGCCTAGACTGCCTATGGGTATGCCTATAGAATAACCATGTCCATGCCTATGCACATGGCCAAGCCAATGGCTATGTCTTGGGCTTGGCTATGGCAGCTTGCAGTAATACTATTTGCCCTGTTACCCATGTGTAGGGCAAGCTGATTTAAATCACGATTGAAATAAAATGATTTTTTATTAAAATCATTGATTAAAATAAACTATTTTATTTCTTCTTAATCACTGCAGTTTAAACTTTTTGATAAAAGCACTTGATTTTTAGTATCATTGTCCATTATCAACAGAACACGGCTGTCTATTTGTGAGTTTAGAGATTTCCTGTTTGATTTTCCTGCCATCTGGTGGCCATAGTCAAGAGCGTGAAACTGTCAATACAATAATAATTATTATTGGTTAACATGATTAGATGTGCTAAATGCTAGTGTTATTTATGAATTTATTGCTGACACATTTCACATGTTTTAGGTTGCGGCAACACTGCTTATGCAGGCAAAGCAGGCATGCGAGACCACAACACAAACAGCGATATATTCCACCGAAACGCGATATCTGGTGCCAGACAATTTGAGAAAATTGTCATCTTTGTAAGTTACAAGAATAAGGATAATTGATCTAATTATACATGGATATATGTATGTCCAAGTTATGGCAGTCATTACTTTGTTTAACTCAGTACATTACGTCTTACTAGCACCTGGATTGTGAAGCTTTTAAGGTGAAAGTAGGTATAATCTAACGATATATGCTTACTAGATGTCATATCGCTACAATCTACAAAAAGTGCTGTCTCTATACAATGACTCGTCAAATCTAACGTTCTTTTGCACCGAACTCTACTATTTTAATAGCCTATTTTATTTAATAGTCGGAATAATGAAGGTGCACGAGCGGATGCAAAAATCTGCATTTCATTGACATATCACTAACTTCAAGTAAAAAATTCATTAAGCAACACATTTGTAACGGAGGTGTTATTCTAATACTGATTCCTTGGAGACTACTGAATCGATTTAAATAATGCAAATGGGAAATAGTGTTTTTTATGTGTTAACTGTATGTATCTTCTGTAACAGGCTGTACATGATTTCTCTTTAGATATGTTATTCATTCCATTGCAGTGCATCGTACAAGAGGCGTGTTATAGAGCCGTTTCTGTTTGGGCAAACCCTTGGCCTGAACGAAGAAGAAGCCAATGCAATTGTAGGTTAGGCAGGTGTGACACCGTCAAGGAATCTTCAACGTGGTGTTGGCCCACAAGACATTGCGGTCCGGCCTCGCTGGAAGTCGATTACCGGTACACAGAGCCTCGCTTCCGATCTCCAGCAGGTTGCGCCCGGTGTTGTTGTAGAACAAGTTATAAACTTCAGAGGAACCTGTTCATGCAGAACTGCCTGACGTACCGCTTGTCGTACCACGTGACGCACCGCCTGACATACCACATGACGTACCACGTGGCATACCGCATGACATAACTCAGCCAGAGATGGAATCTCCCCACACATCTGAACAGAAGTGTACAACCAGTGCAAATCTTCGTAGACCAGGGAGAAACCATAGAGCACGTGAGAAACTTAACTTATGAAGTGACATTCACAATCACTCGTAGGAAAGTGAATGGAAAAGAAATTGTGAACGTTGGTAGTGGCATATCGAATAACTAGTTAGTACTGAACGTTTGGTATATATATGCTTTTAGTTAATCATTATTCTTGTTGAGTACTAGAACTCCATGAACGTTGCGTTAGAGAACTCCAGGGACATTGAATTATAACACAATAAGGACACTGAGTCATATTTGTTTAGCAAACCAGTTATAATATTATAATCAAGATGATGTGCATGAATAAACTGTGTGACAATTGATTTGACGTTTACATCTACTCACAATCTAGGCTAAATATGATTAAAGCTAAACATGTATCATTGGGCATAATAATAAAATTATTATGATTACAGGTAGATTATATTTATGAAAGCCATTTTTATCAATTGTACACATTCATTCATGACTAATAATACACATATTCTCTCCCAATTCAATTGTCAGTACAAAACAAACACCATCAGACGGTGAATCTATAGATTTTGCCCAGTATAGTAATTGTAATATCCTATTCCTAATAATATAAATAATAATATCCTTAGTATATTTTTTATTATTGAAATTATGCATGCAGCCTACAACTTTTAATTGAACTTAACAGTTAACTGTGCACAATCATGTGCATAATAATGATAATTACAGTTATCGGCTATATAACGGCAAAAACAGTCGTTCCCATATTCTTAAATGTAGGCTAATTCAGTCATTGCAGTGACATTGGCCCCAATTAATTATTCATGCAATAATAACACAGTTCATGTATGATAATATTATCAAAAGCAAGCTTGCATTCACAGCGACAACTGGCAACATAACAGTCAAATATTTCAGACCAAACGTTTCGTGTATGTAGCCTAATGAAATATTCGGTTATCTATTTCCGCTCGTGCGCATACGACTTCTGCGCCGACCAGATATTTCAACGACGAAATGTTTCGCTACAACGTATTGGAATTATTGTATCCGTGCTACTCGCTAGATGGCACAACTGGTAGTGACAGCTAACACAGCTGGAATCAAAAGAAAGCGCATTATTAGCGTTAAACGGGTTTATATTTAGAGTGCAATCCATACAATATTTAAATAGCAGGGTTCCGTGCCCGGTAACAATTGTATACGTTCGTTACCCCATGACTATATCATTATATGACTTTATAAACTGTAACTTTCATCACTAGGGGATAGTCCACTGGGGGCGGAAGTATACATTATACTGTAATGATACTGCCGCGCACGGAAATTCCCGGGTATTAATTCTTACAGGTTCCTACATATGTCGCGCTTACATTTATCCGGGTGTTAAATTTTATCCGGGTGATGCTGTTGTGCATAATATTTGGCACCGGTAGATCACGTAGTGATAAATAATATCCAGTAGTTAAATATGTTTCGTTTGTTGTCGAATACAAGCGTTATCGTTAGTGTAGACAATTATAATTTGATGTTTCTGATTTGTGACCAAGTATAAGAGTAAGTCACGTGACGTGTGCGTGGAGAGGAAACTGTTTACGACAGAAATTGTTTATGTCTGTGGGAAGCAAACATTTTATAATTTATGTATATAGACATATATATTAGATACATCATACATATATATACCTATACATATGTATATATATAAATAGTATTGTAGGACAGTGTGCCCCTCTTTAGCGAAAAAGGTAATTTGGTCTACTGATTTTTCACTAAGTCTAAGGCAGAAACAGTTAACACATTCACAGACCCTAGTAAGACGCTGATCTTATGCAAATAGTACTTCAATTACAGAACTATAGTATTATTTATATATTTATAACAAATAAAAAACAGTTAGTGACAGTCTGACATATTTTGCAATTTTGTGATGTGAGGCAAAGCAAACTGGTGCACTTTGGTCCCATTATAATGCACATTGTACCGTATGCCAATTTTAAATTAATAATTATGAATAATAATTTTTTACAAGCATCGGAACATCAAGTGAATTAATGTCCAACATACATCGATCATTATTCCCTCTTTATTATATAAATATATTCTACAAATATGATAAAATAGTTACAAAACTAGCGCATGACTATTTATTAGTCAGCTGACATGTAAATCGGGGTTCATTCCATAACTAGTTGTGAAAATGTTAGGCTAAATATGAAGTGGTTTAGTTCATGCAAAAACGCTTCCATTATAATTTACAAAGGGTGTGCACATTGCAGCACGAAGGGGGTGCACATTTCCCTGAATTGAATGTGACATCAGAATTATAAAGACATGTAAGCCACATTATTGCTTGTATTATCTAATGCTGCCTGTAGGCTGTAATAGTAAAATATATGTGACTTGCAAACGGCTATTTCATAAAGTTTAATAATTAGCTTAACTTTTTCAAAAGTAACATTTACTATAATAATATAGGTAAACAATTCATGATTCAGCTATGAATGTTGCTTTCTAGATGCTTCAAAAATAAGTATTTCATCAAGTCAACCAACATAAGCGAAACTAGAACAATGCGATGTACAAAAATATATTTTAAGAGTACTCAGCTTAATAACTAATATGTTGTGGTCGATTCTCACATTTGTCTTATTTCAATAAATGGCCTGCCATTCAAAGGATATGCACAAGTAATACGCGATATGATGTTTAATAAATAAATGTGGGCAAACAATATGTAAAAAAATGTTGCTATCATGAATGACAAATTTTTTAGAATTACTTTCGTCTAAATATACTCACGTCCGGAATATTCGGGGCAGGTCAAAATTTGTGGTACGAAATCTCGAGTTCTAACGCTCTTGGCCTATTTTAATAAACTGCGTGGTCTCGCACTGATTCACGTGACACGCCAACAATTTACACAGTGTAGATAGGACCCATAAATTTTGATGCAGGCGTCTTCGACGAGATTTGGATTTCGCCAGTATATTTTCGTAAGTACTTCACTTCACTTCAAACAACTTTTGTAACAGTTTGTTTGCAGGAATGGTAAAGAATATGTATTAGAGACTTGGCACATAAATATCTTACCGAAGAATTTGATCAGGTTTTAGTAAAAATGGCAATGCACGATTGGACCCATGACTGTTGCCCACACCAGTAATAGTATACTATTTAACTGATACCATGCAAAACACAACATTCTTTGTGCATTCAACGGATAATCTTTATTCCAATATTAAATACAAGTCTTAAAATAGATTACATACATATATATGCAGACCTCTTTTGTTATTTCTTATATTAGAGAACTGAAAGTTGTGAGTTGGGGTTAGTTTTGTAAAAAAAAACAGGCTGTGCATATTTTTCTGATTTTTAGAGGGTATTCCTCCTCCCGAACGGCAGCCATCTTGGATATAAATGTCTTTACACAATTTTTTAAGCATAATCAGTGGACCAAAAACACTGTTAGAGTAGACTACCCTACAGGTAATAAGTCTGTTTTTTTGTTTAGAAGATACTTTTTTTTACTACATGGGTGTATTTGAGACCAGAATTATTGGCGGTAATTTGTAGCCATGGGATACTGCAACAATACTGTGTAGGATTTCCTTCAAATACTTATGTCATTACCTACACAATACTATTACCTAACAACTTGTGAAGTTTCAAGCATATCTGTTGAGAAATAGCCGAGAAAAAGTCGTTTGAACACCGTGCTTATGCCAAAAATGTATAATTGAGAAAATGGCATTAAAAAAACGTGTATACTTTGTCGACACATTTCATATCAAATACATAGCATACATGACTGAAATACTTCACACAATTAACTAACTGATCTCTCTTACATAATCTCCAATATAAATCATGTAATTCAATGATGCATAGTATAAAGTGTAAATGTAGCTAATATATATTCGGAAAAAACGTGATCGATACATAGTTGATGTACATACTTCTAGTAGCATAACAATAACAAAATATCAGAGATTTTTTGGAAATGTTGAAATCCTTAGATAATACTATCGTCATGTACTGTATAAAGTTCCAAGCACATCAGTTCAGATATAACTGAAAAAAACTATTTCTGAACATTTACAAAATGTCTGTAACTAAAAAAAACGTATTCAAAATGAACTTGTATATACACTGTGTGGACACATTCCTATGCATGTCTGACACCCAACTAGTGTTCACAGGGTCAATGTCCACAGACACTCTAATAAAATCCCCCTGGTGCATAATCCAATGCACTGGCTCTCGCAGCTTCCACTAGGTAGATCCTGCGTGCTCGTCTCGCTTCTTTCGTTCGCGTCTCGGCCTGCCTGAGTGACTGCCTGAGTCGCTTCCGGTCTGCCTTCTCTGCCGACGCAATCAGTTGTGGTCCAGTCGTCATGCCCATAGTGTAGTGTTCAACTCTGTATAGTTCAATTACTGACTAACTGAGTGACTAGTATCGCCACCCAGCGTATCGAGTTAGACTGAAGATCCGGGATAACTACATCCGGGCGGTTACAGTAAATAAACGTTTTCTCAAAGCTCTCAATAAACAGACTCAAAACATCAAATTTGGCGACGAGTGATGCAGGTGTGAACTTCGCAACAAAGTTAAATACTGCAATAATGTCCGATCTGCTAACGTATCCACACTTCGGTGTTAGTGCAAGCGGTGACGTCGCAATTCGCTGGACCAAATGGGTCGCTCGCTTCAAAAATCTCATGACGGCGTGCAACATCACGGACGACACACGTCAACGCGCACTACTGCTTCATTATGCGGGTGAAGAAACGCACGATATCTTCGACACGCTGCCTGTCGTCGCTGGTGACGATGACGAAAACGAACTTGACAAAGCAGTCAAAGCACTCACAACACACTTCGCTCCAAAGAGAAACCGCGAGTATGAAGTCTACAAGTTCAGACAGGCAATGCAGGAGAAGGGGGAAGACATCACCGCGTACTACACGAGGCTGAGGCAGCTTGCAAAAACGTGTGAGTTCTCCGATATCGACAGAGAAATCATGAGCCAGATCGTACAGAACTGCGAGTCTAGTCGGCTTCGACGGAAGGCACTAAGTGACCCCGACATGACATTGACCAAACTGGTGGATGTCGCAAAGGTCATGGAACTGTCCGAGATGCAAGCCAAGGACATAGAACGCGTCAATCACAACAGTCAGTCGGTGTCTGTCAACAAGATGTCAACCCACAAACCCAAACAATCACAGTGGGTTACGAAACCGAAGGACGAGAATAACGTGTGCCGCAACTGTGCGCAGACATGGCCGCACCCTGGAGGGAGATCGTCCTGCCCTGCCGCTGGGAAGGAGTGTATGAATTGTCACAAGATGAATCACTTCGCTTCATGCTGCCTGTCTAGACCAACAACGCGCAGACCGACGAAAACGGAGAAACGTAAACAGAACACGCATAAACCACAGAGACGAGGTGTACACATCGTTGCGGCTGAAGACAGTTCGAGTGATGACGCGTGTGTCTACAAACTATCACTGTGCAACGTCGGTGTCAACAAACGCGATGCAAGTCCACACTTCATTGTCAATGTCAACGGCCACGAACTGAACGTCATTGCTGACTCGGGAGCTGAAATCAACATCATCGATGAATGCGACTGCGCCACGATGACACCGCAACCGCAGCTGAGCCGCGATGACACGAAGATCTTCCCGTACGGATCTGCAAAGCCACTTCCTGTCAAGGGTATCTTCACGGCCACTGTGAAATCTGCAACACAACAAAGTGACGAACTGTTCTATGTTGTAGCGGGCTCAGGTGGCTCACTTCTAGGATGGAAGACGTCAAAGCGACTTCATCTGGTACGAGTCGTGCAACCGCTATCGACCAACCAGCCACAGGCTACAGCTATCGATCGCTTAGTCTCCGAGTATGACGACCTTTTCCAAGGTCTCGGTCAACTAAAGGATTTCAAGGTGAAATTACACGTCGACGAGACGGTGCAACCTGTTGCGCAACCACACAGGAGGATCCCGTTTCACGTCAGGCAGCAACTGGAACAGGAGTTGAAGCGAGACGAGGAACTCGGCGTCATCGAGCGCGTCGAGGGGGCAACGCCCTGGGTATCGCCATTGGTCGTAGTACCGAAACCGAAAAGTGAAGGTCAGATCCGGGTGTGTGTCGACATGCGCCAAGCGAATCAGGCGATCACGCGAGAACGTCACATCACGCCGACCATCAACGAGCTTGTAAACGACCTCAACGGTGCAGCTGTGTTCAGCAAACTCGACTTGAACCAAGGCTACAATCAGCTGGAACTCGAACCGTCATCGCGACCTATCACCACTTTCTCCACGCACATCGGTCTGTGGAGATATAAACGTCTAAATTTCGGGGTATCTAGTGCAGCCGAAGTGTTCCAGAATGCCATTCGCGAAACACTAAGTGGCATATCCGGTGCGATCAACATCAGCGATGACATTCTCGTGTTCGGCGCAACGCAGAAGGAGCACGATCAGCACCTGAAGGCGACGTTCCAACGACTGCGCGAACATGGTCTCACGCTGAACAAAAATAAATGCTCTTACAACAAGGGCACGCTTGAGTTCTTCGGGTATGTCTTCTCCCGAGGAGGACTCTCTGCTGATCCAAAGAAGGTGTCAGCGATCCAGAACTCGACACTCCGTCAAACGCAACGCAGGTCAGAAGTCTTCTCGGCATGTCCAACTTCTGTGCGAGATTCATCCCCGGTTACGCGACGATGACGCAACCTCTACGAGAGTTGACGAAGAAATATGCGCTTTGGAACTGGACGGATGAGTGCAGCACGTCTCTCGCCTCTATGCGTCAATCGCTATCGAAGGCGCCGGTGCTGGCGTACTTTGATGAGCGAAAGAAAACGGCAATCTATGTGGACGCCAGTCCTGTCGGCCTTGGCGCAATCCTCACACAGAGTGCCGAGTCAGACGAGCGTGTCATCGCGTACGGCAGTCGTGCGCTAACCGCCGTGGAACAGAGGTACTCCCAGACCGAACGCGAGGCGCTGGCCGTCGTATGGGCCTGTGAACACTTTCACCTATACGTCTACGGTCAACCGGTCGTGGTATTCACTGACCACAAACCGCTAGTGTCGATCTACGGCAACCCAAAGTCTCAACCAACAGCACGCATCGAGCGGTGGGCAATCAGGCTGCAGCCCTACAACGCCACCGTGGTCTACCGTCCGGGGTCAGATAACCCTGCAGACTTCTTGTCACGACACCCATGCCAACAAACGCGTCAGACTTCCCGTGAAGAGAAGGTCGCTGAGGAGTTCATCGATTACATCTCGATCAACTCCGTGCCGAAAGCGATGTCGATCGAACAAGTGCGATGCGCAACAATGGCTGACGCGACACTACAAGCTGTAGTGCAAGCCCTAGGCACTGGAAAATGGCAGCAAAACTTGTCAGACAAGGTAGACGTCGAGTCGTACAAGTCCTACCAAATGCTGAAGAACGAGCTGACGACCACAGTTGACGGTGACACCATTCTTCGTGGTCATCGGTTGGCCATCCCTGCAACACTGCAGAAATGCGCGATCGACCTTGCCCACGAAGGTCATCAGGGAATCGTGAAGACAAAAGCATTGCTGCGAGAAAAGATTTGGTTCCCCGGCATCGACAAGATGGTCGAACGTCGTGTCAAATCATGCATTGCGTGTCAAGCGTCTGTGCCAGAGGTCAAACGTGAACCTTTGCAGATGAGTCCACTACACACAGCGCCCTGGACAGAAATCAGCGCAGATTTCGCAGAACTACCCATGGGACAATACTTGCTGGTCCCATTGGACGATTACTCAAGATTCCCGATCGCTGAAATCGTATCGTCAACATCGGCAAACGTGGTGATCCCTCGTTTGGACAAAGTATTGTCAGAGTATGGTACGCCCGACACACTTCGAACGGACAACGGTCCACCGTTTAACAGTCGTGACTTTGCAAACTTTGCTTCATATCTCGGTTTCCGCCACAGGAAGATCACTCCGTACTGGCCGCGAGCGAACGCCGAAGTCGAGCGTTTCATGCGAACGGTGAAGAAAGTCATCAAAACATCTATCTGTGAGCAGAAAGACTGGAGAGCCGAGATGAATCGGTTCCTTCGCAACTATCGCGCAACTCCACATGCGACAACCGGATCTCCTCCAGCAACACTTCTACACGGACGATGGATGAAGGTCAAGTTGCAACAAACGACACCCGAGCCGTTCAACAGGAAGGACGTACAACAACGCGACCAGAACAACAAAGCGAAGATGAAACGTGCAGCTGACGACAAAGCGTACGTCAAGCCGTCGACCATCAAAGAAGGTGACGCGGTCATCATCAAACCGCCGATGAGGAGGCGCAAAATCGACCCAGTGTATGATCCACGTCCGTACCACGTCACACACGTCAAAGGTTCCATGGTCACTGCGCAGCGTGGAACGCATCGAGTGACGCGAAATTCGTCATTCTTCAAACACGTCACGAGCGACGTAGTCGAATCGGAAGATGAGTCGAGCTGGGATGATGACATCAGCACCGGTGACATCGGTGACGCCGAAGATCAGCAAATCCTGCCTGATGACGTCGACGAGATGCCTCGCTATCCAGCTCGCATGCGCAATCGCCCGCGACATCTCGACGACTACGATGTGTACTAATTCGTATCACTAATTTAATAATGCCTTGTCATACAGACACTACCCATAACAATGTTGTAGTCTGGCTAGTAATTTTTTCCACGCAAGGACACTATGTAATCGGGCCTATGCATTTTTACTAATGTGTTTTTTTCTGAACGCTGTATCTTTTATCCAGTTTGGGGAGGGATGTAATGTTACTCTGTATAGTTCAATTACTGACTAACTGAGTGACTAGTATCGCCACCTAGCGTATCGAGTTAGACTGAAGATCCGGGATAACTACATCCCGGCGGTTACAGTAAATAAACGTTTTCTCAAAGCTCTCAATAAACAGACTCAAAACATCATACATAGCACCATACAGATGCTCTACTGATGTCTGGGCACCACTGTTGAACTCGGCCACAAACTCGCAGCAGTCCCACGAAGCCCGTCTTGGGGCACTTGGCCCACACTTTGGCATGAAGTGATTCGTTTGGTTTTGCGTGGCACTTCGCAAACAGCGGCTTAGAAGATCATGGTGGCCGAGACGCAAGTAGACTTCTACGTGTGCAGCAACTTCTGGTGAGAGCGGAGTGTGAACGTTGCTGCGGTGATCACCTGGCCGTTTCCCTGCATCCAGTGCGCGCTTGTAAAAACACCAGCTGTTTCTGCCCATAGGGCATCGGCCGTGCTTTGGTTTCTCATCTGTTGATGAAACATGGTCGAATGTTGCAAAGACAGCATTCTGCATGCCATCTAGATCATCTGGGTGGGTCCTTGCCATAGTAGCCGGTCAGCTGTGTGATTGTTCCCAGTGTCAAGTTTCCATGGCCCCGACCACCAAGTGTCACACCTGCCTTCTTTGTCTGGATCAGGGTTGGACTCGTCATCGGGCTCATCCTCTCTCGGAATGGCTGTCTCACGAAGAAGATGCTGGTAATCAAACTTCTTCCGAGTTGCGGAAGTTGGCGTATGTGAAGTCGACGGAACCCCCTGTGGGATAAACGATGAACATGTATTAGATTTCAACTTTACTTCAAATTATTACAAACTGAGTGACATAATTAGCACAAGACCTATAACATACAGGTGTATGTTTTATTTTGTCCATTTATGCATGACATTACCATGATAGAATGCACCAGTAAACTACTGCATATTAAAATGTAGGTATAGATTTAAAATCGCATATATAAATTATTCATGATTCCTGCCATTATTTCAGTTAGCCGGCATGGGATGGGTAAGCCCCTGGGCCTGGGCCCTGCCCCTGGCAACCTGGCCTGGGCCTTGCCAGGTTAGTCCCACTAACCGTGCTCACTTTGACAGTAATGGCTAATGCTGAATAAATGTCGTCATTTATTGTTAGACATTTCACTTTATTTACAAATCGGTTATATAAGTGTACACAAAAACGGTATTATACCTGGGCTGTTGGAGTGAAACTGACAGGAACACTGTCACTAGCCAGGGCAGCCGTAGCATCTGACGACGTCGATTCACCCGATTGTCGAGCGGAACTTTCAGCGACTTCTGCCTTCGATTCACGCGCCAACTGCAATTGTTTGCGTCGCTGGATTTTCCCTGCACCGTAGTACTCCTTTCCTTTCCTTCTCCTGTCTGCCATTTCGCTGCTTTTATCAATCAATCGCGAGAATGCATAAAACAAAAATTTCCTGTTCGCCTGCCATGCCACGGCACCGCCTGTATCCTCAGCATGTTGAGGCTAGGCGTGTATTGGAAGAAGAAGAAGAAGTTTGTCGAACGAATGCGTAAACACTAATTTATGCAGAACAATAATTTATGCGGAAGTGAGCGCTGTGGTCAATGAGGGCCGCTGTTGTGCACCACGTGATTAGTGCCGACCAATAAGAAGCCGATCCGTGATGTCTTTCTTGGCGTGGGTTCGCTATGGGTGCTCATTTACATTCGGGATAACCCGGATGTGGTAGGAAATATTTATAGAAGATTGCTCCCACAAGACAGTGCGAAAGTGACGCTTTCCCAGCGTTGCCAAATCCGCGGTTTTCCCGCAGAATTGGGCTTGTTTTAGTTCGGTTCCGTGGGAAAATTTTAGCAGTTGCGGGTTGTGGTTTTGTTGGCTTCTTTTTATGCAAAGGCCGCTACTTTTGGGCTTTTTTCAGAAGTGGTGGATTTTTATGTTATATCATATTAAGGGCCGTCATATTCGACCTCACACAATAAATATTGTGAGCTACCAAGCCTCCTAATGCTGTTGAATACAGACACACACATTGCTCACTCCAGCCTGGGCCACCCAGCTGTCCACATATAAGTGTAATCCATCTGGGACATTAATCGTAGGTGCTGCTCTGGTTAATCTCGTTTCCAGATCTCAACCCTTCCCCCAAATTACTATAAGCCCTGGCTGGAGCCTACCCCATTAATTATAACCATCATGCAGTCACCTTATTAAAGGAGCACTGGAAGGCCATGAGGCCAGAGGTTGGTATTATAATTAATGATGTAGCTTGATTTATGGGGAAGGGGTAAAACATAATAAGCTTTATCTGCTGGGCTGCCCTGGGCACTGACGTGTGACTTCTGTGAAGTGAATTTTTTGAATTCCGTGACGCAATGTGCAATGTCTATTTATAGAACAAGCAAATATGTATAGTTCATCGTAGCACAGTAGATGGCGCTCAACTACAAGGAATCACCCACTCACCATTACCTAAATACTTTGTGCGTGACGTACTTGACATATATTTCCATGTTTAGCGGTATCTGTGTTTTATTGACATCTAGTAAATATAGCATTTCGGAATGTTTTTTGGGCTTGTTTTGGAGGGCCATTGGTCTTGAAAATAAATTTTTACCTGGCAGCGCTGCGCTTTCCAACGGTATGCGCCATCTTGTAATTGACCGGCATGGCGACGTATAAACATCGCTAGAAAATATGTAAACATGTCGCATTATACGCTTCATTTTACTAAAACAAAGACTTTGGACCGATGGGGCATGCCACAAAAGTGATGTTTTATGACATAAAATATTTTCTTTCGTAATAACAATGTGGACACAAGGCAAGTTGAATAATTTTTCTATGCAAATATGTAAACAATTCGAAATCATCGTTTTTGACCAAATTTGACAAAATCCAGCCCCAGGTCCTCCCTTATGTGTAATACCAGTCAAATTTTGCTGAGATCATCTTTCTCCAAAAAACCGTGAAAATGGTCAGAAAATGCGATACCACACGAAAGCCTTTTAATTGCAAATAATGAAGTCACATATGTACATTAGAAGTATATATTTGACATACATATTGCATTTAGGTTAGATCAAAAAGAAATGCTCCCCACTACAAACCTAGATGAGATACATTGAGGCATAGTGTTTATCACTGTGCAGGGTTTATGCCAGAACAACAACAACTCACTGCAAGGTCAGGAGGCCATGTAAGGGCATTCACCAACAACAAGTCACTGCAAGGTCAGGAGGCCATGTAAGGGCATTCACCAACAACAACTCACTGCAAGGTCAGGAGGCCATGTAAGGGCATTCACCAACAACAAGTCACTGCAGGGTCAGGAGGCCGCCTAAGGGCATTCCTCTCTGCAGGGGGTGGCTAACCAATCACAACTTTGGCACCCTCTAAAACTCACCCTCTATCTCCTCTATGCAGGGGGTAGCTGCCCAATCATAACATATACCCTGTGGCATGGGAAGTAAAGCTATCCAATCATCTACATTTGCCCAGGGTTATAGGAAGAACAACTTCCACGCTCGATGCCATCTTTGTCTCTAGCATGACCAAAGAAGCACGTCACCTACCAACCAGCCCCATTTCTCCACCTTTGAAAATGATAGGATGGTCAGTATCTCTAAGGGGTTGGCTTGACACCCAGGTGGGTTCAGACCTGGCACAGTCACATGACCCCATGTTTACCACTTTGGCAGGGGCTCCATTGCAAGCTCTTTCGTAATTTATAAATTAAAGATGCTTCTATCCAGTCTTGGATAAAATCCTGCTTTGTACAGTGGTCACTCATTCCGGATAGAAGCCACCACTATAGCTGCAGATTCACACATTCCAGATCACATGACAAGAACCATGGGGAAATGGAATTCCGATTGTTACATTCAAACATCTCGCAAATCATTACGAGAAGCCCAACAAGCCATGTCCAGTAACTTTTGACATATATATGTTGTTAACCAAGGGGACCCAAGGTAATTGCCTACAACAATCATATCGTTGTTGCAAGCATAACCAAACTAGATTACCACTTTTCTGTCAGTTTCAAACAAACTTCGCTCGAAGGAAGGCAGCGATATTGCAGCCACTGTATTAACTATGTATTCGAGTTTCGCCGCTGGGATGTCATTTTCTAATAGCTTATTTTTTGGAAAAGGCGCGGTGCCGCTGTTTTTACTGTTGTACGACGCATTTGTTTGCCCGTGCATTCGGCGTTGCGGCGCGGGTGCTAAAAATAGAATGATGTCATGCAGATGTGACGCGTTACTGCCTCAATGCTGACGGGTGCTAGTGGTATAGTTTTGTTATGCCCATTTGTGTTACCGGCCTTAATTAAGGCTAAATTAAATTATCTATGGAACGTAGTCGTAGGGGTACCATCGTAGGGCCTATCTAGGCCTAGGGTGTACGCTTAATGTATGTAGCGTAGTGTGGGACAAAGCGTACTGCTGGGACATAGTGTACCCGCACCTATCGCAGCAGATGTTATATGTATTTGCGCATTTTGCCACGTCTGATTTTTCAAGCAGCACAACAAAAATTTACACCAATTTGAATAATAATTATTATTATAAATAATAATGTTTTATTTTAGGCAACCAATATCAGCAGGTCGATAAAAATAATATCGCTTTATGTGACATCAGTGATGGTTACGTCATTAGTGTTGGCTGTGTTGTCAGTTGTGGCTGTGTCAGCAGTGAAACTGCGCCAGCAGTAGCACTATGAACCTTGAACACCAGGGTTGAACGGTTTTAACCACCCAGTTTTAACCAGGTAAAAACTGGGCCAATTTGTCTTCTAAAAAATGGTAAAAAACGGTAAAAACGTCATTTGGTACATAAATGTATGTTATATTTCTGTAATTAATTCTTAAATTAATTAACTATAAATACAATGCAAATGTCAAAAGACATATTCAACTTCAATAAGAAACAAGATATGTGCATGATATTGAACCAATATCCATGGTATAATTCAAATCAAGCTGTTGCAAACAAATGTAGACTGTATATTTTAATACTAATGGTAAAGTCGCTAGAGCGGTAATCAATGCAAAGCATAAAAAGCAACGATTATTTTGCATGCGTCCAGGTAGCCCGACACAATATACATTTTACAGTAACCGCAGAGCAACGGATAGTCGCCGCCGTAGTCGTAGAAGTCGAGTTTTACTTGAGTTTGTTTTTCAAAATTTGATTGTTGTAGGAAAAAAGTAAAATATTTTTTTTTTAACGTAGTATATATATGTAAGATATGTGAGGAGAAGTTTGGCGGCTGTAGGTGGTGCTATGTAAAATCTAAATGTCGTCTTACCCCAGCTAAGCCTAAGACCTAAGTTTACAGAAAGGGGAGAAATAAACACCCCGCGGGTGCTGTCAATGAGCGTATCTTGCAGCAGACCTGCCTACCATTCCGGATTGTCCGGAATCATTCCGGAAATACACCTCAAATTACGGTATTACGGCGAGGGATAAAAATATTACGGATTCTTTCGTTGTCACAATATCTATGATCGTCAATCACTTCCGTACTCCTCAAATTTAACTTCACTTTATTCAACAGGTGGCAGCATATTTACGCTGGTTGTTGTGATATGGTTTTCCATTCGCTGCTTCTGGTCGTAACCTGACCAATAGGAAACAGAGTTACGACAAATTCGCATTTCCGCGCTCATGGCGCTCAAACAAAACGAGGTCACGACTCACGCGGCACGAAATGATGACGGGGATCGAAAGGGCACCACTACCAGCCAAGAAGAAACGTGTGGTGCAAACGTTTATAACAGCAAGCACGCAGACATGACCCGTATCGTCAAGTTGAAGGGGGTCGGCTTTACATACTGCCGGACACTCGAAATTTATTTTCACATGATCACTGCCACTGGCACTGGTGGCCGGGATAATTGCAAGTACTGACATCGTCGTTAGACGCACTAGTGTCAGTAGTGACAGAGTAGTGGGTATTGTAGTGTTAGGCCAACTGACTGTACTAAGACTAAGTTAGTGTATTTATTGAGTTTAGTCTATCATTTACAGTCTATAATACAGGGATAGGCTTAGTTGAGTTGACTAGACTAGACGATGTCGATGATTAGCGTAACGTAATGGTTTTGCCGTCCCCCGGTTTGACTTTGTGTTTGTCTTTGATCTAGTCAAGTTACTATACCGTGTAGTCTATAGCCTGACCCTAGGTATACAGGCTACTAATATTAATCCTAATGACACCACAGATAGACATTGACGTGACGCATTGTTATAATTTGTAAAGTTTTTGTAGTCAGCATGCTGTTTTTGAAATTTACATAAAATCAGAATTACAATGTGCATAGATTCATTTACATTACAGTTACGCTTCTTCGCGTTTGATTTCCATCAATACTGGTTATGGACATCTACCTTACCTTGTTAACTGAACACGTCAAAACACCTCATAGGTTATTAGATACAATTATGTTTTGGGTGCAACTATCGTCATAGTCACAGTTTCTCGCCAATGATCCAACATGTAAACAATGCCAAAACGCCACCGTTTGCCCGTCTTTTCCGGTTTTTGTTCGCGCACACTCCTCAAATTCAATGACGAGTGCTCTGGATTGAATTGTAAGGTTATCACGTGTTGTACGTGTCGACTTGTCATAGTTAGTGAAATTGAAACGTACCATTTTCGCTCTTTAGTTTCGAAGAGGAAGTCCGCTGACAGTGATAGCAACTGCTAGTCATGTGTGGTCACACCTGTCATATAATTATACTAGGGCCACACTAAAAGGCGGATCGCGAACGGACGGACCAGGCGGACCACATTCACAAGGATGCGCGCGATCTCTACGTTCCGTGTTTACGTGCGTTGTTCCTTCGGGTGCGCTCTTGTGCGTTCGTTTATATAAACACTGAGATGTCTTTCATTAATACTATGCGTGGAAATATGAGAAGACATTAATGGTTTTATATAATGAACACAACAGTACAATTAATAATAATAACAATTCTTGGATTTGTTTTGTATTTATGTTCACGATTGCTGTGATGATATGTACAATTAACTACAAACCACATGTAAAATAAGATAATAAACAGCTGCATTGAATGTATGCATGAATCAGTGACAACTATTCTGATGACACCCCAAGAAGTTAAATACATAAGTGAACAATCTTTTCTTAATATTACTGTAATACCGAACACAAATTAAAAAAATCAATACACGTATATACAGCACTATAATAGACTGACCACAATAATAACATCTGCTGCCATCGACACAACAACATGAACACATAGTAAATATAATATATATATATATATACATATATATGTATATATATAAATACACCTGCATATATATACAACGCTCGAAAGGCCTGTGCATGTACACAGCTACAAGTTACAATTGTTATAAATACAGCATCCATATTTTAACTTTTGCTGACGACATGCAAATAAAATACTACGCAAATGTTGTCAAATTCAACATACCAATCAGTTTAAGTGACCAATATAAAGACATAATAAAGCATGAAGTAAGGACTATTTCATCACACAAAGTCAGATATATATGTGACGATTTTACAGAGGTGTAAAATGAGAAACTACTAAAATAATAAGTGATATTAACATGTATGGCTTTCTTACTTAAATTTTGAAGGTGCTTTCCTTGGTCTTTTACTTACGCAAGCAGCAAAACCATGGAACATTTACATTATAGGGAGATTTAGAACATCTTTGATGGTACCACTTGCTAAATCTGTTTTCTCTCTCAGAGGTTTTGATTTAACCAATGTCAACGATCGTCTAACTGTAGCTTTACCAGTGTGATATTGATATGTTGGTGTTAGCAGTGTACGTTGTTATGTAGTTTCTTGCACAGTAAGTCCGTCTGCTGGATCTGTACAAACATCAGCTAGGTATCGTTATGCATAAAGCAATGAATAAACAACTTCCAGATAGCAATAGCTTCAATGTTTCTAAGAACTGATAACATTCACGACCATAACCTAAGAAACCAAAGTGCATATTACATCCACAAATAAGAACAAACACTAGGAAATTTACAATAAATTATTCAGGACCAATTTTCTGGAATGACCTACCCTATGTTCTGCAGCAACCTGTATCCGTAAATCAGTTTAAAAATAAACTAAAAAAGGAACCTGATTGATATAATGGTGATTGTCCAGGGCGTCCTCGACATAAGCCTCTTGGGTTTTCCAGAGGATCTCCTCGGTTGCAGTATTGTTTTTTTGTAATCCATTGTAAATATATTCAGAAATGTGTATTGTGACCGAAATAAACTTCTATTCTATGTATAACTTGTTAGCATAGAGCACTTACCAATATAATCTTGGAAGGACAGCTGACATAACAATGAGCATTTCATTGTTGTACAAATCTCTAACCTTCTTGGCAAGTCGAACATACTGGTCCACTATTTGTTCCCATTGCAGTCCCACTCTTTCCTCAAAAACATAATCGGTCAAACTGTTTATGCCAGTATACACAACCATGGCGTGTGGGTTGCCCTTGATCCGACTAGCAGAGCAAATGTCATTACTCTGCTGTTATGGTAGCCCCTCGTTTGACAAAGGAACTAAATTCCACACAACCAAGATGTGTGTCCACAAAATGTGGTAAGTATTTAAAAATTGAATCAGAATACACGTGCACTTGAAGAGCCGTGACAGCAGTGATGTTAACAACACAAACTGGTCATTGGGGGAATGTCCACCAAACATTATCTATGCCTTTAAATACCTACTAGCTCACCTCAAAAGTTATTTGTAGTACAATTTGTTCCTTTAAACCAAGTCAGAAGTGCTGCATCAAAGGCACGCCGCTGGAGTTATACCTCTTCTAGACAGCTATTGTTTGTAGTAACAAAACACGGGTAGACACGGAATATCTACTCAACTGTTCAGCTAATAATGGAACAGTGAACAAATGAATGTTACAAAGTCACACAACCAAATTATAATACAAAGACATGCAAATATATAGGCCGCATATGGCCTGTTCCCCACCTTTGTTGTTGGTGACAGTTAGTCGTTGTATTCTCTTATCATCTATAAAACAGCTGGCTTACTATTAATTGTTTTCTTTTTGTATATAAAATTTGACTTTTGTATTAAGTAAACTTATTATAGGTAGAGTTGTCCTAGTTGCATAAATAAATTTAATAATACCTAAATATTACATTCCAACAACAGTTAAAACAAATGCGATATGCCAATAGGCCTACTGTATATGAACTAATTAACTAATCAAGGACTGTGACCCACTGGACTACGTATGCAGTGTCAACGAGTCGAGCAAACTAACGGAGATGAACCTGAAAGCTGAGTATGCGGACGTGTTCCAGGGCCTGGGCAGGGTCAAGAACAGCTACTCCATCGAGATAGACGACTCCGTCAGACCAGTTGTGCATGCACCCAGGCGCGTCCCGGTGCCGATGCGCGACAAAGTTCACGAGAAACTAGAACAGCTTGTTCACGAAGGAGTCATCACGCCTGTAACGGACGCAACTGATTGGGTGTCCAGCATGGTGGTGGTATAGAAGCCAAATGGTCAGATCCGGCTATGCCTGGATCCGAAAGATCTAAATGTAGCGATCAGGCGCGAGTACTACCCCATGCCGACCATCGAAGAAGTCACTGTGTTGGATGCCAAGAACGGTTTCTGGCAAATAGCATTGGATGACCGATCTAGCATGCTAACGTGCTTCAACACCCCCTTCGTTCGATACCGTTGGCTGAGGATGCCGTTCGGCATAAACTCGGCGCCAGAAGTGTGGCAACGCACTATGAATCAACTGGTGGAGGGACTAAAGGGTACATAGGTCATACACGATGACTTTCTGATCGTAGGTTGCGGCGACACAGACGACGAAGCAGAGGCTGACCACGACAAGAACCTACATGCGTTCTGGGAGCGTGCCCGTGAGCGTAATCTTCGTCTAAACGCGGATAAGTTGAAGATGACGCAAGTTCCGTACATCGGACATCTACTCACACGAGAAGGACTCCGCGTTGACCCAAAAAAAGGTTGAAGCAATCGAGAAAATGTCTGCGCCAGAGGATGCAAAAGGTGTGCAACGGCTATTAGGGTCAGTGAACTATTTGGCGAAGTTCGTGCCGCATCTGCCGAACATCATGCAGCCCCTCAGACGACTCTTGGACAAGGACACTGAGTGGTGTTGGTTGCATACTCATCAGCGGGCATTCGATCAAATGAAGAAAGCTCTAACGATGACTCCAGCTCTAGAGTACTACGATGTGATGAAGTCAGTAGTCATACAGTGCGACGCATCTGACAGCGGGCTTGGCGCTGGGTTGCTTCAGAACGGGCTTCCGGTCGCCTGTGCATCACGTGCGCTGACCAGCGCTGAGAAAAACTATGCGCAGATCGAGAAAGAGTTGTTAGCTATAGTTTTTGCCTGCGAGAAGTTCGATCAGTACGTCTACGGCAGAGATAAGGTGCACGTACAGAGCGACCACAAGCCACTGTAAGTGATTTTTAAGAGGCCCTTAGTGACTGCTCTTAAGCGCTTACAGCGAATGCTGCTGCGACTCCAGCGGTACAGTCTAGATGTCACATATATGCGTGCAGCAGAGATGTACATCGCGGATACGCTAAGTCGGGCGTACATTCCAGGCGACCCGAGTGTGCATGCAGTCACGTTCGCAGAGATCGACCTGACGGAAGGACTGTCAGTGTCTCCTAGACGACTACAGGAGCTACGAGCTGCCACCGCGAGTGACTGTGTTCTACAGAAACTTATACGGACTACCCTGAGAGGATGGCCTTCGCAAAAGTCGGACACTGACCTTGACGTGCGCGCATACTACAACGTGCGCTACGAGTTGACCGTGCAGAATGGTCTGGTCTTCAAAGACAATAGGATAGTAGTGCCGACCAGCATGCGAAAAGACATAATCGCCACGGTTCACCGATCTCATCAGGGCATACAGGGTTGCATTCGTCTCACAAAGGATGCTGTGTATTGGCCACTGATGAACCAACAAATCACCGACTACGTCAGTCAGTGTAGTGTGTGCAACACGTATCGTCCTGAGCAGTGCAAGGAGCCGCTGATGCCACACGCGGTTCCAGATCGACCTTGGGCGAAGGTTGGTGCCGAATTGTTTGTGCTACAAGGTCAGCACTACCTTCTACTTGTCGACTACTACTTTAACTTCTTCGAGCTGGCACGACTTGGTTCGAGTACGCGTGCAACGTGTGTCATCGACGCAATGCGCTCACAGTTTGCACGTCACGGTTCGCCCGAATTGCTGGTCTCAGACAACGGGCCCCAGTTCTCTTGCGGGGAGTTCAGAGCGTTAACGCAGTCATGGGATATCGAGCATGTTACGAGCAGCCCACGCTATCCACAGAGCAATGGGCAAGCTGAACGAGCCATTGGGACCGTGAAGAACCTGATGAAGAAGGCGTTGGAAGACGGCAGCGACGTCTAGTTGGCGTTGCAGAGCTTCAGAAATACAGTACGTGAGGGATACAGCGCGTCACCAGCACAGCTACTGTTCAGTCGTAGATGCAGAACGTCACTTCCGATGCAACGCGCAATGTTGAAACCACAACTTGCGGTTGACGTGCCTCGTGACAGGAAGGCTATGAATGATGCGCAACGTCTGCAGTACAACAAGTATTCGCATCAGTTGGAGCCGATAGCACCAGGCAATGCTATTCGCATGAAGCTACTGAATCAAGACACTTGGACGCTTGGAGAGTGTTCAAAGAAGCTATCCAACCTTTCGTACCTTGTGCTTGTCAATGGGCATACGTACAGACGCAACCGACGTGCGTTACGTGTCGTCAACGAGTGTCTTCCGCGACCTGAGTGCGAGACTCCGATGCCTCTACTCTCACGAGAAGCTCGTGCGACTCTGCCTCGTGTCGACGACAACGTCCCGATGGATGCGGACTCACCGCCGCGTGAGGATCCTGTGCTGATGCATGGCACACCGTCCGATGATGTGTCACCTTCTCGTGTCGTCCCGTCTCCGGCTCGTGTCGAAACATCACCTGTGCGCAGAGACACACGGGCCAGAAAGCCACCGTCGTACTTGGCTGACTATCAATATTGATAGACACTTGTCGTGTTTATATTAGTGTGTGTTAATTGTTTTCTTACACAACTGACTTTTTTTGTAAAAGGAAAGGGATGTAACGTAACTGACTTTACGTGGGACATCATTACAGTGTGGACTTTTTGCTGTTATGAGCCACCCGTCGAAGCAGTATCTTTGCGTGAATTAAACTCTGTATCTTTGCGTGAATTAAACTCTGTTCTGTGTCACTGAACAGAGTAGGACAAGGTAACAGCCATATCTATGTTATAATTTAGATTAAGCTAACTTAAATTGGGTATTGATTATATAATTACAAAATGAATTTATTAAAGTATCATAAACACCAGCATTAATTAGGCCTACAAAACAAAGTAGTCGCAGAGATGCTGTCCACGATCTCAGTTAACAAGAACATTCTAATAACATGAGCTACTCACACACTCACTAACACATATGGAGCTAGCAGTGCAATCCAACTGAAATCAAACCAAATATGCCTGCCCCTGTACAATAGATCAAACAAAATCAAAAGACTGCTGGAGCCTCAGAATTCCTCACCTGGGTCTATCGTAATTGTTTCAATAAGGTCAGCGTTCAAAAACAGGTGATACTGTCCCGTGAAAACATATACCGTTAGACGAGCGGTTACATCAAACGATTTAAATAAACTAACTCTGCGTGGGATATTCAGAGTATTCTTTTTATAGTAAGTAAACTGTTAATTTATTATTATGTTAAGATTTTCTTACACCATTCAGGTATTATGTTTAGAAGTGTTAATATTGTGTAATAATACAATAATAAAAGACACTCCAAAATTTACGAACGCACGCGCAAACAACAACAACGCTTGTAAAGAAGGAACAAAGATCGCGCGCATCCTTGTGATTGTGGTCCGCCCGTTCGCGGTCCGCCTTTTAGTGTGGGCCTTTTCACCTGTGCCCCAAGTCCCAGGATTCCTTTGCAGTTTAGGCCCGCACCTCGAAAAAAACATGATAACGGTCATCCACAGTCATCAAACTTCACATAATATATCTACAACACCTATTATACACATATACACTTGTCACTTTATAAAACAATTAAATTTACTGTCTTTTATCGATCAAAATGTACAAAATATCCACCCGTTTTTGCGTTTATTTATTAGTTCCACTGGAAACTCCAGTAGGTGGCACCATTTTATGGTTGACTTCAGACGTGGGGATAGATCACAATTCATATTTCAACAATATTGTAAAATAAGGTCAATAAAATACGCGATATTTAATTAAATAAGATTACCTTAAATTCAGCAAGCAAGTTGGAGTTTTATTACGACTATTGATTTGTGTAAATGCTGGTGCATTTTAATATTGTTTATCAGGGGCAATTCATCATAGCTATGATACTATACATGTAATAATTTGTTTTGTGTTTTACTAAATATTATTTTGCAAACAAAATATTGTTTTATTTCCTGAAAATAATAAGCGAGCTTTATTATAAACAGTGACAGGTGAATAAAAAAATGTAGTTAACATGTGTCCTTGCCATACAATTACTGAATGGTTCAGGAGTTTTAAAAGTTTTTAACATCAATAATGTCAGCAGTATGAAAGACTGTATACAGGCCTTGATAAATATATTATGGGATTTCATTCTGATCCATTCCGGTTATAATCTTAAAATGACATATTTAGGTGGGCATTAGGCCATGAGTGTCCCCTTTCGGAAATGTGTTCTTTGTAATTATTGTGAAACCATACGATATTTTATTTTATTTATTTTCAATTATTCCAGTTGTTGATATTTTACTTGTTAACAACGTTATAGATTTTATGTGGATTAAAAATAGCTATATTAGGTACATGGATAGCATTTGTTGCTGATGAGACACGTTCATCTTCATCATATCATCGTCATCCATAGCCTATAGGGCGGCCACAATCATGACATCGGGTTATTCTGCTCCACATTCTATTTAATGTTTTACGCATAAATAACAAGTTTCCCAGAATCAAATGTGTGCTTATAAAGTCATGCCAAAATTAATGTATTTGAATAATCTAGAAATATACAAAGATTTACAACAGAATGTCTAAAAACATTTTCCCGGAGCTCTGCTTTTACTGTTTCCTCTAACTGTCAGTCTGTTCCAAAAAATGGGTCAACAACGGCTGACCCCGCCGGCTGTAGAGCGGCTGTCGTGTGCCGACGGGTGCCGCTTCCCAGCCGCTCAGATCCGCCATCGGGCCGAGGGTGGCGTGCTGGCTGGGAATGTCACACTGTAACTGTTTATTCTGAAAAATAACTTGGGCAAACCCACACTCCTCGGTGCCTCGTTTATCATGTTAATATGAACAGATTCAAAACAGTTGCACGCACTGCATGCGAAGGGTTTCGAGTAAATAATTCAGTTATATCAACAATATCAGACCACATGTATATATGAGTGGAAAACACCCCCCAAAACCAACTCGTTATGTGTCTGCTGGGGATGCTAAAGTAGTCATGGGGCAATGAACGTATACAATTGTTATCGGGCACGGAACCCTGCTATTTAAATATTGTATGGATTGCATTATAATTAAATATAAACCCGTTTAACGCTAATAATAATGCGCTTTCTTATGATTCCATGGCGTTAGCTGTCACTACCAGTTGTGCCATCTAGCGAGTACCACGGATACAATAATTCCAATAACGTCATACACTTTCCCGGAAAGTCCAGCAGTATTTTGGGGAATGTTGTCCCTGGGATTGGCTTTGTTGTGTAGCTTCAGACGACTATTGCAGGTCGATGGCATCGTTTTAAATAAATGTGTTCCCGTTAGAGGGGAAATTAAGGAACCTGAAACATATTGAATGGATGAATGACAGCAGCCACACTTGACTAGCTGTCAATGTCAGCGGACTTCCTCTTCGAAATTTGACGAAAGTAGAAAATCAAAAGAGCGAAGACGGTACGTTTCTATTTCACTATCTATCATTCTATGTCGATGACTATGTCTATGCAGGTCGACACATACAGCGGATGATAACTCTACAATTCAAGTCGTATAGTTTGTTTTGTTATGCCCATTTGAGGTACCGACCTTATTTAAGGCTAAATTAAATCATTAATGATTAAATTATCTATGACTGTCACTATGGCATTGCCATGGCTAGCCTATATGCCTATGCTATGGCTATGCCATGGAACGTATGACCTATAGGCTATAATATAATTTATATTCCTATAAATAATTAGCTATTAGGGAGGACGGCAATGTTTGGATTTAAACATAATTTTTCCCAGAACAAAGTATATTTGTATCATCCACTAAAATTCATTCTGTTTGCGGATGATACAAATATATTTTGTTCTGGGAAAGATCCAGCCCAGCTAAGCAAAATTGTCAGCGACGAACTACAAAAACTACATATCTGGTTTTCAGTAAATAAATTATCCTTAAACGTTGCTAAGACAAACTACATGTTGTTTACCAACTATAGGAAGACAACAAATATTGATATAAAAATCGATAATACAACTATTGATAGAGGATATGTTACTAAGTTTTTAGGTGTCTTAATAGACGATAAGCTTAGCTGGAAAGATCATGTAAATATGATCAAGTCTAAACTAACAAAAACTATTGCCATTATATACAGGGCTAAATATTTATTAGATAAAAAGTCGCTTTTTATACTATATTGTTCATTATTTCTCCCGTATTTATCATACTGCTGCGAAGTTTGGGGAAATGCGTATACAACATATATTAACGGTGTTTATATATTACAAAAGAAAGTTGTACGAATAATATGTAAGAAGAATCCACTAAGCCATACTAATACATTATTTTATGATCTACGCATTCTTAAACTTTATGACTTAATATAATTAAAATTTCTATCGTAATGTTTAAAGCTAACAATAAGTTGTTGCCTGATAACCTTCAATTCTTTTTCAATGCCAAATATACTACACCCTATGTAACACGCCAAAGAAATAAACTAAAACATGTTTATGCCCGAACCGCGTTAAAGGCTAAGTGTATATCTGTGTATGGTATTAAATTATGGAATTGTATAGACGAGCACATACAAAGATCACTTACTGTAAGAAATCTCAAAAAACAATATAAAAATTACTTAATTGAAGAGTATAAGTTATGTAATTAATTTGGTTATTGTTAAGGTTCAGAAAGTATTTGGAAGCACGAATGTAGTAGTGGTCTCACTTTAACAATAGCATATTCTTTATGTTACTAACACTGTGTTTAAGATTATGACCATGTTATAATGATGTCGGGGAAAGTGCATAATAAGCAATGAGCTTCTACTTTCCCCCTTTCCATTTTGAACTGTGTCAACTGTAATATGTATATATGTTGTATGTTGTATTCTCAATTGGAAATAAAGAATTGAATTGAATAATTTCTTCTCATATTTTGTATCATTAGAAAGGTTATTAAAAGACAAATCCAGCAATACCCAAATATGTTTAATATCTTCATTGTTTTTTAGATTCTGCCGGTTTTTGAATGAAGTCATTGTTTTTTTTAAGATTTTAACTTATTCTGCTCAATATTGAAATGTG
Organism: Escarpia spicata; assembly: GCA_963995525.1. Classification (NCBI taxonomy): domain Eukaryota; kingdom Metazoa; phylum Annelida; class Polychaeta; order Sabellida; family Siboglinidae; genus Escarpia; species Escarpia spicata. Next base: position 17,811,666 of record OZ023206.1, read on the forward strand.
AAGTACACTGTACTGTTTTGTACCAGGAGCTAGAAAATAACCAACATATGAAATATATACCTTAAACTAGTAATTCTATGTCCCAAACACATTGTAAAGATATATATATATATATGTATAATATTATTATTATGTATATATATATATATATATACATATATACATGCATTTCCTTATTCAAAATATTACATTAATTTTAAATTATCAAAATTAGCCTTATAAATATATAGTATATCGACAACAGTAATTATATTTGTATGAAAGCGTATGCAACATGTACACATATGATCATCTGATACAAAAAAATGTGTGAACAAACAGCACTGCAACAGGAAAAAATAAACATGCAAAAAAAACAAAGAAATGCATGTCAATATGTGAACATATTAATTATGGAGAACAATGCCAAAAAACTGAAAAATCTTCTATAACAATGCAAACTACTAAAACATGAACACATAACAGATAATTAAATATCGCAATGCAACAACAATGATGAACAAGTAAACATTTTATTATTAAGTAACTGTAATGAAAATAGTTTGCCACATAAGTTTGTTTTTTCCAGACACTGACAATAATAATATTTAACAAGATTTAACAAGATTGCCATCCAGAGAATTAACTCTAGATGGCAGGTGGACAAGGAAGCCCTTTGACTTATCAAGAGTCCAACCCTTTTATCTACATATATCCAGCCCTTCTGAGGTATGTGTCGATTTTATTTTTAAACATATTCACACTACTAGCACCCACACAATCATCAGATAATCTGTTCCATTCATTCACAGTCCTTTGTGAAAATGAGAATTTCTTACATCTAATCTACACTGCTCCTTTACTAATGTAACTTCATGTCCTCTAGTCTTTCTATCTTTCTTAACTGAGAAAAACATACTTCTATCAATATTTTCATAACCATTCAATATTTTAAACACTTCTATCTCAGTCTCCTAGTCTCTAGTGTTAAACCACATTCTTTTAGGCGTTTTTCATAACTAAGATCCCTCAGTTTTTGTATCATTTTAGTCGCTCTCCTCTGTACTCTTTCTAGCATATCTATGTCCTTCTTGAGGTATGGCCTCCATGCTTGTATACAATATTCTAAATGAGGCCTAACTATTGTTTTGTACAGCGGTATTATTAGTTCTTTTTCTTTATATGCTATATTTCGCCTAATCAATCCAAGGATTTTATTTCCTTTTGAAGCTGCAATTCCACACTGCTCTGAAACCTTCATGTCAGCACTAATTGTCAGCCCTAAGTCTTTTTCTTTTACAGTAGTACTTAGTACAGTTCCCCCCATTGTATATTCTACATATTCGTTCCCATGTCCTGTGTGAAGGCATTTACATTTCCCAAAATTGAACAACATTTGCCACTTTTCAGACCATTTGATCAACCTGTCAAGATCATCTTGTAAATGCTGTCTATCGCCATCACTTTTAATCCCTCTAAACACCTTTGTATCATCTGCAAATTTCAACACCTTGCTACCTATATCATTGTCCAAATCGTTTATATATATTAAGAATAATATAGGTCCCAGTACTGATCCCTGTGGAACCCCACTCAAAACTGATTTCCAGTTTGAAGCCTCCCCATCAACAACTACCCGTTGTCTTCTGTCAATCAGCCATTTTTCTATCCAGTTAATTATACCATTTCCTATGCCATGGGCCTTAAGTTTAAGCAGTAATATTTGATGTGGCACTTTGTTGAAAGCTTTTTGAAAATCTACCACCCAAATTAAGCACCTTGAAAAATACAACGCTGCCAGATTTGTTAAAAATGATCATAGACACCAAACCAACTCAGCAGACCTATAGTAACTACCCGTGGATGGCCAACTCTTGAACAAACGAGCATTGTCAAACAAGTCATGACATTTTATTTTAAAAAAACAACAGTTATAGAAACGTATGTGTTTCGCCTGGTATCGCCTTTCGCATTGATCCATTTCTTGCAGAAGAGTTCGTGCAGTTCCATGATGTAATCGTGTAATTAACTTATTATTGACCACTTAATGATAACGATATGCTATCCATATAATTTTGCCACAAACGTTATAAATTGAACACAACTGGCGCCTCAAGAATAACAACACTTATTGTTCAAATGCATCATGATCATCCATATTTTTGTTGTTGGATAGAATGTCGTACACTCTGCCGACAGAGGTTTGTGATGTTACTTGGTATAACATTTCCCAATCTTTATATCCTGCTTTCCCCATTTGAACCAGCCTCGCGCTGATGTCTTTGACAAAGATGGTGCCCCTTACCTTCTCTACGTGCCACTTGTCCCGCTTTACAGAAATTAAGTTTTCATCTATACATAAGCTTTTCTGTGTACTTGATGATCTTTCACACATGCTTAGGCCTCACTCCTGACACTGTCACTCACAGTGTTGTGTATTGTCTTAGTTGGTGCGTTGAGCTAATCAACTTGACCATGAATCAGTGGTGGCTCTGGTAACTTTAGAGGATGGAGGATGAATCCAGTTATTGGCACTGAAAACTAGTGCTTAGAGGGTAGATTACCACCTACCAGTCTCCAAAGCTCTATATTAAAAAAAATTGTTCTGTAACTTTTTCTAATTTTGCATAGATGTATCTTAGGGTACTGCCACTATACACAAGAAATCTGTATTTGATTGAATCATTCTAAGGGCACCTCAGGGCCCCCCGAAATGCAAAATTGTCGTCCTGTTTCTCTGCTGATCTTTCACACATGGAGGTGAACAATAGCAGGATCATCAGTAATATCGCTTTATGTGACATCAGTGGTGGTTACGTCATTAGTGATGGCTGTGTTGTCAGTTGTGGCTGTGTCAGCAGTGAAACTGCATCAGCTGTAGCAGTATGAACCTTGAACATTATGATATGTGTTGCTGTCCTGCCTGGATACCAGGTTTGAACCACCCAGTTTTAACCAGGTTAAAACCGGGCCAATTTTCTATTTAAAAAGTGGTCAGAACTGGTAAAAAACAGTCAAAACCTCATTTGGTACATAAATGTATGTTATATTTCTGTACAATGCAAATGTCAAAAGATATATTCAGACATGAATAAGAAACAAGATATGTGTATGATCTTGAGCCAATGTCCATTGTATAATTCAAATCAAGCTCTTGCAAACAAATATAGACTAACTTTTAATAATATTTGTAAAGTCAGTACAGCGGTAATCAATGCAAAGCATAAACAGTATACTATAATCTATCATCATGATAGATTATGCCTAGGATAATGTTGAATGATGGAACTACAGTGTATCTCAATAAGGTATCAAAGTTAAGCAAAACTCAAGTTATAACGGCGAAATCAAAGTGAGTCCAGATTCGATGCAAATGCCCACAAGTCTATTAAACTAATAACATGTTCTATACGGTTTTCTTTTAGCAAAATAAGGAATGTGATTCGTAAGATTTCTTTGTGCTAAATATATAATACATATTTAGACAAAGTTGTGCAAACAAATTTTGGGAAAGTTGATTTGAATGAAATACTTACGAATATAAACCACCAAAGTTCACATCTCATAAAACATGCCTACAACCCAAAACCGGGTTACCAATAACTTGACAATGATATGGTTGCATAGCAATTGGATATACTAAACAACTTATACTGTTTTATAAAAAGGACACAATTTGAGAAACATTCTTGTGATTAATAGAAACATACTTTTGTGGCATTCCAGAAATGACTGTTTAATTAATTGCATAGCATTCTAGCAACACATAAAATGTAATCTTTTGAACATAAAGCACCAATTTACCATAATATGATGATATTAAAATCATTTAAAGGTGATGATGAGAGAGTCTTCAGATGATACCACTGGATGCTTCCCAGAGAAGTCGAGATGGTGTTCGACTGAACAGGTCTGCCAGGGAGTAAAGTGTAAAGCACTTTCAGTAGTCATGTGCTATATAAGAACTTACCTTTTACTTTTTTTACTGACTCTGTCAGCGAGGTAACAAGGCCTAGGGTTAGTGCAAGAAAAACATAACCATAACCAGGTACCAGTGGTCAAGTGGAAACCACACCTCTACTGAGTACCAGTGGTAAAATGGAAACCACACCTCAACACGATGAAACAGTCATTATTACTGACTTTTATCAATCATGATTACTACATTTACAAGTCTTGTTGTTTTATATCTTCCCCTCTATATTCAATAGTAAAGGTTAAAACGTTCCTCAGAATGCACCATTTTAAAGCTATTTTTATAAAATCTCCGGGGGAGCATGCCCGGACCCCCCTAGCAATGCTTCGCGCCTGTGGCGCTTGCATACCCCACCCCTACCACCTCGCCCATCATTTTACCCAGGGGAAACACTGTTATAGTATAATTTTTTTTTCCCCATTGGAATGCCCTGATGGGATATTATTTTGTTGGATATTCCATCATAAATATTGGATTTATCAATATTTTGTCATAATTATGGCCTGCAAGCTACCATATTTTAAAATTATGCAACATTAGCTTAAAACTGTTTTACATGTGCATGGTGCAGTATGTGTCATGAATTTGAAATATAATATGTGTAGGTCCTCTTACACCACATTCAGAATGCATATCTTAACACAATGTATGCACACACTACCTACTTTCCCCATGTTCTATATCTGACATGCGAATTCAGTGATGATAATATAACGTCACCAATGAAATTGGTGATTCGCACTGGTATTTATATAATGAGTTGCACTAGTTTGATTATTTGCAAATATTGGTTCAAACTGCATATAAAATATTTCAAAGCATTAGTTTAATTAAATTTGTCTCACATGATGAGTTTTCTGGATGGTTATCAGATATGTCAACATAATTTTGCATACAGTTGTGAGACATTCAGAATTCGATGGGGAGCCATCTTACCCAGTGAGTCATGCTGCCCCAGTGTACCCTACACTGCCTTTAAAATCGGTCTGTTTTTTATATTAATCAAGTTAACCAATTAACATAGTGTAGTAGGTGCACGTGAGAATACGCACTATATATATATATATATATACATATATATATATATACTTGATTTCAATTTCAAATTAAATACTTAATTCTGTATACCTCTAAACTTTTGATTATCTAAATCTTGGGGATTCAGTATTGTTGATCAGTCTCAGCAGTTTGGTCCTGTTTGATTGGACTTGGGAGGAAGAGGTGGGGAGCTTATGCTGTTAGAGAGTGTTCATCACATCCAACAGTTCGATCCTGAACACTGGATTAGACATCAAAATTAATGCAGGGGATAAACTACATGAAAGTCCAGGCTCCAGGGTAGGCAAGTGTACATCTGGAAAAGCACTGAGAACAGTGAGATATTTAATTGGGAAATCTAGGGGGCATTAGGCCATCTATAAATCTAGGGGGCATTGGGCCCTCTATAAATCTAGGGGGCATTAGGCCCTCTAAATCTAGGGGCATTAGGCCCTCAATAAATCTAGGGGGCATTACGCCCTCTATAAATCTAGGGGGCATTAGGCCCTCTATAAATCTAGGGGGCATTGGGCCCTCTATAAATCTAGGGGGCAATAGGCCCTCTATAAATCTAGGGGGCATTAGGCCCTCTATAAATCTAGGGGGCATTGGGCCCTCTATAAATCTAGGGGGCATTAGGCCCTCTATAAATCTTCTATAGATGGTTCTCGATTGGGCTGCCAATTGTCAATAATTGTATTTGTTATAATGTTATACCCTGCTATGCCACTACATTTTATCATGATCAACAATTATAATGAGTGACTAAGTTTTATTGATTGGGAACGCCTATTAAATAGGGATGGCGCAACCACTGATGGTTTATAAATTTATCAAGATCAGTATTTTTGCGAGTGGTATAGGTGTACAGGAGTTGCAACAGTGCACTCAGTGAACTCAGTGCACACGGCAATCATCCGCCGCAATGTAAATATCGCATGATTGGGCTTATGTGGAAAATGTGCTAATCAAATCATAATGATTAGCAGTAATTGCTAACCATTGTTTCAGTACAAATTAGTCCCTGCTGGCACACAATAAGTATACACACATGGGGCTACATGTGATGAAGACTGATGATGGATGATGGGCACGAAACTGAATGTATCTCACGTCGATAATATCACAATATTGTGGCCCAAAATGATACCCTATTCACTTAATGCCACATTCCAAATGCCCCCTTTCATAAATGCCCCCCTTTCATAAACGCCCGCTTTCATAAACGCCCCCCATCTAAGCACCCATGCTCATGTAAACGCCCACCCCACTCTGCAGGATTTTTCCAATTTAAACGCCCTGGGCATTTACGCGGGCGATTACTGTAAAACAATTAAACATTATTTTTAGACCTTTGGACCAAAGGTCGAAGGGTCTATTTCCATCACTCTGCGTCTGCCGTTAGCTGCCGTATTTCAGAAACTGTTCAGCAACTTTTTTTTATAATTTTGCATAGACGTATCTTAGGGTACTGCCACTATGCACAAGAAATCTGTATTTGATTAAATCATTCTAAGGACCCCGTAGGGCCCCCAAGGGCCCCAAAACTGGTAAAAATGTAACATTTTGCCTATTTTTTCAAAAACTGTTCAGCAACTTTTTTTCTAATTTTGCAAAGATGTATCTTACGGTGCTGCCACTATATACAGTATTTGTATTTGATTGAATCATTCTAAGGGCAGAGAAGGGGCCTTGAGATCACCCCCTACAGTAGATTTTGTTTAATGTGCCAGAAAGCCAGCAGCATGACTAAACTCTGCAGCCTAGTGCTACTGTTCAATTGAGACCTTGACTAATCTTTAATTGGTCACAGGGCCCAGGCAGAGTAGACACACTTGACCCCTGTTAGACTGAACAGTTGCCTAACACTTTTTAAACACTTTTAAACTGTATCTTCAAAACTATTGATTATCTATAATTGCAAGTTGTGTTTATTTTGATCTTCATTTAATTATTATAAAATGGTGTGACTGTGGTGTCTATTGGTTAAATATGTAGGTGACAAACATAGCAAATTAATATTCTTGACAACTATAGAGTGAAATATCCTACACTTTATTGATGTCAAATGCATTCTACTGTTCTGTTTACGCTTGCCATGCCTTGTGTAGACATGGTACTGTGTAAATCAATTGTATCAATATAGACTAATAATTACAGTTCACAATATAGTTGACATCTGAAACAACCAAATGTCAACCATTAGAAGAGTTGACGTAGTTCCGCTATACACAAGAAATCTGTATTTGATTGAATCATTCTAGTGTCATCAGCATATAGTAGAACATACATTTTCAAGAAAATGTCTACATCATCATCACTAAGGTTGTAAATTTCACCAGCTGCTATGTCAGGTCCCTTATAATTATGACTAACAGTTTTTAAAATAAAATAAAAGTTTTCGCCTTGCTGTACCTCTACATCACAATGAGAAGAAGGCTGACACAGCCTGGCCCTGTTTTTTTAAGTATTCATTTATAACATTATCAATACCACATGCCTTTTTGTTTTTGAGTTTTTAGTCCTTTGGCCGAAGTGCCACTGTACACAAGACATCTGTATTTGATTGAATCATTCTAAGGGCACCAAAGGTCCCCTAAAATGCTAAATTTGCTAACTAAATGGTCTACTGCAGCTGATGATCTAGCAGGCTTGCAGTCCTTTTGTTCAACTAATCCCTTTTCCCACAACATCTGTCACACCTCACTGTGGCTGCTGGTGGAAAGTGTGACTAATCTGTAATTGGTCATGGCAGAGGCTTGGGTCAACAGACACACAGCACCCTCTAGACCCCTGGACAGTTGTGCCTACATTCTAAGGGGTCATCCTGAAACAACCACATGTCAACCATTAGAAGAGTTGACATAGTCCCGCTATATACAAGAAATCTGTATTTGATTGAATTATTCTAGTATCATCAGCATATAGTAGAACATACATTTGCAAGAAAATGTCTACATCATCATCACTAAGGTTGTAAATTTCACCAGCTGCTGTGTCAAGTCCCTTATAATTATGACTAACAGTGTTCAAAATCATTCAGGTAAATAGCAAATAACAAAGGAGACAAGTTTTCTCCCTGTGGTAACTCTACATCACACGAGAAGAAGGCTGACACAGCCCCCCAAAATGCAAAATGTTTACACTATCTAGTGATGTGGTTTTGAGAAGGGCCCTTGAGACTATCCCCTAACAGTAGATTTTGTGTATTGTGCCAGAAACAGAACGCTATTCCCCTTCCCAAAACATCTGTCACATGCGGAGTCTGTGTCTTGCATCTATTTTATGCAGTTGTTTTATATAAGGAGGACGTTTGTGAAATTAGTTATTCTTAGGCCACAGAAAAGTAATTCCCGGTTTCTCATCAATGCATGTATTAACAAATATGTGCCACAACATTTAATTTTCTATTATAATTATTCCTCTAAATGCAAGATGTGGTGCAATAAGTGAACAGTAAACATGTCAACATTTTATTTCCATCATAACCCTTAATGATCTGTAACTATGATTCACCAAAAAACATTTGATTAATAATTACCTACAGGGTTGTTTGATTTCTGCCGGGCAGAAACTGTTTCTGCCCGGCAGCAATAGGAAATACATGCCAATGATAGGCAAACGTGTTCTTTTTATAGAAAACGTCAGTTTCTTTTTGTACCTGTATGATAACCATTTGTCTGCCCTGCTCACAATAAACATCACATGAATGATAAAAGGAAGATCACTGCCACTTAACTTGTGGATTATTATAAACTGTTCTGCTACTGCTTGGTGGACAGTTAATTAGTGGGTCAAGTTCAAATACATCAGCACGTTTTTCACACCTGCATGGTAGTTTAGGTTCAGTAGTGTGCTGGCAGAAGAACTAACTTCAAAGCACCATTGCATCCATTTAGCTAGGCAGCAGTCACACTGTCCCAGTGTTTGCTGCTATGTTTATATAATAATTATATAGGCTTAATGATCCCAATACACCAATCTGTTGGCACAATGTCAGATAATAAAACTAGGTTAAACATCTTGACAATAAGTATAATTAGTTCTGTGGGGCTGTTTTTTTTCAAAAACTGTTCAGTAACTTTTTCTCTAATTTTTCATAGACATTTCATGTGGTAGTGCCTGCTATTGTTTGATAGACTCCTGTTAAACTGGACAGTTGCCTGTAGGTTTTAAACTGTGTCAAACAGTGAGTCTATCTTTTGCTCTCAAATAATCTGTCCTCTTAGTTTTACACATAAAGACATAATCTAGCATAACTTGATAAGTTTTTGTAGCAGCACATTTGTACTTCCAGTGTATCATTGCAACATAACATACACACTGTGTGCCACATTTGAATGTCATGCATGTAATATTTCCATGCAGTCCATTTGCATATATAATGTAAAACTTCAACAGCCATTTTCTTCATTTTCACTTTTTGACCCCTACCATGTTCGATGCTTCATAACTTCGCCAATTTTTGTAGCAGTCATAATTTTTGAAACCATGTAAAGCACCCTACCCAACCTTTACAAGAATATAAGAAAACAATGTTACAATTTTTTCGACTTATTACTCATTTGGTCAGGGGTTACATATAGACACATTAATCCAAAGGACTTCAGGACCACTTGGCCCATTTTTCTTATTCTTAGCCAATTTATTTGCAGGGTTCAATCCAGGCCAAGCCTTTGCGCCATTGACGCAATATTTTAATAAATGACCCACCAAAATGTCAAGAATGCACCCGAAAGGTGCGTAAATGTGGTATCTGGCACATACAAATTCAGTTGACGTGCCCTAAAGACATTCTACATTAATTGACGAGGAAATCCTTTAATTTATTTGATATTTTGTAGGTATCCAGAATTTCTGTGCAAGATAGCTAAGACACAATAGCAAGTAATTATTACATCGTCGTTGTGGCTGATGATGAAGCGCACCATGCTACCTACTTCTAATTCCACACAAATCCGCTAGGCGCACAATTATCCATCAGAGCGCACACACTGTGTTTCCCGAGGCGTAAAATATCCACGCTGTGTGTCTGCTAGAAAGAATCATGAAACTCAGTAAAACGCAAAAGTCACTCCTAGACATGTGGGGCAAAAGGCCACGCATACAACCGAAAGGTATGACACGTAAACATTCATTGGAAGTTTAAATTATTACCGATAATAGTATAGGCAATAATCAAATTTACTACCAAGTGGAATTGAACGGCACTTTTTAAATTAAATTTAACTTTGTATTTGCATAGGCCCACACCCCCAAATATTCACGTAAATTGGCTACATGGAGGTTTGAAGATGCCTAAATGAGGCAAGCTATCAAGATTCAGTTGTCTTCTGGTTTTAGAGAGTGTTTGATGTGCTTGACTTCCGTGACAAAGAAGTGACTTCCGTGACAAGTAGCTCCACCAGTATAAAACACAATACAAAAGTTGTTAAATTCTTATTATTTATTTTCGTAAAATCGTCAAACAAACCGCAATAAAAACATGTAACTTTTTTGTGCAAAGTACCATTGTATGACAAATGTTTCTCAAAATATTCTCATTTCCAAATCCTGTGTATATGTGAAGTAAATGGATGATAACATGTTCCATGAATTACAGTTAAAAGTGTGATGTTGTTTCATTTATTCTTGTGCCTACTTGAAATATACAGTTTTGACCTCTGGTATGCTCAAAGCTGGTTTCCTTCCTGGCATCCTGCAGTGTCTGCAGAAAACGTTGATCCTATTATTATAATATAATTTATTAACTACATATCCAGGGTTGGTATTGAATACATATCATATCGTCGATGGAATGCCAGTTGTTTCTGTTCAGGAAATTCAGAAAAACATCCTTGTTATTTAGCTGCAGCACCTAGAAGGGAAATCAATATAATACAAGTACTCCATATTAAGTCATTAGTAATGTTTAATTAGTCAATTCCCAAAGGGATTTTCAGTCCCTGCCATGGGTGCAATGTTTAAAAAAGGCCCCCTTTTACAACCTAGATGGGACCTTGGCCCACTTGTCCAAGATCCTAGATTGAACCCTGTATTTGTTACCAGTCAAGTTGGCAAAAGGTCTTACAATATGTTTATAAAAAGTATACAAACTTAGTATTTGATTGGCCATTGGCTAGTACCTTGTGTAATAGAAATATACTTGTTCTTCCTCCGTATCCTCTGCTGTGCGGGAGTAAGGGTCATGTATTGCTGAACCACTCATTCTGATCTTTCTCTCTATAGCTTCCTATGAGCAGACCCGTCCCTCCATCTTTCATCCTCTCCCGGTCTTCTCATGTCCCTCCTCACACAGTCCTCCTATCTCAGCTGGTCCTTTCCCTTTGACCACCGGTATGTCCATGATGTGTTTTCACTCTGCTCTCTTTTGGTATTAAAATATAAAAATGTATTTCGTACATTTTACTCTGTTATCAGTTATCATGTATCATATTATGAGTTATCATGTATCATATTCATAGACAAGGTGGCTCCTCGATAGCGACTACCATAGTCTTAGAGGAGTCTCCTGACCCTACTTTTCGTTATTTATCATACATTATACCATGCTTACCATAAGGTTATATATTTGTATTATTTAAATTTGTTGACGTGGATGTATTGTATGTATTATTTGAAATGTCTTGGTCAAATAAAACAAATTCTTCTTCTTAAATTCTTCTTCAGTGTAGTTTGACCAAGACTGTGTCTGGGTCTGTTTGTAGTTGGACGTCAAAGATGGCTATGGACTTGGCTAATCCAGGTGGATTTAGTCAGGACTCAGTATTTGATGATTTAGACTGCAACGACAACACGCCAGTGTTACAGCCCCAGACACTGCACCCCTTCACCAAAGTGAGTGGGTCAAAATGTGTTCAGTCTATCCAGACTCGACAGTTTGTCATTTTGAACAATTCTTTGTTCTGTACTGTGGAGAATCATTTAAATTTTCACGACCAATAATTGTTTTGGCCAAACCAATCGATGATTGTTTTTATAATCAGTTTATGAGTGGACATTATAACAACAGTTTGATAGCTACGGGTCAGTACTAGTGCAAATCATCGGTGGCAGTTAACGTAAACATATATGACATATTTAACAAAATGTATGTTCCTTTTCATAATAATTACTACAGGAAGCTTATCGAAAGGCCTGCTGAGTTTACATTCGATGCTTTGTGTTTATCATAACGTGCTGTTTCCAAATACACTGTAAGCATAGCAGTTTTGAACGATACCAGTGTCGTCTTTTTTATGAAACCGAAACGGTCATGATCATTTGGTAATTATACATATTTTACTCCAAACAAACGGTTAAATAATCAAAACAATCATTGATCACGCACGATTATAAATAATTAATTGAACAGAAGCATGAATTAACCAGTCATTGAAAGAATCAATTAATCGTAACAGTATTAGTGTTCTGTCCTACCAGAACACTGCTTCCTGGTGGGATTTTTTAGTCCTTTGGACAAAAAGGTCGAAGGGTCTATTTCCATCACTCTGCATCTGCCGTTAGCTGCCGTATTTCAGAAACTGTTCAGCAACTTTTTTTTCTAATTTTGCATAGACGTATCTTAGGGTACTGCCACTATGCACAAGAAATCTGTATTTGATTAAATCATTCTAAGGGCCCCGTAGGGCCCCCAAGGGCCCCAAAATCTGGTAATTTGTCACATTTTGCCTATTTTTTCAAAAACTGTTCAGCAACTTTTTTTCTAATTTTGCATAGATGTATCTTAGGATGCTGCCACTATACCCAAGAAATCTCTATTTGATTGAATCATTCTAAGGGCACCTAAGGGGCCCCCAAAGTGCAAAAGTTTTACAGTATCAAGTGATGTGGTTTTGAGAAGGGCCCTTGAGACCACCCCCAACAGTAGATTTTGTTTAATGTGCCAGAAACACCCAGCACCCTCACTCCACTCTGCAGCCTAGTGCTATTGTTCCATTGAGACCTTGACTAATCTTTAATTGGTCACAGGCAGAGCAGACACACTTGACCCCTGTTAGATTGAACAGTTGCCTGCAGCTTTTAAACTGAATCTTCAAAACTATTGATATTCTGTAATAGCAAGTTGTGTTTATTTTGATCTTCATTTAATTATTATAAAATGGTGTGACTGTGGTGTCTATTGGCTACAGATGTATTGTCACCTGTAGGTGACAAACATAGAAAATTAATATTCTGGACAACTATAGAGTGAAATATCCTACACTTTATTGATATCAAATGCATTCTACTGTTCTGTTTACACTTGCCATGCCTTGTGTAGACATGGTACTGTGTAAATCAAATGTATCAATATAGACTAACAGCGTTCGAAATAGCACTTGTCCTTTTGTCCGGGACAAGTGATTTTTGGCCCGGACAAGTAAAATGACTCTACATGGTTATCCGGTGGACAAGTGAAAATTTACATTAAATAGTGACGCGTGCAACATTACAAACTTTTTATTTGAGGAAATTCAAACGTAAATGAAGTTCGCTAGCAATCGTGCGCGTTCCAATTTTGTTAGTGTGTCGGCGTCTTGTCGTTCCGCCACCAGTGTGTTGTATGTCAGTATTCGACCGAGTTTAGTGCCTGCGTTAACAGGGTCATCTGCTGAGCGCACCGACCTAGCTCTGTCATACGCGTAGGACAGACTCCGCATCAGCCATCGTTGATCGAGGCTGTATTTCACACAATCGTAAATCGTTCAGTTTCGCCGACATACAACTTGCTTCCACTCACAGATCATATTTGGTGAACTTTGGAAATAGTAGACTTTCTATCGCTACCTGTTATTTGAATAATTATATAGTTTTTACCATTATTACGCATAACCCATGCGGACTCGGCAGTCTTCCAAGACCAAGTCATCGAACGTTAGCCGATCCTGATCACTGATCGGTGACAATTTTCAAAACTTGTAACTGGCTCTCCGGTAAATCTATGGTGCTGGTTGATAAACGGAATATTAATGACATTTCAGAAGTGTTGCATCTATGTAACATTTATTTTAACCATAAATTGCGAGTTTTCGAAACCGAATTATGCAAGACGCGCGGCCGAGGGCGTCAACCGCCGTTGACATGTCGGCTTCCGCCAACTACGGCGGTCTGCGCGCGGCAGCAACGATACGACGTAACTAAATATATAAATTATTTTCCGCCTGGTAAATGTAATTCAGGCACCGTTAAAACTGTTTTATTATCATAGAAATGTTAATATAACATTTAGGAAAAAATATGCGTTTGTTTGCTGATGATCAATTGAATATTATCTTCGTTTGTAAAATACAGAACTTTGTTAATATTGAAGTTCATAGAGGTTTAACAAAATACTATCACATTATATGTTTATTATTGATTTTTGTGACAACATTTCCTGGCTTTGCATTGGTCGTGCTCCTGGTTGAGTGGTATCTTCAATGACAAACTGATGCCAAAATTTTACAACACTGTTTATGTTTAATATGGTATATATATATATATATATATATATATATATATACCATATTAAACATAAACAGTTTTTGCAACATTATAAAAACAATTGTCTCATTCCTATAATCGTAATAATTATTTGTTGTTAATAAAAGCGTTCATATCAGCATCACTAAAATATTGGTATACATCATGTAACGTGTCTACTTTTAATATTAGTGATGAATAATAATGAACCGGAAAATAGTTGCAAATATAATTTTGCAATTTCAAAATTTGAAGATTAAATCAAATTGTCTTTGATTTCAGGTCACTCAGATATACATGCAACGAAACAGCAGGAATATTGTGTTGTTGTCATAAAAATAAGACAGATTTTTTACGGCTTTTCCGAAGCTTCGATTCCCCTTCACGACCACTCGGACAAATAAAAATTTTGGCGGACAAGTAGATTTCAAAACTTACTTGTCCGGCGGACAAGTAAATATTCTGGCTTATTTCTATCGCTGGACTAATAATTACAGATTCACAATACAGTTGACACCGGAAACAACCAAATGTCAACCATTAGAAGAGTTGACATAGTTCCGCTATACACAAGCAAGAAATCTGTATTTGATTGAATCATTCTAGTGTCATCATAGTAGAACATACATTTTCTACATCATCATCACTAAGGTTGTTGTAAATTTCACCAGCTGCCATGTCAAGTCCATTATAATTGTGATTAACAGTGTTAAAAATTATTTAGGTAAATAGCAAATAACAAAGGACACAAGTTTTCTCCTTGCCATACCTATACATCACATGAGAAGAAGGCTGACACAGCCTGGCCCTGATTTATACATGATTTAGCATTTTTGTACATGTTGTATACAACTTTCAACACAATACCATTAATACCGCATGAAATTATCTTAGACCACAGGGAGGACCGGTCTACTAAATCAAATGCTTTCTTATAATCGATGAAGGCACAATAATGCCTTTTGCGTCGAGACAAATACAATTCAACTAATACCCCTATCTGAACACTGCCTGTTCTTCACCTATTACATTCGCTCTGTTTAGGTACATGGTCAGTCTGGTGTTCTGAACAATCACTAAGGATTAATGAACACTTGTGCAGAATGTCACCCACTTGGCAGGTTTAATTGATCTATTCAGTAATGAGGACACTGCTTAGGCCTACTCTGGACACTGTCACTCACAGTGTTGTGTATTGTCTTAGTTGGTGCATTGAGCTAATCTACTTGACCATGAATCAGTGGTGGCTCTGGTTGTGTATTACACCCAGCTGTGGAGCTAAGATTCTCTGCTTGCTATTGTTTGATGGAAACTGTGACTAATCTGTAATTGGTCACTGGCAGTAGCTGGTGTCAACAGACAGCATTAAGACACTAGACCCCTGTTAAACTGGACAGTTGCCTGTAGGTTTTAAACTGTGTCAAACAGTGAGTCTACCTTTTGCTCTCAAATAATCTGTCCTCTTAGTTTTACACATAAAGACATAATCTGGCATAACTTGAAAAGTCTTTGTAGCAGCACATTTGTACTTCCAGTGTATCATTGCAACATAACATACATATTACACACTGTGTGCCACATTTGAATGTTGTGCATGTAATATTTCTATTTAATCCATTTGTATATATAATGTAAAATTTCAACAGCCGTTTTCTTCATTTTCACTTTTTGACCCCTAACATGTTCAATGCTCCTTAACTTTGCCAATTTTTGTAGCAGTCATAATTTTTGAAACCGTGTAAAGCACCCTACCAAACCTTTACAAGGATGTTACCATTTTTCCGACTTATCACTCATTTGGTCAGCCGGGGTCACATATAGACGTATTAGTCCAAAGGACTTCAGGGCCACTTGGACCATTTTTTTCAATCAAGGTTGTGTTAAATATGAATGTTTCTGTTTTCAGGTGAATATGGCTACTGGATATGACTCATCTTCACGGCTTCCTCAGAGTATGTATACACTGCAACCTGTTAATAAAAAATAACTAGATTTCTTCTAATGAGGGGGCGTGTGGCAAAGGGTGGAATGTTGGCCTCAAGCATAGCTGAAACCTGATATATGTGACATGCCACAGAAAAGTGGGTATTAAGTCGCAAAATTGAAAATGGAGTTTTGCATCATTTTGGATTCCACAGATCAAGAGCTTTAAAATGACATGTCACTTGTTGAAATATATTCAGTAATTTTAGAATTATTGCTAAAATTGCAGCACAATTTTAACAAGTTCCAAATGTCTTGAAAAAAATTGTAATTTCTATTGTTACCAATAAGTATTTGATTGGTCTTGGTTTATTTGTCAAGGAAACTAAACTGGACACTGAAAGATAAGATTGTAAGGTACACATTTCTGGCAAAATCACAAAATTTATGGAACATCACCAAAACAGCTATTTTTTGCTCATGGGCAGAATAGGCCTGTGTGACTTAATAACTGGTTCACTGTGGTGGGTCACATGACCTAGACAACTATTTATGGCTCGTGTGCAAAACAGGTCTGTGTGACTTAATATCTGGTTCACTGTGGCGGGTCACATGACCAGGACAGCTATTTTTGGCTCGTGTGCAGAATAGGCCTGTGTGATTTAATACACCATCGCAAGCCAGGGCTGTTTGCCATGCAAAACTAGCCCTGGCAGATCTCCTATGTGGAGTGCAGAAGTTAGCTGAGTCGAACTAGTAATTGACTTTGACAATCGCGACTGCATCACCTGTGAGAACAGCGCAAATACCCGCCCAAATTTGAAGACGGATAAACGACTTCTAGGAATCCCAATATATAATGACCTGTTCGCCCATTAGCACAAGCAGCTGAGCGGTATTGTGTATTCGAATAATTGCTTCTACTTCCTAAACATTGCATGTAACACGAGCCACGGTTGGGTGAAATTAATTTTATTATGACCACCTGACCTGCCGCCACCCACGGATCTAGTGAGCGATTTCATAGGCTGAGCTTAAATTCAGAGTTTCGCAAAGCGATCAGCCAGGGGGTATTGCTGGCTGGCACTGACGTAATCAGCAGCAGCGACCCCTGGCACGTGAGGATGGTTTAATACCTAGTTCACTGTGACGGGTCACAGTTTGGTGGGAGGTTGACTTTAAAAAAGGTGACAGGTTGGCCCCCAAAACAGGTGGGAAATGAGAGGTGAGATATCTGCCACATCCTTCCACTAATCTGCGTATAATACGGTAACCTTGGATTAGTACTTAGCACATCTCCTTTCAAGGATTATGATCAACTCGCCTCTTTCTACAGTCAGTCGCGTCCTAGGACCAGTCACCTCTTTCTACAGTCCGTAGCGTCCTTGGACCAGTCACCTCTTTCTACAGTCAGTAGCGTCCTAGGACCAGTCACCTCTTTCTACAGTCAGTCGCGTCCTTGGACCAGTCACCTCTTTCTACAATCAGTAGCATCCTTGGACCAGTCACTTCTTTGTACAGTCAGTCGCGTCCTTGGACCAGTCACCTCTTTCTACAGTCAGTAGCATCCTTGGACCAGTCACCTCTTTCTACAGTCAGTAGCGTCCTTGGACCAGTCACCTCTTTCTACAGTCAGTAGCATCCTTGGACCAGTCACTTCTTTGTACAGTCAGTCGCGTCCTTGGACCAGTCACCTCTTTCTACAGTCAGTAGCATCCTTGGACCAGTCACCTCTTTGTACAGTCAGTCGCATCCTTGGACCAGTCACCTCTTTCTACAGTCAGTAGCATCCTAGGACCAGTCACCTCTTTCTACAGTCAGTAGCGTCCTAGGACCAGTCACCTCTTTGTACAGTCAGTCGCATCCTTGGACCAGTCACCTCTTTCTACAGTCAGTCGCATCCTTGGACCAGTCACCTCTTTCTACATTCAGTCACGTCCTTGGACCAGTCACCTCTTTCTACAGTCAGTCGCGTCCTTGGACCAGTCACCTCTTTCTACAGTCAGTCGCATCCTTGGACCAGTCACCTCTTTCTACAGTCAGTCGCATCCTTGGACCAGTCACCTCTTTCTACATTCAGTCACGTCCTTGGACCAGTCACCTCTTTCTACAGTCAGTAGCATCCTTGGACCAGTCACCTCTTTGTACAGTCAGTCGCATCCTTGGACCAGTCACCTCTTTCTACAGTCAGTAGCATCCTAGGACCAGTCACCTCTTTCTACAGTCAGTAGCGTCCTAGGACCAGTCACCTCTTTCTACAGTCAGTCGCATCCTTGGACCAGTCACCTCTTTCTACAGTCAGTCGCATCCTTGGACCAGTCACCTCTTTCTACATTCAGTCACGTCCTTGGACCAGTCACCTCTTTCTACAGTCAGTCGCGTCCTTGGACCAGTCACCTCTTTCTACAGTCAGTCGCGTCCTTGGACCAGTCACCTCTGATCTACCATTTGGTGATGGATTTAAGAAAACAACGATAGTTATGTATAGTTTTTTACATATGTTTTTTATGGGCTAGCCTTTTTCTAGAGGGTATAAATTTCTCCTACCTGAGACAGTTAAGTGGTGATCTAATCTTGAGATAGATATCCTCGGTTTGTTTGTCCATATGTGGGTGATAAGCTGTTGTTAATAATGAGTTTTTACTTTGTATAATAATATTTTATTTCTTATATAGTGCCACATCCAAATAATTGTTCTGAGGTGCTGTACAATGGTTTAATATTGCAAATAAATAAATAACATGTCATACAATATATTAATATAGTTAAAAAATGCTAATATGCTATAACATATGCAATCATTATTACTACCTGGTAAATAAAATCAACTATACTCTCTTAAAATATATAAAGTATGCAAGCTATTAAAAAAAATTATAGATTAATTATTATATTAAATTAATTAGGTATTACTAAAATTTATGATCATCGAATGTTAAAATAATTTATAAAAAGATGCGTCTTCAGTGCCACTTTAAACTGATTGACACTAGTACATTGGCGCACTGTGAGTGGTAGTTGATTCCATGCTCTTGGAGCTGCCCAAGAGAATGCTCGTTCGCCGAGTTTAGTTCGGGTAGTGGGTTGTTTAAGGAGTAGCTGATCGGAGGAGTGTAGCCAGCGTGTCGGGCGATACGGAGAGAGAAGTGTTAATAGATATGGAGGTGCCAGTCCATGAAGGTATAATGATTATTACTGTAACCCCACCTTTTATAAATATTTCCCAGCAGCATGTTGTACCAGGGTTGATAACCCTATGCAGAAGTGGATCCAGAAAGCAAGTCTAGGCGTTGCACACAAATTTCCACTGGCGGCCCAACCAAATGGTGTAGAAAATTTTCCAGTGCCATAACTTCAGATTCTCCGCTTGCTCTGCTCGACTGTGACTTCGCAAGACGGGGAGAGCTGGAGAAAAAATAACTTCACCTTATTTGTAATTTCAAACGGTCTGGTAAGGCATGGTCACATAGGCCCATTCAAAAAGGTCTGTGGGCACACAAAATTACAAAGGTCTAGGGGGGATTGCCCCAAGGCCCCCTGGATCCACCTATGCTCTCCCATTGTACATAGTTTTGTGCCAATGATAATTAGGTCTGGTTTATTTTGATCTTACTTCAATTTATTTGCTTCCATCCACAAAAATGAAATAGTCACATAAAGTTGACAGGCATACCTGTGGATGATGTGGTGGTTTACTAACCTGGAAATTAGTGCAAATTTAATTACAATATTGATGGACAACAGTTTGATTGTTTACATTTATTGGTGTAACTACGGGGGGGGGGGGCAACGTTTTGTTTGTTGACACATTGTTTGCTATATGCCTACACTAGTCATTTCAGCATATTATTGATGTTGAAATGACTTTCTGAGCCTTATGAACAATCACCCCTTATTGAAATCACCCAAGAGTGCTTTGGCACCAGTCGATCAATCATGATAATAATTACAGGTATATGACACAAATTATGATTATAAATATTCTTAAACCTTTTACATAACATAAGTTGTGTATTTCATTCATGTGCACCTTTATAAAGGTACAAATGTATGATGGTTACACCGCAGTAGAAATCCTTAGATTTTATATTTTTCATAGTTTTGATCATTTTTTCTGCTAGTTTAAATATCAATGATTTTACTTGGTCTTTGAAAAAAATTTATATATAATACATGTTAGAACATCTATATATTGTATACAATCAGTCATTAATGTCTTGTTTTCACAAAGACACAGGTGCTGGAAGGCTGCAAGATTCACGTACGATTGAAGTGCGAAATTTTAACCCAACAACTTCGGATGAAACGTTTGAGACATTCTTTGAGAACAAGCGACGGAGTGGAGGTGGAGACATTGAGAAGATAGATGGAGATGACAGAGAGACAGGGATCATTCGTGTGACATTTGTGGAACCAGAAGGTCAGCAGTGTTCATTCTTATAACTGTCATATGTGATTGTGGAGATAATATACAGTGTACAATGCACTGCATGTGGGTGTGTGTGTGTGGGTGAGTGCGTGCGTGGGCATGTACATGTGTGGGTTGGTGTGTGGGCGTGTGCGTGTGTGTGGGCATGCATGGTATGGTGTGATGTGGTGTTGCGTCTCTAACAACATACGTCGCAGGTGTCAGAATGGGGGGTTTTTGAGTGGTGAGCCCCCCAATATTTGTGTGGGGGCTGGAGAGAGTATTAGTCACCGTTGCTTTTTGATGAGCTTTATGGGGGTACAAATCAAGGTTTTAAGAAAGCCTTAAGGTGAGCTGAATCTTTCTGGCGTCATGGTATGTTCTGTGTAAGAGCAACATGGCTCATTATTGTGTTCCCAGTTAACCCAGATAACATATTCCATCATTTCCCAAAGGATATTGGTCATCAGGTGTGGTTTAAAAAGATTAAGAGAGAGATCCTGGCCCAAACTGTCAGTTGAGTGCTTTATGGCGTGACATGACACCTTGTGCTTGTGTTCAGTTGCAGAACATGTACTGACGAGATCGGACCTGATGCTGGATGGAGCCCAGCTACAGTTGTCTCCTCTTCAGCCTCCTGAACAGCTGATATGGGACAGAAAAACCATTGAAGTCCACGGATTAAATCCGTCGTCATCGCAAGATGCCATCGAGTTATTCTTTGAGAGCAAGCGTCGGTCTGGCGGTGACGCAGTTGAAGATATGTACCTCGACACTGACTCCAGTGTTGCAGTTGTGACATTCCAGGAACCTGAAGGTTGGTACCATGTTTTCTTGTGTGTCCCAATTTTGTGTGTCGCACAACTCTGAGGCAACGCAGTATTATGTAATATGTAAATGAGCAGTTGATGACTGGAGGACCGTGTTTACAATGGGCTGACATTGCTGTTTATCACATCATGTCATGTATTATGACACTATTTGAAATAATTTGGTTGGCTTTTTACATGATAGTGAAAACACATTTTCACAGCAGGATAACTTATTTAAGTATATGCAGTATATAGGTGTAAAGTGTCCAGATGCACAAACTTATGGAACTGTATGAGAATAGATGTTTATCTGGTCAGACATACCCTATGTATCGTTGTGGAGAGTGAGCTGGTTATGTACTGGCTCGCTCTGCTCTGTGTTGTCGTACGAGTGTAGATAGGTGGGGTTGATGTACGAGATGTCCAGCTGTGGCTGAAACAGTGATCCTGCAGCTGGGCATTGCGTGTCGTTCAGGGACGGACATGTAATGGTATGCTGTTGTCGTGGATTGTGTGACAGGGTGCATTGTCTCAATCAGCCTTTATAAAGGGTTAGGTGTGCACTGTGCAGTGGTGCGAGAAGGGGTAGTGTGTGTGCAGTGAGGATGAGCAGTGCTGCCGACTGGTGACTACCACATTATAATTCAATGGCGATAGTAATGTAACCAAAAATTACCACTACTTAAAACAGTTTAGGATTCATTTTAGCATGCTTAGGTCTCCTCAGAATTGACTAATTTACTGATTTACTAATCCGATATTCTCTAAAGACAAACTGGTCATATCCAATTTTATCATTCTTGAAACGGGTGTTACCTGCTCTTTTACTGTGAAGATTCTGTTGGTCTCATTATATTGTTTTCTCAGGAAAACACGTAATTCCCTTACTACGTCCATCATTGTGCATTATGTTCGTTGTATCTCAGTTGCAGAGAGGGTGTTGCAGATGCCCACACTTGTGCTAAATGGAGCCACATTGACAGTTCGTCCAAAGGAACATATCAGCTCAGAACACAACACAACAGATGACACGGATTACCAGAGAAATGAAGATCCGGCAACAGGAGACAGGGCAGAAATACAGAGTGTAAGCTCTGGAATAAGTTTTGAATGTTTTGAAGATGAAGAACATGATCAATCTGGAAGTGACGATGACATCGCTACTTTAGGTTTCGTGTTGTTAATTGGTTGTTGCGGATTCGGTAGAACTCAGATTGATTAATTAATTGTTGCCGATCCAATTCGTGAGCCATTGTTCTAAAAATAACTTGCATGCTGACTGGCTTCTGCGTCGATGTCATTGGTGATAGCATATACACTAGTCTAAAAAATTAAACACTCAAACGGAAATTTCAGATTTTTGAAACAAACTTATCGCACTGGAGATTTTTCATATTCATGCCAATGAACAATTAGGCTGACTTATTATTAAATGAGTGCATGTTGTTAAGACACAAATAAGAGCCCAAGCCATTGTTTTAAAGTAACATGTACGGTATGTGCAACCCTTCGGAATAGCTGAATCTTTTATTTTTGCGAGTAGTATTGGTGTACAGGAGTTGCAACAGTGCACTCAGTGCACTCAGTGCACTCAGTGCACACGGCAATCATCCGCCGCAATGTAAATATCGCATGATTGGGCTTATGTGGAAAATGTGCTAATAAAATCATAATGATTAGTAGTAATTGCATTTTTTCAGTACAAATTATTCCCTGCTGGCACACAATAAGTATACACATATGGGGCTACATGTAATGAAGACTGATGGGGAATGATGGGCACGAAACTTGAATTTATTTCATGATGATAATATCACAATATTGCGGCTCAAAATGATACCCTATTTTCTTGATGCTACATTCCAAACACCCCCTTTCATAAATGCCCCCCATCTAAGCACCCATGCTCATGTAAATGCCCACCCCCCTCTGCAGGATTTTTCCAATTTAAATGCCCTGGGCATTTACCCGGGCGATTACGGTAAAACAATTAATTAAAACAACATTTTCCAGTCAAGGTTGTGTTAAATATGAATGTTTCTGTTTTCAGGTGAATATGGCTACTGGATATGACTCATCTTCACATCTTCCTCAGAGTATGTATATACTGCAACCTGTTAATAAAAAATAATTAGATTTCTTCTAATGATGGGGCGTGTGGCAAAGGGTGGGATGTTGGCCTCAAGCATAGCTGAGACCCGATATATATGACCTGTCACAGAAAATTGGGTATTAAGTCGCAAAATAAAAAATGGAGTTTTGCGTCATTTTGGATTCCACAGATCAAGAGCTTTAAAATGACATGTCACTTGTTGAAATATATTCAGTAATTTTAGAATTATTGCTAAAATTGCAGCACAATTTTAACAAGTTCCAAATGTCTTGAAAAAAATTGTAATTTCTATTGTTATCAATAAGTATTTGATTGGTCTTGGTTTATTTGTCGAGGACACTAAACTGGACACTGAAAGATAAGATTGTAAGGTACACATTTCTGGCAAAATCACAAAATTAATGGAACATCACCAAAAATATTTTTGCTCATGGGCAGAATAGGCCTGTGTGACTTAATAACTGGTTCACTGTGGCGGGTCACATGACCTAGACAACTATTTATGGCTCGTGTGCAGAACAGGCCTGTGTGACTTAATATCTGGTTCACTGTGGCGGGTCACATGACATAGACAGCTATTTTTGGCTCGTGTGCAGAACAGGCCTGTGTGACTTAATACCTGGTTCACTCTTGCGGGTCACATGACCTAGACAGCTATTTTTGGCTCGTGTGCAGAATAGGCCTGTGTGACTTAATACCCGATTCGCTGTGGTGGGTCACATGACCTAAACAGCTATTTTTGGCTAGTGTGTAGAATAGGACGGTGTGACTTAATACCTGGTTCACTGTGGCAGTCACATGACCTAGACAACTATTTTAAGCTCGTGTGCAGAACAGGCCTATGTGATTTAATACATCCTCGCAAGCCAGGGCTGTTTGCCATGCAAAACTAGCCCTGGCAGATCACCTATGTGAAGTGCAGAAATTAGCTGAGTCAAACTAGTAATTGACTTTGACAATCGCGACTGCATCACCTGTGAGAACAGCGCAAATACCTCTTTCTACAGTCAGTAGCGTCCTTGGACCAGTCACCTCTTTCTACAGTCAGTAGCATCCTTGGACCAGTCACTTCTTTGTACAGTCAGTCGCGTCCTTGGACCAGTCACCTCTTTCTACAGTCAGTAGCATCCTTGGACCAGTCACCTCTTTGTACAGTCAGTCGCATCCTTGGACCAGTCACCTCTTTCTACAGTCAGTAGCATCCTAGGACCAGTCACCTCTTTCTACAGTCAGTAGCGTCCTAGGACCAGTCACCTCTTTGTACAGTCAGTCGCATCCTTGGACCAGTCACCTCTTTCTACAGTCAGTCGCATCCTTGGACCAGTCACCTCTTTCTACATTCAGTCACGTCCTTGGACCAGTCACCTCTTTCTACAGTCAGTCGCGTCCTTGGACCAGTCACCTCTTTCTACAGTCAGTCGCATCCTTGGACCAGTCACCTCTTTCTACAGTCAGTCGCATCCTTGGACCAGTCACCTCTTTCTACATTCAGTCACGTCCTTGGACCAGTCACCTCTTTCTACAGTCAGTCGCGTCCTTGGACCAGTCACCTCTTTCTACAGTCCGTAGCGTCCTTGGACCAGTCACCTCTTTCTACAGTCAGTAGCGTCCTAGGACCAGTCACCTCTTTCTACAGTCAGTCGCGTCCTTGGACCAGTCACCTCTTTCTACAATCAGTAGCATCCTTGGACCAGTCACTTCTTTGTACAGTCAGTCGCGTCCTTGGACCAGTCACCTCTTTCTACAGTCAGTAGCATCCTTGGACCAGTCACCTCTTTCTACAGTCAGTAGCGTCCTTGGACCAGTCACCTCTTTCTACAGTCAGTAGCATCCTTGGACCAGTCACTTCTTTGTACAGTCAGTCGCGTCCTTGGACCAGTCACCTCTTTCTACAGTCAGTAGCATCCTTGGACCAGTCACCTCTTTGTACAGTCAGTCGCATCCTTGGACCAGTCACCTCTTTCTACAGTCAGTAGCATCCTAGGACCAGTCACCTCTTTCTACAGTCAGTAGCGTCCTAGGACCAGTCACCTCTTTCTACAGTCAGTCGCATCCTTGGACCAGTCACCTCTTTCTACAGTCAGTCGCATCCTTGGACCAGTCACCTCTTTCTACATTCAGTCACGTCCTTGGACCAGTCACCTCTTTCTACAGTCAGTCGCGTCCTTGGACCAGTCACCTCTTTCTACAGTCAGTCGCGTCCTTGGACCAGTCACCTCTGATCTACCATTTGGTGATGGATTTAAGAAAACAACGATAGTTATGTATAGTTTTTTACATATGTTTTTTATGGGCTAGCCTTTTTCTAGAGGGCATAAATTTCTCCTACCTGAGACAGTTAAGTGGTGATCTAATCTTGAGATAGATATCCTCGGTTTGTTTGTCCATATGTGGGTGATAAGCTGTTGTTAATAATGAGTTTTTACTTTGTATAATAATATTTTATTTCTTATATAGTGCCACATCCAAATAATTGTTCTGAGGCGCTGTACAATGGTTTAATATTGCAAATAAATAAATAACATGTCATACAATATATTAATATAGTTAAAAAATGCTAATATGCTATAACATATGCAATCATTATTACTACCTGGTAAATAAAATCAACTACCGGGGGTATACTCTCTTAAAATATATAAAGTATGCAAGCTATTAAAAAAATTTATAGATTAATTATTATATTAAATTAATTAGGTATTACTAAAATTTATGATCATCGAATGTTAAAATAATTTATAAAAAGATGCGTCTTCAGTGCCACTTTAAACTGATTGACACTAGTACATTGGCGCACTGTGAGTGGTAGTTGATTCCATGCTCTTGGAGCTGCCCAAGAGAATGCTCGTTCGCCGAGTTTAGTTCGGGTAGTGGGTTGTTTAAGGAGTAGCTGATCGGAGGAGTGTAGCCAGCGTGTCGGGCGATACGGAGAGAGAAGTGTTAATAGATATGGAGGTGCCAGTCCATGAAGGTATAATGATTATTACTGTAACCCCACCTTTTATAAATATTTCCCAGCAGCATGTTGTACCAGGGTTGATAACCCTATGCAGAAGCGGATCCAGAAAGCAAGTCTAGGCATTGCACACAAATTTCCACTGGCGGCCCAACCAAATGCTGTACCAAATTTTCCGGTGCCATAACTTCAGATTCTCCGCTTGCTCTGCTCGACTGTGACTTCGCAAGATGTGGGAGCTGGAGAAAAAATAACTTCACCTTATTTGTAATTTCAAACAGTCTGGGGGGCATGGTCACATAGGCTCATTCAAAAAGGTCTGTGGGCACGCAAAATTACAAAGGTCTAGGGGGGATTGCCCGAAGGCCCCCTGGATCCACCTATGCTCTCCCATTGTACATAGTGTTGTGCCGTGGCAATGATAATTAGGTCTGGTTTATTTTGATCTAACTTCAATTTATTTGCTTCCATCCACAAAAATGAAATAGTCACATAAAGTTGACAGACATACCTGTGGATGATGTGGTGGTTTACTAACCTGGAAATTAGTGCAAATTTAATTACAATATTGATGGACAACAGTTTGATTGTTGACATTTATTGGTGTCACTACGGGGGGGGGGGGGGCAACGTTTTGTTTGTTGACACATTGTTTGCTATATGCCTACACTAGTCATTTCAGCATATTATTGATAACAATCACCCCTTATTGAAATGACCCAAGAATGCTTTGGCACCAGTCGATCAATCATGATAATAATTACAGGTATATGACACAAATTATGATTATAAATATTCTTAAACCTTTTACATAACATAAGTTGTGTATTTCATTCATGTGCACCTTTATAAAGGTACAAATGTATGATGGTTACACCGCAGTAGAAATCCTTAGATTTTATATTTTTCATAGTTTCAATCAGTTTTTCTGCTAGTGTAAATATCAATGATTTTATTTTGGTCTTTGAAAAAATTTATATATAATACATGTTAGAACATCTATATATTGTATACAATCACAGTCATTAATGTCTTGTTTTCACAAAGACACAGGTGCTGGAAGGCTGCGAGATTCACGTACGATTGAAGTGCGAAATTTTAACCCAACAACTTCGGATGAAACGTTTGAGACATTCTTTGAGAACAAGCGACGGAGTGGAGGTGGAGACATTGAGAAGATAGATGGAGATGACAGAGAGACAGGGATCATTCGTGTGACATTTGTGGAACCAGAAGGTCAGCAGTGTTCATTCTTGTAACTGTGATATATGATTGTGGAGATAATATACAATGCACTCCATGTGGGTGTGTGTGCATGTGTGCGTGTGTGCGTGTGTGCGTGTGTGGGTGAGTGCGTGCGTGGGCATGTGCATGTGTGGGTTGGTGTGTGGGCGTGTGTGTGGGCATGCATGGTATGGTGTGATGTGGTGTTGCGTCTCTAGCAACATATGTCGTAGGTGTCAGAATCGGGGGGGGTTTGGAATGGTCAGCCCCCCCAATAGTTGGGTGGGGGCTGGAGAGAGTATTAGTCAACATTGCTTTTTGATGAGCTTTATGGGGGTACAAATCAAGGTTTTAAGAAAGCCTTAAGGTGAGCTGAATCTTTCCGGTGCCATGGTATGTTCTGTGTAAGAGCAACATGCCTCATTATTGGTTTCCCAGTTGCTTCACCGATGCTAGGAAGGATAACATATTCCATCATTTCCCAAAGGATATTATGTCATCAGGTGTGGTTTAAAAAGATTAAGAGAGTGATCCCGGCCCAAACTTCCAGTTGAGTGCTTTGTGGCGTGACATGACACCTTGTGCTTGTGTTCAGTTGCAGAACATGTACTGACGAGATCGGACCTGATGCTGGATGGAGCCCAGCTACAGTTGTCTCCTCTTCAGCCTCCTGAACAGCTGATATGGGACAGAAAAACCATTGAAGTCCACGGACTTAATCCGTCGTCATCGCAAGATGCCATCGAGTTATTCTTTGAGAGCAAGCGTCGTTCTGGCGGTGACGCAGTTGAAAAGATGCACCTCGACTCTGACTCCAATGTTGCAGTTGTGACATTCCAGGAACCTGAAGGTTGGTACCATGTGTCTTGGTGTGTCCCCAATTTTGTGTGTCGCACAACTCTGAGGCAACGCAGTATTATGTAATATGTAAATGAGCAGTTGATCACTGGAGGACCGTGTTTACAATGGACTGACATTGCTGTTTATCACATCACGTCATGTATTATGACACTATTTGAAATAATTTGGTTGGCTTTTTACAGTGATAGTGAAAACACATTTTCACAGCAGGATAACTTATTTAAGTATATACAGTATATAGGTGTAAAGTGTCCAGATGCACAAACTTAGGGAACTGTATGAGAATAGATGTTTATCTGGTCAGACACACCCTATGTATCGTTGTGGAGAGTGAGCTGGTTATGTACTGGCTCGCTCTGCTCTGTGTTGTCGTACAGGTGTAGGTAGGTGGGGTTGATGTACGAGATGTCCAGCTGTGGCTGACACAGTGATCCTGCAGCTGGGCATTGCGTGTCATTCAGGGATGGACATGTAATGGTATGCTGTTGTCGTGGATTGTGTGACAAGGTGCATTGTCTCAATCGGCCTTCATAAAGGGTTAGGTGTGCACTGTGCAGTGGTGCGAGAAGGGGTAGTGTGTGTGCAGTGAGGATGAGCAGTGCTGCCGACTGGTGACTACCACATTATAATTCAATGGCGATAGTAATGTAACCAAAAATTACCACTACTTAAAACAGTTCAGGATTCATTTTAGCATGCTTAGGTCTCCTCAGAATTGACTGATTTACTAATCCGATATTCTCTATAGACAAACTGGTCATATTCAATTTGATCATTCTTGAAACGGGTGTTACCTGCTCTTTAACTTTAATGCTGTTGGTTTCATTATATTGTTTTCTCAGGAAAACACATAATTCCCTTACAATATACATCATTGTGCATTATGTTCGTTGTATCTCAGTTGCAGAGAGGGTGTTGCAGATGCCCTCACTTGTGCTAAATGGAGCCACATTGACAGTTCGTCCAAAGGAACGTATCAGCTCAGAACACAGCACAACAGATGACACGGATTACCAGAGAAATGAAGATCCGGCAACTGCAGAAAGGGCAGAAATACAGAGTGTAAGCTCTGGAATAAGTTTCGAATGTTTTGAAGATGAAAAACAGGATCAATCTAGAAGTGACGATGACATCGCTACTTTAGGAGACTCTGGAGAGAACACCCACGGGACACCACTGGAACCAGGTTGGTGCTGTATAACGTGTCAGAATGAAATCAACCTATAACAGGTGATACTAGGCTTTTAAGTTTACATGTTGAAGATTGTTGCTGTTAAGATGGCAGTCTTAATGTCAAAATTAAATCCATTAATAAATTATCATTACACCTTATGCAGATATCTATGTATTCCTAATTAGTACCATGGTACTTGTGCCGATACACAATTACTGTTGTATGACACTTAAATGTGGCTTGTTTAGTAGATAATTTCCATTGCACTTAATACATTAAGTTGTATAGAAACTATACTATATCTTCCAACTAACATCACTAATAACACAAATATACTGTTGGCCATCTGGCATCACTAATAAACCAAATATGACCGGCCTCAGCGAACCGGGTATTAAGTTGCCAGGCCTACTCTGCACATGAGCCAAAAATAGCTATCTCGGTCGTGTCCCATCAATGTTGTGATTTGGCAGAAATGCAAACCTTATAATCTTGCCTTCAATCAATGCCCAGTTTATTTTCCTTGACAAATAATCCAAGACTAATACAAAAACATGCACTTTTGAACTCACATTTTCAAAAACCAAAGAACATGTGAATCAAAATGGCCTCGTTTCTCAAAAGGTCGCTTTTTAAAAGGTCTTTCCCAAAAGATTGAGGCTTTAAGGGATTCTACAGTAATTGCTCAGGGCATTGAACTGCAGCACATGTATTGAACCAGTTTCTCCATTAAGACTCTGACATTCTAATCCCTGTGGTATGTTTGTCAGCTTTATTTTAATTGATACACATGACATAAGATGATTGCATGATAAACAAAGTAACTACTAAACATATCCTTTTCAGAAACACCGCCAGATCTACAGCATCACAAGGAACACACACAACCAGATGGTGCCTCTGACGCAGCACGTCCATCTCTCCAGATCCTGCGGATACATGGGTTCACCCCCACAACGAGCAAGGAAGCCATCGAAATGTTCCTTGAGAACAAATCTGGGGAGACTGACCTTGAATCATGTGACTATGACATAGGGGCCGGTGTGGCCGTAGTTGCATTCAAGAATCCTCAAGGTAGTACACTTTTCCTAACATATGTTATATTGCATTATGTTGAAGATCTGTACAATTACCTACCTGGTCCTTTCATCCAAACAACTTACATATTTACACTCAATGCTCATCCCAGCAAGACAGCCTTGACAACTTCGGTCGTCTAGTTCAAAGCTACTGTCTGTTCCCAGAGTCAAGACAAAGGATGGAACTTAAGATTTTTCAGTTGCTGCATCAACTATATGGAATTCACTTCCCGTCAGTGTTAAAAGCAGAGTCTCACCACAGGTAGCTGTCTCCTGTCCCACCACAGGTAGCTGTTCCATGTCTCACCACAGGTAACTGTCCCATCACAGGTAACTGTCCCCTCTCCCACCACAGGTAGCTGTCTCCTGTCCCACCACAGGTAGCTGTTCCATGTCTCACCACAGGTAACTGTCCCATCACAGGTAACTGTCCCCTGTCTCACCACAGGTAACTGTCCCACCACAGGTAGCTGTCCCCTGTCTCATCACAGGTAACTATCCCCTGTCCCACCACAGGTAGCTGTTTCCTGTCCCACCACAGGTAGCTGTTCCATGTCTCACCGCAAGTAACTGTCCCATCACAGGTAACTGACCCATCACAGGTAACTGACCCCTTGTCTCATCACAGGTAACTGTCCCACCACAGGTAACTGTCCCCTGTCTCACCACAGATAACTGTCCCGTGTCCCACCACATGTAGCTGTCCCATGTCTCGCCACAGGTAACTGTCCCATCACAGGTAACTGTCTCCTGTCTCATCACAGGTAACTATCCCCTCTCCCACCACAGGTAGCTGTTTCCTGTCCCACCACAGGTAGCTGTTCCATGTCTCACTGCAAGTAACTGTCCCATCACAGGTAACTGTCCCCTGTCTCATCACAGGTAACTATCCCCTCTCCCACCACAGGTAGCTGTTTCCTGTCCCACCACAGGTAGCTGTTCCGTCTCTCACCGCAAGTAACTGTCCCATCACAGGTAACTGTCCCCTGTCTCATCACAGGTAACTGTCCCATCACAGGTAACTGACCCCTGTCCCATCACAGGTAACTGACCCCCTGTCTCACCACATGTAGCTGTTCCGTGTCTCACCAGAGGTACCTGTCCCATCACAGGTAACTGACCCCCTGTCTCAACACAGGTAACTGTCCCACCACAGGTAACTGTCCCCTGTCTCACCACAGATAACTGCCCGTGTCCCACCACATGTAACTGTCCCATGTCTCGCCACAGGTAACTGTCCCTTCACAGGTAACTGACCCCCAGTCTCACCACAGGTAACTGCCCCACCACAGGTAACTGTCCCCTGTCTCACCACAGATAACTGTCCCACCACATGTAGCTGTCCCATGTCTTACCACAGGTAACTATCCCCTGCCCCACCATGTGTAGTTATTCCTTGTCCCACCCCGAATAAATAACCCATCACAGGTAACTGGGTTTACAGGCTAAAGACGGTGCAGAAGCAGATGCCATGACGCTGCCTCCTCTGTACACTACTTGTGCACAATGTCTGAGACGCTGCCTCCTCTGTACACTACTTGTGCACAATGTCTGAGACGCTGCCTCCTCTGTACACTACTTGTGCACAATGTCTGAGACGCTGCCTCCTCTCTACACTACTTGTGCACAATGTCTGAGACGCTGCCTCCTCTGTACACTACTTGTGCACAATGTCTGAGACGCTGCCTCCTCTGTACACTACTTGTGCACAATGTCTGAGATGCTGCCTCCTCTCTACACTACTTGGGCACAATGTCTGAGATGCTGCCTCCTCTGTACACTACTTGTGCACAATGTCTGAGACGCTGCCTCCTCTGTACACTACTTGTGCACAATGTCTGAGATACTGCCTCCTCTGTACACTACTTGTGCACAATCTCTGAGACACTGCCTCCTCTGTTACTTGTGCACAGTGTCTGAGACGCTGCCTCCTCTGTACACTACTTGTGCACAATGTCTGAGACGCTGCCTCCTCTGTACACTACTTGTGCACAATGTCTGAGACGCTGCCTCCTCTGTACACTACTTGTGCACAATGTCTGAGACGCTGCCTCCTCTCTACACTACTTGTGCACAATGTCTGAGACGCTGCCTCCTCTGTACACTACTTGTGCACAATGTCTGAGACGCTGCCTCCTCTCTACACTACTTGTGCACAATGTCTGAGACGCTGCCTCCTCTCTACACTACTTGTGCACAATGTCTGAGACGCTGCCTCCTCTGTACACTACTTGTGCACAATGTCTGAGACGCTGCCTCCTCTCTACACTACTTGTGCACAATGTCTGAGACGCTGCCTCCTCTCTACACTACTTGTGCACAATGTCTGAGACGCTGCCTCCTCTGTACACTACTTGTGCACAATGTCTGAGACGCTGCCTCCTCTGTACACTACTTGTGCACAATCTCTGAGACGCTGCCTCCTCTGTACACTACTTGTGCACAATGTCTGAGATGCTGCCTCCTCTGTACACTACTTGTGCACAATGTCTGAGACGCTGCTTCCTCTGTACACTACTTGTGCACAATGTCTGAGACGCTGCCTCCTCTGTACACTACTTGTGCACAATGTCTGAGATGCTGCCTCCTCTGTACACTACTTGTGCACAATGTCTGAGACGCTGCCTCCTCTCTACACTACTTGTGCACAATGTCTGAGACGCTGCCTCCTCTCTACACTACTTGTGCACAATGTCTGAGACGCTGCCTCCTCTGTACACTACTTGTGCACAATGTCTGAGACGCTGCCTCCTCTCTACACTACTTGTGCACAATGTCTGAGACGCTGCCTCCTCTCTACACTACTTGTGCACAATGTCTGAGACGCTGCCTCCTCTGTACACTACTTGTGCACAATGTCTGAGACGCTGCCTCCTCTGTACACTACTTGTGCACAATCTCTGAGACGCTGCCTCCTCTGTACACTACTTGTGCACAATGTCTGAGATGCTGCCTCCTCTGTACACTACTTGTGCACAATGTCTGAGACGCTGCTTCCTCTGTACACTACTTGTGCACAATGTCTGAGACGCTGCCTCCTCTGTACACTACTTGTGCACAATGTCTGAGATGCTGCCTCCTCTGTACACTACTTGTGCACAATGTCTGAGACGCTGCCTCCTCTGTACACTACTTGTGCACAATGTCTGAGATGCTCTCACAGCCTGCCTGCTTTCTGGATACTCATGTATTATGCATGAAGCAATATTAGTAAACATGTCCAACAAGAACCTAAGTGCTCCAAGAGGAACCTAACATTGCACACCACGCTGAACGTGTACAGTGTTTGTGCTGTGCCATCCTTGTGGTAGTATTTTATTGTTCAGAGACGTGGACAAGGTACCACAAACAAGAATGGAAACTCAACAGTTTTCATCTTCATTGCCTGCGAACAATCCTTGGTGTATGGCAGGATAGAATTACCAGTCTTGGGACCTTGCAGTACTCCAAGTCAACACCACTGAGCAACATCCTCAAACACAGACGCCTACAATGACTTGGACACATGCAGTGGATGCCCAGTGACTGCCCCCCAAAGTCCATCCTGTACGGGGAATAGACTGAGGAGATACGTCTAGTAGGCACACCTAAATTGTGATGTAGAGATGTGGTCAAGAGACATTTCAAAGATTATGGCATTGACCCTATTCTGTGGCAGACTGTTGCTGAGGATAGAGCCATCTGACAAGCCTGTCTTACGGCTGGTTCAGCTAACGATATCAAGGCATATCGGATGAACCAGGAAACCAAGCGTGTGAGACGTCATGCTAGAAATTTGGTTTAGATTGTTATCCCTAATATCTTGCATGTGGTCTAGTGAATGTGTGTGTGTGTGTGTGTGTGTGTGTGTGTGTGTGTGTGTGTGTGTGTGTGTGTGTGTGTGTGTGTGTGTGTGTGTGTGTGTGTGTGTGTGTGTGTGTGTGTGTGTGTGTGTGTGTGTGTGTGTGTGTGTGTGTGTGTGTGTGTTTGTGTATGTGTGGGTGTGTGACTGTATGTGTGAAAGTATGTGATCGTGTGTGCATGCGTGTTTGTGTTAATGCATATGTACATGTGTACATACCTGTACGTAAGTAGGGTACACACATACACAGAAATGCACAGTACGTACATGCATGTGTCGGTATGTCTGCAATCACACATTTGTTCTTAGTAAGGACATTTTTTATTTTGATGTTGGCAAATTTGGTATTGATCAGGTCTATTCTATTTCCTCTAGGAGCTGCAAAACTGATGAGTTTGGAACAGCTGACACTTGGTGGAGCCCAACTGTCAATTACCCCCTTGCGTGACGCCTATGCTGGACTCGACATAGAAGCCACTCGACCTAGGGCAGTTCGAGTGTGTGGAATTCCCAGAGACACGTCGAGGGAGTTTCTGTTGCTGTTCTTTGAGAATCATCGCATGTCTGGTGGTGGAGACATTGAGGAACTTGAGTATGATGATGACCAACGCGTCGCTATCATCACATACATCGACCCAGAGAGTAAGTATAATTATTATTGGAAAACACGAACATTCACGTGGTTTTGTCGTAGGTACATAGTCTGGCACTTCAGAATAAGTCTAGACACTCAGAAAGCTCCTTCGCAGGTTTACTTCTAAGTAGAAAGAAAAAAATTGATATCCGCGATTAACATAATATCTCGTACATATCAGTGTATTATTAGAGACAGAATAGAACAATCAGGTTGTCAGACTAAATTATATTAAAAGTATGTTATTTTGATAAGTGTTTGTGTTTAGACAGTGTATTCCTGTTGGGCAAGGAACTTTCTGTGTAATGGGCCTGCCTGCATGATATGTATTTTAGTGCACTCATTCTTTCACTCATGTCGGCCACTGGGGTCGAGCATTACTGGCTTCAATCACCCACATCCAGATCCCTCTATGTGCCATTGCCGTCTTCAGCTCCTCCATCTCTAGACCCACATCTTCCTTTAAGCAGTCAACATAAGTTCCTGCTGGTCTTCCTGCTTTCATTCTTCCATCACCTGATACCTGAAAAAAGACAATGACAATTTTTTTCTCTCTTTCACATACTTTTGGTCTTTTGTATATTTTCTTTTTCTTCTCTTTCTTTTTTGTTTCCTCCAACGATAAACCAACCGTTGTTTTTTAATGATCAAGATTGATCAGTTAACGTAACATACAGATACAGATGTGTCGGCTGCCACAAGATGGTCGTCTTAGATGCCATTCCATCCTTATGTCTGTAGCAGTGTCCTGCAAATCTCAGTCGTCTTCTTCTTATTTTATGAGTGACTTTACAAATTCTGCTGCATGTAGCTATATATGTATTAAATGCTGTTGCCAATGGATGTTAAATGCGGCTCGAAGCATTCTTGTATGACATCCGTCTTCTAGTTGTTTGTGAAGTTTTTTCGTCATTTTCTGTGTTTCGCATCCATAGAGTAGCACAGACTCTACTGTTGCAATAAACAGTCGCTGCTTGATTTTGCATAGTAGTGTAGATTTCCATATTAGGTTTAGTTGGTTGAGTGCTCTCCACACCACTGCCTTCCTGGTTTTGATGCCTTTGTCTGTTGTGCTGACCCAGGAGCCAAGGTATTTGTAGTCTTCAACCTTCTCCAAAACAGCTCATTCCCTGGCAACAATGCTGGTGTTTCCTAATTGGTTGAATGTGCTACATTTGATTTTTCCAGGATTGATCTTTAAACCAATCCTTGCACATGATGTTTCCACTCGTGTCAGAATCTCCTGTGTCTAATTGATCACTTCTGATAGTAGCGCAATATCATCGGCAAATTCAAAATTGGTGATCACTTCAGGTGTAACAAGTTTACTTTTCTTTCTTGTTATCTGGAATCCAAGTTCCTCTTCTCTTCCATCGATAGCTCACCGCAGTGCATAGTCAAGGACTATCACGAAGAGGTATGGCACTAGTGTCATCCTGTAGCACTGCCGCCGTGATATCAAAAAGGTCAGTTTCTCGATCCGGTGATTGTACTTTGGCACGTGTGTTCCTGTACATGTGGGAAATAGCTGTTACTAGCCGTTTGTGGACACCATTGGCCTCAAGAATCTTCATCATCTTGCCACGATGAACTGTATCAAATGCTTTTCGGAAGTCTACGAATGTCATAATTGCAGGAAGATGCTTTGCTCTAATTCCTTCAATTAACCTTCTCAGGGTTAGTATATGACCTACTGTTGTCCTCCCTGTCTGTTCAATATCATCTGGTTGAATGTCTCTGCCACAATGGAGCTCAGGCTATTGCCCATGTAATTCCCTGCCATACTTAAATCGCCATTCTTAGGTATTGGAATAATGTTCAGAACTATTCACTGTAGCTGTATTTTCCCTTCAATCAAAGCTTTGTTGCAAAACTCTAGTATGATACTGTCCAGATCGCAGTGTTTTAGCAATCCAGGTGGTATACCATCATCCCCGCAGCTCTTCCCATCATTCAGGGATTTCTTGGCCTTCTCATATTCGTCTCTTTCAAAAGGTCCTCCCTTGATGTTGATATTTATGATTACAGGTTGGATTTCTTCATCCTCATCTTCTATGTCTGGTGCACTGCCTAGTAGTTTGTGGAAGTGATCGTACCAGTTTTCACCCTTTGTTCTGCAGTGTTGCCCTTTAATTGTCCTTTACGAGCTGTCTTTCTACCACTTATCTGGTTTATAAGCTTCCAGCTCTGTCCGTGTTTTCCATTAATGTGTACATTTTCGACTTTAACACTTTTGCGGCAAAGTTCTTCCTCCAGCACACTGCTTGCCATAAACTTCCAGTTGAACCCCAATGAGGCTTGCCATAAACCATCAGTTGCACCACCTACTCCTTGAGGCTTTCCAAAAACCCACCTCCAGCCCCCCACCCCCGGTTCTGGCACTTATGTATAATAACAATTGACGTCCCTTAATTTCACTACACAGGCGCCCGAAGTGTGGTAGAGAAACAGCCACTAAAGGTCAACAACACAGAAGTGCAAGTGACATTGATGACACCTCAACAAGCTCTGCCAGTGGTGTCAGGGCCAGTCGAAGAGTCTATGGTGCTTATTACTGGCTTGTCAGCGGCCTGTACAAGTGATGACTTGAAGAAGTTCTTCACAAAGACAAGTCTTCACAACGAAATACAGCATATCACATTTAGTCAGCGGCCAGGGGTGGCAATGCTAACGTTCACCAACCCTCCAGGTAAACATCTGTGAAAGTTGGTTGTTTATACCTAGACTCGTTCACCATGTTGCTTTTCTTGAATGTGGGAATATTGAAATGGGTCTCAACAACAAAGATCTGTGCAGTTAAATCATCTGGCATCTATTATATTGCTAATACAGTTAAATCATCCGGCATCTATTATATTGCTAATACAGTTAAGTCATCCGGCATCTATTGTATTGCTAATACAGTTAAGTCATCCGGCATCTATTATATTGCTAATACAGTTAAGTCATCCGGCATCTATTATATTGCTAATACAGTTAAATCATCTGGCATCTATTATATTGCTAATACAGTTAAGTCATCCGGCATCTATTATATTGCTAATACAGTTAAATCATCTGGCATCTATTATATTGCTAATACAGTTAAGTCATCCGACATCTATTATATTGCTAATACAGTTAAATCATCTGGCATCTATTATATTGCTAATACAGTTAAGTCATCCGGCATCTATTGTATTGCTAATACAGTTAAGTCATCCAGCATCTATTGTATTGCTAATACAGTTAAATCATCCGCCATTTATTATGTTTCTAATATAGTTGTTTATAATATGAATGTTTTGTTTATTTTTTGCACGCTAAAAATTGAAATACTGTACAATATGTTGGGCTTACTAATTGCAATGTGGTTGGCAGTATACTCAACATATTTATACTAGTATATTTATTTATAAAGAAGAGAAATGACCTCCCTTTGA
Source organism: Escarpia spicata (assembly GCA_963995525.1). NCBI lineage: Eukaryota > Metazoa > Annelida > Polychaeta > Sabellida > Siboglinidae > Escarpia > Escarpia spicata. Next base: position 17,850,550 of record OZ023206.1, read on the forward strand.
CGTGGCTTGTGTCTCCAACCAACATGTCTCACATGTGATGAATAATGATGCTACATATCAGATATTTATGTTCTTCTCTACATTAGATGCATTTTTGCAGTGCTGTTAAACAGCTGCAAACAGGAACAGGAAATGTTTATTTGTTCCAAATACATAATACAACAGAATAATTGTTATAAAAAACAAAAGACCATAATATTATAATACATTGCAATCGATTCGACATCAGTAAAAAAAACAAAGTAGTAAGTATATAATGTATGACAGGGAAATAAAGGATTATGTCATATAAGGGATGGGAGACTCCTACTAAGTCTAATTATAGTCGCTGTCGTAAGAGCCACCCTATGAAATAATTTCAATTATTTAACTTATATAAACAGATGAAAATCCCTAGTACAATTAGTTAATCATCACTACACAATAAATGTATACATGCCTGTATAATACACATGTACTAAATATACCAAACAGTCGGTTTACAAAATTAAATCATTTATAACCAAAGAGGTAAAGAGTTATTCAATTATGAATGCATTATGCACACCGGAAAATTCTCCCATTGACTTGTTACGCAACATCAACCCTGTGTGGGATCTTCTAGTTCCGTAGCATAGACACCAGTTATAAACGACCACCAATATTTAGTGTATCTTCATAAAGACAAAGGCAACATGGGTTTAAGGAAATTGCCTCAAGTTCTGAAACGGTGGTTGGTGGATTAGGACCACCAGATACACACATGCACAGACGCAAGTGCACACAACACACACACACACACACACACACACACACACACACACACACACACACACACACACACACACACACACACACACACACACACACACACACACACACACACACACACACACACACATCTTTTACCTATAATATATATTAATGTTATCATCTCCCAGTGTGTTGGTATAATGTGCACTCGGGACTCCAATATACCAAATCAGAGAACAAGTATATGGACAAGACATTTGTTAGTTAATCAGTATTGTAACGTTGTCACGGTTGGTTGTGTGCATTTTGTTTCAGATTTCGACAGTGTGCGTGTGTTGTGTGTCACACAGCCACTCCGAGACACCATGCTAAATGTGCACCGAGTACCAATCTCACGCGTTGTCCAAGTACACAACATCGGCAGTGTGTCTCAGGACATGCTCACTCTGTACTTTGACAGCAAGAAACACAGTGGGGGAGGCAAAGTGGTTCACGTCACCGTGCATCGCGAGCATGACTATGCGCTCATTGAGGTGGAAGACTCTGCAAGTAAGTTGAATACGCTTCGTGTACAAGAAGTATTGGTATTAAGAAGTTCTCAAAATGGCAGTAAATCTGATCAACCGAACATTACACATATCCTGGTTTTGTGGTATTGCAACATGTTTCTGGCAGTGTCACTTTTATTAATATCTTAGTTATTGCATTATTAATTGCACATTATTTAAATATATTAATTATTTAATGTGTAATTTAGTCATATCTGTGTGTGTGTGTGTGCATGCGCATGTGTGTTGGCATCGAATATACGCACACACGAACACAAACACACACGCACACCTCACACACGTCTGATGATCATTTAAAATTAACATTGCTCAGTTGTGTTTCTCGCCATTTGCAGTTGTTCATGACATTCTCGCCAGAGGCTGTCACAAGCTCGATGACCAGTCACTGCACGTGACAGTTTACTATGAAGACTTGGGACTGATATTTCCATGTCACGATGCACTTATGTCTGCCGACAAAATGGTGGTGTCAGGGTTCAATCCAGACATCTTAAACTTTGTCCATAGGTCACCCACGTCTCGTCATATCGTGGACAATATGATGGCAGAAGTGGCCGCTGACGTTGGCTGGGATAATTACAGCTCCCTGGATCCCTCGGTGGAGTTGACATGCGTGACTGGCAACTGGAAGAAGATTGCACACACATTCGACACAGACTGGAAGCAGACTGTTAAAGTCACCTTCTTAGGACTGTTGCAAAATGTCTTCGCATCTGAAGACATGCATATCCCGAATGAAATCTGGACAGATTTCTTGGAACACATCCGCTATGTGGACAACCTTGACAGCAACAGGATTGTTGTTGGAGTCAAAGACCAGGAATGTCGGGTGTCCGTCGTTGGGCTGACTGATGAAGTAGATAATATTTTGCGGCGTTTGAACGGCAACCGTGCAAAGTTGCAACCAGGGACATCTCAGACAGCCACCGAGACCGTACAAAATCTGAAGGAACACCAGCTAATGATGTTGAGTGCAACAGGTTTTAAAGGGAAGATGCAGAAGCAATTTCCAGACCTGATAGTAGACATTGACCACAGAGCTCAATCAGTCTGTTTCACCGGCATGCCTAAAAGCATCGCGTCAGCTAAGGCTGATATGTCGGCTACTTTCAAGATTATGACCTCAACACAGATGGACATGTCTGCAGCATTGATAAAGGTAATCACAGGAAATGTCATGATGAAATATGTTGTACAAGGGTTCAAGAGAATGAATATTCGTGCCGTGTTCCACACTGTTGGAAATAAGAAACTTGGTGTATGGGCACTCAACAAAGAACATTTGACGATTGCTGGCAAAGTGATCGAAAGTTGTGTAGCCGTGAAGAAAATTTTTGCTGATCTGACATCGATCCAGTCAGCACAGAAGTGGAAGACGCTGCTGGACAGGGTGAAATTTGACCATGGAGGCTTATTGGAAGTAACCGAAACTGAAGATGGCGTCACTGTATCCGGGGCAGTGAAACGAGTGGAACTAGCTGTCAAGTTTATACAGGATTTCCTTGTGCAACAAATCATCGACGAGAAATTTGTTAACATGAAGCATGGCATTGTTGACTATATGGCGAAGTATATGAAGAAGGAAGTCAACGATGTTCGGATCGCATTCCGAGATGACAACATCAAGGTTACGCCAAAGACGGACGGACCGTGTGGATTTGCCTTGAAAGGAAGGAAGACAGGACTAGATGGGGCTGTGCGCCAGTTGCGGGCACTGGCTGACTGTGTTAAGGTGGACCGATGTAAAGTTGACAAGCCAGGAGCGTTGGCATTTTTGTCAAGTGGAGATGGAAAGCGAGCTATCGGTCATCTTCAGGAACAACATAAGGTTGTGATTTACCCCGTTGTGACCGGCCCACGAGACTATGCCTCACACGCAGGACAGAGAGCAGGCAACAGCAAAGTGTTGTCAAGCAAACATGGCGACGGGAAAGTGTTGCCAAGTATCACACTTCCCTGTGGAGTCACAGTGGAAGTTGTTCAGGGAAATTTGACTAGGTTCCGTGCGGATGCCATTGTCAACACTGCCAATGAACAACTGGATCACGTTGGAGGTCTAGCTAAAGCTATCGTCACAGCAGGTATATTAAACAGCTGGTATTAAATAAACTGCCAAGATGCCCTGTCCATTGTGTCTTCATACACAACCTCTGCAACCTCCATGTCTCTCCTCACTATGATGCCCTGTCCATTGTATCCTCCTCCACAACCTCTGCCACCTCCATGTCTCACCACGATGCCCTGTCCATTACGTCCTCCACAACCTCTGCCACCTCCATGTCTCTCCTCACCATGATGCCCTGTCCACTGCGTCCTCCTCCATAACCCTGTCATCTCCATGTCTCTCCTCACCATGATGCCCTGTCGAATACATCCTCCTCCACAACTTCTGCCACTTCCATGTTTCCTCATCATGACGCCCTGTCCATTGTCATCCTCCACAACCTCTGTCACCTCCATGTCTCTCCTCACCATGATGCCCTGTCCATTGCGTCCTCGATAATCTTTGTCACTTCCATGTCTCTCCTCACCATGACACCCTCTCCATTGCATCTTCCATAACCTCTGTCACCTCCATGTCCCTCCTCACCATGATGCCCTGTCCATTACATCCTCCTTCACGACCTCTGTCACATCCGTATCTCTCCTCACCACGTCTCTCGTTCGTATTCTTTGTCGTTGTCTGCTGTTTTGCCCATCTCCGGCAGCCTCCTTGCCATCTTGATCGCACTAGATGTTTATTCCCATGTCACATGCCCAAATTACTGCGGAGATCCCTCTTAGTTTATTTGTTATGTTATGCACCTCTCCTTCAAAACATTACACATGTCAAACATTTAATACATTGTCTGGTTGATTATATTTTATATCGCCAACCATCATTTGTTTCTTGTTGCCTAAACATTTCACTGTAATTTCATTTATAAAAGTTTAAGATGTCATGGTATATTGATGGAATAATGTATGTTGTCTATTTGTGTGCACATTGACTAATATTATGATTATTGAAACATGGTAATGCTATTACCTGCCTACATGTCATTAACACATTTCAGTGTATTTCCATATAACTTTGTTGTACATTTTGCTCAATCATATCTCATTAAGTATACAGTGTATGTAAAGTAAATTACAGGTTATGTATATCTTACATCAGTATATGTTGTTACGACGACAGCCTTAACGTGTTGTAATCCGTTGTTTCATTTAGGAGGTCAACAGATCCAGAAGCAGTGTCACGCCTATGTAAGAGAGCACGGCAAGCTTCAACCAGGCCAAGTGTTTGTGTCCACACCAGGCAAGCTGCCTTGCAAAGAGTTGATCCACGCAGTCGGTCCTGTCTGGCGAGGAGGCGAATCTGACGAAGTTAATGCTCTCGGTGACGCTATCTCTGCGAGCATGACAAAGGCCGAGCAGTTGGGTCTGTCTTCGATTGCCATTCCTGCACTGAGCTCTGGTGTCTACGGCTTTCCCTTAGATACATGCACCCTGACCATCGTGGCAGCGCTGAGAGACTTTCTGGAGAATCACAAACGCACATGTGTCAAGAAAATGTCGCTGCTGGATCGTTCCGAAGAAATCACCAAATCATTTGAAAGGAGTCTGGGCATCGTATTTGGTTCGCGCCTGGCGATGACGTCAGATGACACTTCCGCCGGCGATGACACTGCCCAGTGTAAAGGTAAGTGGGGTGTCAACTAAACAACAAACTAACTTTTCAAACACTTGGCATGGTCAGCATTCATACTAGGGTGCTTGCGGTGTACATTATAGCATCGTACACTTACATTGTGTTGAATTAAGTTCTGTTTTCCAGAAGATGGTCATTGTGTGATTCCATATTTGGAATTCTTTGATATCCAATGCTTATGTTGAGTGTCGATGCTATAGAAACATAATCTCAAATTGTGTCTCAATTTGATGTAGAGTTTAAAGTACTGCACAAACCTTATCTAACTTGTTGAAATAGTTTATGATCTATATGTGCTAACCTTTGGGCAATGTGGCAATATCTCTTCTTACCAGAGTGCGCATGATGTTACATTCGATTTACTGCAGCCATAAATGGTGATAGTAGAAGCTAAATGGTCACTAAACGAATTTAAAATAAAAATACTTTTATAACGATAATGGTGATAACTGTTGAGCGTTATTTGTTGTTCCGTTAATTAGTTAGTTAATTAGTTATTTAAATATGTAATCTGAGTGCTGTATTTAATTACATCACCTACAGTGTTTAATCAGTATTATTATTGATCCATAATCCTCTCTGGTCACCAGTGAATCCAGCCATCCCTGGAGCTGATTCTACCGACATTGTTGTGCAGACACAAGAAGGCATTACGTTGTCTTTGTGCAAATCTGAAATGGCCCAAATGAAGGTATGTGGCGGTACGACGCCATGTTTGTTATACAAACAAATTATTAAGAGTCATGTCTTCCCATAATTCTATTGATGGGAATGTGACTGCTTGTGCACGGTTGTACATAAAAGAAAGAATATATGCATGCTTGCGTGTGTGTGTGTGGGCGTGCGTGCATGCATGCGTGTGTGTGTTTATGTGTGTGTGAGGGTGTGTGTCTGAGAGTGTGCGTTTGTGTGTGTATGTGTGTGTGTTTGTGTGTGTGTTTGTGTGTGTTTGTGAGGGTGTGTGTGTTTATGTGTGTAAGGGTGTGTGTGTGTGTGTGTGATGGTGTGTGAGGGTGTGTGTGTGTGAGAGAGAGTGTGTGTGAGGGTATGTGTTTATGTGTGTACATGTGTGTGTTTATGTGTGTACATGTGTGTGTTTATGTGTGTGTGAGGGTGTGTGGGAGAGAGTGTGTGTGAGGGTGTGTGTGTTTATGTGTGTGTCTGAGGGTGTGCGTTTATGTGTGTGTGTGTGTGTGTGTGAGGGTGTGTGTAAGGGTGTGTATGTGTGGGTGTGTGTGTGTGTATGTGTGTGTGTGTAAGGGTGTTTGTGAGGGTGTGTGTCTGAGGGTGTGCGTTTATGTGTGTGTGTGTGTGAGGGTGTGTGTGTTTATGTGTGTGTGTGATGGTGTGTGAGAGTGTGTGTGTGTGGAAGAGAGTGTGTTTATGTGTGTGTGTGTGTGTGTGTGTGTGTGTGTGTGTGTGTGTGTGTGTGTGTCTGAGGGTGTGCGTTTATGTGTGTATGTGTGAAGATGTGTGTGTTTATGTGTGTGTGATGGTGTGTGAGAGTGTGTGTGTGTGTATGAGAGAGTGTGTGTGTGAGGGTGTGTGTGTTTATGCATGTGTGTGTGTGAGGGTGTGTATGATGGTGTGTTTATGTGTGTGTGTGTGTGTGTGTGTGTGTGTGTGTGTGTGTGTGTGTGTGTGTGTGTGTGTGTGTGTGTGTGTGTGTGTGTGTGTGTGTGTGTGTGTGTGTGTGTGTGTGTGAGAGAGAGAGTGTGTGTGTGTGTGTGTGTGTGTGTGTGTGTGTGTGTGTGTGTGTGTGTGTGTGTGTGTGTGTGTGTGTGTGTGTGTGTGTGTGTGTGTGTGTGTGTGAGAGAGTGTGTGTGAGGGTGTGTGTGTGTATGAGAGAGTGTGAGGGTGTGTGTGTTTATGCATGTGTGTGTGTGTGTGTGAGGGTGTGTGAGAGTGTGTGAGGGTGTGTGAGGGTGTGTATGATGGTGTGTTTATGTGTGTGTGTGTGTGTGTGTGAGAGTGTGTGTGAGAGTGTGTGTGTGTGTGTGTGAGAGAGTGTGTCTGTAAGGGTGTGTGTGTATAAGGGTAATGTGTTTGCAGCAAGAATGAGGTCACACGTGGCAATTCGATCATTAATACTTTTATGTGTGTGTGTTGTAATATTCATGTGTTAAAATGTATCATTTAAAAGAGTACTCCGGTAATTAGGTTTCAAATAATGTACAGTAGATACAAAAGACCTTTTCTAGAGCTACACATATATAACCAACCATTGAGTGTGCCCATTTAATGAATACATTATGATGTGGAATGTAATTATCGACCAATGCAGGCCTTGAAGTTAACATTCTGTGTTAGGAGCGCTGCGCACCTAAAGTAAAATAATTAGAAACAAAACATTTTTAGAAGCACACATGCTTTGTTTAATTAAAATGCAAAACTAAATGTGTTGTGGGATTTTATTAAGCACAGTTTTATATCAACACTATGTATAACGTTCTGAATTATCATCTCTGCTATATATATAGACCTATTTCTAACCTCAGCTTTATTTCCAAAATACTAGAAAAGGTTGTAGCCAGTCGTCTAAGGTCTCACATTAGCACAAATGTGTTAACTAATGTGTCACAATCAGCATATAAGCAGTTTCATTCAACAGAGACTGCCCTCTTAAAGGTTCATAATGACATTAACTTGAACATTAATAATTGTAAAGTGACTGCACTTACCTTACTAGATCTCTCTGCCGCGTTTGACACGATTGATCACAGCATTCTCATTGAACGCCTATTAAAGTGGTACGGCATATCTGGCACAGCTCTAAGCTGGTTTTCTTCGTATCTAACTGATAGATATCAAACTATAGAGATTGGGAACTGCTTTTCAGTTGCACTGCCGGCTTTATTTGGTGTTCCCCAGGGTTCTGTTCTTGGGCCTTTGCTTTTTACTCTTTACACCACGCCACTAAGTTATGTTATACAAAGACATAACTTGGATCACCATCTTTATGCTGATGATACTCAGATCTACATTTTGTTGGTTACCTCAGATACAAATCGCTCTCTTAACCAACTTAGTGATTGCCTTCAAGATATCTTCCACTGGATGACTGACAGCAAGTTGAAATTAAATGCAAATAAAACTGAATTAATAATTATTGGTACTCCAATGCAGCGTAGTAAACTGGATGGTTTTTTCCCTACACATATTTTGAATCAGTATATCACGCCAGCAACCTCGGTGCAGAATCTAGGAGGTATCTTTGATAGTAAGTTCAATTTCCGACAACACATTTCTCAAACATGTCGCTGCTGTTTTTACCATATTCGTGATCTTCGCCGTATTCGCAGGTATATGTCATTTTCTGTTGCTAAAACTATTGCAACAGCGCTTAAGCTGCAGACTTGACTATTGCAATTCCCTCCTTTATAATATCGCTAGCAAGGATATCACAAAACTTCAGCGTGTCCAAAGTTGTCTAGCAAGAGTAGTTACAAGATCTCGTTTTTCTCGCTCTGTACCACTTTTGAAGTTTTTGTATTGGCTTCCTGTACGATATCGTATAATATTTAAGATCTGTACCATTACATACAAGGCACTGTCCAGTAAGCAACCATCTTATTTGCATTCATTGTATTTACTGTATGTATTTCCATATTAACACATGGAACACTCTCTCCTTTATATTCTGACAGTTATATTGAATTTTGCATAGGCATAAGTTATTTCACTGTTTCAACTTTAAATAAACAAAACGATGGTTACGTTAACCAGTTAGTAAATAATTGCCCCTTTCTGTAACTGAATGCCCAAGTACAGGGGTATCTGCATTGGACTTTGCACCTATAGCCTAATTAGCCTTAAGCAAAAGTCATCATTCACTTGCCTACAATTTATCAACATTTTGCTGCCCTAACCGGTATAAGCAGGGACAGAGAAAGAAGTTAAGGGTCTTCGTGCACAATTTGTTTGATGACCCACATTCCAAGTCGCACATTGCAACTAAAGCAGTTTATTTAGTCACAGGCGTAAGATTATACTCGCAAATGCGACTAGGCAGTCGCAAGTTTGAGCTCTGCAATGTGTCTGCTTCCTGAGGTTTTGACACATATCCTAGATCAAGGCTAGATTCAAAACACGAGTACTCTTTCATTTATTCTGGCTCTGGAATCCCCTACTTTTTGAACTGTAGACAGGCTGTGGGGCTGTTGTTGTAAGTTGGCAGTGGTGCAGTGGCTAGAGAATCGGACTCTCAATCGAGAGAACCCTGGTTTGAATCCTCTCCTGCCATGTCGAACTTTGGGCAAATTCGTTCAGTCTTTGTTGCTCCAGTTAACTCACCCGTATGAGTGAGTACCTGGCTATAGACAGTGGTGGATATTTCTATATGAATAGTCTTTGCGCATTAATTGCATCATGGCTGAATGCTTCCCAGAGAAGTCGATATGGTGTTCGATTGAACATGTTTGTCAGAGAGTAAAGCGTAAAGTGCTTTGGGCAGTCCTGAGGACTGGATGCTATATAAGAACTTACCTAAACTTAACCTTTACCTCCACTGATGATGGTTGCAGTAAGTTCGCGCAACGCTTCACTAACAAAGTGCAACAGATTCGGGCAGAGTTAGAAACGATGTACCGCTCAAACTCACCAGTGAGAGAGAAGGCATGTTTCAATGAACCTCTCGTTTTGCTCGTGCCAACATCGGAAGAGGAGACACACAAGATTGTGTCTGGATTAACAAAGAGCTGTCAACTCGATCCTCTGCCAGGCAAACAAATTCAGCAGTGCCTGCCATCATTGGTACCAGTTATTACCGCTATTACCAACAAGTCATTTGAAGAAGGAACAGTGCCAGCGTCCTTAAAGGAGGCTCGTGTTCGTCCACTATTGAAGAAGCCATCTCTGGACCGTGACGTGCTACATAACTACAGACCTGTCAGCAGTCTGTCTCATCTGTCCAAGGTTATTGAGAAGATAGTAGCACAGCGATTATCTGACCATCTTGACTCACAAGATATGAATGAACCTTTTCAGTCGGCATACAAAAAGCTTCACTCTACAGAAACCGCATTGTTGAAAGTCTGCAGAGATGTCCGGGTGGCCTTGGATCGCAAAGAAGGCCCTCTGCTCGTGCTTCTTGACCTGAGTTCAGCTTTTGACACGATTGACCACACCATTCTACTCAATCGGCTCAGCAAGCGCTAGGGTATTCAAGGTTACGCCCTCCAGTGGATGGAATCATATCTGCAAGACCGCAGGCAGCGTGTTGTAATTGGCCAAAGTGAATCTGAACATCACATTCTTAAAACAGGAGTGCCGCAGGGATCCGTCCTTGGGCCTGTACTGTTCTCTCTGTACGTCCAACCAGTCGGCGATGTCATCAGAAGGCACGGTGTAACGTTTCATCACTATGCTGATGACCTGCAGCTGATGCGTGCGTTTGCGCTTAATCCTACGGCATTACTCGAGGCCCTACGGCGTCTCGAAGCCTGCGCCATGGAGGTTCGGGATTGGCTGACCTCTAATTACCTCAAACTGAACGACCAGAAAACCGAGTTCCTTCCGATTATCCCAGTGTGTGCAAAAAAGTTAATAAACGATCTCAGCATCAATGTTGGTGGTTCTCTCATCCGAGCTGTGCATCAGATTAAAGACCTTGGTGCAGTCTTGGACTGTCATATGGACATGTCTGCCAACACATCAGCGATTATCCGGTCCTGCTATTTCCACCTTTATCATATCAGCCAAATCAACAAGTTCCTGCCAAGACAGACGAGGGAGAGAGTAGTCAACGCATTAGTGACATCAAGGCTCGACTACTGCAACTCCCTCCTGTACGGCACCATGGACAAGAACTGTGTACGGTTACAGCGTGTCCAAAACTCTGTCGCCAGAATGATCGTGCGAGTGCCCAAATACGTAAGCATCACGCCAGTGCTCCAGGATCTACATTGGCTGCCGGTACGAGAACGCATTCATTTCAAGGTCCTGGTATTCGTGCACAGAGCTGTCAACAAGTGTGGGCCCGTGTACCTGAGCGAGCTTGTCTGCCTCTACGTGCCTACCAGGTCCCTTCGGTCAGCGGGAAATCATCAACTTGCGAGACCGCGAACAAGATGCAGAGTCGGAGACGCGAGTTTTATGGCAGCAGCTCCGGACCTCTGGAATGATTTACCCACATCAATGCGTGAACTAAATAGTGAAGCAGCTTTTAAAGGCGCATTAAAAACACTCTATTTTAATCGATATTTTAACTCCAGCAGCCGCAGCAGTCCCGGATCTGCGGAGTAAACTACTTGTTTTAAATGCATGTAATGAACACTGAGACTTTTAAGAGCACTTTTAAACATTCTCTTTTAATCAATATTTTAACTGCTACTATGACTTTTAGACTTGGCATTAAGCTTTTATCAATTATCTTTTGTTTATATGACACGATAATACTAATATTTAAATATATATATACATTTTTTTTTAATTCTTTTTTTTTACTTAATTAATTACTGTTTTGATTTATTACTATTTTACATGTAAAGCGCCTTGAATAGTTTCTAACTAGAGTTGGCGCTATATAAGTATATTTATTTTTATTTATTTTATATGATCACATCTTTGTAGGTGGATGCCATCGTCAACTCTACTGACTGTGGTCTGCATCTGGACCATGGCGGATTGTCCTTTGCACTCCTACAACACAGCGGTGCGACACTTCAGTTAGAATGTCGGCTAGCTGCCCCAGATGGCATCGAGTATGGCGAAGTGGTGACAACGTCGGGAGGACAACTGAACTGTCAGCTGGTCATACATGGGGCCTGTTGCCCCTGGGATGGAGGGGATGGCAGAAGTGAACAGGTATCTTCGGGATTAGAACTATGAATTAATATTTAAGTGTTCATTACATACTGATCCTCACATGCTTGCTATCTTCCAATGACGAGATCATTAATGGATTATAACTTTACATACGGGGCAATGTAAAGAGGTTAAAGTGCAGTTTTTAGATCTGTCCCAGAATAATGATTGTTTTTAACTTGGCGTAGTAGAATAATTGTGTTAGTATTGAAATGCTGATCGTGGGTGTAATTAATATGTTCAATTGAAAATGTGCACATAATAACATCTGGTCTTTTTTGTATTCTACTAATAATGCACAGTCTGTAGTTTTAATATAAGATGCGTGTGCGTGCACATGATTTGTGTTGTATGTATGTGTGTGCATGCATGCGTGTGTGCATGTGAAATGTGCATTATATATATATATATGTATACATAATCTTATACATATACCAGGTACATGTACGCACATAAACGTTCAGGTACACCCACATGCCACCCTAAATATGCACTCACACACAACACACTTGGAGAGGCACGCACACACCCAGTCACACACATACCAACACACGCACACACACACACACACACACACACACACGAATAACACTTTGTGTTTGACTTTTGACAGGTACTCAGAACGTTTGTGGCCAATTCATTCCAAGTTGCACATGTGCACAAGTTATCATCAATAGCTCTGCCAGCCATAGGTACTGGCATACATGGATTTCCACCAGACGTCGTTGCTGAGGTGATGTTGGATGAACTGCGGACGTTCAGTAGCGGTAATTCACAGACACACCTCAGAGATGTGCGATTTGTGATGTACGAGAAAAACGTACACACCACACAGGCAAGTAGCAACGTGTCTTACTACAACTGTGTCTGTGTTATTTTAACGTACAGGCTTTCAAAGAAACAAAACAAGGTTGTATCAGAAACAAGTTAAAATTAGGCTAGACATCGTCGTACTGTTTGTTGTAGAGGTACGTGGCTGCCATCCCTCGGTTAAATGCTACAGTTCTATTAAATGTTCTTAATTTTAATAATAAATATATCTTTAGATATTTAAGTTTAATAATAACTGTCTTTAACTATTTAAATACATCATTAATGTTCATGCAACATGCAATTACCACTTATCGCACTGTAATTATCATTATGAATTACTTTATATTTCTTTATTTAAGGCATTTGAGAAAACGCTGCGGTCGTGCGGATTACATCAAGCTATTCCACGTGGCGTTCAACAACCTGCACGTGCCAGATCCGACGGGGGTACGTTTTTATGCTGCCCCACGATGACGGCTTATCATATGTGCGCTATATAAACAAAAACAATGCGTAATGGCAGAATAAAATCATGACGATTTTCATTGGACCAAAACAATCACAGACACTACTGAAGTGTCTATTTAGTCCCTTTTGTCTTTGAGTCTCCACTTTGTTAGTTAGAGAGAGAGACACCTGCAAATATCAATTATACCACCATGAACGTTCTAACATTGTGACACAGTGAAAACTCGTATCGTCACACCTTCTAAATAGAAAAAAAGATCCATCGTGTCACAATGTTGATACTAATCCAAAGATGCTATACAATAAACCATATTGCTACCTACGAATATAAAAATACTTTCTGGATGGAGTTGTTTAACATTATCGTGTTTCCTAGCAACGGCATCTTTGCCTTCTGCGAAAACGTCGCGCAGACGGTCACGCAGTCGCAGCTTGTCCTGCACTCGAGGCCGTGCCAGCCAGCAACAGCAGCAACGGAGCATCAGCGGAACCTTCGACATATTTGGTCGATCACCAGCAGCCATTGCACGTGCAGTGAAAGCACTGAAACAGATGTGCGACAAAGAATGTGCGGTGATTGTCCTGAACAAGAAAAGTGACATGACCGCCATTGCGAAGCTGACTAACCGACAGGTGAATATATCTATTAATTTGCGCCAAAGTCCAACGGCCTCTTTCGTTGTTCATTCGCGTCCTTGGGTCAATTGGTGACGTATTTCAAAGCACACATAGATAATTATTTATTGTTATTTACTTTTTCCAGAGGACAAATTGAGTGGTCTGTCATTCTCCGGGTGTTGCCTAACTGAAGTTATGTTTGGTTTCGTAGGAAATAATGCAATGTTGTAATTGGCGACTGCACAAATTTAATGGTCATGGGAAAGATAAGTTCAAAGTATTTATACTCAGTGCATACTCCTACAAGAAAGCCTACCCAGCTTCAATCATCTATAGCTCTGATTTATATTTTGTTACTAGCATTAATGCAAACATAGGAACTGAGGTTTTCACTGTTGCTGTGCCGACTTTTTTTAACTTGTTCCCTTTTAGGTCAGTTGAAAATAGTACACAATTCCGTCGTAATTTTAAAATGTACTTCTATAACCTTGCATATCCACCTTAGCCCTCTGGACATTTTTAATTGTCTGATTATTCCCCTTTATTTTTTAATCTCCATTTTGTTAGCCAATGAGAAACATCTTTTAATTATCGAATATACCAACCCTGGGACACGTTTGTGTGACATTATACAAAACACTAATTAAACTATTTATCTGTGGTAAGACATTGTTTAATATTTGTTAGATAGTTGTTTTAGTTACTATATTCTCAGTATGCAAGGCCACCTAATAATCATGTTTTTATTTCAGACAAGCATTGTGTCCATATTTTAAAAAAGTACATCGATAAAAACATCCATATAAAATAGAAACATAAATAAATAAAAATAAAAAATAAATATGTTAATAAAAACGTGATATTTAAAAATTATTTTTTAATTACACAAAACCTTGATCCACTGCGATGTACTGTATTTGTCGCTAGTAACAATACTCTGAATAATTGTATTAACAGACCTATTAATCCTTGTGATTAAGCTAAAAAATAGCTGTTGTGATAACACATTTACATGATTTTACATTAGCTGTAGTAAACATGTGGCTAGTGCTACATCTCATCGGCAGATTGTTCAATATTCTGTATGAATTGTTATAGGCAACAATAAATTGCTGAAAATTAGCTTTTCTAAAATTAACCTATAGTGCACACATATAAATATTACTGAAATATGCAGTAAACAGCTTATTCTTTATAGCAGTAGAGAAAAATGAAATTTTTGCTGTAACATGTTACTTTTGGCATAAAGAAGTCTCACTTTGGCTTGAATGTCAGCCTCATCCGATAAGTCGTTACAAATGACATGCCCAAGGTATTTACAAGAGGTGGCAAAGTTTAACTTCTTTTCTCCTAAAGTCATTTCCCTGGCAAGATTAGAATTTCTAGAATCAAAGTACATGACCAGGGATTTACCAGCATTATATTGAACATCGTGCTCACACCCACAAGAGTAACATATGTCAAGTAAAGCTCATAGTCCCTTGGCGGAAGGAGCTAATAGAAGTAGGTTATCAGCGTATATCAGGTGATTAACAACCATAGTACCCAGACTACAACCAATATGTTGTTTCTATAGTTATACACTCAGATTGTCCATGTAAATGTTAAAAATTAAAGGGGATAACTTTCCACCTTGCTTAACACCGTTGCCCACCAAGAAGAAATCCGAGTAGGTAGATCCCCATCGGATACACACACGTTGGTTATTGAACTCATTGCTGAGTATTCTTAGAATATATTTTGGTACGTCTCGCTGTTCTAATTTCGTTAACAGCTTATGTCGATTGACTCGATCAAATGCTTTTGACACATCCAGAAACGCAACATGCATAGCTGAACCATGCTTAGTGTAAAATCTTAATACTTCCTTAAATGTAAACACACACAGCTCCGTTCCATGTTTTGGCTTAAATCCAAACTAATGAGGCGTAGTTTGCAAGTATGTTTCCATTCTGTTGAATATCACAATATCTATTATCTTGGAACGTATGGTAAAAAGGCATAGTGGCCTGTAATTACCTTTGTCATTTACCTGTCTATTTTTATCTTTAATAACCGGTACAATAATAGATAAGCCGGATGTCGAAGACATCTATTTGTGCCAGTAGCGTCATTTAGACCCCATTACTGTCATGTTAATATTAAGGTGGCTGCATCGGCTATTGTATGCTTCTTTTGAATGAATCATTTCTAACTATAAGTTCCTTGTTTTTTTTTAATAGTACACATGTTCATACTGACACCTACTAATGTTCTGTGAAGAAAAAAATTAAGAAATCAAGTTACTTGTTCAGTATAAATGAAATATATATGATTCTACCTTTTTACAGATGTCACAAATAAGGTCGCTAGAGGATAAGCTTGGTGTGAAAATAGATATTAGCAAGACGCCTTCACGTATCGTCATCCGCGGTGCAGCTGCCAACACAAGTCAAGCACATGCTGAGATCTTACAGATCTTCATAGATGTGGTTGAAGCTGACGGGAAGGAAAGGGTAGCCTCTGTGATCTCAAAACAGGTGCAGATTATGGTCATGCATGTTACGTTTATTTTCCTTTATTCAGCGCAGTCTTTCAGTATATATTGCTCGCCTCTGTGTGTGTCAATGGTGTGTGCATGCGCACAAGCGTGTGCGAATGATTGGGTACGTGCGCATGTATGTGAGTGTGTACCTTTTTGTGTACGTATTTGTTTGCGTTATAATTCAAATCACTATTCAACAGCAATGTTACAATGCCTATGTTATGGAATATACAACTATTTATTGAGCAGTCGCGTTTGTACAGTATTAATGTACTTCAATACTGGGTCAATGACCGCAGTATCTTGACCACAAATACATCCATCATGAATGTAGTGTGCGTGTGAGTTCATGTGTTTATGAACAATATAATGTTCCTGTGTTATTGCAACATTGTATGTGGTGGAAGATGGGTACAGTTGAGCTGTTTATCTCTGCTTTATTGATACTGAACAAGTGATACAGTGCTTAATATTAACATAACAGTAATGGGGTTTAAATGATGCTACTGGCACAAGTAGATGTCTTTGACATCCGGCTTATCACGGCTTAGGTCCTACTCCTCTACCTGGGGATAATGTATTTCAGTGAACGCTTACTATTAATGCTAAGCGATGTTTTAATTACTCGGCCTTCCTACAACTTTTTTATTGTTTAAGTTGCATATCTTCCTAACTTATATATGTATATATTGTAGTGTTCTAATTTTACAGGAAAACATAACCACTTAATTTATGTTGCACTAAACCCAACGGATCATATATCTAATATTCGGATGAAGCGTGAAACAAATACTTGTTGGTTGCAGTCATTATAGGGACACATGAACCGATTTATCAGCCCAGATATTTCTTGGCTCCTGGGTGCCTGATCACAGTTAATCATGTGTGTTGATAGAACATACATATGTTAATGTCGACCTGCCATAATTGACAACATTACAGTACATATGATAAATGAATAAGAAAAACACCAAAACACAAGAGATGTGCTCATGAAATATGTTTTAGGTTTAAACGCGTACAGTCGTGATTTTGCACATGTTGGTCATTCGTTGTTAATTGTTAGTCTGATGGCTGTGATGTCGTAGTAGCTTCTATTGTACTCGCCAGTAGAAACAACTGACCATTATTAACAAAGTTACAGGTGGTGCCTCAAAGCTCCCTTGTGGCCATGGGTCCCCACCTTCCCCTATACTTGCATAGATAGTACTTAATTATTTAATTGTTATCAGTTTTTGTTGTGTTGCAGTTTCAGTGGAGATATGCTGAAGGAGGTGTCTTCAAAAACTATCCACCCACCACCAATTGTCAGTTGGAAATAGCATACCAAGATAAGAAGGACAGATTTCAGTGGAAAGACGAGGACACTGGTGATGTTTTCTTGGTGCTATTTGACAGGATGATTGAAAGGTCAACAACCAGGCACTCTTCAGTGGACGTCGAGCGCTGTGTCATTGGAGGTAGATGTTATGTTATGTAATAGTATACTTAATTAGATACAAACACAAAACCTATTTTCAAATGGGGTATTCGGAATTGTTTTCAACAAGTGTCGGTACATCGTTGTTAAAACAGAATGTCACGTTTCATCATCGGTACCAATAGGGACCGTGGAAATCAACATATTTCGTACATTAAGTCATTTAAATATCGATCTAAGTAAGAAGTGAATTTCAAGCATTCACAATAACTGTGTCATATTGCTTATTCATGTTTATTTTATAATTATGTTGAAAATATTCTGTAATGATACGTAGAAAAGTGAAATAGTTTAATATATGCAAAGATTAACAAACCAAACAGAGAGGGTGAGGAAGGGGGGAGCAAGGGAGGGAGGGAAGGAGAGAGAGGACGATGGAGGGAGGGAAGGAGAGAGAGGGCAAGAGAGGGAGGGAAGGAGAGAGAGGGCAAGGGAGGGATGTAGAGAGAGGGCAAGGGAGAAGGAGGGAGAGAGGGAGGGAGAGAGAGGGCGAGGCAGGGAGGGAGGGAGCAAGGGAGGGAGGGAGGGAAGGAGGGACAGAGAGGGCGAGGGAGGGAAGGAGAGAGGAAGAGAGGGAGAAATCGAGGGTGAGCCAGGGGGAGTTATGGTGCGAGAGAGACCTACTACTACATGCTCTTTCTAGAGCAGCAGTATTACATATTAGACAGGTTCATTATGTCATGATAATATTATATATATTTTCATGTTTTTTTGTGGAGATCCGCAAACCAATATGTTTTTAGAAACGTTATGGCATGCGGAACTTGAAAACCAATGCTTACATTTGCCCATAAGCCCATAAGGCGGCCATTTTGGATTTTCAGAAAATGGCTGCCAAAATCAATTTCTTTAAAAATGGCGGATATGAATATCGGATAAGTCCAAATGTAAGAATTTTGAAATCTATGATCCCTAGAACCAATATCTAGATAGAATTACAGTAGTCCCTCTCTTCAGTGGACCCTCTGACGAGGGGACACCCGCTATGTCGGGACAGTTTGTCAATGTACAGACCGTTTTGCCATGTTAATGTCCCTCTGATTAGGGGACACTTCATGTATGCGGACAGCAGACAGGATATTTTGGTTATATGTCCCTCCTTAGACGGACAGTATTCATTAATTCGAAGATTTTTTGCCGAATTTGTTTAGAAAATGGTGGACATACAACTTGATGTGTGTCAATGGTAACACCAAGTACACGTGTACCCGTAACAACGAGCTTGTCTTCTTTGCTGTAATCGTTGTGTTTGTCCAAACTACTTAGAGTTCCTTTGATTACGGTCTGTAAACTTTAGGTAGAGTGAATGTGGAGGAAGGGATTGTTAATATTTTGTGCTGTTATCAATCACGTTTGCTGCCGACGATGCCATGATGGCTTCCCCGTTCGCGCCTCCAGCCCCAGTCAGCTCTTCGGCTTGGCGTCGCCTTTTCATCTTGTAAATTGCAATTAAGATTCACAAATACCATGTATAAAAGGTTCACCTCAATTGTTTTCAATGTAGCCCAACATTAAGCCTAAACTGAGGTGAAATAATAAACAAGCATCATCAAATTATGCTGCGCTACGCCAAATATTACCAGTGCATGGAAAAGATGAACTGGTTGCCAGTGTATGAAATGAAGGAACGCATTATCAAGTGACGTACAATTTGTGCATTAATGAATCTTTCAAAATTGGATTAAAAATGAAGAGACAATTAACGATTGTACCCGTTATCGTTTTTAATATTTAATTAACGTTCATATTGCATGTAGCAACTGATTTAAATATTCACTTGATCATTTCCAGATTATTATTTTAGCCGGTAGGGGACAGCCAAAATCGTCAACTTGCGAATTACTTACGAAGTATTTTAGCTGAATCGTTCGAGAATACCAATTTATAAAATGTTGTAACGGAGAAGTTTTGTTCGACATTTTTGGTTGAATGCTGCCGTACACGCAGCAAATTCTACTGCAACGCCGGGCCGATACCGTTGCATAGGCTAGTGGCAGTGAGTGAATGGCCAATGCGCAGTTGAGGAAAATCTCAGATCGACAGAGGGAGTTGGGCGGACGATGCCGGGCGGGCGATATGACTTCATGACCAACTGTTTATTTTTTAATACATCACAGTAATAATAAACATATATATATAGTGCTTAATTCCTATCAGTCAATGTGTTGACATATTGCCACACCTTTACCGGTGTCGGTTGACTACGGCACTAAGTCTAAGATGCCTGTCCCTCCGATGAGCGGACACCCGCCATGTCGGGACACTTATGCTTGGATACAGATGTGTCCGCTGAAGAGAGGGACTACTGTATAGCTATATGTGACACACTTATTAAGATATGGAGACATTTATTTGGGCGGCCATTTAAAAAAAATCCAAAATGGCCGCCTAACGTGCTTATTAGCAAATGTAGCCTAAACTTTGGTTTTCGGGTTCTTCATGCCAGGACGTTTCCAAAAATGTATAGGTTTGCTAATGTCCACAAAAAGACAGCGACAATACATTGTGAACCTGGCTATATTATTTGATTGTAGATGGCAATGATCTGCCTGCAAACTGGTCCACTATGGGCTACACGGAACACGTGAAGTTGGAAAAGTTGCAGCCAACCAGCCCTGAATACCAGAGTGTGAAGGACATGTTCATGAGTTCTGCACAAGGAACTGTTACAACAGTCAGCAAAGTGAGGAAAACAACACATCAAACTGTGTTGCAAAACATTTACAGCATATACACAACATTTTGGCCGGCTTTGCAATTAAATCCGTTTGTGTCTACATGTTAACCTAGTTAATACTTCTAAGATAGTTCCTTCCAAATAATGTACTTTTAGATGCTTCTACTGTTCAGTTTAATGTGGTCATGTAATGTACATGTTTCAAAGTATGTTGTCCACAATAGTGATAAGTAACCGCACAGACAACTACCTGGTAGCCGACGTACGTTTCCATAAGGTTGCTCGTTGATTGTGTACAGTAATATTGTAAGCATGTCAGTAAAGAAGGAGATTTTATTAATTAACAGCGTAACTGCATAACAAAGTACGTCTACATTCAACATGTCAACTAATATCAGTAGCACAAACATATCACGTTTCACAACTTGTTCTGAACCTCCATACCCGCCGAACAACTACCATGCCTATGGATTCTGTCTGTTCTGGACTTTACTGTCACGCTTTGTTCTGGCTCGAATATCATATTATTTTCATCGAGAGAGTTTGGATATACTAATTTGGTTGGTGATAACAATAATAACATATTTTATATATAAAGCGCCGCATATCCAGAATATATAAATTCTGCACATGAAATACAAATACCCATGATAAACAAATTATAAGTATAAAACTTCAAGCAAGATATTTAAAATTGGTTATGCTTGAAGCTTGATGTATTCATAACACAATACAACTAAACTGTGAAAAGATATAAAACACGCTGGTGGCAATATTAGTTATCAAATTAAGACAAATAATAAAATGTCGTTCTATTAATTAGAATCAAATGCAACGTTAATATAAACCGCATGATAGCAACACGAAGTTCGTTTTCAGTGCCTTCATTTGGATGACTTGGTCGTGCATCACATGTACATACATATGTATAGACCTACTTCACGCCTTAATATACCATCGTTTGTTGTATTTGTCAGATTGAGAGAGTGCAGAACCCAGGCCTGTATCGCCAGTACATGTTACGCAAAGAAGAAATGAAGAAACGCAAGCGGCAGCCTGCAGTCATAGAACAGAGCCTCTGGCACGGAACAAGCGCTGGTGCCGTGCAAAACATCAACATGGGTGGATTCAATCGCAGCTATTGTGGCAAGAACGGTTAGTAAAAGAATCGCCATTTCCTGTCTGACCACACAGCTACCGATGTTCTGCAGTTTGTATTTTGTAACATAAGTAGCAATGACTAAGATATTTTTACAACTGCTGGTAAAACGTAGCAACACAGGAACGTAGTCATGGTAGATGTGAATCATCACACATTAACGCAACGCTTACTACAACATTAAAACAATATACTTTCTATTTTGCAACACATCAGTGTTTATTTTGGCCGAATGCGCAGATAACGCACGCACGAACATACGCACGCACACACATGCACACACACATATACACATCTAGCAAATATATTTATATATTCTGGAAATGGGACTAGCACTGTACTTCGTTTGGAGGTTTCCGTAACATCTGCCGCTGCTGCGTGACAGCAGCAAGACTATGGGAGGTACACACTGCGGCATCCTAAGAGAACGGCCTATTATATCACGTGATAGATATAATGTGTGATAAAAAAACAAAGTAGTTGAAAGTCCGCAATCAAGATTCATCTTGTTACTGTTGAAGTTGCATTCTGAGATCGTCCAACTTTCAATACAAATTTACAGTGTCTCTAAATGCCCCACACACTATATAATTCTATATATGTATATATATATACATATATATATATATATAACTTCAACCGTGACAAGATTAATGTAATACCATATATATATACAAGTATATATATATATACAAGTATATATATAAGCCCTGTGGCAGCATAGGTCGACTGCTCCATTATGAGAGATAGGATATACAACCTCCGAGAAAACGCCTCGTAAAACCATCAGAAATATTTTTTGGGTGCAAAGAATTAGTTATATAATTATATGTCTGGGTATGCTATGTATACTAACAGTTCAAATTTTAAAATGAAAGATATTGTCTACGCAACCAGGGGTCAAAAAAACTTGCGAACACCGTGCTTCTCGAATACGTCGGAAAGACCAGCACAGTATTTAACAAATAACAGAGGGCCCAAAACACTGCCCTGTGGAACTGCATGTCGTAGTCGGCTGTCGCAAGAAAGATGACCGTCAAAGCTGACGCACTGTGTTTGGTCAGCTAGGTAAGAGGCGAGCCAGCAAAGTGCGTTATCTCGCACGCCGATTCGGTCTAGTTCAGCGACAAGAATATCATGGTCAATCGTGTCGAACGCAGCGCTGAGGTCAAGTAAAACAAGTACTACATGCTTACGAGCATCCAGTGGTCTTAACACGTCGTCTTGGATACACAAAATCGCTGTCTCGATGCTTTGTGACGGGTGGTAGGCGCTCTGAAAAGGATCTCCGATGCCGTTATGTTGAATATTCAAACGCAGCTGGGTAGAGACGTGTCGTTCAAGTAACTTGGGTGCGTGCGGAAGGTTCGAGATAGCTGGCGTAGTCGTCGGCGGGAAGACTGGAATGTTTAAGAAGAGGCGTGATGACTACGGGCTTCAGCCGGGCGGGAACAGTGGAAGACTCGTAGGACAGTTTGATCAATTTCACGAGAATCGGCGCCAAGATGGACGTATTCGCCTTCAGAATAACCGAGGGCAGTGGATCAAGCTTGGACGACTTTGTCTTGCCACTTGTGATGAGTTTCGTTACTTCTTCGAGAGTAGCCGATTGAAACACTAACAGCGGCGGAGAAACCATACATGGCTGTGCGTTGTCAACATCAGCTGACGGAACCATGATTCAGCTGCGGATCGAGTTGATCTTGTCAGCGAAGTGGTAAGCGAAACGCTCAGCAGCAACAGCGGGGCCACCTATATCGGTGGGAAGATGGTTCACACACTTACGGCCAAGAAGATGGTTCGCAATACGAAACATTGTCGTTCGAGGCGGATTCAACTTCTTTACTGTAGAACGCACCTTTCATAGGGGCCAATGTCCGGCAGTACTGATCACGTAACTCAGTATAGGAAAGACGGTGGTCGTTGCTCCTGCTACGTTGCCACGTGCGCAGACGGACCTGACGTTTCAGCTCATCCAGTTGCCGACACCACCACGGAGTATGTGATCCTTCAGCAGCTGCACAAGTGGAGACAGGACAGCTGCGAATAGTAGTGATCGTACAAACCGCCTACGTCACAGACAGGTTGAGTAAAGAAATCGCACCCACATAGGTCCTTTGTGAAGTTGGTGTTGTCGTTTAGGCGGATGACGCTTATCGCGTTTTGAAAACAAAGGCTCTTTTGTGCACTTGGGGATTGATTGTGTTTTTGTATAAATTAGGTAGTATCCTAGCTCAACATTTGTTTAAACAAACGTTTAGTCGTGGTTTGAGCAAACAAAATGGTGTTTATTGCATTTTGCCCTGAAACCCTTCATATATATGCATATATATATATATAAACTTTCTTAAAAAGAGTTTAAATTGGTAGTTATATGTATGTTATGTGTATGTATGTATATATATATATATATACACATATATATATGTATATATATATATGTATATATATATATATACACATACATACATACATGCATACACACACATATGGTGTTTAGTGTGCCGTTGATCAGAGTTTATATGGTCAGCTGAATTAGTGGTTATTATTAATGTTATCATTAATACAGTTCTGTTCTTTACAGCGACCGCCTATGGCAACGGTGTTTACTTTGCTGTGAGCTCAGAGTATTCGACACGAGACACCTACGCAACTCCGGATGTGTATGGAGAGAAACGCGTCTACAAGTCCCTCGTGCTGACCGGCGATTACACTAACGGCCAATCAACTTTCCGTGTTCCGCCAGACAACCCGTTTGCTCCCGGCCTGAAGTACGACACGGTCGTTAACAATGTGAACTCTCCCGACATATTCGTCGTTTTCTTGGATAACCAGGCTTATCCTGAGTATCTTATTACATTCTTGTGAGGCTGGGTACACACCAGAGGAGAGCTTGCTGTCGCTTTACGTTGAAAGATAGACTTAGATTTGCTAGTTATTATTATGCGGTAGATGGTCTTAGGAATTCACGTTGACCAACTAAATAAGTAGACGACCGGCCAACTTCTCAAACACAGGACTATTGCATTCATATCAATGAATGACGAACTCTCACAGTCTCTGACCTCTACCTTGTATGACCTCTTATCGTCGTTAATCGATTACCTTAACATTTCCAAGATGGCTACATTTATCATGACTGCGTCATCTTAATATCTCTACCGTTTCCATTTATTTTACGCTCTGTCTGTTTAATGACATGTTTGTCTTTCTTTTTTTCACTTATTTTCTCAAAACGTGAACATTATACTGCCTATTTAAATGCCTTGCGAGAATATATATGTATATATATCCCAATAATTATACACATTGCTTGCTTTGTAGTAGGCTTCTAAATTGCAGTTATAGCTTTACCATGATGACATCAGTTACAATCATTATCTGTTACTGCATATATCGCCTTCTTCGATGTTACAGTAGGGATTAATAGATCACAAGACATAGACGTTATATGGTATAGCTGCAGTTGTTGGAAGTGTCTCCATTTTGACTATCTGTGAAACAGCTGTATGCAGTATTTACTGGATGAAGGGCAGAAGACGTAATATCATACATTGTATGTAACCATGCATGGATACATTCATGTCGGCATCTTGCCAAGTATACCTGACGTGTTGCATTAATTTACTCAAAGAGAAACTCTACTATTACCATGTGCGACTATATTTAAACACACGACTATGAGCTACGTTAATATACGCTATATACCGACGGTTAAACGTATCCATATATCTGAAGCTTATCCGCAATTAATTTTTGTTAGTATCAGCATTATA
This sequence comes from Escarpia spicata, assembly GCA_963995525.1. Classification (NCBI taxonomy): domain Eukaryota; kingdom Metazoa; phylum Annelida; class Polychaeta; order Sabellida; family Siboglinidae; genus Escarpia; species Escarpia spicata. The sequence continues at coordinate 17,875,861 of OZ023206.1, forward strand.
TTTAATTTGATGTTTTTTGTTACAAACGCACGGGCTCAAACCAAAAATGGATGCCCACGGATCGACCCCAATAGTTTATACTTGTTGCAACAAGTATAAACTATTGGGGTTTTGATCGTAAAACTATGCTGAATATTGTAAACTATATCTGTTTTAGCATAACCACCGCAACATTTTTGTTTGTGTAACTACATTAAAATATAATTTGCCCTTTTCTGGTGTATTGATAGACCCTAATTATGAATATCGATCTTGTCGCTCAACTTGCAATGTAAGCATGGTTTTCGAGTCGAAGCATTAATAAAGTTCAAATAGCATTGATATGACAACATTATGATGGTTAGGATATAGTTTATATATATAACATATGGTATTATATTTGTTTTGTCGTTGTTTGGTAATGTTATTGTAACAAAAATTTCTTGTTAATCACATACGCCAATATTATATCATATTACAATATTCCTCCTGTAAACCGGTGATACGTCTGCTTGATAACTATTGGTGGTGGGAGATTGAGTAGAACGTCCAGATGAGTAAGTATATGGTATTAGACGGAGACAGTTATGCTGATGTGGTCGTACATTATAACTATGCGTAACTTGCTGAATGTAACTGCATATGGTTTGACAGCTTTCACCAGGGCTTCACAGTTGTACTCGTGCTTGGAGTTTTCTCTGAATAAATGATGAAGGTGCACTGCAAGTGTGATGGTGCGTTGTTTAATAAATGTATACATTATTACCATTCCACGTGTGTGTACAAGTTCGTAATCGTTGTGGAAAAGCAATTAAGTATTATCTTTCTAATATGTACACCTATATCAAATGCCAATAACATAATTAGGGTCTTGTCATTTATTTTGCGACAGGCCCATATTTGATCTTATTGTAGACAGAACAGTAACACATTTTTGGACATCTGGCAACAATTATAACACACTAAACAAATACTTGTACTCTTAAGATGCATTCTTAGTTAAACTACCACCTTTAACTGGTTTTAAGACAGTGTACGTACAACGTGAACAATATTTACTTATTTAATCATATACTCCTTACCTATGTATCACTGTTGTATTTTATATGCTACTGGATAAATTACGCCTTTGCAAAATTACCGGTCGTCAAGTCCGGCTGTATAATACTATTTGTTGAGTATGGCACGAGGATGCAATTGTTCGTATTTTGGACGATCTCAGAATCCAACTTCAAGTATCTGCTAGCTTACACCCACGCACGGGGCAACACACCAACGTCAACTGTTATCATAACTACAGTAACTTGATCTTAAATTCATGCCCGCAGACGATATCATTTTTGTTGCGCCAATTACATCACAACATGCAGCCAATAACAATTTCCCGGGGAATCAAACGTGACGCTACAGTGGCGCCCTCTGGAGAATGTCTCACCATTCAATTTGTCCTGTGAAAACAATTACTCTAACTTTGCGCATTTGTAGATAACTGTGAAATAGTTTACCATTACGCTTCACAGGCAATGAGTCTCACGAAGCAAAGTAATGAACAGAGAAATAGGCGAGTGAACCTAGACACCTGGGAGGAGATCGATGCACTTACGCAGCGTCCAAAGTTAATTTGTTGTACCAACGAAGACAGTCTCCAACAGAAACATCCATTTCCCCGTTTGGTTTGTTCCATTGATGGCGATAGTAGTTAGCTGTTGATTGATCCGTGTCTCCAGCATTGACGCGATGGCACTAAAGCTGTGCCTTCTGGGTTTACGAATCTCAAGACCTGTAGAGTTGGCCACCAGCCCAACACGGCGCCACATTTCATCCCACCCTGATATGATGGTCCTGCAGTCCCGGCGTGATGGGCCCCGATTGCGTGATTTTTTTTCGTAGATGGCCTCCGGGTAATTACCATACTATGGGAGGAGTTTACTTATTTTATAGATGCGCATGCGTGTGAGGCTTACTGCGTGACGCAGCAACGCGTACGTTGATATACTTGACACAATGAAACCGTTATACGGGTATATAAATTGAAAAATGCTTACGATTGCGAGTCAGTTTTCATTGAATGGTAATTTTTTTTTATAATTTTTCTTTATTTTATTTATTATTTATATTTTTTTCCTTTATATCTAGAATTGATAATTTTTTCACAATTTTAAAAAAAATTAGACATTATAATTATTATTTATATCTTATTGTGAATTGATTATTTGATCAAGCTGTATAAATGTTGCTGTAGGAATGTGTGCATGTCTGAGTGATGGCCCATTGAAACATCAGATATTATACGTGGCATGGTCACCATCATGAAGTAAAGCTTTTACTTATTTTATTATGGCTAACTAAAACCAGGCTGCCCCAAAACAGTTGGAGAAGATCAACAACCGTTGAATTAAAGAAGATTTATAGAACCTGGAATGAAGCGTTGGATTTAGTTTGTCACATGGAGAAAGAGTAAGGCGTATTCTGAACTATACAAGAAAGACATTTTAAGTATTGTTTGTTAAAAACCACCATTCCAGCTGCCATATCTCCCTATAATTATTGGTATTCTATATCCACATTGGCAAGGAATAGCCTGTAAGCATTTACACGCCATATAGTTACCTATAGTTAACAATAGCACTGTTGCATATCAGGACAGTATGCTGTAAATGCCGTTTGCATGCGGGCCGTTTAATAAATTATATCAACGCACGCGTCGCTGTGTCACACAGTAAGCCTCACACGCATGCGCATCTATAAAACAAGTTAACTCCGCCCATAGTATGGTATTTACCGGGAGGCCACCTACGAAAAAAAATCACGCCCCCCGCCCCACCCGTTCTTCCGGTATCATTATCTGACAACGGAGTGGTGCTAAAGTTCCGGCTCAGCCCACCCAATATTAATTTCGTCCCTGCGCCTATGACTGAGAAGATGATTGAAGGGGGAAGGAAAGTGGAAGCGAACGTAGAGGAATATCGATAGAGTAGTGTTGAAGGGAGAGTATTGAGATCAGGGCAAAAGTGTGGGTTTGAGCAGATATGAAGAGGCCGGGAGGGAGGGCGTGAGAGAGGGAGGGAGGAAGAAAGGGAGGGAGCTATGGAGGGAGGGAGGGATGGAGGGATGGAGGGAGGAAAAGACGGACGGATAGACGAGCGGACGGCCGGACGGACGGACGGACGGACGAGCGGTTAGACGGAAGGACGGACGGACAAATAGAGACACGTGGACAGATAGAGAGACATAGAGGCATAGAGATGGGAGAAGAAGGTGCGCAGGGAGGGAAATGGGTTTGGTCAACATTGTCACATTTTACTTAGGATTATTGAACATTGGTCGTATTGACATTTAAGTTCTTGTGAATGAGCAGACACGTACACGATAACACCAATAACAATTCTATTAAATAATAAATGACCAATCACTTAAGTGGCGGGATGAACCATTGCGTTCGACTGACATCGGCTGGTCTCTGTGGTCCTATGTTCGTTGACCCGGCGCCTTGTGTACACGCCTCGTGTCCGCCGCGCACCGCGTCAGTTCGTGTCGACGGACTTTGCCGCTTCGCTGTAGTTTCCCACCGAGTGGCTTCTCCTCCAAGAACAGTTTGTCGCCGTGGACATCGAGTGTCAGGTTTCGTACGATGGCAGGACACGCTAGCAACTCATAGAACATGTCGGGCGGCGATGTCGACTTAGCGCTCGAACAGAGCTGCGATCTTTATTTGTTCGTCGTCAACACAGTTATCATGGGAACGCTCATCGTTATTGGTATCATCGGCAACAGCCTTGCGTTCCTCGTTTTTTGGAAGGACAACATCAAAACAACGGCGTCGTTTCTTTTCCAGAGTCTCGCGGTAGTCGACTCGGCATTACTGCTGCTTGCAATTCCGATCTTCCCAATACCGTCGTTCCTCGTCTATATGGGCTGGCTGAAGGCGTACGGGGAGATATTCCCGTACACACTCGTGTTCATATTGCCTCCGGCGCTAATAGCTCAGACAGCCTCTATATGGGTAGTCGTGCTGGTCGCCGCCAACCGCTACATCGCCGTGTGTTTTCCGCTGAAGGCGTTGACATTGTGCACCATTTCGAAGGTTAAGAAAGAGTTGGTCTGCGTGCTTCTATTCGCTGTCCTGTACAACATCCCGAGATTCGCCGAGTACCATATCATATATGAATCGCACGACAACGGCACGACGTACACAAAAATCGTGCGCACAACGAATCTCGGGTCGGATAAGCTATATGACACTGTCTACGATAATGCGTTGTATTGCACAGTCCTCCTGGCCCTGCCCATATTCATCCTGACGGTGTTGAACATTCGCCTGATGAAAGCTCTGAAGGCGAGTCGACAGATGCGGATGGAGGAGATGTTGAATCGTCGCCATCAGCAAGACAATAGTGTGACATTCGTTCTCATCACCGTCGTCGTCGTCTTCATCATTTGCCAGGTTCCGGCGCTAGTTGGCAAGGTGTTGTTGAACGTGACATCGAAAGACGAGAAATTATGCGACGGCTACCAGTTCTATGTAGTAAACATAGCAGATATGCTCGTCTTACTAAACTCGGCCGTCAACTTCGTCATGTACGCCGCCTTCAACAAACGTTTCCGACACGTGCTGATCCAGACCGTGTGCGGATGCTGTGTGTTGGCAGTCGACAGACGGAAGGGCAATTCGACGGGTAGACTTCCCCAGGTGAGAGTCATCAACAACGGTACTGCCAGTACAGAGAATGACAATGACAGTTCCGTCGAAGATACTTACCTTTAGATGCATCGATTGCAGCCGGTTTCGTGAAACATTCATGTGACAAATACCCCCATTCACGCTCGTTCGAACGCACACAACAACGGCAAAGCTCGCTCACTCACTCCCTCCCTCCCTCCCTCCCTCCCTCCCTCCCTCCCTCCCTCCCTCCCTCCCTCCCTCCCTCCCTCCCTCCCTCCCTCCCTCCCTCCCTCCCTCCCTCCCTCCCTCCCTCCCTCCCTCCCTCCCTCCCTCCCTCCCTCCCTCCCTCCCTCCCTCCCTCCCTCCCTCCCTCCCTCCCTCCCTCCCTCCCTCCCTCCCTCCCTCCCTCCCTCCCTCCCTCCCTCCCTCCCTCCCTCCCTCCCTCCCTCCCTCCCTCCCTCACTCACTCACTCACTCACTCACTCACTCACTCACTCACTCACTCTCTCCCTCCCTCACTCACTCACTCACTCACTCACTCACTCACTCACTCACTCACTCACTCACTCACTCACTCCTTCACTCACTCACTCACTCACTCACTCACTCACTCACTCACTCACTCACTCACTCACTCACTCACTCACTCACTCACTCACTCACTCACTCACTAACTCACTAACTCACTCACTCACTCACTCACTCCTTCACTCCCTCACTCCCTCTCTCACTCACTCACTCACTCACTCACTCACTCACTCACCCACTCACCCACTCACCCACTCACCCACTCACCCACTCACTAACTCACTCACTAACTCCCTCACTCCCTCACTCCCTCACTCCCTCACTCCCTCACTCCCTCACTCCCTCACTCACCCACTCACTCACTCACTCACTAACTCACTCACTCACGCGCGCGCGCGCGCGCACACACACACACACATATAAATATATAACAATATTCATAAATATGGATTTTAACTTATTTTAAGTTTGTCATGTAGTTACTACTACTGGTTCTTATTTATACTATTATTTGTATAAGAAGAGTGTCTGCGTGAATGGTTAACTGTCTCTGCCTTAACTGAAACTGAGTAGTCTTTGTCGCTAAATGGACGCCCTTTGCCCCACACTACTCTTCAACAACTATTAAATAGCATATTATTTGGTATCATATGTTAAGTAAATGTTCGCGTTGAAGTTTACGTGAAGTTTTGGTGCGACTTTTAGGTTTAAACCATGTAATCAGGTTTTGGTAATCTACTACATAAATATCTGCTTAGGTTTCTGCGTGTCTTGTGTGTCTTGTGTTACCTTATTACAATCGCACCAGTGCCAGTGGGACGATCAGAACGACATTGTGTTCAGTAATCCCGTAGGCCAGCCTAACTGACATGGTGTGTTGCGCAATCACTGCAAAACCCTTTCTACAACTACTCTTCATAGATTTGTTGCAACGCTTTCCGTAATAACACAATTTGAACAATCGTAGGAGATGTCTGTAAGATAGGAACCTAGGCGACGTAATATTACTAAAGAAACTATGTATTAAGAAGGCGAACTCTGCTTAGACCGTTGTTGTTGTCTGCAGCGACGCGTTGAGGATGGTTGCAACTCGCTAAGCAGCAGACGTGTTGACAACAGGAACAGGACGAATGCGTGGGACTGAAATATTGTAGGCATCTTAGCATGCCTATTGGGATAGTTTTAATTTTTTTATTTCGTTCGGGGGGTAATATTTAAAAAGAATATTTTCATAGGGATCTTCCAGGCTCAATATTTTTTTTAAACTGTACTATTAAAAAAGCATTATAATGTACCCAATGAAAGGGTCCTGGACAACATAAGTACTCTAATTAACTTTTAATGAAAACAAAACATAAAGCTATAAGGATATCCTTTATGCGGAGCATTTTTAATTTTGAGTACCAAATATACATTTAGAACGGCACACACACACACACATACACATACACACACACACACGCACGCACGCACACACACACACACACACACACACACACACACACACTTGCACATACACACTGCAATGAAAGCATTTAATTGTATTGAATGTCACTTGATCATTAATTTAAAATCCCAAATTGTTCGACATCGTGATGAGATACAATGACACAATAATTATTTCATGTATTTGCCTATCTCAGTTTTCCTAATTAATGCTTTAGTTTCAAGCGAAATTCACGCGATTCAATACTACTGTTATTTCGTGTGATTTTAGCTCAAAGTTGTTTTCTAAATAAACGTTGTTCACCATTATAATCATGAGCACATTAAATGTATTTCTTATATACGTATATCAAACATTATATTGGAAAACATAGACGTGTCTACACAGCACCATAAGCGAGGCCACAACTGATGCATCAATACTAGAGCAATACCGCACGCTCTGTGGTTTCTCGTACAGTAAAGCGACTTGGCCGATTTGTATGATATCTTGCATAGGAACGCAAGCAAACATTTAGGCCTACTATTAAGGTCTACCATACTGTCATATCAAAAATATAACTAAATCTGAAGTAACACGTACGAATTATTAAGTAGATTACTACAAATAGAACTGTTTTGTCATCGGCTATTATGATGTTATAACATAATAAATGCAATTTTAGCTTTCGTAAGAAACTCATAATCTAAAGTTTGCGTTTTAATATAGATTGTGTGTGGATTGGATGGTCACGTATACCGGTTCCGAAAATATTCTTTTGGACAAATCTAAGAGGTGTACTATATCATTAATTAGGAACACTAAAACAGGCAAACTTAGTTTATATATGTTTTGCTTGACAACGGTTTCTAAACAGTATGTTGTCCAGACCTAAGATTAAGGTACTCTGATAAAGGACTTCCTGATAATATCGTCATCAACAGGTCAACCATACGGAACGCCAAACATTAAACTGCTGACCATGTCTGCATTTTCTGTTCTAAGTGACCTTTCTTTATATGCCATGTAGGTTCCGCTATAAAAAAAACTTGCACTATCCAAACGCAATCAACTACATTTTATACACCCTTGTTTTGCAATAAAAGGATGCTCTCTAAACTTACGATAACTTCCTGTTCTTCCGGTGAAGAACATCTTTATCGACATTAGGCCTTATATGCAGATGCGTTGTACAAAATAAGCGTAAAGATGTCCAACACAACAGAATGGTTCCAAGCATCCAGATCGCGACTCCCTTACCGATCCCGATCACGCCTCGCAATCACTTTGCTTGCTGAACAATCGAACTGATCGCTCGGCGCGATCGGGATCGGGAAATGAGCCCAGATCGGGGCGCTCGCAAACATTCTCTATTGCTGTGATGACTATCCCGATCCAAAGCCGCTGTGGGAGGCAGAAAATAGGAATACAGGAGTAGCAAATTCACCAATCAGCCCTTTAGGTCGCCAACATATAAGAAAGTTTTCATTTTCACAAAGGACTGTAAATGAATGGAACAGATTACCTGCTGATTGTGTGGGTGCTAGTAGCGTGAATATATTTAAAAATAAAATCGACACATACCTCAGACGGGCGGGATACACATAGATAAAAGGGTCGGACTCTCGATAAGCCAAGGCTTCCTTGTCCACCTGCTACCTAGAGTTAATTCTCTGGGTGGCAATCTTGTTAAATCTTGTTAAATCTGGTTAAACATCAATCCGCTGATTATGTTGCATTTTCTTTTCGGAGCGAACGTTACTTTTTTCCATACCAGGTTCAGCCATATTAACAAGCTAACCAAAAGCCACTTACGTGATTGTAATGTATGGGCACCTAGATATACAACCGGTTTCAGTCTCAAACGTCAGAGGTGCCCTTGTCACGTTAAATTATATACAGTGTGTACTAGTATAATTACTATTGTCGGCTTTACGCTGTTTGACATTTTAAATTATTGATCAAACGACATACGGTACAACAAAATGCAATATCAGCTACAGCGTGACATTTCATAATTATTGGTTACGCCCCATAATTGGCATTAAATCACCAAAAACAATTTCGAAGGCGCCGGACGAAGTGAATCCACCAATGTGTATATATATCCAGTTTCATTTGTCCAGCTGCTCGGTGTCGCGGGTAGAGCGAAAAATAAGCGTGTCCCCAACTGGGGCTTCAGTACTTGAGCAATACCACACGCTCTGTGATTTCTCTTACTGTAAAACGACTTGGCTGATTTGTATGATATCTTGCATGGGAACGCAAGCAAACATATAGGCCTACTGCTAAGGTCTACCATACTGTCATACCAAAAGTATAACACAATCTGAAGTCATACGTACGAATTATTAAGTAGATTACTACAAATACATTATCATTTTCACCAACTATTTTGTCATCGGCTATTATGATGTTATAACAAAATAAATGCATTTTTAGCTTTCATAAGAAACTCATGATCTAAAGTTTGCGTATTAATATAGATTGTGTGAGCTTTGGGTGGTCATGTATACCGGTTCCGAAAATATTCAAGTTCTTATATAGCGCAGTATCCAGTCCTCAGGACTGCTCAAAGCGCTTTACACTTTACTCCCTGGCAGACCTGTTCAATCGAACACCATCTCCACTTCTCTGGGAAACATTCAGCCACGCTGCACAATTAATGCGCGAAGTCTATTCGTACACAAATATCCACAACTGTCTGTAGCAAGGTACTCATTCATGCAGCTGAGGGAACTGAAGAAACATGTAATTAGGTTCGACACCGCCGCACATGATTCGAACCCGGGTTCTCTCAGTCGAGAATCCGAAGCTCTAGCCGCTACGCTACTGCGCTCCATAACGACGAACTTAGGACTTTGGAGTCCTGGCCGTTATCAGTGAAACACGACACATCCTGCCACTTTTGTAACGAGTCATTTATTATTTACTATTACTCTTGCTACATCCCTGCTCTATTTAGAATGGCATTTTGAATCCGCAGTAAGTGCCACAATGTTTGACAACAAATGCACCATTAGATTAATAGTAATTTCATTGAAAAATCAATGTTAATGCCTCGACTAGGCGCTAGCTGCTAGAGTAACGAAATAGTTTACCACAAGCCGCGAATGAAACAAAACGCTATATAATTAATGGTGTGTCTTCAATGTTGACCTGGCCTGACAGCAAACCATCGAACCATACATTCACATAGGCTATGTACCAGAAAAATGTACCCGAACTAAATAAATATAAGTATTAACATATTATAGTAATGCACACATGTACGCACTTACGCACGCACGATCACGCGCATTTCCTATAGATCAGGGGCCGGGAACCTGTTGGAACGGAGCGCCACAATAAGTGACTAGGGCTAGGTCAGCGAGCCACACATTTATTCTTATACATTTTGGCAATGCGTAAATAAATAGTTGTTATTATTATGAAACACCCGTGACTAATTTTGAACAATTTACTATTAAAATACACATTATTCCTGGTCCGCGTTGTCGTCATGCAACTGATATTTGACTAAGTGCTCCACGTCCAAGTTAACTTGGCGTGTGTGATGGTTTATGAAACTGTTCAGTCGGCAAATGCGTTTGGTTGCAAGATACACCTCATTGAATGTCACTTTGTGTGCCACAGAGCCAACCAAGTTACATTTTGGTGAACTCCATACGTACAGCGTCGACTATAACGGATTGTATAATAACAGCAAATACGAGCTCCGAGATCTCAAAAATAAAACGCCCTGCAAACTCCTGTCTCAGCAGCTCAACGATTGTTTCGTGCGTGTCTGTCCTTTCTGGTTCGTTTTCAGGAGTGTTGAGAAATACAGTAGTTGTGCATTGCACAATCGCAACTTGATCTCGAAAGCGAGAACGAATTGGAAGAAACGAACTAGAAGAGTTGTCTGTTTTTAAGTTCTCGTTCCTTGAGTTGACAATTCAGGAGATTGAAATGCGCCACGATGTCGACAAGAAATTGAACCCTCGCAGATGCACCTTAGCAATGTACGGTAGACACCTCGACTCAGCCAGTGAACGTCGCAGTAGTATTGGAGATATTAATATTGCGAACTTCACATCTTCCCGACAGCGACCAGTACATTTTGCATTTTCATAGGTTTGCTACATCTATAGGCTTTTTATGGTATAGATGAGCCAGTGGGCCTGACTAGATTCGCAGTGGCACTTGCATTGCATCGTGTCGAACCTTTCCAATCAGCGAAACAAATCCTTTTGTTCTTACTCCTACGGAAGGTGCACCATGTAAATGTATATATTGTCATCCCACGGGCCGTATTGTACGCAATCTCGTGTTTAGTCCGCGGGCCGCAGTTGGCCCGCGGGCTGCAAGTTGCCGACCCCTGCTATAGATGTATGTAAATGTTTGGGGTTTCCCCACATGTCGTTCTACTATGTCCAATGTTGAAAGCAAATCAAATTAAATATCAGTTAAATGTCTTTGGCATACTTTTTGAATACAAATAAAATAATCGAACATAGCAACATTCTTCTTTTATGATGATTCGTTGATGTCCTATTGTCATAATCATATACTTTTTAAAACTACGTTAACCATTATGATCACTTTGCTAACCAAACCTATTAAACCCAACTGACACCCATTCAACAGTCAATTGCAACAGTGGCTACAATCGTACACGACCCTACATAGCACCGGTTGTAGGTCAAGGATTTTATACTTATGACAGGTATGGATTTTAAAGTTTTTGCAAAATGAATCAACATCCACAGGTCTTTTATGGTTCGATAATATAATCGAGTTTCTGAGAAGAAAATGTTTTGTTGAAAATTGGCAATCGGGTAAACACAATCAAGTGAGCACGCATATGTGTAGTGGATTTTTCATTTGGATCGAAGATTGGGTCGGTAGGTATAGTATACTAACAGAAGTTGCAGCTAGTTGGCGAAACAAATTGAAGTCTTCTATAGCCCTGGCTACTTCTTACGCCGACTGAGCCGCCAAGATACTGGCCAGTGCGCGCTTAGGAACAACCACAAAACCGTCGGAAAAGGTTAGCTGCCCAAAATGAATGTATTTTATGTAAGAACAACGCTTGGGGTTTGACTTTGAGCATCCAAAAAATAAATGACCAAGCATTATTCATATGTAAAACTGTTGTCGGCAACAGCACAGCTGCTTAGAACTCGACTCGAACCTAGAAGTTGGGTGGACATGTTTGCCAATACATCAACCGTCGCCCATCCATGTCTACACCCGGCCCTGCTAGTCCCTGCTTCATCTAATCATCCAGAACAAGTTGTTACCGAGAACGACTATAGTCCGGCATTCAAATGCCCTTTTGAAAGTGTCCCGTACATCAGGGTCTGCACGATGTTTTTTTTTTAAATTGTTGTGACCTTCTAACCCTCTAGGTCAATAATCCGACAGATGCCACCCAGGCACCTTTAGCGTTTTTGTAGAAACCCATTAATGTGAAAATTAGGCATCGCCATTAAAATATGTACTACTTTTTTCGAATTACTTGAATTGTAAACATCCAAACAATCACAATGACAGGGTATCTGGGTATGATTACGTCAGAGAACAACTTATAGTATGCAAATTTGTCGCATGAATATGCAAATTAGATCTGAGCAGGTACTACTCAACGGACTGCCTTAAATGCCCCCCTCCCCATAAAAACATCCAAATGGTGCATAATTTGAAAACCCTAGATATTCACATCACAACGAGGCCTATCATAGAATCAGCGAAACTCCAAGGTCAAACAAGGACACCGTCACATGATAAATTTTGCAATCGTCTTAAAATTACAATGGTGGCATATATACTTTCTTTAATAACAAAATTGCCATGTCATATATTTTTTGGAAAGAGTACTTTCTACATGTGAAAATGAGGTACGATATGGAGCTATTACCCGGTATAATTAGTGTGGAGCTAAGGTCAAACAAGGTCACAGTGAATTGATGAGTAATCGAACTTTTGCAATACCGCCAACGTTATAAAGTTACAATGACTCTGAATCTACTTCATTTTATGAACACATTATACACACCGTGAAAGATCAATTACTTAAGATCAAAATGATATATGACTTGGAGGGGTCAGTTGATATATGACTTGGAGGGGTCAGTTGGTGGGGTTTGTGTGGAGCGACGATCAAACAGTATCACCGTAAAGTGATAAATGTTCCCGCAAACGTTATACAATATCAACGGTGGCTTATATACATTACCTACATACTCATGGCCATGTCATATACCTTTGAAAAGCCTTATCTCCCCGTAAATACGGAATACCACGGGGTTGTATCAAGTGGTGCATTAAGTGTGGAGTGAAGGTCAAGCAAAAGCACTGCTAAATGATGAGTGTTCAAAACCGTGCCATACGTTGTGCAATTACAATGTTTGCATATCTACTTTGTCTACCTACACTAGGCCATGTTATTCATATATGTGTACTGTATCCCCGTCAAAATGAGGCTTGGCATAGAGTTGTAAAGCGGTGGTCTAAGTGAGGAGTGAAGTTTGAAAGTGAAAGTTGAAGATCACCGTCAACAGATGTATCAACCAACATCACCGTCAAAAGATGCATCACCTCGTTTGATGAGTATGCATACACTTTTGTTGTTCCCCACATCATGAAGCACATAATTCATTCCAACAATATTGGCGTCGATCGGGACACGTACCTCACCAGCAAGATCAAATAATCCACAAGAGAGAAGCGTGGTAACGGGATTTTTTAGGAAAGTAACATGGAAAAACAAGGTGCCAATAAACTGGAAATACTTCCATCGCGATGTTACCAACACACAGGAGCAATTTGTATTTATCTCCATTAAGGTTGCAAAGCTCCACTATCTAGGTTGACAGGAAGTCAGAAACCTCAGCAGTCGTCAGTAGGTGCTACTATGACATGTAACATCCAGTGTCACCATGGAGAACCTGGCGCGCAACTGTTGATCCTTGCGCAAAATGCTTTATGGAAAAGGGATCAAAGCCGTGCATGATTCGCAATGTGTTTCTGATCGTTAGGAGTTATGAGCTAGTCACGTTGACATCCAGCTGCATACATTTGGATAGCCTTTGGGTCAGGCAATAACGTTAGTCATCTTAATGCAACGGCGTCCGTCATGTTCTGGGAAAAGACCTGTCCACGACTTTGCTAGTTGTCAATAGCATGGGAAACTTAACTTCACACATCATTTGGATCTGGATTCGCGACATTTCAACTCCTGGAACGCATCACTATTTCCCTCTGTAACTAGAGTTGCAGCGTGCGTGGTCTCCGTTATCGAGACAATGAGAAATATATTATGTCAAAGGAATAATTTCACTAAGTATTGTTTCAGTGTCGGTCGCATGCTGCGAGGTAATGAAAAAACACTACATGGAAAGAAAGTATTTATATATACATATATATATATATATATATATATATATATATATATTATGTGCACTTTCGCGTGGCAGACGTGATGCAGTTCGCGTCTGTTTCGCTTGTGCCATTCCGCACGAAATGTACCATCACAGTTCCTTTGTAGAATTGGAATAAATAGATATTTAAATCAATTAAAATATTTAAATGAAAAGATACATGTATAATTAAAATATCCATATGTTAAAAAATATATATAAAATAATCGTTAAAAAGTCAGTAGAAATTGCACTAAAAAGTAATAAAAATGTAAATAAATAATTTAAAAAGGACAATTCCATGGATTCATATGATGCTTTCTTATTTTGAAATGGCCAGCCCCAATTGTCGCCACTGTTCACGGTCGAGTGCGCGCAGAGCGTCGACATCGACACGGCAACGTAGCGTACGCCGCATGCGTCGCAGGTCCGCGCTCAACGCTGTCGGCAGAGTCCATGTATGGTGACACCAGTGTCCACGGCGAAATAGTTGTCGATCGCTTGCTGAGCGGGTGCATCGGGTGACATACGGAGCACGTGCCCGAATAGACTTTATCTTGCAGTTATGACGGTTTAGCTGATGGGACGGCAACGGTGGTACAGTGCCTCGTTGGAAATGCGATGTGGCCAACATATGCCGATGATCTGGCGTAGATGACGACGGTGGTACGCATCCAGATGATTTAGTTCTGATTTCGTGAGTCCCCATGTACCCATGTTGTACGTCAGCACGGGCACAACGAAGGATGCGTATAGCCGTAGCCGCAGCTGTAGAGAGATCTGTGATCGCCTAAACCACAGTGTCCACAGCTTGCGGAAGGCGACGTTGGCCAGCTGCTTTCGGCGAGCGACGTCTTCGGCTTCACCGAGGAGCGATCCAAACTTGCGTGTCATACGCCACTCTTCCTGAATGTGGTCAGTGTGTCGGCTGATACTAGTTCGTTCTGTTTTCGACGCGTTGATCGTCAGCGACCACTCCGCCAAGCAAGCTGGCGCGATGCGCTCGATCTCGTCGAGGAACGAACGAGAAGAGCTGACGAAGTCCGTGTTGTCAGCGTACTCGACGTCCAGCGGTAGGGTGGCATAGGCTGGTGGACGTGTCGGGAGGCGCGAACGAAGGTCACAATGAATAACACCGGGCTGAGGCTGTCGCCTTGCGGCGTCCTGATGGATGTGGCGAATGAATGACAGTCGCCTGTTGAGAGACGCGGCTCGAACGACGTGGCGGCGAGTAGGAAGCGAATCATCCGCAGTTCCGACTCGCCGAGGAATGTTTGTAGCGTATCAAGCAGCTTGTCGCGACGTATGGTGTCGAAGGCGCGACTCAGGTCGATGCCGAGGAATT
Organism: Escarpia spicata; assembly: GCA_963995525.1. NCBI lineage: Eukaryota > Metazoa > Annelida > Polychaeta > Sabellida > Siboglinidae > Escarpia > Escarpia spicata. The sequence goes on from OZ023206.1 coordinate 17,891,205, forward strand.
CGATTGATACGTGCTGACGCTGCGCTTTAGCACAGAGCCAACGATACCCGAAGACTACGTCGGCCGTGCTGCATCCGCGTCGGAATCCCGACTGCGACGGCGACAGGTAGTCGTCAACTTTCGGCGCGATCCTCGATAGAACGATGAGAGACAGTGTCTTTCGGAGTACTGATAGTAAGACTATCGGACGCACACTCGTTATTGGACCTATTGGTTTGCCCGGCTTCTGTATTAATACGAGCACACCTTTGCCTAGGTCGAGCGGTTCGTGTTTTTCCAGCACATCGTTGAAAATGCTGGCAATCGTGTCTGCTAGCAGGCCAGCCGTGCATTTGAAAAATTCGGCCGGTATGCCGTCTTGCCCGCTGGTTCGGCCGCTGTTCAATTTCCCGATCGCTCGCTTGACTTCTTCGGTTGTGATTGGGTCTGCCAGTCGCGATGGTCTTCCGGTGAAGGCGGGCAGTTCTTCTACGGCTTCGTCGCTGAACTGGCGGCTGAAGTGTTCGGTGACCCGCGCGTTCAGTTCGGCTGTGTTACAGATAACGCGTCCAGCGTCGTCGTGGATCGTTAGCTTGACGGCAGGTTTCCTCGTCATCTCATGAACGGCACGAAACATTTTTGCGCCATCGTGGAGACGTTCAACTTCTGACGCTAGCCTGTCTAGTCTCGCTGAGGCGTTATCGCAAGCTTTTCGGCGCATAGCGTGCAAGATTGTGTTGCGCTGTCGCTTCAGTTCGCACCGGCGGATGGCGTTTGCATATATGCATATGTATGTATGTATGTTTGTATCACATACGGAATATCGGTCCAACAGCTACACACGTCTGAAATTGTTTTACACGATCATTTCCTCTCGTCATTGAGTCCAGTGATTCGCCAATTGGCTTTACACTAATACATCTCTTCGGGGGAGGGGGAACATAGTTTAATTTTCTAGGGACATATCACATTCTGATTCAACTTTCTGTCATAGTTGACCGACTCCACCACTTTAGGCGTCGCAGGGCAGAAAAGGGCCGCTCGCAAGCAACGCTTCCGACTGGTGTAGTGAGGAAGATGTTTACGATCTTGCTGATGACGGCAAATGTTCGACCACACGCCGAAATTAGTTCACAGACGACGGTCGAGAAACTTCAGGGTCATCGTACCTCTTTCGCCACTTTGCGATTTCCACAGGAAGCTCGTTTTGTTCAACCGAACTGAAATACCTACTGTAATACTCAGTTAGTCCTGTGTCATCTAGTTTCTGTAGGTTGGACGGCAGGAGGTTTTGAGCTGCAGTGAATCCTTGGTGGTAATTAGAAAATCGTTCAGCCAACTCGTAAAGGCTTCATCAATAAATGGGTAAACATATTGATGAGATAGTAGTCAGCTGTTGACTGAACCGTGTTTCCAACATTGGCGCGATGACGCTGAAGCTGTGCCTTCTGGGTTTATGAATCTCAAGACCTGTAGAGTAGGCCACCAGCCCAACACGGCGCCATATAGCAGTATTGCTGTGCTTGAAGGAACTAATTTCAAAGCGACATTGGCGAAAAGTGAGCGACCCGATTTGTATGAAACTTTCAGGGTGTTTTTACTAAATACACATCTGTAACTACTACCCAAACTTCAGCAGAAAACTTCATTAAACTACAACAAAGATATAAGTATCAGAACATATCGCATATTTACTGGTCATAAACAAAATAAATAACTCGCCTAAAATTTTGACATTTCGACAATGGCGTTCTCCGTCATCTTGGCTCCAAGAAAAATATGGCATCTCCGTAATACGAAGAACACGAAGCTCATAAAAGGAGATTCCCTGGGCCTCATGAGCAGAAAAACCCTAGTGTGTACAAACGTGAACCGACCTACCGACGCGCCCTTTGCGGATTCGCAGGTCCCTAACCATGCGTGTCTCGATTGTAATTTGATAGTCCCGCGTACACACGCGGGAAATTATGAATTCACTTTGAGCTGCCCGCAAGCGGCAGGTTGATTATGAATGGTTCGGTCAAATCAACGCAATATCCAGGTTACCGTTATGGACAGATAATGGGCAGTGCAAACTAACAGGAAATCATTCGGGATTTTGAAAGATGACCGTTATATTAAGGTTATCGTTATGGATGGGTGGCCGCGAAGACAGCTTTTGTTGTAATAGCAATGACATCAGTAATATATATTTTTTTCTCCTCCTGATTCCCTGTCGTCAGGGCTGAGGCTGGCCTTGGATCCGTTCCTCGATTTCAATTATCTTTTTCTTCCTCTTATTTTTCCTCACTTACCTTGCACTACTTTCTCTGCCAACTGTCTCCATTCCCCTCTATATCTTGCTCTCGTTCTCCACCTTCTTCTTAAGACTTTCTTTTACTCCAACCTCCACCCTCAATTTCTCCATTCTTCGTTTATCAGTTCTCTTCACTCCCGCAATTCTTCTTACCCAGTTGTTTTCACAAACCTGCACCCTCTCTTGTTGTTTCTCGGTCAGTGCCATCGTCTCTAGGTAAAGGTCAGTGCCGGGGTAACACATGAACATAGCACCTTTCTTTTGAGTTTACGTGATATGCACCTGTCTGCCACCACACCATCAACTTTCCTCCAAGCGTTTGCCCCTGTTTTTATCCTCCTGCGAATTTCAGTGTCTGGGTTACCGTCCCCGCATATTGCTCCACCCAAATATACAAAACTATCTCTTTGTTTTAATTTCTTCCCCACCAGGTGTATTTCCAGCTCTTCGTTTTGTTGCCCCACCCAAAGTATCTCCGTCTACTCCAAACTAGCTTTCAGCCCATGTCTGTTGAACATATGCTTCCACTCTGTTAGTTGTTCTTGGAGGTCTGGTTCCCCGTCCGCCACCACTGCCAGATCGTCTGCATACAGTAGCTTCGGGAGGTTATCTCTCCTATCAGTCTTTCTGCTTATAAGTACCTGCGATAAACAACAGAGGGCTGAGGGTGCTCCCCTGTCTCAGGCCAACATTTACTTCAAACTCTCCTGACACTCCCGGTCCATACAATACCCTGTTATTTGTTTTTTATATGTCCCTTTTACCATCGTGACCTCCGCCTCTGGGACCCCAATCCACCTCAGTGTCCCCAACACCATCGCTCTTGGTACAGTACCAGATGCTTTCTCCAGGTCTATGAATCCTACCGCCATATCTTCTTGTCCCTCCAATTTCTTAATTTTTAATCAGTAATATAGTTTAGACAAAAAGGGCACTTTTAAACTAAACGGACACTTTTTGTATTTTTGCTGGGGCAACTGCCTCCACTGCCCCCCGTTAGCTACGGCTCTGGTTTGGCACGTAGACTCATGGACTGTTGCCAGTGGCATGTGTAAGATCTCGGAACGGAAGCCAGAAGCATATGAAGGATACAAGTTTATTACAGCAAAAAGTATTTTCTCAGAGTCAAAGGGGTCAAGGCTCGACTCCTAAATACGCAACCAGCTAATGCAATTCCGTACAGCTTGTCGCAATATTCAAGTATTTTACCAGTCTACAGTAACTAAAACATGACAGAATCCTCGTATTGGTGCCCAAGCAAGTCAGCATCACTATTGTGCTCCGAGACCTGCATTGACTGCCTGTTTAGAAGCCTGTTCTATTTATTAGGTCCAGGTACTCATGCACAGGGCTGTCAACAACTGTTGGCCGGTGTATCTTCATAAACTCTTCTCCGCCGCGTGTCTACTAGGTCGCTCCCCGAGTCGTGTCCGTCAATCCCAAGCCTAATCTCTAGAGGCTTCATTTCGGTCGCGAGCTCCCTCTAAGAACGAGAACTTTAAAATAGATACCATTTAAAGTATTCCATAAGCGTCTAAGAAGAACTATTTTTAACCGATGAAAGTAATGATAATGAGTGAGTTTTATTGATCCGCGTTTTCTCGCGGTGCATTATTGATAACATTTAATACGTAATCAAATGAATGCACGTTCTGACATCGGAGGCAAGTCCACTGACCATGACGGGGGTAGTCGTTGGATGTAATGTCATAGCGGTAGGGTGTCATCGGGAGATTTACATATTAGCAGTGGATAGTGGGTGAACTATTCTGGCTAAAGAGAAACCCGAATGTAAGGCAACATCAACCTTCTAAAATATTGCTAAGATTGAAGTCACATCGTGCCTACCGTTTGCAAGCCCTTCTATAAAAAAGTCAGTGACAGGAGTCACAGGACCCGACGACCAAAAAACTCTCCCCGGTTTATTCAATCTACTATAATAGGTATTATACAGACGTTGGGCATTGAATAAATTGCTCGAGCGCTCGTCGCCCGCCCCCGTGCAGGCAGCTTGGTTGAGTCCGTGCTTCGCGGAGTAGGTTTCGGTCGGCCAATCAGATGCGAGCGACAAGTGTGACGTAACGCTATGTTTGAAGCTTTCCGTTGTCAGTTGAACGCGCCAATGCAAACAGAACAGACGTGGAACTCGAGCTGCCAAAGGCAAATGTACCGTGACGTCACCTGCATTGTTTGCGAACTTGAACGTCTGAAACAAGTTTAGCGCGATGCAGCAGATTGAAGACGTTTACTGGAAGCGGTGGAAAATTAGTTGCTATGAAGAAGCGACATCAGAACGTCCTGCCTCTGGGCGATAGAACACATCACGCCATTTCTCGTCGCTGCCTTAATCTCGTCTGCCAGTTGCTGCTGTCACCGTCGCCGCCATGGTTACCGCTCTCGTATCACAAGGTAAGCACTGAGTTTGCAAACGTTTGCTTTTCTCTAACCATTGCGAATTCAAACCTCAATCGTATTTTGTCTTATAAAATGTTATTGCTTTTTCTTCAGGTGTGCGAACAGATGAGTCACGATAACGCCGTCTCGCGTGCTCCGCCTCTGCCACCGAAACGATCGACTACCCTGATAACGCAAGGTCTTTGCCGTATCCGATTGCGATTCAGGCCAACCCGGAATATTCCGCGTATCGAACTTCGTCACGATCACCGACGGGCGGAATCTGTCGTAAATTCGCCGCCGCCGCCGGTAACATCACGATATCTACACCGTAGCCAAATCCGCTGCGAACACATCCTCCGTTGCCACCACGATCGCTAGAGTCGCTATGCCGCCCGGCCGGTATCCAGTATCTTCGCTCCGTTAGTCCTGTCTATGTCCAGTCTAAATCTTTGTGGGATCACCAAGACGCGCGGTGTCAACACCCGGTATATGTTCAGTGTTGTTTAGTTTTTTGACGAGACAATTATCTACGGGAGACCGTGGTAATTGTTGGATGAGACCCAGATCCAATCGGCTGAATCGCCCCCTAAAAAGGGGGTGCGGTTGTTTGGTTTTGCCTGTTGTCTATCTAGACCTGGTGCTTGTGGCGGTTTGTGGACGGGACTACGTGTTGTTTGTCTGTTCGACTTATGTGTCTGTTATGTGTATGTGCTATGTTTTGTTCGATTGGCGGAGGAAGCCGAAAGTCGCCGAAACGTCCGTGTCGCAGCAAGAACGTGAAAACAACAGAACGGTGAATGCTGCATTATCAACTCAATTCTGCAAAGTTGGACTCCTGAAATAAAGACAATGGACAATACGTTGCCATGGCGACTTACTATGCTTCATGAGGAAACATGCTTATTTCCTTTCAATAAAATTATGAAAACGTTTAATTACGCCTATGTTATATTTATAGATTAGGTTCTCTCGTCTAGTCGTGGGTTCTGTTACTTGTCTAAAAACGTTATCCCGAAAATACAACCCATAGGCCCTACCCCTCACAATATGGGCCTAACGGTTAACAAAGTCTGGGGAAATATCATTGCAACAGAATTACTGTTCAGATCTAGTGATGCCGATGGCAAAACACTGAAACGAGTTCGCAATACGACTGCTATCAATCACGTGACTATGACGTCACCAACCGTTGGCGTCATTCCTATGTTACGCAAGCGTAACATTTGTTTGTAGTGGTGAGTGGCGCCTCTGTTGGTGAATGTAGTGTCATCCATATATCCACGCAGCCTATGCTGTAAATTGGAGACCGTCATGTGATGGCGCTTTAGCATAAAACTAGTGAGCAATCATTTTGTTATTAGAGACTGCTTTTAAGATGGTGATTCACTGTAAAATTAACATTAGTGAGAACAACTTGCACGGTAGCAATACTTTGATATGATATCAACGTTTTGAACACATCCGTGCGAGGGCACCTCGGTGTATTTAAATCCGCCCAAGCTTGGTAGTCGTTAGCTCTGGCTGGGGAAGGGATTTTAAAAGGGGTATACGTTGTAGTGGTAAAGATGTAGTGACTGCCTCAGTCTTGCCGTAGCCTTTCTTCCCATGTACCACCCCGTTTGTTACTATACTGGAATATGTTTCCCGTTATTTGATGGCACCCGGAAGCGACTTATTTAATTTGTTATTTAATTCTTCTCTGTAGGACTCAGGTCCTGTAGTTGTATTCCGTCTAGCCCCACATTGGAAAGTCACCCGTTCATCTGCCTGTCTGGGGATCTAGGCGCTATGTCAATGGCCTTCACGCAACTTGTAATAGGGTATATATCCAGTAACGATACCATCGCATCCCCGTTGGTGAAAGAAGTCGATGGCTCTGGCGGGGAATCAACGGCGATGACATAGTCAGCTGGTGATGAAAGTCAACAGGACTAGAGCAGTCGCACCGTCGCTGCAGCTCGGGTTATAATTAGTGTCGTTACGTCAAGGCAGTTAGAGAAAATACTTCATTTAGCGACCCATATAAAGTCAAGCTCGTGGAAAGCATAACTCTTTGCCACCCGACACAATATCGGAAATATGTTTTCTCAAAGTTATGCATGGTAGTCCCTATCACCACAGATCAACGCTTCCTAATAATTCGTGCTTTGGTTAGTCACAGGGCACGGAAGCAAAACTGTCAGGAAAATACCCAAATGTCTCATATCAAGGTAACTGTCGTCGTCACCAATGTCGTTGTCGTCAGTTGTGTCTGTTGCAGACCTAGGCGGTCATGTTTATCCAATACAGGCTTCTTGCAACAGTTATGTTGTGGACTTTATTTCCTAACCAGGCTAACCATTCAAGCCTGTAACCAAGTTTCGCCGAGAGGAGGTCATTATTCATTCCGGCAATGCCGTTTTCTACTACAGAATGGTAAACATGTAGACAATCATTACGTTTTGCTAAGAATCACTAATATATTATATACATGTCAAAAGATGTTGAATATTATTTTCCGGAGGTTCAGCACTACTCCGCCGTCACGCTGTCGGATCGAGACATCGGAAAACCGAGGGGGGTGTGTGTGAGGGGGGGGGGGGGTTGTGAAGATTTATCGCGGAGCTTCACCACAACTCCGCTGTCGCCACTCCGCCGTTGCGCTGTCAGATCGGAAGACGGGTGGGGGGGGGGGGTGCGGTGCTGTTGGAAATTGTTCACGGCGACGTTCATAATTTCTAAACATATAAGGGGCAGATAACGGGGGCACATTCAAAAACGGCTAAGGGACACATAACGGAGGCACATTCAAAACGTCTAAGGGGCACATAACGGGGGCACATTTAAAACGTCTAGGGGGCACATTCAAAACGTCTAAGGGACACATAACGGGGGCACATTCAAAACATTTAGGGGGCACACAACGGGGGCATATTCAAAACGTCTAGGGTGCACACCACTCTATCGTATGCATATAATATGTAGTAAGCATGTTCGCGTTTCAAACTACGGTATGTAGGATTCACTTATGCCTTTGCAACGATCTACCCACCTGTTAGATTTGCCATTCGAGGCGACTACTGCGGCCAAACCCAAAAAGTCTGCGGGAGCACGTGTCCCTAATCCCCTGCATCCGCCTATGACAAGCGTGGAAACAGGGTGACAAAATTGGCAACTATAATTTATACCGGAATGAATATCTCAGGAGATAATTCTGCCCCCCAGTAAAATCAATTGAAATTGTGTTAATGTTGAATGGAGCTTAACTTAAGAAACATTTTAATTAATCTATTTTTGTCGTTGGCATATCGTGGCCGTCGTGAAATGTTATAAGACTGGAGGGGGTGTTGTTTGGATTGTTTTGGTGTGCCTCATCGGGGGTGCAGTAGTGTGTTTGGTTCAGTCACACTGGAGGCTGCTATTGATCGTCTTTGGTGAACTTATAATAATAAATAATATATTTTATTTGGTATTGCGCCACATCCAGTATTGTTCGTGGCGTTTCACAACATATTAAAATACATAAAAATGGTAGAATTGCAATAAATATGTATATGTATATTAATTTAAAATAAATATTAGTGGTAAAGAATAAAATAAATAAATACATACATATTGAATAATGTAGAATTTCTAAATAAAGAAGTATATAAATAGCACTTATTCATCAAAATTAAATAATATTAATAATAATCAATCTAGCACAATAACTATATAAAATAATACTAATAAATAAATATATATCTGTATGATTAATAATAATAAATAATTTAGTAAAACATTTGATATAAAATAGTTTACGTGAGGAATAATGAATAATCATTATACGAATACGATAACTAATTAAAATTGGTTTTAGTAGAGGGCAGTGTTCATGTAGAGTGGCACTAATATGAAACACAAAAGAAATGTGTCTTCAGACGACATTTGAAGCTGGCGAGAGTGTCACAGGTTTTAATAACACTCGGTAAAGTGTTCCATAGGGACGCAGCAGCTACAGCGAACGAGCCGTCCCCAGCCTTGATACGAGTGCGGTTCACTTCCAACCTGTTACTGCTCGCAGAGCGCAGTGCTCTTGCCGGTTGATATTAGTGCACGAGTTCACACAGGTACACGGGCGCGTCATTGTGCATGGCTTTGTACGTGAGTACCAGTATCTTGTAATCCACTCTGCGCGCAACAGGCAGCCAACGAAGTTCGCGTAACAGGGGCGTGGCGCTGTCACTACGTGGACGACGCAGGATCAGTCTGGTAGCCGAGTTGTGTATTCGTTGCAGACGCGCGATGTTAAATGCAGACGTGCCGTACAAGAGTGCGTTGCAGTAGTCAACCCGCGATGTGATGATAGCATTCACTACGCGTTCCTTTGTTGGTTTGGGTAAAAAACGGCTAATCTGATTTATGTGGCGGAGGTAGAATGAGCATGCGCTGACAGTTTGCGACAGTTGCTTTTTCATATCTAGGTGCCTGTCAATGAAGACACCGAGACTTTGAACACATCTTGAAGCTGTAATTATAGAACCACCAACGCGAATCACAGTGCCATCAACGATTGTATCCGTAGACTTAGGTACAATCGGAAGATACTGTGTCTTGCCGTCGTTCATGCACATAGAATTCCATGCCATCCAGTTCTTTATTTCACCCAAACAGTCCTCCATTTGCTGAACCGCAGCCGTTAAAGCGGAACGATTCAGGTCGAAATGTGAGTAGAGCTGTAAGTCGTCAGCATAGTGTTGGAAGAAGAGTCCATGGGCTCGAATAATGTCACCGATAGATTGGACATATAATGAAAAGAGCAGTGGTCCAAGGACGGAGCCTTGCGGGACACCTGTCGTTAGAGTAGTAATACTCGACGATTGGTCACCGATTACAATTCGCTGCGTCCGGTCTTGCAGGTACGATGTCATCCAGTCCAGTGCTTTTCCAACAAAGCCATAGCGCAAACGTAGACGCTTAATCAAGATGTCGTGGTTGATAGTATCGAAGGCGGCACTAAAATCAACGAGAACCAAGATGGTTCCTTGTTTATTGTCCATGGCTGTTTTGATGGCACTTGTAACGTACAGTAGCGCAGTTTCGATCGAATGTTTTTTTCCGATACGCCGACTGAAAGCACTCAACCATTTGCTGGTCAGACACTTGCGTGATTATCTTAAGCGCGACCACTTTCTAAATTACTTTGGATAATTGTGTAAGGTCGATAACTGCTCAGAATGTCTTTGTCAAGTGATGGTTTCTTCAAAAGCGGGCGGACAATTGCATGCTTAAGCGACTTTGGCATGACTGCCTCGTCCAGCGAAGCATTTGTAATCCGTGCGATGACAGACACAATATTTGTCATATTGTCTATTAGCTGAATTGCAGACAGAGGATCCAACACGCACGTTTTGCCAGTAGTACCACAAATCGCTGTGATCTCTGTGTTCGTTGTTGGATCAAACGCATGGATACTGTCAGTGAAACAACATCTTTCATATGACGGCCTATCGATGATGTTGAGACACTGCAGACCTGACAAGAGCTTGTCAATCTTTTCACTAAAGAAACTTGAAAATTGTTCGCATCTTTGGGCTGTCAAGTGGAATTCAGGGTGTTCCTGTATGCGGTGGCCAACAAGCGATCTCAGTAATCGAAACATGGTTTTGTTGTTTGCCTTCTCCAGGCGGTTTTGATAATAATCCGTTTTGCGTGCTGATATCAAAGCAGTGCATTCTTCACGAGCGGTGGCATATAATTGCCGCTGAATCTCCACTTTAGTTCTTCTCCATACATTCTCCCGTTTCCGCTTCTTATCCCTGGCGTCGTCGATGTCAGAGTCGTACCAGGGATGTGGTGTGCTGTCTCTTACTTTCACATTGCGTAACGGGGCATGTTTGTCAAGGCACTCAATGAGACAGGTGTTGTACATCTCCACCAAATCCTCTGCTTGTCGATCGTTCGCGCATGTACGTAATGTCATGTCAGCACATACAAACACGATATCGTTTCGGAGTGCATCTGTTTCAATGTTCCTGAAATTCCGCTTTGCTTACTTAAAGGAGGCCAATTGGACGTTTTTGTTGAGACACACGGAAGGGTGCAATTGGACGATTTTTGGTGAATCATATGAGAGGGTGCAATTGGACGGTTTTGGTGAGTCATACGAGAGGGTTCAATTGGACGTTTTTGGTGAGTCGTTCGAATGGGTGCAATTGGGCGTTTTTGGTGAGCCTAAAGGTAAGCCAATTGGGTGTTGTTGGTGGTGATGGTGAAGATGGTACAGTTTCATGTTTTGGTGAGCCTGAAACGGATATGCAGTTGGAGGTTTTTGGTGAGCCTCAGTTCTCCGTCCACTATTTAACAGTTTCCCGCGCCACTGCTCCTGTCTCTGCTGCCTAAACCCAGATCACTTCATCTTCTCCTGTCTCTGCTGCCTAAACCCAGATCACTTCATCTTCTCCTGTCTCTGCTGCCTAAACCCAGATCACTTCATCTTCTCCTGTCTCTGCTGCCTAAACCCAGATCACTTCAGCTTCTCCTGTCTCTGCTGCCTAAACCCAGATCACTTAATCTTCTCCCGTCTCTGCTGCCTAAACCCAGATCACTTCATCTTCTCCTGCCTCTGCTGCCTAAACCCAGATCACTTCATCTTCTTCTGTCTCTGCTGCCTAAACCCAGATCACTTCATCTTCTCCTGTCTCTGCTGCCTAAACCTAGATCACTTCATATTCTCCTGTCTCTGCTGCCTAAACCCAGATCAATTCATATTCTCCTGTCTCTACTGCCTAAACCTAGATCACTTCATCTTCTCCTGTCTCTGCTGCCTAAACTTAGATCACTTCATCTTCTCCTGTCTCTGCTGCCTAAACCCAGATCACTTCATCTTCTCCTGTCTCTGCTGCCTAAACCTAGATCACTTCATCTTCTCCTGTCTCTGCTGCCTAGACCCAGATCACTTCATCTTCTCCTGTCTCTGCTGCCTAGACCCAGATTACTTCATCTTCTCCTGTCTCTGCTGCCTAAACCCAGATCACTTCATCTTCTCCTGTCTCTGCTGCCTAAACCCAGATCACTTCATCTTCTCCTATCTCTGCTGTCTAAACTCAGATCACTTCATCTTCTCCTGTCTCTGCTGCCTAAACCCAGATCACTTCATTTTCTCCTGTCTCTGCTGCCTAAACCTAGATCACTTCATCTTCTCCTGTCTCTGCTGCCTAAATCCAGATCACTTCATCTTCTCCTGTCTCTGCTGCCTAAACCCAGATCACTTCATCTTCTCCTGTCTCTGCTGCCTAAACCTAGATCACTTCATCTTCTCCTGTCTCTACTGCCTAAACCCAGATCACTTCATCTTCTCCTGTCTCTGCTGCCTAAACCTAGATCACTTCATCTTCTCCTGTCTCTGCTGCCTAAACCCAGATCACTTCATCTTCTCCTGTCTCTGCTGCCTAAACCTAGATCACTTCATCTTCTCCCGTCTCTGCTGCCTAGACCCAGATCACTTCATCTTCTCCTGTCTCTGCTGCCTAAACCTAGATCACTTCATCTTCTCCTGTCTCTGCTGCCTAAACCTAGATCACTTCATCTTCTCCTGTCTCTGCTGCCTAAACCCAGATCACTTCATCTTCTCCTGTCTCTGCTGCCTAAACCCAGATCACTTCATATTCTCCTGTCTCTGCTGCCTAAACCTAGATCACTTCATCTTCTCCTGCCTCTGCTGCCTAAACCCAGATCACTTTATCTTCTCCTGCCTCTGCTGCCTAAACCCAGATCACTTCATCTTCTCCTGTCTCTGCTGCCTAAACCTAGATCACTTCATCTTCTCCGTGCTCATCCTCCATCCTCGCAACAACTTCTATTCTGATGACACTTCTTGTAATTAAAACGTGTTCCGCTACTCTTGTCGGACCGTCTGCATCAGATATCTTCTTGACAACGCATTTCGTGCTGATCTTCCTGCTAATTAAATCATCACCCTGGTGGACAGTTACGGGACTAAGAGCACTTCCTTGTTTAAAACAGGTGTTAACTTGACACTCATACGACATCCCAGTTCCAACCCCTACTCTCTTTTTTGTTTTCTGATACATAGCTCTCACCATCCTAACATCTGCTTGTGGGACCCTTTCAATATGTCTGGGGGCCGTGTCACAAGCGTTCTAAAATTAAAATGTCCACAAATGCCAGGGCCATATTTCCCTTAACTATCCAAACAGTTTTTTTTGCAATTGCTTAAAGCAGAAATCATATTCGTTCATTAAACCCGTTGTTTTTCGCCTAAATCTTTCTAAAATCTCTTCCGTATCCGTGGTGTGTAAACACAGGTCTGTGCAATGCGCCTAGTGCTGTAGTGTAGTGTGTGTTTGCGCTTGATACTCTCGCTTTCAGCTACAGCCGCCAGATAGCCCTCTGGGTGAAAAGGGAGCCGAGTGTGTAAGTCTCCCCTGCTGGTACATAGCCTCTCCATAGACAAGACTAGCATAACCTCCTTGTGGTACACTGCGGATGCTGGGCACCTTGCGGCCCCAGGCAAATGTGCTAGGGATCTCGGAGCAGGTTGGAGTCCCGACATTTACTATTCCAACCCCCAACTATGTGTAAATAGTACCGGGCAGACCAAACTCATTAGCCATGGTAGGCAATTGATCTGGGGGAAGGAAAACCCCGACCAAAAACCCGGGCAGATGGAGCTCGTAAATCTTGACAGACAGTCCACCTAGGAGAAGGAAACTATCAAAAAGAAACCGCACTGGAGGTCAGCTAGGGCAGCCGACGCGCCACACTTCCCGGCAGTGGTGAGAAATCAACGAAGTCCGGGTGGATCGTTCTGCCGGCGGCAACCAAGATGCGAAGACCGGCTAGGGAGTCTCAATGTGGGGACGATGGGGGGGGGGGAAGCACTGGAAGTGGTCAACATGATGGAAAGGAGGAGAATAGAAGTGTTGTGCGTGCAAGAAACCAAGTGGAAGGGAGACCGAACGAGGACACTGCAGGAGGGTATAAGATGCTACATGCAGGAGGAGATGGAAGGAGCAATGGTGTAGGCATCACAGTAACGGAGGAGATCAGTAGAGATGTGGTGAGAGTGGAGAGATGGAAGGAGCAATGGTGTAGGCATCATAGTAACGGAGGAGATCTGTAGAGATGTGGTGAGAGTGGAGAGATGGAAGGAGCAATGGTGTAGGGATCATAGTAACGGAGGAGATCTGTAGAGACGTGGTGAGAGTGGAGAGATGGAAGGAGCAATGGTGTAGGGATCATAGTAACGGAGGAGATCTGTAGAGACGTGGTGAGAGTGGAGAGATGGAAGGAGCAATGGTGTAGGCATCACAGTAACGGAGGAGATCTGTAGAGATGTGGTGAGAGTGGAGAGATGGAAGGAGCAATGGTGTAGGGATCATAGTAACGGAGGAGATCTGTAGAGACGTGGTGAGAGTGGAGAGATGGAAGGAGCAATGGTGTAGGGATCATAGTAACGGAGGATATCAGTAGAGACGTGGTGAGAGTGGAGAGATGGCAAAGGAGGATCATTGTTGCATGGATGATGGTGAGGAAGCAGCTGAATTACTCTACATACAACGCTCAAAGGTTAGCCTATTAATAATTATATAGATGCGTTTCTAGGAATGAAGAATACTGTAGGTATCCTACAACGTATGTCAAGTTATTTTTATTGAGAAATGATACAGTACCTGAGATATGACATATTGAACTGCTGAAAAAAATCAAAGTTCGATGTCCATGCACAATACAATTGATGACACACATGGTACAACCACACTAACTACACGTGTATTATAACACACATGGTACAACCAAACTAACTACACGTGTATTATGACAACATGCTACAACCACACTAACTACACGTGTACTATTAACAGTAAAACAACAATAGCACTAGAACTATAAATTGCACAGAATCCAGTGTAACCAGTAAATTGTGGGCTAAAAGGAACATACCGCCTATAGAAACAAATTTAGCTATCAACCGATTTTCCTTTGTATAGTCTTAACAGTCTTCAACGAAAAAGTTCAGAACAATTATAAAGATATTAAAAGATCACAAACAAGTGTGCCAGAATTAACTAATAAACCTTGAAGGTATTCAAAATAATGAAACAGTAATGTAGCTATTTAATACAACAAATCAAAATTTGACACACACCAGTGTATCAGCCATTTTGTCTACGGTTTTCTTTCTTATGAAAGAAAACCATAGACAGCATGTAGATAGCATGGAGATAGACAATCTGTTCGATTGTAAAATCATATTATATAACAAATTGAGTATACCTGTACATTCTGGCACCCTTGTCAGCCAAATGTTTCTACTGAACCACTTAAAAAACTGTTTAACAATAAATATAAAAACTGTCTTTAAGAAACTGAATGTACATTAACAATGTTTATGTATCTGATAATACTTGCTACCAAATATGTCAATTTAACATTTGATGTTATTCGATAAATTACCCTATTGCAAAATTACTGGTTGTTATTGCAAACTGATTGGTTGCTATTACAAAATTACTGGTTGTTATATCCAACGAGTTGAATATTAAACACACGGCATAAGAGCATTTTATTTTAAAATTTCATGGAAATGATATATAATGTATGGGGCATGTTGATTCACTGGAAATTGTTTGTAATTAAGAAATGGGCGATCTCAGAATACAACTTAATACAGATTCAGGCGGCCAAGAAGTTAGAATATATAGTTTGTACCATGCAACATGATTTAGCGATAACGTGATATGACCTTGAGTAATAAATTTCTTACCAAGGGTATTTCAGTCAGTTTACCATTCACTGTGACGTTTCGACGGCGATCAGCAGTTTTTGTTAGATAGCTGCTGATAGATGGCGACACAATAGTACTCCTGCACAGGTGTCACTCATAGGTGTGGCACCTGGCTACGGCCTGGGTGGCTCTTCAGTATATCATCATAGTTGTGTGACTGTTGGTACCTGACTGGTTTTTCTTAGACCGCCCTGTACTGGTAGCTGTCTGATGGAGATTGCATTCAAAGCAGAAAAAGTAAATCAATTGTGAAAAAATTAAAATATCACTCAGTTGAAACATCCAGTCTGATGAACCTCTTCACTCAAGATACGACCTTGTACCGGTAAACACCCGAGAGAAATAAACATGCATAAAACACAAATAATATTTGTAGATTCACGTATTATTCATGCATAAATGTGTTCTGAACACTGCGTAAAACCTGTCTTAAGTCTGACACAAATGGACACCCTTGTCAGATCTCAGAGCCAATAAAAGGTATTCTAAAACATTGCATAAAAACATCTGAATCCGCCGATTTCACATGCACTTGTGTGGTAACCTACACACAATACTTGTAGTAATATTTACAATAATTATTTCATTTATCATATTAATACATCCACTGACACATATTAAACTGAAACAGTGAATTTGAGTGACTGGACAACATTCATTATAATGATGCAATGAACTTCACATGTTTATCAATAGTTCATACCATCTGTTAGTGGTCGGATATTTTCAAGATCGATTAAACAAATCCGGTAAAGCATATTTTGCAAAACGTAGTAGATGCGCTTCAGACCGCTGGCGTCAGGGGTGGAGAACGTATTTTGAATAGAGTAGCTTGAGTTCACAGCAAAGTACACACCTTTGCCAAAGGCAGTTGCTGAAAAAACAAAACACTAGTTTTTTGTGTGCAGTCAACCTAAAGAAAGAATACTTTTGGATTTACAGTGGAACATTGCCTTACGGTTACTTCAGTAATATAGCCACCTTCCAATTAAGGTCACCCTAGAACAGTCCCAAATTAATTCCATATACAGTGAAGTATAGGATGTTAGTCCTGCTAATATGGTCACCTCGCTATTCAGGTCAGTTTTGTCCAGTTCCCCAAAGATGACCCTAATAGTGAGGTTCCACTGTACCTGTTTTAACAGGGAACCACATGTTCACATTTTGTGAACAACCAAAGAATACTTAAGGAACAATTTAGTATCAATTCAATCATTCTTAATTCCATATTTCGCAGAATTATTAACAAGATTTTGAACATACTTTTGTCAGCTGACAACATCCGTTACTAGGATTTAGGCTCGCAGTTAGCTTCATATTCAAAGTCAAATTGATACAAGTTCATGTCTTACGTGATATGAATTTTGAGTCTAATGTTTAGTGTTTTAAAAACAGTCTGTCTACTCTCAATCATTACTTTGTGTATGTACTATCATGTTGTGAGACTGATTATAAACAAAATCTACAGCTGGCGTTGACCTCACGATTGACATGAAATGACTACCACATGATTAAACAACTGACTGAATGGTTTAAAGTATTGATAATGTTTGATAATCTAAATAATTAGCATAGAAATTGGGCATGGTTACACAACACGTTCTGCACTGCCACTACCATCATATGAGATGAGACGACCATTGGCCTGTGAAGATTATCCAATCGTTACGTTAATGATTATAATACTTAGATCTAATCGTTACGTTAATGATTACAATACTTAGATCTATGTCACAAAATAATCAAAGTGAAACTGCGCAAGAAATTATATCAAGTTGTTAGCTAAGAAATGTTTCAGTTGCCAAGGTCCACTCACCTGTTGTGTTAATTTGTTAATTATACCAACTGGAGATACATAAAAAAACTGTTATTTTTACTTTTTCATTGGATAAATAGAATGAGGAGATACATTCTATTTATCCAGTAGCTGTGTAGGATACTTTTTATGAATATGTGTTTTATTAACTTATTTAATTTTATTATTATACAATATACTTTAATTTTAACATACAACTATTTATGTATTTATCTTAGCGTTTTGGAAACTATGTCATGCATGTTAATTACTTAAGTCTTTTTAAATTTTATTTTTTACCAGGAATATATTTCTTTATTTTTTTAATCATTCCACGTATGTTCTATAAAGTGTGTACGTGCCTATGAACGGGGCTGGTCACGGACATATGGCGCTTTAAAAATGTTGGTAAATAATAATAATTGATGTATATTTCATTTCATGTGTAAATCTGCGTAATGTTACATGTCGGGTGAGAAAAATTTGTCTAGACGAG
Source organism: Escarpia spicata (assembly GCA_963995525.1). NCBI lineage: Eukaryota > Metazoa > Annelida > Polychaeta > Sabellida > Siboglinidae > Escarpia > Escarpia spicata. The sequence goes on from OZ023206.1 coordinate 17,908,936, forward strand.
GAAAAAGAGATTCATTTTATGCCCCTTGGATCAAAATTTAGTATGGTGGTGGCCTATGATTTTTGTTGACATCTTTACAATATGTCAACATTTCAAGACAGTGTAATCACGTTTAGATACCTGTATTCAATTTTAAAGAAAATAATCAATAAATGTTAAACAATCATCAAATGTAATAAAAACATTTAAAGATATATTTTAAGCATCATAACTAATTATTATCTTCATTGCATTGTAGAAAAGTGTACATTTCATAGAGTTGGTGGATATCAGGCATGAACAATTGATCTAAACAAGGAGAGTAGAGATTCATTCTCTGATTCCCGTTATACCACGTGGGCTGGTTTATTGTTTCGTGGGCAGGTGTAAGTATTATCTAAAGACGAACCATTTTTGCCACAGTAGCTGCGGTTGAAGCCATGACTGTTGATACTTCTGGTCGCCTCAGCATCGGTTCCATGCCACAGACTGTGTTCCACCGACTCTGGTCGTCCACTGAATCTCTTCATCTCAGTCCTCCGCACCACGTACTGACGGTAGAGGCTCGGGTTCTGAACCCTCTCGATCTGTAATATGTCAGCTACTTCTATTGTACACGTTACAGGGTTACCGTACAATTACCACCGACTGAATGTGGTTGGGAAAACAACACTAGTGATGCTGTCTTATCTAGAGTTTGTGGGTCCACACTTTGGTGAAAATGTAAAGAATAATTTAAATTGAATTTTCTTTAGATCACAACTATGAAGTTTCATTGGCGTAAGGGGGAACTCTGGCCCATGGTTGGGATTGCCTGCTCATCATGTATGTCTAACTGTATGTGTGGTTCAAAGAGCGCGAATGTGTAGTTGTTAGCACATCTGCCTGGCATGCCAGCGCTTTGAGTTCAATACCTGGACTGGGCAGGCATGGTATATTGGGTGTAAAAACCTGTCACTTGGAAATCACGTTAATATCGATCCCGTCTCAATTTGGGACGTAAAAGAACCACTGAGGACGACAAGCACCCTGGCAGTAACCACCATCAGTGCCAGCACAGAACGTTCGGCATGGCGATGATGTTCTGAAAAAGGCCGACTAGTTGAATGAGACCATGGACCACCACCTTTAGTAAGTTAGCAGCCCTGCGGTCCATCAGTGATCTGGTCCCAATGTCATGAACTGGACAGATGGCGGAGAGATTGTAGAGAGATTGGCCTGTTGACTTACTTACTTGACTTCACCTCTTGCTATCCTCCTGGATACCACACCACTCCATTTCGTCCTGTCTAGAGCACACGGCTCTGCTATTAAAAGCATGAATCCAGTGCCCTGTCTAACTTGGTCATTCCACCTGTTCTGTGGCCTTCCTCATTTTCTCTGTCCTTTAAAGGCTTCTTTGAAAGCTATTTATATCAGGTTTTGATTTGACATACAACAAACATAACTAAACCACCGGAATCTTCTATGTCTGATGACATCCGAGATGGATTCATAGTGAATGTCTCCTCTCTCATCTGTTGTAGTCTGTCTGCCCTAGTAACACCTCTGATAGCCCGCAGGCAATGCATCTCAAAAACCTCAAGACACTGCATCTCTTGCGATCATTGCATCCAGATGCATCTTAGATTGCTATAGGCAGTATAAGGGCCCCATATAGTCTGGCTTTCATTCTTATCGAGATACCTGTTTGAAAATACGTGATCTCTGAGTCTACGAAAGGCTGCTGATGCTAAGGCTGTTGGCCTCACCTTATGTATTCCTCCAACACTTCCTCCTGCTGTTGACCAGAACGTGGTCTCCACTGCCTGGTACTCTGGACTGTCGGAGACCACCTCCTCTAGTCTCATGTACTCCTGACTGCCCATCACTGACCAGCTCGATGGCAGCTTGATGTAGTCTACGGTCAACACAACACAGGCTTAGGGGCTAATGCAGTCTACAGTCAACATAACACAGGCTTAGGGGCTGATGTAGTCTATGGTCATCACAACACACATTTATAGGCTGATGTAGATTATGGTCAGACACAACACAGGCATAGAGGTTGATGTAGTCTACGGTCAGACATAACACAGGCTTAGAGGCTGATGTAGTCTGCGGCCAGACACAACACTGGCTTATGGACTGATGCAGACTACGGTCAGACATAACACAGGCTTGGGGACTGATGTAGTCTACGGTCAACACAACACAGGCTTAGAGGCTGATGTAGTCTACGGTCAGACACAACACACACTTAGGGGTTGATGTAGTCTACGGTCAGACACAACACAGACTTAGGGGCTGATGTAGTCTACGGTCAGACACAACACAGACTTAGGGGCTGATGTAGTCTACGGTCAGACACAACACAGACTTAGGGGCTGATGTAGTCTACGGTCAGACACAACACAGACTTAGGGGCTGATGTAGTCTACGGTCAGACACAACACAGACTTAGGGGCTGATGTAGTCTACGGTCAGACACAACACAGACTTAGGGGCTGATGTAGTCTATGGTCAACACAACTCAGGTTTAGAGGCTAATGTAGTCTACGGTCAGACACAACACAGGCTTAGAGGCTGATGTAGTCTACGGTCAGACACAAAACAGGTTTAGAGGCTGATGTAGTCTAAGGTCAGACACAACACAGGCTTGGGGACTGATGTAGTCTACAGTCAACACAACAGAGGCTTAGAGGCTGATGTAGTCTACGGTCAGACACAACACAGGCTTAGAGGTTGATGTAGTCTACGGTTAGACACAACACAGGCTTACAGGCTGATGCAGTCTATGATTAGAAACAACACAGGCTTAGAGGCTGATGTAGTCTAAGGTCAGACTCAACACAGGCTTAGAAGAATTCTTGCAGATATTCTATGCAAGCTTTGGTGGATGCTTGCTGAATCAGTTGTGCTTTGTCTGTGTGTGGTGTGTGTGGTGTGTGTGGTGTGTGTGGTGTGTGTGGTGTGTGTGGTGTGTGTGGTGTGTGTGTGGTGTGTGTGTGGTGTGTGTGTGGTGTGTGTGTGGTGTGTGTGTGGTGTGTGTGTATGTGTTGTGTGTTTCCGTGTGTGTGTGGGTGTGTGCATGTCTATGTGTGTGTGTATGTGTGTGCATGCGTGGGTGTGTCTATATGTGTGTGTGTGTGTGTGTGTGTGTGTGTGTGTGTGTGTGTGTGTGTGTGTGTGTGTGTGTGTGTGTGTGTGTGTGTGTGTGTGTGTGTGTGTGTGTGTGTGTCTGTGCATGGCAATGAGATGACTAGAAAATGGGCTTGACTTAATTTAAGCATTTCGGCAAGATAATATGCCTAGCCTGAGGCAACCTGCAGTTTTACTCAGGGGACGTTTACAAACATAAATATTTCAACGAATTGTAACCTCAGCCCCCCAAAATTTTTAACTTGACCATTGGAATGAATGATGTTACTTTGTGGATACGCTTGAACATGTTCTTGTTCTATGTGCAGTAATCATCACACGCTATGCAGGTGGACACATACTAAAACAACAGAATGTGACTTATTATTAAAATTATTTGACACATTGTACAAACAGGTCAAAATAAATTTATTCTGAGATCCGAGTTCTGATTTTGTTTCATCAGCACCTTCTGAACTGTGATAATGAACAGTGTTTAGAGGAAAATTAATCAACATACAGTGTTAGACAAAACAGCTATAATGCACCTTGTTTAACATAAAACATCAACCTTATGACACAGTGAATGTATAAACCTTGCCTACCAAATTCTCTAGGGAGTCAGCGAACAAAAATGTTGTCTTACACACTGCCTGCTCAGTGCAACTTTTAGAGATTTTGAAAGTCACCATTAATTGTGCTGTGAATGACTGCTTCATTTTTAAGACACACAGGCCCATTGCTAGGGCACTGCAGCCACCAACAAAAACAAGTTCTGAAAGGGTTTGTAAATTTACTTTTAAACACACTATAAGTTGTTACCATCAGTGTCTTTATTTGGATTGGTTGATGCTTCATGCAGACCCACGCAACAGGCTGAGAGCACGTCCTCAAATGCCTGAAACAGAAAGACACAGGTGACAGTAACACTGATAAGTTAGATTGGGAAGACACAGATGGCTGTAACACCTGGTTAGATCAGGAAACCATAGATGGCAGTAACCTGGTTAGATCAGGAAAACACAGGTGACAGAAACACCTGGATAGATCAGGAAATCACAGATGACAGTAACACCTGGTTAGATCAGGAAAACACAGATGACAGAAACACCTGGATAGATCAGGAAACCACAGATGACAGTAACACCTGGTTAGATCAGGAAAACACAGATGACAGAAACACCTGGATAGATCAGGAAAACACAGATGACAGAAACACCTGGATAGATCAGGAAACTACAGATGGCAATAACACATGGTTAGACAAGGAAAACACAGATGACAGAAACACCTGGATAGATCAGGAAAACACAGATGACAGTAACACCTGGATAGATCAGGAAAACACAGATGACAGAAACACCTGGATAGATCAGGAAAACACAGATGACAGTAACACATGGCTAGATCACGAAAACACAAATGACAATAACACCTGGATAGATCAGGAAAACACAGATGATAGTAATACCTGGATAGATCAGCAAAACACAGATGACAGTTACACCTGGCTACATCAGGAAAACACAGATGATAGAAACATGTGTACAGTGTCGCTCGCATGAATAAAACAATATATACATACACAACATTTACTGATGTAAACTATAAAATAGTCTGAAAGAACAACTGCTGCTCAAATTGATAAAAAGACTGGTGGTTTAGTTATTTTTTCAAATTAAAATATGAAGTAACTTCTTATGTATTATACCACAATAATAACAACTAAGACATGAAGAATGCAACCGCATAACACCGTTACTTTAGATATTCTTAAGACATCAAAACTTTCAGAGAATTGCATCTCTTAAAGGGGCACTGTATAGACTGTGCTATTCCACGGCAGAAGTATTTTGTTTGTCGACGCTTGGCATCTGCGGCTATTTATAAAACAGTCTCATGCAGGCAATATGTTTGCTGTCGTTAGTTCTCTGGAACACAAGACAAGCTTGCGTTGCATCTAGTGTTTGTGTTGTTGATAAGGATTTATTTATTTAGTGTTGTTAATTTACAACAGTATATGTCATAAATAAATCCTTATCAACAACAGTCACTACATTCAGCACACGCTTGTCTTGTGTTCCCGAGAACTAATAACAGCAAACATAACACCTGCACGAGACTGTTCTATAAATAGCCGCAGACGAGAAGCGTCAGCAGACAAAATACTTCTGCTGTGGAATAGCGCAATCTACCAAGGGCCCCTTTAAATTGTGTGGAACCCTCAATTGGCTATGCATCACTTAAAAAATGAAATTACAAGCACAGCAGACATTGCAGCTTTCGCATTTCAAATGTGTTAACATATAGTTCACTTTTTAACTTTCAACCAACCATTATTAAAGCAGAAAATAATAGTAAAAACTCAATCATGTTAGAGAATTTCCTCCCCACCTGTTTCATTGCTTTACTCTTGACGTTTTTGAGATACGTTGCCTGCGGGCTATCAGAGGTATTACTAGGGCAGATAGACAACAAAATAGCCAGATGAGAGCGGAGACATTCACCTTAAATCCATCTCAGATGTCATCAGACATAGAAGTTTCCAGTGGTTTGGACCACATTGTCGTATGTCAAATGAAAACGTCACAAAAATAGCATCCCAGGAAGTCTTTAAAGGACACAGAAAAAGAGGAAGGCCACGGAAGAGGTGGAGTGACCAAGTTAGACAGGACACAGGACTCTCACTTTTAACAGCAGTGCGTACTGCTCTAGACAGGATTAAATGGAGGGGTGTGACGTCCAGGAGGATAGTGAGGGATCAAATTGGCCTAGCTAGGCTTTTAAGTCAAGTTAGTCAAGAAAGTGATGTCATTATGAAAATACTTACCTTTTTGGTAACATCGTCTTCATACATCACAAAGCGTACATCTCTCAGCGGAGTTTGGGGGTTTTGACGACTGAATTTGAGGAGTTCATCTACCATGCTTGTAGCAATGAGGTACGGTGGAATCTTGAGTTCTCCTGCACCTACGGCTGGGAAGGATACGGACACGAGACCTCTGTCATGGACGGTCTGCAAACTGTTGGCCACGAACTGTCTCAACACCTGAAACAACAGCACAAGTGGTGGCCTCAGAGATCACGAATGTTACCAGGGTTGCATGGTTCCCCCCCCCCCGCATGACAGCAAATACCAACATAAACAGCAGAAGGGGCTTAGCCAGAGACCTGTCTGCCTGTCTTAAAGACTGGTAGATGATTGGCTTAGACAGGTAATTACAACTGATTAGAGAGGGTGTAATTTAGAGGGGGCCAGCTGGTCACTAGATTATCTAAGGTTCAGTTCCAAGACTAAGGGCTCACATTAACGACTATCATTGACACAACTGGTAGTGAAACAAATCTAATGGATCACTACTAATTACATAAATGGCTCAAAACACAATGGCTCAAAACTGTAAAAAACTAAAGTGGCCAATAATGGCTGTGATTGATGTGATTGGCCTCCACACGAGCTGTTCACGCGCTAAAAGGCACTTTTGATTAATTAAACACTGACTAAACAAATTATTTCTGGCAAAATGCCCCCCCCCCGATAGAAACAGGTTTATGACACCAAAATCAGTGGAAACTGGCAGAAACCTTCATTTATCAATGAGTGCCAGAAAAAGAACATTGTAGTAGATATATTGTTAGGCTTAATTGCACATTCACATGTAGCAATACAAATTATACTAGGAATATGTGTTTATTACATGCTTAGTGGCAAACATGGGCAAATACACAGCAAGGTCACAAGAGATCATAGATGTTACAGCTGGACACTGACAGCTGAAACAGAAGGAAGAGTGTATAAGGCAATAAGGATTTTGGCAGTGGGTGGTTTAACCGCACTACCCTTCAATATCCAGCAATGTCACATGGGTCACACATTCAAAACAACTGATTACTCAGACTTCCTGCTAATGATTAACACCCTTGGCAGATTCCCTGTAATGGAATAGATGACCGTGTTTTGTAAACGATTCACACAATACACTTTTTGAAGACTGACAAATTTGATTTGGAATGGGGTAATGCATTCTCAGGCTAAAAAAGTGCCACGGACCAAGAAGAATAGCAATGATTTCATACTTAGGACAGCCAAATCAAACAGAAAGATCATTCACAAAATAAGAACACAACACGCAAGATTTATAGGCCATATAATGAGAACGTTAGAACATATACTAACAACAGATGCAGAGGACGCCGGAGAAAAAAAAAAAAAGTCTGTCAACATGGTGTGGACAAAGCAGCACAGAACTGCTACAAACTACAAATGACTGTGTGGTTTGCAGGGTCATCATGTCTGTGACAGACAAAAGAGATGAATGCATTTGATAGGGAATTCTAGCTGTCTTCGGTAACAAACATTACCGAATTTACCGTTAGTTTCTGAGTGTAATACGCCTGCCCCCAAGTATAATACGCACCCCGAATTTGGCCAAATTCTGACAAAATTCCTACATTACCATGTTTAATATGCATCCCAACTTTCTGCATCAAGCCATCATTTCCCCGGTTCTGATACTTTGCTTGAAGCGTGGCTCAGGGTTAGCCACTGTCATTTTTATCAAAGTTCATTTGTGTGGTGATCCTTGAATCCATACCAGAATCGTAAAAATGTCCTTTACACAAGTTATGGCACTGCCGCCGGCACATCGCACATGATGATTTCACCTCGTGAGTCGTATCTGCACTGTCATTCACCCACCTGGTGAACACTTGTACAACTACGAATGACCCCAAGAGGGTGTTTGTAGAACTACACAGAACCCCTAGAGGATTGTCATAGGTTGTTCCACATTCCGCCATGATAATAAGACACGGACAGCAGGTGATAGATTGTATAAAATGACTAGTGACGTTATCTATGCTTTGCCTAAAAAGCTACATATTTTGGAGCTCTATTTCTGGCTTATGTTGAGTCGGAGACAATTTCCTTTAGCCATAGCACCGTGTATAATATTATATATTAAATACAGAATTAAGGGGGAAATGCGTATTATACATGGAAACTAATGATATTGGTAACATATTTGTTTCATAATTATAAATTAGTGGCATGAAACAGACAACAGTGCATCCTACCAGCTGACAGTCTTTGCCGTCTTCTGTCCAGTAACTACACGCACCGTGGACGATAATCTGACATGGCAACTGGCCACCAGATGTCACCACTACTTCACCGAACTGGATTCCATTGGGCGCGTTGGTGTCACATTCGTCCTGCAGGGTTCTACCACCCAACCGAATCAGAGCTCCAGACATTTTTCCTTGACTCAACTGAAGATGAGAGCCTGACGAACAGACAATGGCGTCTACCTGAAACGTCAGATCATCATGTTAAATGGAGATTGTCCGGTCATTTTTACAGTAAAATCATGTTATACAGTATCAACTATAAGTAATGTATTTACCACCCAAATATGGTAATTTGTGATATGTGATGCACATATTCATGTCATTAGTAACCAGGTCTGAGGCTACGCCTTTGAAAGCAGTGGGCTGCCATGTAAACAAACTGTTTTCTCAAGAAACAGTTAATTTTCAACAAGAAAAACCATTCATTGCAACACGCTTGGGCAATAAATAAATACAGTTTATATTGCATAACATGAACAAACCCCTATTAATTATAAGTTCATATCTAGTGTCTTTTTCCAAAGGTGGGTTTGTATTTATTTTTGGGGCCTGGGTGTTAACCATTTCAGTACTGCAGCCCTGATCAGCTGTGACCACTGAATACTGCCTTCCTAGTGAATATGCAAGACAATGGACTACCTCACTTCAAGTCAAGATTTGAGCAACAAAAATGCATTTTATAGGAATGTAATATATTTTCGGAAAGTATGATAATCACTCAGCGAGTAAAATGAGCCATATCATTTTACATTCTGTCGTCATGGTAACCAGCAATCCAAGATGGCCACCAAGATTTCAACGTTTTTGTTATCACCATCATTTTTGTCTCGGACTCTGTCGCTAAGTTCGCCAACATCGTCATTGTGTTGATCATTAACATCCGACAAAGATTCTTCGCTAAAACTATCAAATAATCTGTCCAAAACATACGTTGGTAAATCGCTAGTTGAAGTAATGCGTTCCGCCATTGTGGCCTGGCCACCGCAGATTTTGATAATCCATTATTAAAAACCGCGAAAATCTCCGTAAACTATTATTGAACGATAATCCACGACGACCACTGCTGAATAGGTAATTTATTATTCGCCATGACAACCGTACACAACAAGTGGCTCCACGTAGTGGATAATTATGAGTAAAAACAATTTGAATAGCGGACATCGTTAATGCCGCCACACCGGCCTGTCGTACTGAAATGGTTAACCAATCATGTCAGTCTTTTATAAGAGATTGACACCTACAACGATGCTCACCAAAAGCCTCCAACTGCACCTCCTTACACGCTGAAGTTCTACACACCTCCTTGCTTGTTCTCATTTAAAAATTAATAAAAAAATGATGTTGAACGATTTGTGAATCATTAAATTACATTCAGGCTGTTGATGTTACAACATGCGACCTGCCACAGTGAACCTGGTATTAAGTCACAAAGGCCTATTCTGCACACGAGCCAAAAATAGCTGTCTGGGTCAAGTGACCTGCCACAGAGAACCTGGTATTAAGTAACAAAGGCCTATTCTGCACACGAGCCAAAAATAGCTGTCTGGGTCAAGTGACCTGCCACAGAGAACCTGGTATTAAGTAACAAAGGCCTATTCTGTACACGAGCCAAAAATAGCTATCTCGGTCGGGTTCCATCATTGTTGATATTATTGCTGAAATGCATACATTATAATCTCCTCTTTCCATGTCTAGTTAATGTTTTCCCAACGAATAATCCCAACTAATAAAACATATGCACTTGCGTATTCAAATATCAAGAAACGACAGACAGTATGAACCAAAATAACCTCTTTTCTCAAAATGTAACTTTTTAACAGTTCGGTTTAATTTTAGCAACAAATAAAAAACTACTGAGGATATTTTTTTAATGAGGTATCATTTGAAAGCTTACGCTTTGTGTAATCTAAAAAGGTACACAACTCCATTCCATAATTTTTTGACTTAATACCTACCTTGATGCGGCAAATCACATATATTATTTATATTACATAGCATGATTTTATAATTAAAACAATCAAACTTTGACTTGATGTGACACCACTCGCTTTTACTTACCTTTTGGGTAGCCAGATCTGATATGATCAGGGACAGTTTGATTCCCTGCGGTGTCCTCAATGTTCCAATTGAACATTGGCTAAGAAGCACCTTCTCAAAAGTCTAAACACAATACGTAATAGTAATCAAATTCATAAGATCCTATTTTTTGGGTATAAAGTCATCTCTGATGATTGTGTTAACTCTAGCATTGTGAATATGTTTAAAAATAGAACTGATAGATATCTGATAAGGGTTGGTGGTATGTAGGTTGAAAATTGTTGGATTCTCGATACGCCTAAGGCTTCTAGTCCATATGCCATTTGGAGTGGACGGCAATCTTGTTAAATATCTTAAATATCTTGTTAATCAAGATATCTTCCAACTAACACGACACAAATACACATGTGTATTAGTAATATATTTTACAATAACAAATTATGTGTGCATTTCTAAACCACAAATTTACTATTAAAAATGCACTAATTAGTATGCAAAGTAAACAACTAAAACAAACTAATTTAAGAAATGTTCAAGAGTTCCGATCGTAGAAGAATTTAATCATAAAAACTGTAAATTTACCTCTATGGTTTCCGAATCTTTTGGGTACACAACAATTCGCACATCTCTCAGCGTCGTTTGTGTGTTCCTTTGACTAAATTTATGGATTTCACCAAGTTTGACCTTGGCAACAACCTCCGCTGGGAAACCAAGTTGGCCTGTGCCAATGGCCGGGAATGCCACAGACCTCAGACTTCTCTGGTGCACAGCTAACAAACTGTTGGCCACAAATGTCTCTAGTACCTGAGGGAAAGACAAGGTCTTAAAGGTAAGTTCTTATATAGCGTAGTATCCAGTCCTCAGGACTACTCAAAGCACTTTACACATATTCACTGGCAGACCTGTTCAATTGAACACCATCTCGACTTCTGTGGGAAGCATTCAGCCATGCTGCATTTAATACACGAAGATTATTCGTACAACAAATATCTACCACTGTCTATAGCCAAGTACTCATTCATACAGCTGAGTGAACTGGAGCAACGTAGAGTGAACAAACTTGCCCAAAGTTCGACACCACAGGAGAGGATTCAAACCGAGAACCTGTGGGAAAACAGTGTCTTAGTGTTGATGAGCCGTCAGCTCATGTTCTGTTAACTAGAGCTCTGCATAGTATAACTCTATACGGTACATGCCATATATTGTATAGGCTACAATACGGTATATATCTTGTTTAGTTGCATTCGTGTGGATATAACAGTGGCACTAGACACTAGTCTATTGATCGACTCAAATAATATACTCTGCCAGATCATAATGTAACAAACTTAAGTAAAAAAATAACAAATTTCAGAACTGACCTTAGAAATTAGCACACAGTTAAATGTCACATTCTCATACTATGACATCGCCCACGATTCATTTGTGAGCATATCATAAGTTCACTGCAAAAATGACTAGTAACATTTGACAACATTCCTGCATATGGTTGAAACCCCGTTAAATCCACCTAAAAAAATCACAGGTGGGTTGTGAATGTCACGTCAGTGGACAATACCTACCTGCATACACCTGGTGTCTCCTTTGCTCCAGGCAATACAGGATCCGTGGACAACAAACTGACACAGCAGTTGACCACCAGATGTCACCACTATGCCACCACCCTGGACTCCGCCTGGTGCATTTCTCAGGCACTCCTCTTGGAGCGATTTCCCACCGACCTTGAGCAGTGACCTTGAGATGAGGCCACAATTTAGCTGAAGGTTGGCGGCTGTGGAGTTGACTATGACATCTACCTGAAGTGTCAGATAAAATGGACAAGCTACATTAAATAAGGGATAACCTTAGAACGTTGATGTCCGATTAAATTACTTTTGTTTCGGGGAGGGGGTCAGAGGTTGTTTTGTCTGGCATCGGACATCGATATTTTACACTTAGGATCGATATGTTTAAAATATTTATATCATATGAACGTTTACAAACTTTCGTGTGGGGAGGGTGGGGGCTGAGGCCAGATGAAAGTAATTTCGTCTGATATCAACTTTCTGAGATGATCCTAATGGCTACCTACATAATAAAATTAAAATAAAGGTAATTATCCGACACCCACGCATGGAGCAACATATCAAGAGCACCGGCTATCACCGTTACAGTGTTGTCATCATAGATTCATTCATATTGGCTCCCTCTGGAAGGTTGCTCGGCCATTCAGTTCCTTCGCTGTTACCATTTACCTCCTACATGTAGAAAAGTATATCGGGTACACATAAGAAAATAACTGTAATTAACTACCTTTGTGTTTCTAAATACAGGGGTTTACCTGGATGTTTGTGTTCAAAGGTCCATAACCTTCTTTTGAGGGGGTCCCAAGCCTGTAGCGAGGGTCCCACTTATTGCTCTTTTTTAATTGTAAGTATTGTTTTCTAAATATCACAACTTTTACAACCCATGTAAACCCAGTTATTATTATTATTAGTTTGACACTAACAAAAACTTAACAAAATAACATGGTTTGTTACAATACACTGTTTTATTTGTTGATGTTTTCTCTTTATAATCGATGTAGTTTTTGGAAGTTAGAGCAGCCTTCCTCACTTATGAGAGGGCGTGCTAGTCTGCTAGATGCCTTGGCTTATGTGTAAATTACCATTTGTGTTTCTAAATACGAAACACAAATGTCACATCAGCAAAGGTCGGAGCAAACGAATGAACATGGAAAGAGGTGAGTGGATGTCGGCGTCTGGGAGGGGTTGTAACCACACTACCCCCAATGTTAACGTATTAATTTACAATACAGTATAGCTGCATTTCTACTTTCTCTAATTCCGTTTCTAAAATATCTAAATAACTCTATCCAGGTATGTTATTATTCGTTTTTTGGAAATAAACAACTGAATATACTTGTAATGTTCAATCAATGTTTTATTACATCACATATTAATTTTATGAAATACTGAGTCTTATACATGGCCAGTTTTTTGCTAAAATCTTTGTTTTTAAGGTCATTGGAATAGTTTTTTTAACTATTCCATTGACCTTAAAACCAAAGTAAATGCAACAATATTTTATAAAAAAATGTACCATTACCCATATGATCACTTTTATTCAAAAAAGTTTTCTGTGAACTTTTGAGTAGGTGCTAGATGTTGATGGAACAAGGCACACATGAAAAACTGATGTCAAATGTATCATATTAAACAAAAGACACATACAATTACGGACATTGATAGACTAGGTAGCTATGTAGAGGTCCATTGTACAAAGTTCCATATGTTCCTACTGTCAGATTTAGGCCAGAAGTGTTACTTGTTTGTCTATTTCCGTACCTGCTGAGACGCAATCTCACACTTGTGCAGTGACACCGTGATTACTTCCCGTGTCTTCAGGTGAAAGGATGGTGACCACGGGTGCACTCTGGCAGATGATGGGACACTGTTGCCACCTACTGGATAATAGCAGTATTACACTTGTGACATGTAACACCAGAGGACACCACTGTCTATTTAACAACCAGCCTAGATGGGAACAGATCACAATTTTACTCCCACCATGTCTTATGATTTATTATTATGAATAAAGTGCCAGTGATTATTAGAGGACCTCCGCATTCATTCTGTTAATGCACGCTGAAAACATGTTTATGATGAGGTAAAATGACATTTTCTAGTTGAATGTTCACAAATGTATGCCACATACACAGGCAGAATCCAGTTTGTTGGGACGACAAATGACTGTAGAATCCTCCATGTTGACATCTTCAACAATAAAATTGTACAATTTTACAGAACTCTATGGCCATAAAGGCAGGTGGGTAACAAGTGTGAGGATGGAGACTGTGTATCGCAGTCAAATAAAGTGTCTCGGTATACTAGTGACAGAAAATAATACAGCTGAATCTCACTTTATGGTCACCTTGGAAATACAGTCACCTTGCAATTAAGGTCACCCTACGATAATTCTAAACTATTTCGGTATCAGCAAATAAAGAAAAACAACCTTGCTAATAGCAGGGCTTAAAATTCGCCAAAATATTTAAGGGCCAACTGGCCCCTGAACTATCAAATTTAGCGGTCAACAAAAAATTTAGGGACCAGCTGGTGGGAATAGTTGTTTTTGTGTACCCTGGTAGTGATTATAAAACATAAAGTATCACAGTTGTAACTGTTATTCTCAATAGTTTGTGCACAGGTATTTATTCATTTTAAAGACAATAATTCAATAATTATATTAATTTAGTAATGATAAGTGCATATTTTGCACATTAGTATTTAAAACAATATCTTATTATTATATTTTAAATGCCACTCTGCAGCGCAACAGAACAACTATTTGGATGCAGCACCATATGTCTAAGATGGTACCTAGTTTTAGAGTCTCATCATGACCAATATTTCACAAGTAATAACAATTTAATCATATTACTTTATTTGCACAAAATTTACTATGCGATACAGTCTCTCTCAAAATTCACAGTTCTACTTAACAAGAGTTTTTTGTGTAACCGATAGATAATTATCCACACAGAGTGATCTATCTGAATTAAAAAGTTTTACTATAACTAGATTTAGCACCGAAAATAGCTCTTGAAGTCTTCCAATGGTTTGCAAAAGAAAATCTGCTTTCCAATGTTTTCACATGAACCGTTATATTATATTCTTAATCATCCGTACTGGAAATATAAAAGTTTTACTGCATGATGGCCGTGTGAATATGTGTCAAACACACCTATACTAGGCTGTGGTACTGTAAACTAATAAACCTATTAACTATTTGAATTACTATAAAAAATACAGCTCAAGTTTTAAAGTACCCATAATACACACAGTGCATTTGCTATATTATAATATACATACGTTTCATCATCCTCAAAAGCTCAAGCAAACGTGGAAAACATAAATGCAGGGTTGCTTACTCGACAAAACTATTTCCATAATAACACATTCTCCCCCACCCCATTCCCGCTACCACTCCCTGCCTGACAGTCCACATTTTGGCCAGTCTACCCCTTCTCAGAAGTAGACATGCCAGCCCAGTCACATACCCTGGAATACACCTACACTCAGGCAGTTACTAATTCACTGGTAATTTAATCATACTGACTTGATAGACTTTGTAATGTTTTTTTCAAGTGAATGATGACATTCTCTGCCTAGACAGGTGAACCCCTTATCACTAAAATTAGACCACTACCACCCTACAGCAATGGTGACTTCCTTGCTTGAGTTTTGTAATTTTATCGTGTGTTGTCAAAATTTTTTGATAAATTATAACAAGTGAATGATGATTTTTTGCCACTAGCACAAAGTGGTCAGGGCATCTGGACAAGCATTATTTATAGATTTAGCCAATATTTGGTGGCCACCAGCCATAGCTCGCAAATTTAAGCCCTGAACAAGGTCACCTGGCCATTCAGGTTCTATTGTCCAGTCCGTTTTATGTACGGAGGAACCTCACTAATATTATTAGTGAGGTTCCTCCGTACATAAAACTTGACAAATCATTGTTCTGAAGTAATAAATTAACACAATTGAGCAAGAGTACTACGTAAGAAACATTACACTGCAAGATCTAAACTGATAATGCGTATTGTTTACCTTTGTTCAGTTGAACAAGTTGCCATCCTGTTGCAGGGATGATTAACGTCAAACCAGACGCACTGGCATGAAGTACTTCTTCATATGCCTGCATCATACACATGTCACACACGTTATCATAGATCAATAATAAAGGTCACCAACAATAATGTAAAATGTTACACTTTTATTATTATGTGCACCAGTTTTAAAAACAAGCTCAATCAATCATGTTTTATTTCCAAATGAAAATATAAACAGTATAATATAACTATGCTAATAAAGTAAAATAAAAAATGCCATATGGAATATAAAATACTAACTAGAACACAAGACAAATACTAATAATTATTGTTAAGACAAATAAATATAAATAAAAAAATAGAATAGTTACACAATTTAGAAAATAAGGTATCTAAATAAATACTAATTAAACATGATAGTATAATAAATAGTCAAATAAAGTTATAGTATATTGTAACAAATATTAGAAAGATTACAGAAATTATTCATTATTAAATTACATCATGTAAATCAACTACGTTACATATTACATATACCGGGGGTAGTCATTATCTGTTATTCACCAACCAATGCAGCATTTACATAAAAAAACTATCATAAGTAGGACACAAAATATCTGAAATGTTTTATTAAAAATAAAATCAACTGGGGAACAAAAAGATAAACGATGTGACAATTTCTATTTTTATCTTATGTCATCTTTGAGCCTTGGCATTGACTGAGGAGAAATTATGGGCGTCAATGTGGATTGGAAACCGCTGATAAAACCGGGATGTACACATGTTAGAACATTCACAAAACAGATTGAATTGGGATTGAATTGGAATGGAACTCTGCAAAGTAAGATGAATTGAATGAATTGATCGAAACGGACAATAAATTTTTGATAAAAATATGTAAAATTTGTGGATGCATACTTGGCTCAAGGCCTGCTTAGCCCTGTCTCTTCCGAGAACAAAGCAGGCATTTTATTATGGACTTCCTAGCTTAAGCTTAATTAAACAACTTAAAGGGCTACTGTTTGCTAATGTTGCAGACTTTAATTAGAATAAAAAATGAATTGAATTGAAATTGATTTTGTTGTGAGTACATTGCATTGAAATTGATCCTTGGTAAATACAATCAACAGCAGAATTTCAAAGTTGTAATTGTTTAGTTTTACGCACTCTTGCTCACAATCAACAGCGGGAATTTCAAAGTTGTAATTTTTTAGTTTTAAGCACTCTTGCTCGCAAGCAACAGTGGGAATTTCAAAGTTGTAATTTTTTAGTTTTATGCACTCTTGTTCGCAAGCAACAGCGGAATTTCAAAGTTGTAATTTTTTAGTTTTAAGCACTCTTGCTCGCAAGCAACAGTGGGAATTTCAAAGTTGTAATTTTTTAGTTTTATGTACTCTTGTTCGCAAGCAACAGCGGGAATTTCAAAGTTGTAATTTTTTAGTTTTACGCACTCTTGTTCGCAAGCAACAGCGGAATTTCAAAGTTGTAATTTTTTAGTTTTACGCACTCTTCCTCACAATCAATAGTGGGAATTTCAAAGTTGTAATTTTTTAGTTTTACGCATTCTTAATCGCAAGCAACAGCGGAATTTCAAAGTTGAAATTTTTTAGTTTTACGCACTCTTGCTCGCAAGCAACAGCGGGAATTTCAAAGTTGTAATTTTTTAGTTTTACGCACTCTTGTTCGCAAGCAACAGCGGAATTTCAAAGTTGTAATTTTTTAGTTTTATGCACTCTTGCTCGCAAGCAACAGCGGAATTTCAAAGTTGTAATTTTTTAGTTTTACGCACTCTTGCTCGCAAGCAACAGCGGAATTTCAAAGTTGTAATTTTTTAGTTTTATGCACTCTTGCTCGCAAGCAACAGCGGAAATTCAAAGTTTTCACTTGTTAGTTTTAAGCACTCTTGCACGCAACCTTTATCTCAGACAATACACAGATGTTTGCTGAATCAGTTATATTGTCCCATTTATTGTTCTTGTCCCATGATACCAGGAACCAGTCTGACTACATGGCAAATCGAAAAGGCAGCAAGGTGATTGGACAAAACTCCAAGCGATAAATCAACGTTTGATAAGTTGGTATTCCAGGGGTTTCTGACACTGACGTAATCAGAAACGCCCACCCTGGCTTGCGAGGATGGTTTTAAGTGTATTTACATCGATAAATGGCAGAATCCTTTTGTCCAGATATTTATGCCAATAGGAGTTTAGACACTGAGTTTGCAGCTCTCAGAGTCCTCTACAGGTTACACATTTACCCCCTGTATGGGGTATTTTACTTCCACCAGGTAGAAGGCACTAACTGCTTGTACAGTGTAGTGTACCTTATGAAAGACTCAGGCAACATAGGGTGAATGACATTGCTCAAGTTTAAAAATGGCGGCTGGCAGCAGAATTTGAATCTGGCAACCAACTGTTCGTCACTCTACAGTTCAACCGTCAACCCCCATCTATGTCTCTTCTGTATTGAGTCCTTATAGTGAGAGGCAACAATAATTAAAACAGACACAGTACAACTGAATCCAATTGTGGTTGGATATATTGGTATGTCTTCTATGATAGTCTAATACCCATCCATGGGCTTAGCCAGAGACATGTTTGCCCTCTTCAAGACTGGCAGTTGACTGGTCTAGATGGGTAATTACAACTGATAAGACAGATGGAATTTAGAAGGGGTCAGCTGGCCACTAGATTAACTTATAGTTCCATGTCTAGGGTCCCACATTAATGACTATCATTGGCACAACTGGTAGTTTAACAAATGAAATGGATCAGTGTTAATTAAATCTATGGCTCAAATTACACTGGTTTGTCAATGAAAAAACTAAACTGGCCAATAATGGCTATGGCTGATGTGAATGGCCTCCACGCAAACTGTTCCCACGCTAAAAGGCTCATTATTTATTAATGGGGTCAGGACACTGTTAGACGATAAAGTGCAGTATATTTTTGGGAAATTATTTTTTTACAATATTCACCTGCTCTGACATAAGTGCATTTAAGTAGTCAGATTTCTAGATGTGATTGTAGAAGCTGTTGACAATAAAATGGTGTATTTTTAGCTGATTTTACTAAGCGGAAGGGTATTTGGCAGCAATTTGGCTAGGATTACTGCCTGCACCATTTGTAAATATTGACGGGTGTCATGCATACAGGCATTTTGTAAGAGCTAGAAATACTAGATTTTGACTAAACTCGACCAGCATGTCAACGAGATGATGATAACGGCAGGTGAGAAGTTTAATACATTTTCTAGGTCACGTTTTCTTACAATCAGACAAAACATTAACATGGTCGCCAATGGGAAACTATCAGTGTGCTGACCCTTAATACAAGACTGGCAAAGACTTAGTTCTGGCTAAGGGTCTGCACACACCTGCATGGTTGATGTATCCTGTGGATGTATCAGAACTCGCACGGTTTTCAGCGTCGTTTGTGGATGCTGGTAACTGAACTGGATGAGTTTGTTGAGCATGACAGTGGCAGTGAGATGAGCAGGAATTCCCTCTTGACCCGTGCCTAGTGCAGGCAAGGCAACAGATGTCAGGCTCTTGTCATGTACTGCCTGGAAACTTTTGGCCAACAATGTTCCCAGCACCTGTGTCAACATAAATTAGTGACAATTTAATTACTATTACAATGGGTGGATGTTTAACTTATTCTACTTATCTTCTTAACATATTTTATTATTATTATTACTGGCAAAAATGTCTGTCATTTGATGGGATGCCTTGATAGTTTACAGTCATGATAGTGATATTTACCAAATGTTAGAAAACTCACAGCTTCATTACATAAACGTGCTCGCAGATATATAGTATCTACTCGTTGTTTCTTCAAAATGACGAATGTTGGAGAATATGTGAAATACTTGCCATTCGATAGGCCCTAATCATGATAGTGTAGAATTGTCAAATAATATCTGTATAATATTTGTATGCTATTGGCATGAGGGTAGACATATAAGCAGTGTCTTAAAAAAAATGTAATTAACAGTTGTTTATTTATTTGAGTTGTTTACTTGTCTTTTAAACGTACTTGTTTTTATTTTAACACTTCAACTTATTAAAAATTACCTTTGTATTACTGTGCTAGTGCCTCTGGATAGGTTTTAACCAGGTACAAAAGTTGCTCGAGCTAGCTTGGATATTAAGTTTTTTTTGTCACTATTTTTTACTTGAAGTGTGTGACCTTGACCTCATTCAATATAACTTTGTGTCCAGGAGAAGAGTGTATAATCATTCCTTTCGCAACTGGACAAACATTTTCACAAAGTCACTGTACCTGTCTACTTCTGTCAGCGCCCTCTGTCCACGGACAACACGCTCCGTGGATGACATACTGACACTGCAGCTGCCCACCAGATGTCACCACTATGTCACCAAACTGGATGCCATTTGGTGCGCTGCGCTTACATTCTTCCCGAAGTGTCTTTCCTCCAATGTTGAGGAGTTTTCTCAACAAAACTTCTTTATCCAACTCAACAGAGTTGATAATCACATCCACCTGAAAATTATATTTGAATTCACTCAGTAGGCACACAATGCACAATTTTTATCAGAGACACCCGTCCAAATATTGCTATGTTAGACCTATTCATGTATTGAAACTCATGAAATGGAGATCACTAAAACTGCATGCATCAGATAATAATTTCCTGATATATCGAACATATTAACTCTACAGTGGCACCACCTGGAAATGATTGTCTGACAACCCAATCTGTCTACTGAAAAAGTAACTACTTTTGTGTTGTGTAGCAATTGATGAATTACAAAACGGAAGTAGATGGAACTATACTACTATCACTATAACTTATAGGTAAGGTCTAGACTCGATTATCCAGCTGCCGTGAGGTGGCAGCATTGGCCTGTCACAAAGGACTGGATTATTAAGCTCCAGCCATTGTTAGGGGTCAGCACACTGTTGGACTTCCTGCTTGAAACAAAGTGCAGTATATTTTTGAGAAATGACTTTTTATAATATTCACTTGCTCTGACATAAGTGCACTTGAGTAGTCAGATTTCTAGATGTGATTGTTGAAGCTGTTGACAGTAAAATGGTGTCTTTTTAGCTGATTTTACTAAGCGGAAGGGTATCTGGCAGCAATTTGGCTAGTTGACACTTTAGCTGGATTACTGCCTGCATCCAGTTGTAAATATTGACGGGTGTCATACATACAGGCATTTTGCAAGAGCTAGAGATATGAGATTTTGACTAAACTCGACCAGCATGTCAATGAGATGATAATAACAGCAGGTGAGAAGTTTAAGAAACTTTATAGGTCACGTTTTCTTATAATCACACAAAACATTAACATGGTCGCCAATGGGAAACCTGACAGTGTGCTGACCCCGTTACCGGTAGGGGGCTTTATCCCAGATTCGGGTAGAGACGATGATTGGCTCTCAGGTCAACTATGAAATAACAAATTCAATAAGGATACACTTTTAACAGATAATACTATACTATAACAACTATTCAACATTAAACTTATACTGAAACATGTCACACACAAAATAAACCGACATTAAACTTTTTTCGTAGTTTAATGCCTTTTAATCATATGCACATTCACTAGGTGGCAGCTCTCATGGCATATCATTCAAAAGGGCCATTCAGAGCCAGATTATCATTCTGGCGAAGTCAAGCAGCCAGGCGAGAATCGGTTAAGCGAGACTAGGTAACGTCAGGATTACATTTTAAATTATTGAATTTAAGGCAAGTGGAGATACACCTCCAAGTTAGCGTATTAACAAATTAATATAAATACATTACTGGTAGATTATTTAATTAGGATCAACATTGGATTAACTGAAAATACAGACTATATGCTGAAGTTTGGCTAAAAGACCCGACCACTTGTTTATTAGTTTCAGAATGAACCCACATACCAACATTTGATCAAGTGCAATTCCAAACTTGTACAAGAACATTAGCCATAAGTTCAAGCACACAAAAACTTTTAAAATAAAATTCTGAGTCAAGTACATTCAGACCAGACCCGGGTTGAATTCTTAATTGAATTAAATAAAAACTGCAGGAATTGAATAAAATAAAAACAGATTGAATTTGAATTGAATCCCACAAAGTAAGATGAATTGAATGAATTTATAACAACGGAAATTTGTGACGTTTTTCTATATAAATTTCCACATATAAACTACAAATTAAATGTTAAATTTTTACGTTTTCAGATGTGTTTTTTGGTCAAAGACCAAAATAAAACAACCAACAGCAGAACTACCAGTATTTACGGAATACTCTTCCTATCTGTTTTAAGTTACAAAACTTTATTTTGTCGAAAGTCACAACAAAACAGCCAATGTTGTCGATTTGAATAAGAATTGAATTGGAACTGAATCAAAAATTAATTGAATTGATCCATTCTGTGAGTATGTTGAATTGAACAGAATTGGAATTGATCATTGGTAAATATACATGAATTGGAATAATATTATTGAATTGCAATTGATTAAAGTGAACTGGACCCAGGTCTGATTTAGGACAGTACAAATGCATTTCAGTTGTAAATATCAACAACAATATTATTCAGGTTCCAATTAGTAACTATTTTCAGTGTCTCAAATTAGCAAAAAATGAACTGGCCCAGATTTGTTTAACTGGCCCAGACCAATTTTCAACTGACCCTGCTGAAATTGAACTGGCCTGACTAATTTACAAACCACATCGACACATTTTTCCACATTCTTTAATCACACACGTGAATGCCTATCATTTGAATTTTACATGTATGGGTAAGTACATAAGATATTAAACAGTAATAATTTTACCATTAACTATATCTACACTAACATAATGGAGCTAAGTTACACTAACATAATATACGTTATAACTTTGCATTGCATATGTAATTATATATATATATATACACCACCAAACCATGTGGCCTTCACCTTGACGATGTTGATCACGTTACGAAATACGCTTTTGTTACCAGTCAAATTTGGATTTAGGCCATATTTATCTGTAGATAAAGAACAAAAAGAGTACCTAACTCTGACCTATGTCCGAGACAACTTCCAAACACCATAACATTTATTCCAAAGGACGTGACAAAATCTATGAAGAATGGCGTCCAGTCTGACTCTTGGAAAACTGCACTGCGGTGGTAATGCCACCGATGTTTAGACTTGGCGTTCATTGGCGTTGCTATTGAATGCAACTGTTAGCATGATAAGAGTTCAGTTTTGACGAATTACTGTTGAATTATTACCAAAGTTGCGTGTATCGTCCCCTACAACTGAGTCGTGTCTAAGAATTCTAATGAACTACACATCGGATGCAGCCTAGCCGTGTCCACCGAGATAAACTGGTAGCGTTTGTGAACCAATGGTGTCGGTCCAATAACTTGAACATTTTGGCGAACTGAATCGGAGGGACGGATTTTGAATCTGCAGCCACCGATTCAAAGGCCTTAATTTCGAATACTGATTTTTTGAAAACATCTTATATAATATTAATTGTAGATATAATCAGGATCTAGGCAATCAAATCTGTGCATCACATGAGTAAAACAGTAGAAATAAATACTACTTTGTATTCTAAATGCCCAAGCTATGTACACCTGATACTTTGGCAAGTACAACTGACCACTTCAGCACAGGTATATAACTTAACAACAGTACATGCCATTTCAAAAACCCACGTACAAGTAGTCAAACAATGTTTTTAAGTAATTGACACAATACACTAACTTTATTTATAGACACTTGAGGCATTTAATCAGAACTAAAGTATTTAGTAATTAAACATTGTGAAACATCCTACCTGTTCATGTTCAATGGTAGACTTGTGCAGTGACAGTATTATTCCCTGCGGGGTCTTCAGTTCAATGATTGGGACAGCAGTGTCACTGCTGGTTGGCCTGCTGTCTACAAACACAAATATGTATTAGCTCATAGATGAAGGGGCTCAGGACAAAATGCGATAAACTCCATTTTGAAATTTTGCCTAAACAAGGACAAAACATTTGTTTAAATACATGTGTCGAGCTAGGATACTATCTAATTTAAAAAAACGCGATAAATCCCCATTACACAACATGCACAAATAAGCACCATTCATCTTTTTTTACCAACACACGATATATTCGTTTTCAGCCAATCAGCACCGCATTGCCACTCATGATGCTACACGTAGCGGCGGCGTGCACTGCATAACTATATCACGTTTCGGTAACAAAATAATTTTATATCACATTTTGCATAACTAATCTGTAAAAAAAACATTTCAGGTTTTGCTACCATTCTCTTTTATTTCTAATTCTTAATATATTCCAACTTTGTGGAAAAGCACAAAAGTTACTTTATTTCAATACCAATAAAATGGGTATCATGTTTTGTCCAAAAAACATTCAATTATACCCACTCATCAGCGAACACTAAACTAATGTAAGGACACTGATGGCAACAGGTATGTACATTATGGTGTGGTGGCACCATCTAAAAATCACCACTCAACTCTCTCTGGTAAGAGAAAGCCCTCCATCTCCAATTGGTAGATCAGAGGTGAATGGTCCAAGGAAATTAATGAACGCAGAAAAAGGTGAGTGGATCTGGACACCTATCCCCTGACCGTTTGACTTGAAAGGAGTGTCCAACTTTATCCCCACTAGACAAGACACAACCTGGGATGAGATGCATAAGATTACACTACTTGAACGATGCAGTGCAATAGTTATATATATATATATATATATATATATATAAATGTATACTACGTAGATGGCTGCTTTGGTGATAATCATCCTCGTGCATCATACCCCGTGGCAGATAGCCTGCGAAACAGTCAGGTTCAGTTCAGCCAATAATATTGTCACATCACATGATTTGACTTGTCAAATTTGTTTCAGCCAACCGTGGCTCATATTACATATATGTAATTGTAACATTTGGGAAGTAGAAGTAAATATTTGAATATGTACACAGTTCACTGCCGCTGCTCTTGAGAACTGAGTTGCAACTGGTGGAATCAATTACATGTACTAGGAAAAAGTACAACCATTTCAGTTAAGTTCCATACATTGCGTAGGATACCTGCAAGGGTAGTGTAGCGTCATCTACCACTCCTGGATTGCGAGGATGGTAAAAACGTTTAACATGAATTTATTTTTATCAGAATAAACTTGAAGAAAAACAATTATTTGTTCCCTACTGCAAACTGCAGCAAAGTCCAGTGCGGACTGAAACAGCTGCTTTCCAACATTGAAGAGTGAAGCACTCTTGTTGACTTGAGTCACAAGGACTCGACTCGAGTCGCATACTTCAATGACTTGTGACTTGACTGCGAAATGACTCTGACTCGACTCTTTCCCATTTCACAAAAGCACGCCTTGTGTGTAGAACCAATTGATTTGGTATAACATTTCCAATAAGGTATATGTTTTTGTGAAGATTACGTTCGATTTGTGGCGGCACCGAAACTAAAAAGGTGAACGTTTTGCAAATTTTCTGGAGTATCGACACTTAGTGCGGCTTCAATAGCTCAGTATGTGTACCATTAAGTAAGTTGCTAATGTTTTAATCTAAGCGTATGTAAGCTATTTTGGCGTATTGTGGTATTTAATTGCAAACAAATACGATCAACATAACATATTGTATTGATAAATGGTAGCAAATAATTTCAGTATTTGTTTATCTTTATTATTGAATGTGGTTCTCCCTGTTATGACAAAATTGGCTAATCCACATCGTGTTCGCAATGGATAGTGAATTAGTCAACCTTTGGTGTGAAGGGCACATGATATCCGTCCTTAACTGGACGTTTGCTAATATTTTTGCTGCTTGTTGTCCCTAAGATGCTTTCAATATTGAACCATGTATGAGGTAATTAATTAATTAAATATAATAATAATAATAAATAAAACTTTATTTTGACACAGTCAAATCTGGGAAGGCTGCCCCGTTCATGGGTTTGTACAAGCATATTAAATTCTAAATAGCTTAAAATTATAATTAGTCCAGGTAAAGTGATGAAGTAATAATAATAAAAAATAACAATGATACGCTATAAAATATAGTAAATGAGTCAATAAGAGGAATGTCGGCAAACACGCTGCTACGCCTGTCCTCCCGGCGGGAATACATTGGCGTTTTGAAAATTGGTGGACGGGGAAAGGAAAACCAATCACAAAAGTCAAATAAAAAACAATTAATCTGACATAGCTTAATGAAACTTATTGTAATATATCCACATATCAAATTTATCTTCCATTTTTTCATATTATCCCTACGTTATATTTATATAACAAAATGCCATGAGGTCCCGAATAACTACCAATGGACGCGAACTGGAAAGAGTAAGTCAGTTCAAATACCTCGATGCTATCATCAATGAAGACGGTTCCAGGAACGAAATCATTGCAAGGCCTGCGCAAACATTAGCAGCACTGGCGAAATTGAAACCAGTTTGGAGAGACAAAAACATCGCTCTGAAATTTAAACTTAAACTAGTACGTACACTGGTCCTTTCCATCTTTCTGTATGCATGCGAATCATGGACCCTCACAGCGGAACTGCAAAGAAGAATTGCTGCAGTGGAAATGAAATGCTACCAAAGAATCCTCAGTATTTCCTACACGGACCACATCACCAGCGATGAAATCAGAAAAATCATCATTCAACATGTGGGACATTACGAAGACCTGCTGACCACAGCAAAAAACAGGAAACTGAGATGGTATGGATGGCCATGTAACACGATCAAGCGGGCTCACGAAAACAATACTACAAGGAACAGTGCCGGGGAAAAGAAGACAGAGGAAGAGATGGTCAGACAATATTGTCGATGGTGAAACATTCAACAATGCAGCGCCCCTATGACCCAGGCGGGTTAATTACGGGAGCAGTAAGTAAGTATATTTTTCAATTTTGTGTTTGTCTCTTGCCAGGAGCTAAGCCGGCCAAACAACACATTTCCTCATTTTCAAAACATATCTTGAAAACTATCATTCACATCCAACTCATATTTTGCGTACTAATTGTACATATGTTGTTGTCCTTGAACCTGTGTCATATTATGAGATTCAAGGAATTAATTAAAATGTTGTATTAGGTCCAAAATGGCATTTCTATAAGAAAATGGTTGCCCGATCCTACATAATGCAGTGTGCAAATATTGAAAATTGCTTTTCTCCGACAACTTTAAGTTATGTCCCACCATAAAAAATACTATTAGTTGTAAATTCAATAAAAATATTTTAAGACCATTTTCCCAGTTTTCATGGAAATGCCCCATTGCATAATCGCAACAGTTATAACTTATAAGTATCCTATATGTAGGAATACGACTGAGTGACTGAAAATAATGACGAGATTTGATTTGAAATGACTCGAGTCGCGACTCAACATTTTCAGAGGTGACTCAAGACTTTACTCAAAATGTTCAGAGATGACTCGAGACTCGACAGCAAAATGACTCAAGACTCAACTCGAAAGCTTGCGACTTGCCAACAAGTCTGGAGTAAAGGGAAAGGTAATGGCTTTTTGCTACCCCTCCACGTACAAACTAACACATGTATTGTACTGTATGTCTGTAAATACTTGAAGTTGATGTCAATCTTGTGACTTGACAAAAGTACCTTCAACATAACCCTAAGCGTAACACTAAAGCTTAGCCCGAAACCTAATCCTTTTTGCACATCAAACCAACCACGAAAGGGTATTTATAAGTGGACGGGTAGCAGGAAGCTGTCTCCGTCTCCAATGACGTGAACTGGTGAAACAATATCTAGACTACAGTATATATATATATTATAGACAAAGAGTACAACACTGTGCTGCCAGATTTGTCAGAAATGACCACAGACGCCAAACAAACGCAGCAGACCTAATAGCCACCCTTGGATGGTCAACTCTTGAACGACGACGCATTATCAAACAGGCCATGACATTTTACAAAATATTAAATAACATAATCAACATCACACCCCCACCAGGTCTACTAACACAGTCAAAAAACCGTGGCCACTACGTAGCCCCTAGGTGCCGCATCAATGCAACAGTGTTCTCTTTCTACCCCCGAGCAGTTCGAATCTGGAATATGATTCCACCACCGATTACTGAACTAGAAAACCCATAGCGTTTCAAACAGCGATCATGAACCTCCCTTTCACCACACCCGATCATCTAAAGTGCCTATAAAATAAACAAACAAACTGTAATGAGCGCTACCTAAGACAGTACGCCATCTAGCGAGTTACTCGCACATACGAGAGGAACAAAAAGGAACATGTGAATGACTCCATCTTGTCTGTCAGATGGGCTCGAATTAAATACATGATTTTGTGGTTCTACTAAGTTGTCTTGTCGTATTTATATGTCAGAATCACTACATGGTGGCAGCGGGTTAGTAAACCTTGCCAGTCGACAGTCCGTCGTCAACGGTCAGTCAGTGAATTCGAACGATCAGCGAATTTGTACGGTCAGTCAGTAAATTTGAACGGAAAATAAAATGCCGAAATTTAACCCGCCAGAGTCGATGTCATTCGACGCCCCGTCCAAATGGCCGGAATGGAAAGAGCGGTTTATGCGGTTCAGGATCGCAACGTCACTGCATAAAGACGATCCAGAGGTGCAAGTTGCGTCGCTCATATACGCCATGGGCAGACAAGCCGAGAACATTTTCAAATCGTTCAAGTTTGCGGAGCCGTCAGAGGGCGCCACAGACCCTCGAAATGACTTTGTCACAGTGATGCAAAAGTTCGACGAATATTTCGTGCCAAAGAGAAACACAATACATGAGCGTGCAATGTTCTACCAACGTTCTCAGCAACAGGGTGAGTCAATTGAAGCGTTTGTGCGTTGTTTGCATGACCTCGCGGCTCACTGTCGGTTCGATCAAAAAGAAGAAGAGAACGTGCGCGATCGACTCATAAGCGGCATGCTCGACAAAGAAATGTCGCTGAAACTTCAGTTGGAGCAAGACGATCTGACGTTGGAGAAAGCAGTCAACAGCGCGAGACACAGTGAGTTAGTCAAAAGTCAGAACACTGTGCCGATGTCAAACGTGAACTTTGTAAAAAGAAAAGAGCGTAAACAGCAAGCTAGTCGTCATCAGCGCCACAGTCAGAGAGGCGTGAGAGAGGAAGTCGTCGCGAAAACGCCATGTGGCCAATGTGGCTATGTGCATCGCTCGCCGGGCCCCGACGCATGTCCTGCTAAGGGGAAGACGTGCAATCGGTGTCGCAAGACAGGTCACTTCGAGAAGATGTGTCGCGCCAAGTCGTCATCCATTCGCGAGGTGAAAGTGCAGCCGGACAAGGAGTACTTCTGCGGGTCGGTCAGTTGCGATGACAGCAGTCCAACGTGGAAGGTTGACCTCGACCTCAAAGGTCGTCCTGTGACCTTTAAAATCGACACGGGTGCCGACGTTACGGTGATGTCGCACGCGAGCTACGTCATGCTGAGGCCGCGACCGCCTCTCAAGGCGATCAGTGAAAACCTCAACAGTCCAGGTGGTCCATTGGACTGTCGCGGGCAGTTCATCGCCAGCACAGAGGTCAAAGGCACCACCTATCACTTTCGCGTCATCGTTGTCGCAAATGACGTGGAGAACCTACTGAGTCGTGGGGTTGCTTCGCGAATGAGTCTCGTCAGAAAACTAGACGCTATTACAGACGGCGTCGGTTGTTTGAAAACAGAGCCGGTGAGGATCATCCTGAAGGAAGACGCGCAGCCATCAGCCCTCACAGTCGCCCGCAGAGTGCCTATCCCAATTCTCCCCAAGGTCAAGGAGGAATTGGACCGTCTGGTATCTGCAGGGGTTATTGAGGCTATCACAAAGCCAACGCCGTG
This sequence comes from Escarpia spicata, assembly GCA_963995525.1. Taxonomy (NCBI): domain Eukaryota; kingdom Metazoa; phylum Annelida; class Polychaeta; order Sabellida; family Siboglinidae; genus Escarpia; species Escarpia spicata. Next base: position 17,938,614 of record OZ023206.1, read on the forward strand.
GTGTGCTCCCATGGTGCCTGTCGTAAAAAAGTCGGGGAAGGTCCGACTGTGCGTCGATTTGAAAAAGCTCAACCAGCATGTGCGTAGGGAGAGGTACATCCTACCCACCCTGGAGGACGTGACGTCGCGTTTGTCGGGCGCTACGGTGTTCTCGTCATTGGACGCCGAGAGCGGTTTCTACCAAATCCCTCTTGAGTCGTCAAGCCAAGAGCTGACGACGTTCATAACGCCCTTCGGTCGTTACTGCTACAAGCGACTGCCCTTCGGGATTACCTCTGCCCCGGAGATCTTCATGAGGAAGATGGTCGAAATCCTCACGGGGCTCGAGGGCACAGTAGCATACATGGACGACATTCTAGTGTATGGGAAAGACGAGGCCGAACACGAGACGCGCCTCGAGGAAGTCCTTAAAGTGCTTCGGGCAGCAGGCCTAAAGCTAAACGAGGATAAGTGTCACTATGGTCAAAAGGAAATTACGTTCCTTGGTCATAAGTTTACGCCAGACGGCGTCGTAGCAGACCACGAAAAGGTCGAGGCCATAACGAAATTGCCTCGTCCGACGTCTGTGCCACTTCTGAGGCAGATTCTCGGTATGGTCCATTACTTGGGTGCATACTTACCGGACTTGCATGTCGCCATTCGTCCGTTGAATGATCTGCTCAAAGGAGATGCGGTCTGGGCATGGGGTCCCGACCAGGAGAATGCGTTCAATAAGCTGAAGCAGCTGGTGTCGTCAACGCCAGTGCTCGCCTATTACGACGTAACGAAGCCGACCGTAGTGAGCGCAGACGCCAGTTCGTACGGTCTCGGGGGAGTGATCATGCAGGAAGGAAAGCCGGTCGCATTCTGCTCCAGATCCCTCACTCCGGCTGAGCAGAGATACGCCCAGATCGAAAAGGAGTGTTTGGCGGGGGTGTGGGCGTGCGAGAAATTTGATCGGTTCTTGTGCGGTCTGGGTCAATTCAAATTACTCACAGACCACAAACCGCTTGTACCCCTCATCAACAATAAAGATCTTGACAACACGCCACTCAGATGTCAACGACTTCTCATGCGACTGATGCGATATAACGCTAAGGCGGAGTATTCGCCTGGGAAGAGCCTTGTCATATCAGACGCACTCTCGCGGAGTCCGCTCGCTCCGCAGATGCATCGTTCTTCAACGGAGGACGACGTGAAGGCTCACGTTGACCTCGTTGTGTCGAACCTTCCGGTGTCACCCGGGAGGAGAAGCGAGCTGCAGTCGTCTACGAGTGATGACTCAACGCTTCAAGCCGCCATTCACTACACCATAGCAGGGTGGCCCCGCTATGAACAGGACGTTCCTGACAACTTGAAACGTCTCTTCAATGTCAGAAACCTCTTGTCAACGTCAAATGCCCTACTGATGTATGAAGGCAGAATCGTCGTACCTGCCAGCATGCGAGCTGACATGCTAGAAAGGATCCATAGAGGTCATCAGGGCGTTACGAAATGTCTTGAGCGAGTCAGGGTGTCGGTTTGGTGGCCGGAGATCACGCGAGACGTCAAACGCGTAGTGGGGGCCTGTGAGCATTGCCAGACGTACAGGCCTAGTCAGCAGAAAGAGCCGTTGATGACGACACCACTTCCCTCGCGACCTTTCGGGAAGGTGGCGATCGACCTGTGTCTCCACCAAGGTCAGAACTACCTCGTCATGGTAGATTACTACACAAGGTGGATTGAGGTACTTTACGTGCGGAGTACCACAACAGCGGCCTGCTTAGCGAAGATGAAGGACGTCTTTGCGCGGTTCGGACTTCCGGACGAAATTGTATCGGACAACGGTCCGCAATTTGTGTCGTCCGAGTTTAAGTCGTTCACGGAAGAACACGCCATCACTCACACGACGTCGAGTCCGTTTCTCCCGAATAGCAACGGGGAGGCGGAACGGGCTGTAAGGTCGGCCAAGGGCATCCTTCGGCAACGTGAGCCGTGGATGGCTTTGTTAATCTACCGTGACACGGTCATGGCCGCCACTCGTCATAGCCCTAACCAACTCCTGATTGGTAGACATGTCAAAACGAACCTGCCAACGCCACCGTCAGCCCTTCAGCCGTGTCGATCCAGTGACGAGGAAGTTCGTGAACACGACGAGCGTGCGAAACGCTCGTACGCGCACCACTACAATCGTCGACACGGTGTGCGCTCGTTACCTTCCTTGTCGCCAGGTGACGAGGTGAGGGTGAAAACTCCTCAACAGGCCGACTGGGCGGAGAAAGGCGTGGTGACGACTCCCGCCGACACGCCTCGGTCGTTCATGGTTGAGACGTCATCAGGTGCTGTGTACCGTCGCAACCGAGGCCACCTGCAGGCCACGGGTGAGGGTGATCCGCCAAACCAGCCGATCCCATCTGTGCCCGTCGACGTGCCACTTGAACCGGGTGTTGTGTCCAACCCGCCTGAGCTGCCGTCGAGTTCCACTCCGGTACCTCGGAGTCCAGGCTTGCGCAGATCCGCGAGACGCGGGCGTGGCCAAAAGCCTGATCGCTTGATCGAAATGTGTTAGTTAGTGTGGTCATAATAATACCACCAGCGGTTGGTAATGTTGTGCCTGAGACAGGCCGTTTACTTTAATCTGTTGTAATTGCTTAATTGCAAGGGGAGATGTAATGAGCGCTACCTAAGACAGTACGCCATCTAGCGAGTTACTCGCACATACGAGAGGAACAAAAAGGAACATGTGAATGACTCCATCTTGTCTGTCAGATGGGCTCGAATTAAATACATGATTTTGTGGTTCTACTAAGTTGTCTTGTCGTATTTATATGTCAGAATCACTACACAAACTACCCACAACGCATGCGCACAAACAAGCACAACTCCTGCGTTAGCTCAAGTTTGGGCTGTTTGGAGTAAATCACCTAAGGCTAAGCCTAAGACAGTACTTTCAACAATTCATTCGTTTCACTTTTTTTTCATATTTATGTTGCAACAAATTTCCAATATACTGAAGAAAAATTACTCACTTGTTATTAATACTTTGGGTCGCTTTGAGGCAGTTTTTAAAATAGATATCATGCGCTTATTTGCCCTACTACCACCGCTCTTAGAACTTACCGACGAACTCTACACAAACATGGAGAAAGGCGAGCAGACGGACATCCTAATATTGGATTTCGCGAAAGCCTTCGATAAGGTCAACCACAGTCTGCTCCTACACAAGCTCCATCATTATGGCATATAGGGTACCACCAATGCATGGATCACCAAATTCCTCAGCAACTGGAGACGACCAGTGGTCGTGGGGGCACTAGATCCAGCTTCAGTGATGTCCGTTCAAGAGGACCCCAGGGTACCGTCCTGGGCTCCTGCTTAATTGTTCTTAGCAGATATCAATGACTTGCCTGAGAACCTGGCGTCACCAGCCAGACTGTTTGCTGATGACACAGCAGTATATATCGTGGTAAAGGCACTGAAAGACCACGAGCAGCTACAACAAGACCTCCAGCGACTTGCCGAGTGGGAGAAGAGCTGGGACATGGCCTTCCACCCAGAGAAGTGCACCACACAGCCTGTCACCAGAACCAGGAAGGTCCTGAAGCACCCCTACCAGCTCCATGGCTACACACTTGAGACCACAGACTCCGCAAAGTACCGTGGCTTCACCATCAACAAGGACTTGGGCTGAAACACCCACATCGACAACATCTGTGCAAGAACCAATAAGACCTTAGGCTTCTTGTGGAGGAACTTGAAAATAGGGTCGACCTTCATCAAGCAGACAGCCTATAAGTCCTTCGTAAGGCCCATCCTATAGTATGTCCCATACCCAACACGCCATAAATAAAACTGAGGTTATACAACGAAGAGCTGTCAGGTATTTCCGTAGGCGCTACCACAACACCTCTAGCGTCACGGCCATGCTTGAGGAACTGCATCTACGACAACGCCTCCACATAGCTAGACTGACCATTAATTATAACTTATGACTGTATTTAGCGATACGCCTCAAATTCAATGGCGAGTGCTCTGGATTGAATTGTAAGGTTATCATATGTTGTATGTGTCGACTTGTCATAGATAGTGAAATTGAAACGTATCGTCTTTGCTCTTTAGTTTCACTAAAAGGCGGACCGCGAACGGGCGGACCAGGCGGACCACATTCGCAAGGATGCGCGCGATCTCTACGTCCCATGTTTACATGCGCTCTTGTGCGTTCATTTATATAAACATTGATATGTCTTTCATTAATACTATGCGTGGAAATATGAGAAGACATTAATGGTTTTATATAATGAACACAACAGTACAATTAATAATAATTCTTGGATTTGTTTGTATTTATTTTCACGATTGCTGTGATGATATGTACAATTAACTACAAACCACATGTAAAATAAGATAATAAACAGCTGCTATGAATGTATGCATGAATCAGTGACAATTATTCTGATGACACCCCAAGAAGTTAAATACATAAGTGAACAATCTTTTCTTAATATTACTGTAATACCGAACACACATAAAAAAATCAATACATGTATCTACAGCACTATAATAGACTGACCACAATAATAACATCTGCTGCCATTGACACAACAACATGAACACAATAAATATAATATATACATATATAAATACACCTGTATATATATATATATATATGTATATATATATATATGTATATATATATATATATACATATATATATATATATACAACGCTCGAAAGGCCTGCCCATGTACGCAGCTACAAGTTACAATTGTTACAAATACAGCATCCATATTTTAACTTTTGCTGACGACATGCAAATAAAATACTAGGACAATTTTGTCAAATTCAACATATCAATCAGTTTAAGTGACTAATATAAAGACATAATAAAGCATGAAGTAAGGACTATTTCATCACACAAAGTCAGATATATATGTGACGATTTTACAGAGGTGTAAAATGAGAAACTACTAAGATAATAAGTGATATTAACATGTGTGGCTTTCTTACTTACATTTTGAAGGTGCTTTCCTTGGTCTTTTACTTACGCAAGCAGCAAAACCACGGAATACATTATAGGGAGATTTAGAACATCTTTGATGGTACCACTTGCTACATGTGTTTTCTCTCTCAGAGGTTTTGATTTAACCAATTTCAATGATCGTCTAACTGTAGCTTTACCAGTGTGATATTGATATGTTGGTGTTAGCAGTGTATGTTGTTATGTAGTTTCTTGCACAGTAAGTCCGTCTGCTGGATCTGTACAAACATCAGCTAGGTATCGTTATGCATAAAGCAATGAATAAACAACTTCCAGACAGCATGTCTTCAATGTTTCTAAGAACTGATAACATTCACGACCATAACCTAAGAAACCAAAGTGCATATTACATCCAACAAATGAGAACACACACTAGGAAATTTACAATAAATTATTCAAGACCAATTTTCTGGAATAACCTACCTTATGTTCTGCAGCAACCTGTATCCGTAAATAAGTTTAAAAAGAAACTAAAAAAGGAACCTGATTGATATAATGGTGATTGTCCAGGTGGTCCTCGACATAAGCTTCTTGGGTTTTCCAGAGGATCTCCTCGGTTGCAGTATTGTTTTTTTGTAATCCATTGTAAATATATTCAGAAATGTGTATTGTGACCGAAATAAAGTTCTATTCTATGTATAACTTGTTAGCATAGAGCACTTACCAATATAATCTTGGAAGGACAGCTGACATAACAATGAGCATTTCATTGTTGTACAAATCTCTAACCTTATTGGCAAGTCGAACATACTGGTCCACTATTTGTTCCCATTGCAGTCCCACTCTTTCCTCAAAAACATAATCGGCCAAACTGTTTATGCCAGTATACACAACCATGGCGTGTGGGTTGCCCTTGATCCGACTAGCAGAGCAAATGTCATTGCTCAATGCTGTTATGGTAGCCCCCCGTTTGACAAAGGAACTAAATTCCACACAACCAAAGATTTGTGTCCACAAAATGTGGTAAGTATTTAAAAATTGAATCAGAGTACTTGAAGAGCCGTGACAGCAGTGATGTTAACAACACAAACTGGTCATTGGGGGAATGTCCACCAAACATTATCTATGCCTTTAAATACCTACATGCTCACCTCAAAAGTTATTTGTAGTACAATTTGTTCCTTTAAACCAAGTCAGAAGTGCTGCATCAAAGGCACGCCGCTGGAGTTGTACTTCTTCTGGACAGCTATTGTTTGTAGTAACTTACAAAACACGTGAAGACACGAGTAGCTGTCAAAGCATGTGGAATATCTACTCAACTGCTCAGCTAACAATGGAACAATGAACAAATGAATGTTACAAAGTCACACAACCAAATTATAATACAAAGACATGGCAAATATATAGGTCACATATGGCCTGTTCCCCACCTTTGTTGTTGGTGACAGTTAGTCGTTGTATTCTCTTATCATCTATAAAACAGCTGGCTTACTATTAATTGTTTTCTTTTTGTATATAAAATTTGACTTTTGTGTTAAGTAAACTTATTATATGTAGAGTTGTCCTAGTTGCATAACTAAATTTAATAATACCTAAATATTACATTCCAACAACAATTAAAACAAATGCGATATGCCAATAGGCCTACTGTATATGAACTAATTAACTTTGAAATATATTCATGTAATTGTTTCATGTCAGTCTCAAATGTTATAAACATTATGTACAGATATTCATACATAAAAAGTATGCAGTCATTTACATGCTAAGATTTATATTAAAAATATTTATACAATTGTAGGCCATATCTATGTTATAATTTAGATTAAGCTAACTTAAATTGGGTATTGATTATGTAATTACAAAATGAATTTATTAAAGTATCATAAACACCAGCATTAATTAGGCCTATAAAACAAAGTAGTCGCAGAGATGCTGTCCACGATCTCAGTTAACAAGAACATTTAAATAACGTGAACTACTCACACACTTACTAACACATATGGAGCTAGCAGTGCAATGTAACTGAAATCAAACCAAATATGCCTGCCCCTGTACAATAGATCAAACAAAATCAAAAGACTGCTGGAGCCTCAGAATTCCTCACCTGGGTCTATCGTAATTGTTTCAATAAGGCCAGCGTTCAATAACAGGCAATAGTGTCCCGTGAAAACATACCGTTAGACGATCGAGCGGTTACATCAAACGATTTAAATAAACTAACTCTGCATGGGATATTCAGAGTATTCTTTTTTATAGTAAGTAAACTGTTAACTTATTATTATGTTAAGATTTTCTTACACCATTCAGGTATTATGTTTACAATTGTTAATATTGTGTGATAATACAATAATAAAAGACACTCAAAAATTTATGAACGCACGCGCAAACAACAACAACAACGCTTATAAAGAAGGAACAAAGATCGCGCGCATCCTTGTGAATGTGGTCCGCCCGTTCGCGGTCCGCCTTTTAGTGTGGGCCGTATACTGGGCCTATTCACCTGTGCCAGGTCCCAGGATTACTTTGCAGTTTAGGCCCGCACCTCGAAAAAAACATGATAACAGTCATCCACAGTCATCAAACTTCACATAATATATCTACAACACCTATTATACACATGTCACATTATCAAACAATTAAATTTACTGTCTTATCGATCAAAATATCCACCCGTTTTTGCGTTTATTTATTAGTTCCACTGGAAACTCCAGTAGGTGGCACCATTTTATGGTTGACTTCAGACGTGGGGATAGATCACAATTCATATTTCAATAATATTGTGAAATAAAGTCAATAAAATACGCGATATTTAATTAAATAAGATTACCTTAAATTCAGCAAGCAAGTTGGAGTTTTATTACGACTATTGATTTATGTAAATACTGGTGCATTTTAATATTGTTTATCAGAGGCAATTCATCATAGCTATGATACTATACTGTAATATTTGTTTTGTGTTTTACCAATATTTTATTTTGCAAACAAAATATTGTTTTATTTCCTGAAAATAATAAGCGAGCTTTATTATAAACAGTGACAGGTGAATTAAAAAAATGTAGTTAACATGTGTCCTTGCCATACAATTACTGAAAGGTTCAGGAGTTTTAACAGTTTTTAACATCAATAATGTCAGCAGTATGAAAGACTGTATACAGGCCTTGATAAATATATTATGGGATTTCATTCTGATCCATTCCAGTTATAACCTTAATGTAGCGGGGGATTTACCATGAAGACAGGCAACACGGTTAAATGATGACTATCATTTATTGTGTTAATCTAAAGTTCAAAATTAAAAAAAAACCTGCAACATAATAATGTATGATTAGGACAAGTGCAACAATGGATACAAATGATCATTCAACAACAGCATTAAACATAATATTCCTTGCATTACTTTGATACAGTTAAATTGCAAATAGATCATCTCAGATGCCAAATAGCAGGCTAGCACCTGTGATATTTGTAACTAGATATTTAAACGGCAATACTCCTTGACGGACTTACTATCAATAACACATAGGTCTATATTAGTTTAAACACGGTATTCCCAAATCAAGAAATACATTAAAATGCATCCTAAGTATCATTAACACAGTATCAAATCAATGTAAAATGTCCATAAAGTATAAACTCAGTTGTAATACTTCTACAATTAAACACATGTATATGAGGCACTTCTCTATGCCTAATAAAACATCAGTACGTATACATGACCATTATCGTCATGTAACGGTTCATCATCCACATAGAATAAGAGTCCATTAATCAATACTAAACGCATGTCTAACTGCATTATCTCTAATTCCTTAATACAGTTGTAAATTACTGTCAGACTAATTGTTTCTAACCAATTAGTAATACCCCATGACATGGAAGGTAACAATGCTCACCCCAACTGGGAACTGCAGTCTAACACAGCTAGCGCCTGAGCACTGCTCAGTGCAATCACACCACGCACTCTCTGTAAATAAACCAGCAAGTGAAATATAATACTCGCACAGCATTGCACTAACTAACAAGACTCAGTAATTGATACACAACCAATTATCAGTTATAAATGAATAAACCAAATAATGACTAACACGATATAATTATATGTATGCTGACATAATGGTTCCCTTAAAATGCACTAAAATACCATATGTAATTCTGCTGTAAGAACACCTGCTAAGTGTCACATATATAAGCTGGATTTGTCTAGCTTTGCAAGTAAGTGTAATTGCTAACAACAATTAGAAATCACTTATTGCTTAAAGCATTGATTAAACACTCTTCCGCTAACCTATCCTATCAATATATAAATTACCCACTACACTGGCGGTAGCAAATAGCCCTTCTGTAGAATCTACTCTGCTAACTCAATGCAGACACATCACACAGCCTACTGTGCCAACATTTCAGCAGGAAACATATCAACACAATGATCTCCTATTGAGTATTAAAGACTCACGCTAATTACTAGATTAGGAACCATGCTATTGCGTAGATGGTGCTTCCTTGTCCCAAACAGTGGAATTTAACCTGCATATATCATAACACAAACAGCTGTAAGTGCTGGGGTAATTCCGCCCACACTGTCAACACAGACCAATTAACTGACCTTCCCACGGGGAACTTAAAAGTAACATTAATAGCAAGTATTGGGAGATAATTACATAAATCTGCTGTTAGTTATATCCTGGTGCAATCCACCCACCTTACATCTTCACTTGTGTTTCTCTCTGTTAAAACACGAAACCTCGTGAAAAAACACTGGAGTGCTATGTCTGTCCAGCTTCTCTCGGAATCTCTGTGATGGCGTCTCTTAATAATCCTGGCTTAGTGACCGGGGTATGACCCTCGCTTGGTGACTGCTGGGGAAATTTACACCACAGGGGAAGAGAACCTAATGGCTTTCCATTTCCGTGTTTGTTTTTATGAATACAGTTGGGTGTAAATTAGGCATAATCAGGCAACAAAATGGGACCAATCTCCACAGACCACATGTATATATGAGTGACACTTTGTTTGAAAACACCCCCCAAAACGAACTCGTTATGTGTCTGCTGGGGATGCTAAAGTAGTCATGGGGTAATGAACGTATACAATTGTTATCGGGCACGGAAACGTGCTATTTAAATATTGTATGGATTGCATTCTAATTAAATATAAACCCGTTTAACGCTAATAATAATGCGCTTTCTTATGATTCCATGGCGTTAGCTGTCACTACCACTTGTGCCATCTAGCGAGTAGCAAGAATACTATAATTCCAATAACGTCATACATTTTCAGGAAAGTCCAGCAGTATTTTTGGAACGTTGTCCCTGGCATTGGCTTTGTTGTGTAGCTTCAGACGACTATTGCAGGTCGATGGCATCGTTTTAAATAAATGTGTTCCCGTTAGAGGGGAAATTAAGGAACCTGAAACATATTGAATGGATGAATGACAGCAGCCACACTTGAGTCTTGACTAGCTGTCAATGTCAGCGGACTTCCTCATCGAAATTTGACGAATGTAGAAAATCAAAAGAGCGAAGACGGTACGTTTCGATTTCACTATCTATGTGTATGACAGATCGACACATACAACGGATGATAACCCTACAATTCAAGTCGTATAGTTTGTTTTGTTATGCCCATTTGAGGTATCGACCTTATTTAAGGCTAAATTAAATCATTCAATTATCTATGCCATGGCTAGCCTATATGCCTATGCTAGGTACATCAGGTAGAAATTCAAATACGCTATTTTTTCAATTAAATGGTTCCACAAGATAGTTTGTTATGAAGTTTATGATAGTTTTTAAATTTGTGTGATATCTTCATTATTTCCGACGTAATTCCACTTTTTGTATCAGAAAAACAAAACTTTTTGGTATTGAATTTCAGTCCATTTCTTGTGCCCAAACTGGCGCCAGAAGCTTGATGTACTGCATTTGATTATATAGGAAAAAGGCCATAAAATTGTGTATATTGAAGATATTTATGCGAAATAAGAAGTTATGTGACCCAAAAAATCATATTAATATGATTTGACCTTGACCTAATTAATTGACCTTCATTGTATATTTGACCTAATTACTGTGATTATTTGCATTATTTGAATGTAATTAATTAGGAAATGCCTACTAAACTATTAGAGGATTGAAGATTGTTAATATATTATATTGTTATAGCATAATATGAAATTAGTTATTTAATGACCTTATTAATTTACCTATATTTAATAATTAACCTATTTACCGTTATTAATTACATAAATCGGGTAGGAAAAGGCCTGTTATAGGTTGAACTATGTCAGTCAGTTTACACAGTGACTGTAATATATTATGACTGCTACCTCTTAAAATCCATAATTTGTTGATGACCTAATTAGTTAACCTAATTTCTTATTTGACCTATTTACGAGGATTAATGGCATGATTGACCTACAATTAATTAGGAAATGGGCATACCAATCTTAAGAATGAAAGAAATTGTTAATAGATCAACTTGAAATGTTACCTGTTATGCATGACATAATTAGTTTAATATTTTCCTAATTAGTTGAACAATTTTAAATACTTAATTCAGTAACGAGGATTAACAGCATGAACAATTTGTTAATACAACAATCTGAATTCAATGTGACTTTGTAATAAAATGCACGCAGACTAATTGATGAACATTTCTGTAATTAGTATGCCATAACAGGTAAATTTAAAGGGAATTATGTGGATAAACATTACAACAGAATGACTATTAAGAACATTTATTATAACAGATTCAAACATAGCGGCAACATGAATAATTTCATGAAACACTGGATGCATATAATGCAGTGCAAATGTATTGCATAAATGTTCATATGTCCAAGGATGCATGTCCAACATTATCAAGTCCTGCAGATGTAGAGTAGCATGTTCTGTAATTCAGGCAGCACAGCAACATGCAAACTTATATCAAGACTACCCGTTTGATCTTCCAACACTGAAACATGAAAGTCACACTGAATCACTTGATGGAAATTATGTGGTGTAGTATGAAAAAAGAAATGTCATAACTAAAGACATAACAAAATAAATTTGTTAATATAATATTAAAAAGTTAATTACATAATAATTAGTTATAACTTTAAGTACAAAAGTAAAAGCAATTCGTTTTATAGATTGAGATGGTTTGGGATTTAAATAACGATGCTATGGAAAGCGTCACTAACAACAGACACAGATTCAGTCAGCTTGAACACATTTTTCTTTAAACATTTTATTTTGGCATGTTTATATCAAACTAAAAACGGTAAATATTAATTATATATAGATCTTGTCACTGTTACAAGTGAACAATAACACCAATTATATGCGATGGATATGGATTTAATTAATGCTGCTAAAGCGCCTACTGATGCCAGCGTGATACGGCGTCGACTGTTGAAAATGTACACCTAGAACGCCAAAGTTGCCCACGTCGGTGTGTTGCTCGGCAGGCACGTACACTTATGCAACATATATCATTTTACAGCTAATATTTAAATCTACACTAATATCACTATTTCATTACGTAATCTTTACGTTTTATTTACGCATTTAGCAAGCATAGAAAACATTAAACTTCACTTACCTACACACCCAAAATGCCACGCTCAAAACGAAAAAGAAGTATCTCCATATGTAACAGAGTTATCCATTGGTCGATTCCATGCTGAAATGTCATGGTGACATCATTTGCATAGCAGCAGCGACGTATTTTCTGCGACCATGTGATCTCTGACGCGGTGCTGCGCCGACGTAATTTTCATGCACAAGAAATGGATCAGTTTTGGCCGCTAGAAGGAAATACGCCACCTAGCGGATACTGATATACCTACCTATGCTATGGCTATGCCATGGAACATATGACCTATAATAAAATTGATATTCCTATAATTACCTTAAACTAGTAATTCTATGTCCCAAACAGATTGTAAAGATATATATATGTATAATATTATTATATATATATATATATACATATATATATGCATTTCCTTATTCAAAATATTACATTAATTTTAAATTATCAAAATTAGCCTTATAAATATATAGTATATCGACAACAGTAATTATATTTTGTATGAAAGCGTATGCAACATGTACACATATGATCATCTGATACAAAAAAATGTGTGAACAAACAGCACTGCAACAGGAAAAAATAAACATGCAAAAAAACAAAGAAATGCATGTCAATATGTGAACATATTAATTATGGAGAACAATGCCAAAAAACTGAAAAACCTTCTATAACAATGCAAACTACTAAAACATGAACACATAACAGATAATTAAATATCGCAATGCAACAACAATGATGAACAAGTAAACATTTTATTACTAAGTAACTGTAATGAAAACAGTTTGCCACGTAAGTTTGTTTTTTCCAGACACTGCGACAATAATAATATTTGTAGTATTTACTATTATTCTAGGCAGAGCATATTCACAAGCAGTCTTAAAATGTTACAAAGTGCTAAGTAAATAATAAAATATACAAAGAACATCAATAACAAATAAATAAATATTAATTACTTAAACTATAATACATACAATATATACATGGATTAGCAATAAGCTTGTGTAAATATAAAAATACTAGTAAAATATATAATAATTTCAACACACCAACCCTCACCAAACATGCGTTGTGCTTCTATGCGACAGTGATAATACAGATACCAGTCGCCTACGCATATTCTAGACCGGTGCTGTGCTCATTTCTACTATAATTATCGGTACCGCTATATCTAGGGTGTACGCTTACCTACGTAGAGTAGTGTGGGGCAAAGCGTACTGCTGGGACAAAGCGCACCCGCACCTATCGCAGCAGATGTTATATGTGTTGGCGCATTTTGTCACGTCTGATTTTTCAAGCATCAGCAAATGGAATTTAACATTTATAAAAATGTCCACCTCTCAATAACTAACAAAACTAAACCCAGACTACACGCATATCCACTCTTCGGCATGCCACTCACTACAGTATCCAGCCATCCGTATCTCAGAGTAAAATTAGATTCAAAATTAACCTGGGCAAGTCACATCACCGACATAGTTTCCAAATCCTCAAAAGTCCTGGGTATGATTAAAGGAACCCTTGGCCCATGCAAACCCGAAGTCAAAGAAATGGCTTATAATTAAATTAATCTGGTCAAAACTCGAGTATGCGTCTCCCATATGGAACCCACACAATGCCACCCAAATTAAGCACCTTGAAAAATACAACATTATATGCTGCCAGATTTGTTAAAAATGATCATAGACACCAAACCAACTCAGCAGACCTATAGTAACCACCCTTGGATGGCCAACTCTTGAACGAACGAGCATTGTCAAAAAAGTCTTGACATTTTATAAAAAAAACACAACAGTAACATTTTAAAAATAAGTCTTGGCACAACAGTTACAAAAACGTATGTGTTTCGCCTGGTATCGCCTTTCGCATTGATCCATTTCTTGCAGAAGAGTTGGTGCAGTTTGATGATGTAATCATGTAATTAACTTATTATTGACCACTTAATGATAACGATATGCTATCCATATAATTTTGCCACAAACGTTATAAATTGAACACAACTAGCGCCTCAAGAATAACAACACTTATTGTTCAAATGCATCATGATCATCCATATTTTTGTCGTTGGCTAGAATGCCGTACACACTGCCGACAGAGGTTTGTGATGTTACTTGGTATAACATTTCCCAATCTTTATATCCTGCTTTCCCCATTTGAACCAGCCTCGCGCTGATGTCTTTGACAAAGATGGTGCCCCTTACCTTCTCTACGTGCCACTTGTCCCGCTTTACAGAAATTAAGTTTTCATCTATACATAAGCTTTTCTGTGTATGTGATGATCTTTCACACATGCTTAGGCCTCACTCTGGACACTGTCACTCACAGTGTTGTGTATTGTCTTAGTTGGTGCGTTGAGCTAATCAACTTGACCATGAATCAGTGGTGGCTCTGGTAACTTTAGAGGATGGAGGATGAATCCAGTTATTGGCACTGAAAACTAGTGCTTAGAGGGTAGATTACCACCTACCAGTCTCCAAAGCTCTATATTAAAAAAAATTGTTCTGTAACTTTTTTCTCATTTTGCATAGATGTATCTTAGGGTACTGCCACTATACACAAGAAATCTGTATTTGATTGAATCATTCTAAGGGCACCTCAGGGCCCCCCGAAATGCAAAGTTGTCGTCCTGTTTCTCTGCTGATCTTTCACACATGGAGGTGAACAATAGCAGGATCATCAGTAATATCGCTGTATGTGACATCAGTTGTGGTTACGTCATTAATGGTGGCTGTGTTGTCAGTTGTGGCTGTGTCAGCAGTGAAACTGCATCAGCTGTAGCAGTATGAACCTTGAACATTATGATATGTGTTGCTGTCCTGCCTGGACACCAGGGTTGAACCACCCGGTTTTAACCAGGTTAAAACCGGTCCAATTTTCTATTTAAAAAGTGGTCAAAACTGGTATAAAAGGGTCAAAACCTGATTTGGTACATAAATGTATATTATATTTTTGTACAATGCAAATGTCAAAAGATATATTCAACTTGAATAAGAAACAAGATATGTGTATGATCTTGAGCCAATGTCCATTGTATAATTCAAATCAAGCTCTTGCAAACAAATGTAGACTAACTTTTAATAATATTTGTGTAAAGTCAGTACAGCGGTAATCAATGCAAAGCATAAACAGTATACTATAATCTATCATCATGATAGATTATGCCTAGGATAATGTTGAATGATGGAACTAGTGTATCTCAGTGAGGTATCAAAGTTAAGCAAAACTTAAGTTACAACGGCGAAATCATAGTGACTCTGGATTAGACGCAAATGCCCACAAGTCTGTTAAACTAATAACATGTTCTATGCGGTTTTCTTTTAGCAAAATAAGGAATGTGATTCGTAAGATTTCTTTGTGCTAAATATATAATACATATTTAGACAAAGTTGTGCAAAAATTTTTTGGGAAAGTTGATTTGAGTGAAATACTTATGAATATAAACCACCGAAGTTCACATCTCATAAAACATGCCTACTACCCAAAACCGTTCATACTAACGGGTTACCAATAACTTGACAATGATATGTTTGCACATCAATTGGATATAGTACCGGTAAACAACTTATACTGTTTTATAAAAGGACACAGTTTTAGAAACATTCTTGTGATTAATAGAAACATACTTTTGTGGCATTCCAGAAATGACTGTTTAATTAATTGTATAGCATTCTAGCAACAAATAAAATATAATCTTTTGAACATAAAGCACCAATTTACCATAATATGATGATATTAAAATAATTTAAAAGTGATGATGAAAGAGTCTTCAGATGATACCACTGGATGCTTCCCAGAGAAGTCGAGATGGTGGTCGACTGAACAGGTCTGCCAGGGAGTAAAGTGTAAAGCACTTTCAGTAGTCATGTGCTATATAAGAACTTACCTTTTACTTTTTTACTGACTCTGTCAGCAAGGTAACAAGGCCTAGGGTTAGTGCAAGAAAAACATAACCATAACCAAGTACCAGTCGTCAAGTGGAAACCACATCTGTACTGAGTACCAGTGGTAAAATGGAAACCACACCTCAACATGATGAAACAGTCATGATTACTGACTTTTATCGATCATGATTACTACATTTACAAGTCTTGTTGTTTTATATCTTCCCCTCTATATTCAATAGTAAAGGTTAAAACGTTCCTCAGAATGCACCATTTTAAAGCTAGTTTAAAAAAATCTCCGGGGGAGCATGCCCGGACTCCCCTAGCAATGCTTCACGCCTGTGGCGCTCGCATGCCCCACCCCTACCACCTCACCCATCATTTTACCCAGGGGAAACACTGTTATAGTATAATTTTGTTTTCCCCATTGGAATGCCCTGAAGGGATATTTTGTTGGATATTCCGTCATAAATTATTGGATTTATCAATATTTTGTCATAATTATGGCCTGCAAGCTACCATATTTTAAAATTATGCAACATTAGCTTAAAACTGTTTTACATGTGCATGGTGCAGTATGTGTCATGAGTTTGAAATATAATATATATAGGTCCTCTTATGCCAGATGCAGAATGCGTATCTTAACACAATGTATGCACACACTACCTACTTTCCCCATGTTCTATATCTGACATGCGAATTCAGTGATGATAATATAACGTCACCAATGAAATTGGTGATTCGCACTGGTATTTATATAATGAGTTGCACTAGTTTGATTATTTGCAAATATTGGTTCAAACTGCATATCAAATATTTCAAAACATTAGTTTAATTAAATTTGTCTCACATGCTGATTTTTCTGGATGGTTATCAGATATGTCAACATAATTTTGCATACAGTTGTGATACATTCAGAATTCGATGGGGAACCATCTTACCCAGTGTACCCTACACTGCCTTTAAAATCGGTCTGTTTTTTTATATCAATCAAGTTAACCAATTAACATAGTGTAGTAGGTGCACGTGAGAATACACACTATATATATATATATATATATATATATATATATACATATATATATACTTGATTTCAATTTCAAATTAAATACTTAATTCTGTATACCTCTAAACTTTTGATTATCTAAATCTTGGGGATTCAGTATTGTTGATCAGTCTCAGCAGTTTGGTCCTGTTTGATTGGACTTGGGAGGAAGAGGTGGGGAACTTATGCTGTTATCATCACATCCAACAGTTCGATCCTGAACACTGGATTAGACATCAAAATTAATGCAGGGGATAAACTACATGAAAGTCCAGGCTCCAGGGTAGGCAAGTGTACATCTGGAAAAGCACTGAGAACAGTGAGATATTTAATTGGGAAATCTAGGGGGCATTAGGCCATCTATAAATCTAGGGGGCATTAGACCATCTATAAATCTAGGGGGCATTGGGCCCTCTATAAATCTGGGGGCATTAGGCCCTTTATAAATCTAGGGGGCATTAGGCCCTCCATAAATCTAGGGGGCATTAGGCCGTCTATAAATCTTCTATAGATGGTTCTCGATTGGGCTGCCAATTGTCAATAATTGTATTTGTTATAATGTTATACCCTGCTATGCCACTACATTTTATCATGATCAACAATTATAATGAGTGACTAAGTTTTATTGATTGGGAACGCTATTAAATAGGGATGGCGCAACCACTGATGGTTTATAAATTTATCGAGATCAGTGGACTGTGCCATGCCAGTGGCACCAAGTTGGATGAAAAAGTCAAGCACCAAAAATAAATGTTAAAGATTACCGTAATCATCCGCATAAACGCCCTTGCTCGCATAAACCCCCACCCCCCTCTTTGCCAGAATTTTGTATAAACGCCTCCCCCGACCCACTTTGGATGAATTGTTTGTCAGTAATAATAATAAAATGTCGGGAGGCCAGATGTACAGTCCTGTATTTGAGCGAATGCCCCAATGACGTCACGGAATGCCCTGGTTTTGTGTTGTTAATTGGTTGTTGCGGATTCGGTAGAACTCAGATTGAATAATTAATTGTTGGCGATCCAATTCGTGAGCCATTGTTCTAAAAATAACTTGCATGCTGACTGGCTTCTGCACCGATGTTATTGGTGATAGTATATACACTAGTCTAAAAAATTTACGACTCGAACGGAAATTTCAGATTTTTCAAACAAACTTATCGCTCTGTAGATTTTTCATATTCATGCCAATGAACAATTAGTCTGACTTATTATTAAATGAGTGCATGTTGTTAAGACACAAATAAGAGCCCAAGCCATTGTTTTAAAGTAACATGTACGGTATGTGCAACCTTTCGGAATAGCTTAATCTTTTATTTTTGCGAGTGGTATAGGTGTACAGGAGTTGCAACAGTGCACTCAGTGCACTCAGTGCACTCAGTGCACACGGCAATCATCCACCGCAATGTAAATATCGCATGATTGGGCTTATGTGGAAAATGTGCTAATAAAATCATAATGAGTAGCAGTAATTGCATTTTTGCAGTACAAATTATTCCCTGCTGGCACACAGTAAGTATACACACATGGGGCTACATGTAATGAAGACTGATGATGGATGACCAGCACGAAACTTGAATTTATTTCACGACGATAATATCACAATATTGCGGCCCAAAATGATACCCTATTTTCTTGATGCTACATTCCAAACACCCCCTTTCATAAATGCTCCCCATCTAAGCACCCATGCTCATGTAAATGTCCACCCCCCCTCTGCAGGATTTTTCCAATTTAAATGCCCTGGGCATTTATGCGGGTGATTACGGTAAAACAATGAATTAAAACAAAATTTTCCAGTCAAGGTTGTGTTAAATATGATTGTTTCTGTTTTCAGGTGAATATGGCTACTGGATATGACTCATCTTCACATCTTCCTCAGAGTATGTATATACTGCAACCTGTTAATAAAAAATAACTAGATTTCTTCTAATGATGGGGCGTGTGGCAAAGGGTGGGATGTTGGCCTCAAGCATAGCTGAAACCTGATATATGTGACCTGTCACAGAAAATTGGGTATTAAGTCGCAAAATTGAAAATGGAGTTTTGCGTCATTTTGGATTCCACAGATCAAGAGCTTTAAAATAACATGTCACTTGTTGAAATATATTCAGTAATTTTAGAATTATTGCTAAAATTGCAGCACAATTTTAACAAGTTCCAAATGTTTTGAAAAAAATTGTAATTTCTATTGTTATCAATAAGTATTTGATTAGTCTTGGTTTATTTGTCAAGGAAACTAAACTGGACATTGAAAGATAAGATTGTAAGGTACACATTTCTGGCAAAATCACAAAATTGATGGAACATCACTAAGACAGCTATTTTTGGCTCGTGGGCAGAATAGGCCTGTGTGACTTAATACCTGGTTCACTGTGACGGGTCACATGACATAGACAGCTATTTTTGGCTCGTGTGCAGAACAGGCCTGTGTGACTTAATAACTGGTTCACTGTGACGGGTCACATGACCTAGACAACTATTTACGGCTCGTGTGCAGAACAGGCCTGTGTGACTTAATACCTGGTTCACTGTGGCGGGTCACATGACATAGACAGCTATTTTTGGCTCGTGTGCAGAATAGGCCTGTGTGACTTAATACCCGATTCGCTGTGGTGGGTCACATGGCCTAAACAGCTATTTTTGGCTAGTGTGTAGAATAGGACGGTGTGACTTAATACCCGATTCACTGTGGCAGGTCACATGACCTAGACAACTATTTTAAGCTCGTGTGCAGAACAGGCCTGTGTGACTTAATACTTGGTTCACTGTGGCGGGTCACATGACCAGGACAGCTATTTTTGGCTCGTGTGCAGAATAGGCCTGTGTGATTTAATACATCCTCGCAAGCCAGGGCTGTTTGCCATGCAAAACTAGCCCTGGCAGATCTCCTACGCGAAGTGCAGAAGTTAGCTGAGTCAAACTAGTAATTGACTTCGCCAATCGCGACTGCATCACCCGTGAGAACAGCGCAAATACCCGCCCAAATTTGAAGACGGATAAACGACTTCTGGGAATCCCAATATATAATGACCCGTTCGCCCATTAGCACGAGCAGCTGAGCGGTATCGTGTATTCGTATAATTGCTTCTACTTCCTAAACATTGCATGTAACACGAGCCACGGTTGGGTGAAATTAATTTTATTATGACCACCTGACCTGCCGCCACCCACGGATCTAGTGAGCGATTTCATAGGCTGAGCTTAAATTCAGAGTTTCGCAAAGCAATCAGCCAGGGGGTACTGCCGGCTGGCACTGACGTAATCAGCAGCAGCGACCCCTGGCACGTGAGGATGATTTAATACCTAGTTCACTGTGACGGGTCACAGTTTGGTGGGAGGTTGACTTTAAAAAAGGTGACAGGTTGGCCCCCAAAACAGGTGGGAAATGGGAGGTGAGATATCTGCCACATCCTTCCACTAATCTGTGTATAATACGGTAACCTTGGATTAGTAATTAGCACATCTCGTTTCAAGGATTATGATCAACTCGCCTCTTTCTACAGTCAGTAGTGTCCTAGGACCAGTCGCCTCTATCTACAGTCAGTCGCGTCCTTGGACCAGTCGCCTCTATTTACAGTCAGTCGCGTCCTAGGACCAGTCGCCTCTTTCTACAGTCAGTCGCGTTCTAGGACCAGTCACCTATTTCTACAGTCAGTCGCGTCCTAGGACCAGTCGCCTCTTTCTACAGTCAGTCGTGTCCTAGGACCATTCGCCTCTTTCTACAGTCAGTCGCATCCTAGGACCAGTCACCTCTATCTACAGTCAGTCGCATCCTAGGACCAGTCGCCTCTTTGGGTCATGTTCTAGTTAGACTTCCTGTCCGTTGCACACGAAGAAAAGTGCAGTGTATTTTTGAGAAATGATTTTACAAAATTCACATGCTGTGACATAAGTGCATTTGAGTAGGGAGATTTTCATGTGTGATTATAGAAGGTGTTGACTGTAAAATGGTGGATTTCTAGATGATTTGAATAAGCGGAAGGATATTTAGCAGCAATTTGTCTGTGTGACCTGTTTGCGGAGTAATTCTTGCTGGCATTTGTAAATATTGACGGGTGTCACACATACAGGCATTTTATGAAAGCTGGAAGTATGCAATTTTTGTTAAAATCTATCAGCATGTCAATGAGATGATGATAACAGCAGGTGAGAAGTTTAAGACATTTCATAGGTCACGTTTTCTTATAATCAGACAAAACGTTAACATGGTCGCCTATGGGAAAACCAACAGTGTGCTGACCCCATCAGTTGCATCCTAAGACCAGTCGCCTCTTTCTACAGTCAGTCGCGTCCTAGGACCAGTCGCCTCTTTCTACAGTCAGTCGCGTCCTAGGATCAGTCGCCTCTTTCTACAGTCAGTCGCGTCCTAGGACCAGTCGCCTCTTTCTACAGTCAATCGCGTCCTTGGACCAGTCGCCTCTTTCTACAGTCAGTCGCGTCCTTGGACCAGTCGCCTCTTTCTTCAGTCAGTCGCATCCTTGGACCAGTCGCGTCTTTCTACAGTCAGTCGCGTCCTTGGACCAGTCGCCTCTTTCTACAGTCAGTCGCGTCCTTGGACCAGTCGCCTCTTTCTACAGTCAGTCGCGTCCTTGGACCAGTCGCCTCTTTCTTCAGTCAGTCGCGTCCTTGGACCAGTCGCCTCTTTCTACAGTCAGTCGCGTCCTTGGACCAGTCGCCTCTTTCTACAGTCAGTCGCGTCCTTGGACCAGTCGCCTCTTTCTACAGTCAGTCGCGTCCTTGGACCAGTCATTTCTTTCTAAAGTCAGTAGCGTCCTAGGACCAGTCGCCTCTTTCTACAGTCAGTCGTGTCCTTGGACCAGTCGCCTCTTTCTACAGTCAGTCGCGTCCTTGGGCCAGTCGCCTCTTTCTACAGTCAGTAGCATCCTAGGACCAGTCACCTCTTTCTACACTCAGTCGCGTCCTTGGACCAGTCACCTCTTTCTACAGTCAGTCGAGTCCTTGGACCAGTCACCTCTTTCTACAGTCAGTCACGTTCTTGGACCATTCACCTCTTTCTACAGTCAGTCGCGTCCTTGGACCAGTCACCTCTTTCTACAGTCAGTCGCGTCCTTGGACCAGTCACCTCTGATCTACCATTTGGTGATGGATTTAATAAAACAACGATAGTTATGTATAGTTTTTTACATATGTTTTTTATGGGATAGCCTTTTTCTAGAGGGCATAAATTTCCCCTACCTGAGACAATTAAGTGGTGATCTAATCTTGAGATAGATGCCCTCGGTTTGTTTGTCCATATGTGGGTGATAAGCTGTTGTTAATAATGAGTTTTTACTTTGTATAATAATATTTTATTTCTTACATAGTGCCACATCCAAATAATTGTTCTGAGGTGCTGTACAATGGTTTAATATTGCAAATAAATAAATAACATGTCATACAATATATTAATATAGTTAAAAAATACTAATATGCTACAACATATGCAATCATTATTACTACCTGGTAAGTAAAATCAACTATACTGTCTTAAAATATATAAATAAACACAAGTATGCAAGCTATTAAAAAATTAATTATTATATTAAATTAATTAGGTATTACTAAAATTTTTGATCATCGAATGTTAAAATAATTTGTAAAAAGATGCGTCTTCAGTGCCAATTTAAACTGATTGACACTAGTGCATTGGCGCACTGTGAGTGGTAGTTGATTCCATGCTCTTGCTGGACAAGAGAATGCTCGTTCGCCCAGTTTTGTGCAGGTAGTGGGTTGTTTAAGGAGTAGCTGATCGGAGGAGTGTAGCCAGCGTGTCGGGCGATACGGAGAGAGAAGTGTTAATAGATATGGAGGTGCCAGTCCATGAAGGTATAATGATTATTACTATAACCCCACCTTTTATAAATATTTCCCAGCAGCATGTTGTACCAGGGTTGATAACCCTATGCAGAAGTGGATCCAGAAAGCAAGTCTAGGCATTGCACAACAATTTCCACTGGCAGCCCAACCAAATGGTGTAGAACATTTTCCGGTGCCATAACTTCAGATTCTCCGCTTGCTCTGCTCGACTGTGACTTCGCAAAACGGGGGGAGCTGGAGAAAAAATTACTTCACCTTATTTGTAATTTCAAACGGTCTGGTAGGGCATGGTCACCTAGGCCCATTCAAAAAGGTCTGTGGGCACGCAAAATTACAAAGGTCTAGGGGGGATTGCCCCAAGGCCCCCTGGATCCACCTAGTACATAGTTTTGTGCCAATGATAATTAGGTCTGGTTTATTTTGATCTAACTTCAATTGATTTGCTTCCATCCACAAAAATGAAATAGTCACATAAAGTTGACAGACATACCTGTGGATGATGTGGTGGTTTACTAACCTGGAAATTAGTGCAAATTTAATTACAATATTGATGGACAACAGTTTGATTGTTTACATTTATTGGTGTCACTACAGGGGGGGGGGCAACGTTTTGTTTTTTGACAAATTGTTTGCTATATGCCTGCACTAGTCATTTCAGTATATTATTGATAACAATCACCCCTTATTGAAATGAACCAATAATGCTTTGGCACCAGACGATCAATCGTGATAATAATTACAGGTATATGACACAAATTATGATTATAAATATTCTTAAACCTTTTACATAACATAAGTTGTGTATTTTATTCATGTGCGCCTTTATAAAGGTACAAATGTGTGATGGTTACACCGCAGTAGAAATCCTTAGATTTTAATTTTTTTTATAGTTTTTCTGCTAGTTTAAATATAAATGATTTTATTTGGTCTTTAAAAAAATTATATATAATACATGTTAGAACATCTATATATTGTATACAATCAGTCATTAATATCTTGTTTTCACAAAGACACAGGTGCTGGAAGGCTGCGAGATTCACGTACGATTGAAGTGCGAAATTTTAACCCAACAACTTCGGATGAAACATTTGAGACATTCTTTGAGAACAAGCGACGGAGTGGAGGTGGAGACATTGAGAAGATAGATGGAGATGACAGAGAGACAGGGATCATTCGTGTGACATTTGTGGAACCAGAAGGTCAGCAGTGTTCATTCTTGTAACTGTGATATATGATTGTGGAGATAATATACAATGCACTCCATGTGGGTGTGTGTGTGCATGTGCGCGTGTGTTCGTGTGTGCGTGTGTGCGTGTGGGTGAGTGCGTGCGTGGGCATGTGCATGTGTGGGTTGGTGTGTGGGCGTGTGTGTGGGCATGCATGGTATGGTGTGATGTGGTGTTGTGTCTCTAGCAACATATGTCGTAGGTGTCAGAATCGGGGGGTTTGCAGTGGTCAGCCCCCCCCCCAATAGTTGGGTGGGGGCTGGAGAGAGTATTAGTCACCATTGCTTTTTGATGAGCTTTATGGTGGTACAAATCAAGGTTTTACGAAAGCCTTAAGGTGAGCTGAATCTTTCCGGTGCCATGGTATGTTCTGTGTAAGAGCAACATGGCTCATTATTGTGTTCCCAGTTGCTTCGCCGATGCTAGGAAGGATAACATATTCCATCATTTCCCAAAGGATATTGTGTCATCAGGTGTGGTTTTAAAAGATTAAGAGAGAGATCCCGGCCCAAACTTCCAGTTGAGTGCTTTGTGGCGTGACATGACACCTTGTGCTTGTGTTCAGTTGCAGAACATGTACTGACGAGATCGGACCTGATGCTGGATGGAGCCCAGCTACAGTTGTCTCCTCTTCAGCCTCCTGAACAGCTGATATGGGACAGAAAAACCATTGAAGTCCACGGACTTAATCCGTCGTCATCGCAAGATGCCATCGAGTTATTCTTTGAGAGCAAGCGTCGGTCTGGCGGTGACGCAGTTGAAGATGTGTACCTCGACACTGACTCCAATGTTGCAGTTGTGACATTCCAGGAACCTGAAGGTTGGTACCATGTGTTCTTGTGTGTCCCAATTTTGTGTGTCGCACAACTCTGAGACAACGCAGTATTATGTAATATGTAAATGAGCAGTTGATCACTGGAGGACCGTGTTTACAATGGGCTGACATTGCAGTTTATCACATCATGTATTATGACACTATTTGAAATAATTTGGTTGGCTTTTTACATGATAGTGAAAACACATTTTCACAGCAGGATAACTTATTTAAGTATATACAGTATATAGGTGTAAAGTGTCCAGATGCACAAACTTAGGGAACTGTATGAGAATAGATGTTTATCTGGTCAGACACACCCTATGTATCGTTGTGGAGAGTGAGCTGGTTATGTACTGGCTCGCTCTGCTCTGTGTTGTCGTACAGGTGTAGGTAGGTGGGGTTGATGTACGAGATGTCCAGCTGTGGCTGACACAGTGATCCTGCAGCTGGGCATTGCGTGTCATTCAGGGATGGACATGTAATGGTATGCTGTTGTCGTGGATTGTGTGACAGGGTGCATTGTCTCAATCGGCCTTCATAAAGGGTTAGGTGTGCACTGTGCAGTGGTGCGAGAAAGGGTAGTGTGTGTGCAGTGAGGATGAGCATTGCTGCCGACTGGTGACTATCACATTATAATTCAATGGCGATAGTAATGTAACCAAAAATTACCACTACTTGACTGATTTACAAATCCGATATTCTCTATAGACAAACTGGTCATATCCAATTTGATCATTCTTGAAACAGGTGTTACCTGCTCTTTAACTTTAATGCTGTTGGTTTCATTATATTGTTTTCTCAGGAAAACACATAATTCCCTTACAACGTACATCATTGTGCATTATGTTCGTTGTATCTCAGTTGCAGAGAGGGTGTTGCAGATGCCCTCACTTGTGCTAAATGGAGCCACATTGACAGTTCGTCCAAAGGAACATATCAGCTCAGAACACAGCACAACAGATGACACGGATTACCAGAGAAATAAAGATCCGGCAACTGCAGAAAGGGCAGAAATACAGAGTGTAAGCTCTGGAATAAGTTTCGAATGTTTTGACGATGAAAAACAGGATCAATCTAGAAGTGACGATGACATCGCTACTTTAAGAGACTCTGGAGAGAACACCCACGGGACACCACTGGAACCAGGTTGGTGCTGTATAACGTGTCAGAATGAAATCAACCTATAACAGGTGATACTAGGCTTTTAAGTTTACATGTTGAAGATTGTTGCTGTTAAGATGGCAGTCTTAATCTCAAAATTAAATCCATTAATAAATTATCATTACACCTTATGCAGATATCTATGTATTCCTAATTAGTACCATGGTATTTGTGCCGATACACAATTACTGTTGTATGACACTTAAATGTGGCTTGTTTAGTAGATAATTTCCATTGCATTTAATACATTAAGTTGTATAGAAACTATACTATATTTCCCAACTAACATCACTAATAACACAGATGTATTGTTGGCTATCTAAAATCACTAATAACACAAATATACTGTTGGCCATCTAGCATCACTAATAAACCAAATATGACCGGCCTCAGCGAACCGGGTATTAAGTTGCCAGGCCTATTCTGCACATGAGCCAAAAATAGCTGTCTCGGTCGTATCCCATCAATGTTGTGATTTGGCAGAAATGCAAACCTTATAATCTTGCCTTCAATCAATGCCCAGTTTATTTTCCTCAACAAATAATCCAAGACTAATACAAAAACATGCACTTATGAACTCACATTTTCAAAAACAAAAGAACATGTGAATCAAAATGGCCTTGTTTCTCAAAAGGTCTTTCCCAAAAGATTGCGGCTTTAAGGGATTCTACAGTAATTGCTCAGGGCATTGAACTGCAGCACATGTATTGAACCAGTTTCTCCATTATGACTCTGACATTCTAATCCCTGTGGTATGTTTGTCAGCTTTATTTTAATTGATACACATGACATAAGATGATTGCATGATAAACAAAATAACTACTAAACATATCCTTTTCAGAAACACCGCCAGGTCTACAGCATCAAAAGGAACACACACAACCAGATGGCGCCTCTGACGCAGCACGTCCATCTCTCCAGATCCTGCAGATACATGGGTTCACCCCCACAATGAGCAAGGAAGCCGTCGAAATGTTCCTTGAGAACAAATCTGGGGAGACTGACCTTGAATCATGTGACTATGACACAGGGGCCGGTGTGGCCGTAGTTGCATTCAAGAATCCTCAAGGTAATACACTTTTCCTAACATATATTATGATATATTGCATTATGTTGAAGATCTGTACAATTACCTACCTGGTCTTTTAATCCAAACAGCCTACATATTTACACTCAATGCTCATCCCAGCAAGACAGCCTTGACAACTTCGGTCGTCTAGTTCAAAGCTACTGTCTGTTCCCAGAGTCAAGACAAAGGATGGAACTTAAGCTTTTTCAGTTGCTGCATCAACTATATGGAATTCACTTCCCATCAGTGTTAAAAGCAGAGTCTCACCACAGATAACTTTCCCCTGTCCCACCACAGGTAGCTGTCCAATATCTCACCACAGGTAACTGTTCCCTGTCTCATCACAGGTAGCTGTCTCCTGTCCCACCACAGGTAGCTGTTCCATGTCTCACCACAGGTAACTGTCCCATCACAGGTAACTGTCCCCTGTCTCACCACAGGTAACTGTCCCACCACAGGTAGCTGTCCCCTGTCTCGGCACAGGTAACTATCCCCTCTCCCACCACAGGTAGCTGTTCCATGTCTCACCGCAGGTAACTGTCCCATCACAGGTAACTGTCCCCTGTCTCATCACAGGTAACTATCCCCTCTCCCACCACAGGTAGCCGTTTCCTGTCCCACCACAGGTAGCTGTTCCATGTCTCACCGCAAGTAACTGTCCCATCACAGGTAACTGTCCCCTGTCTCATCACAGGTAACTATCCCCTCTCCCACCACAGGTAGCTGTTTCCTGTCCCCCCACAGGTAGCTGTTCTGTGTCTCACCAGAGGTAACTGTCCCGTCACAGGTAACTGACCCCCTGTCTCACCATAGGTAACTGTCCCACCACAGGTAACTGTTCCCTGTCTCACCATAGATAACTGTCCTGTGTCCCACCACATGTAACTGTCCCATGTCTTGCCACAGGTAACTGTCCCATCACAGGTAACTGACCCCCGGTCTCACCGTAGGTAACTGTCCCCTGTCTCACCACATATAACTGTCCCCTGTCCCACCACATGTAGCTGTCTCATGTCTCACCACAGGTAACTGTTACCTGTCTCATCACAGGTAGCTGTCTCCTGTCCCACCACAGGTAGCTGTTCCATGTCTCACCACAGGTAACTGTCCCATCACAGGTAACTGTCCCCTGTCTCACCACAGGTAACTGTCCCACCACAGGTAGCTGTCCCCTGTCTCGGCACAGGTAACTATCCCCTCTCCCACCACAGGTAGCTGTTCCATGTCTCACCGCAGGTAACTGTCCCATCACAGGTAACTGTCCCCTGTCTCATCACAGGTAACTATCCCCTCTCCCACCACAGGTAGCCGTTTCCTGTCCCACCACAGGTAGCTGTTCCATGTCTCACCGCAAGTAACTGTCCCATCACAGGTAACTGTCCCCTGTCTCATCACAGGTAACTATCCCCTCTCCCACCACAGGTAGCTGTTTCCTGTCCCCCCACAGGTAGCTGTTCTGTGTCTCACCAGAGGTAACTGTCCCATCACAGGTAACTGACCCCCTGTCTCACCATAGGTAACTGTCCCACCACAGGTAACTGTCCCCTGTCTCACCATAGATAACTGTCCCGTGTCCCACCACATGTAACTGTCTCATGTCTTGCCACAGGTAACTGTCCCATCACAGGTAACTGACCCCCAGTCTCACCGCAGGTAACTGTCCCCTGTCTCACCACAGATAACTGTCCCCTGTCCCACCACATGTAGCTGTCTCATGTCTCACCACAGGTAACTGTCCCCTGCCCCACCATGTGTAGTTATTCCTTGTCCCACCCCGAATAAATATCCCATCACAGGTAACTGGGTTTACAGGCCAAAGACAGTGCAGAAGCAGATGCCATGACGCTGCCTCTTCTCTACACTACTTGTGCACAATGTCTGAGATGCTCTGACAGCCTGCCTGCGTTCTGGATACTCATGTATTATGCATGAAGCAATATTAGTAAACTTGTCCAACAAGAACGTAAGTGCTCCAAGAGGAACCTAACATTGCACACCACGCTGAACGTGTACAATGTTTGTGTTGTACCATCCTTGTGTTAGTATTTTATTGTTCAGAGACATGGACAAGGTACCACAAACAAGGATGGAAACTCAAAAGTTTTCACCTTCATTGCCTGCGAACAATCCTTGGTGTATGGCAGGATAGAATTACCAATCTTGGGACCCTGCAGTACTCCAAGTCAACACCACTGAGCAACATCCTCAAACACAGGCGCCTACAATGACTTGGACACGTGCAGTGGATGCCCAGTGACTGCCCCCCAAAGACCATCCTGTACGGGGAATAGACTGAGGACATACTTCTAGTAGGCACACCCAAATTATGATGTAGAGATGTGGTTAAGAGACATTTCAATGACTATGGCATTGACCCTATTCTGTGGCAGACTGTTGCTGAGGACAGAGCCATCTGACAAGCCTGTCTTACGGCTGGTTCAGCTAATGATATCAAGGCATATCGGATGAACCAGGAAACCAAGCGTGTGAGACGTCATGCCAGAAATTTGGTTTAGATTGTTATCCCTAATATCTTGAATGTGGTCTAGTGAATGTGTGTGTGTGTGTGTGTGTGTGTGTGTGTGTGTGTGTGTGTGTGTGTGTGTGTGTGTGTGTGTGTGTGTGTGTGTGTGTGTGAGTGTGTGTGTGTGACGTGACTATGTGTGTGTGTGTGTGTGTGTGTGTGTGTATGTGTATGTGCACGCATGCATGTGTGGGTGTGTGACTGTATGTGTGAAAATGTGTGATTGTGTGTGCATGCGTGTTTGTGTTAATGCATATGTACATGTGTACATACGTGTACGTAAGTAGGGTACACACATACACAGAAATGCACAGTACGTGCATGCATGTGTCGGTATGTCTGCAATCACACATTTGTTCTTAGTTATTTAGGACATTTTTTATTTTGATGTTGGCAAATTTGGTATTGATCAGGTCTATTCTATTTCCTCTAGGAGCTGCAAAACTGATGAGTTTGGGAAAGCTGACACTTGGTGGAGCCCAACTGTCAATTACCCCCTTGCGTGACGCCTATGCTGGACTCGATGTAGAAGCCACTCGACCTAGGGCAGTTCGAGTGTGTGGAATTTCCAGAGACACGTCAAGGGAGTTTCTGTTGCTGTTCTTTGAGAATCGTCGCATGTCTGGTGGTGGAGATATAGATGAACTTGAGTATGATGATGACCAAGGCATCGCCATCATCACATACATTGACCCAGAGAGTAAGTATAATTATTATTGGAAAACACGAACATTCACATGTCTGGCGGTGGAGATATAGATGAACTTGAGTATGATGATGACCAAGGCATCGCCATCATCACATACATTGACCCAGAGAGTAAGTATAATTATTATTGGAAAACACGAACATTCACATGTCTGGTGGTGGAGATATAGATGAACTTGAGTATGATGATGACCAACGCGTCGCCATCATCACATACATTGACCCAGAGAGTAAGTATAATTATTATTGGAAAACACGAACATTCACATGTCTGGCGGTGGAGATATAGATGAACTTGAGTATGATGATGACCAACGCGTCGCTATCATCACATACATTGACCCAGAGAGTAAGTATAATTATTATTGGAAAACACGAACATTCACATGTCTGGTGGTGGAGATATAGATGAACTTGAGTATGATGATGACCAACGCGTCGCTATCATCACATACATTGACCCAGAGAGTAAGTATAATTATTATTGGAAAACACGAACATTCACGTGGTTTTGTCGTAGGTACCTAGGCTGGCACTTCAGAATAAGTCTAGACACTCAGAAAGCTCCTTCGCAGGTTTACTTCTAGGTAGAAAGAAAAAAATTGACATCCGCAATTAATATAATATCTCGTACATATCAGTGTATTATTAGAGACAGAATAGAACAATCAGGTTGTCAGACTAAATTATATTAAAAGTATGTTATTTTGATAAGTGTTTGTGTTTGGACAGTGTAGTCCTGTTGGGCAAGGAACTTTCTGTGTAATGGGCCTGCCTGCATGATATGTATTTTAGTGCACTCATTCATTCACTCATGTCGGCCACTGGGGTCGAGCATTACTGGCTTCAATCACCCACATCCAGATCCCTCTATGTGCCATTGCCGTCTTCAGCTCCTCCATCTCTAGACCCACATCTTCCTTTAAGCAGTCAACGTAAGTTCCTGCTGGTCTTCCTGCTTTCATTCTTCCATCACCTGATACCTGAAAAAAGACAATGACAATTTTTTTTCTCTCTCTTTCACATACTTTTGGTCTTTTGTATATTTTCTTTTTCTTCTCTTTCTTTTTTGTTTCCTCCAACGATAAACCAACCGTTGTTTTTTAATGATCAAGATTGATCAGTTAACGTAACATACAGATACCGATGTGTCGGTTGCCACAAGATGGTCGTCTTAGGTGCCATTCCATCCTTATGTCTGTAGCAGTGTCCTGCAAATCTCAGTCGTCTTCTTCTTATTTTATGAGTGACTACAAATTCTGCTGCATGTAGCTCTATATTTATTAAATGCTGTTGCCAATGGATGTTAAATGCGGCTCGAAGCATTCTTGTATGACATCCATCTTCTAGTTGTTTGTGAAGTTTTTTCGTCATTTTCTATGTTTCGCATCCATAGTGTAGCACAGACTCTACTGTTGCAATAAACAGTCGCTGCTTGATTTTGCATAGTAGTGTAGATTTCCATATTAGGTTTAGTTGGCTGAGTGCTCTCCATGCCATTGCCTTCCTGGTTTTGATGTCTTTGTCTGTTGTGCAGACCCAGGAGCCAAGGTATTTGTAGTCTTCAACCTTCTCTAAAACAGCTCATTCCCTGGCAACAAAGCTGGTGTTTCCTAATTGGTTGAATGTGATACATTTGGTTTTTCCAGGATTGATCTTTAAACCAATCCTTGCACATGATGTTTCCACTCGTGTTAGAAGCTCCTGTGCCTGATTGATCACTTCTGATAGTAGCGCAATATCATCGGCAAATTCAAAATTGGTGATCACTTCAGGTGTAACAAGTTTACTTTTCTTTCTTGTTATCTGGAATCCAAGTTTCTCTTCTCTTCCATCGATAGCTCGCCGCAGTGCATAGTCAAGGACTATCATGAATAGGTATGGCACTAGTGTGTCATCCTGTAGCACTGCCGCCATGATATCAAAAAGGTCAGTTTCTCCATCCGGTGATTGTACTTTGGCACGTGTGTTCCTGTACATGTGGGAAATAGCTGTTACTAGCCGTTTGGGGACACCATAGGCCTCAAGAATCGTCATCACCTTGCCATGCTGAACCGTATCAAATGCTTTTCAGAAGTCTACGAATGTCATAATTGCAGGAAGATGCTTTGCTCTAATTCCTTCAAATTAACCTTCTCGGGGATAGTATATGACCTAGTGTTGTCCTCC
Source organism: Escarpia spicata (assembly GCA_963995525.1). NCBI lineage: Eukaryota > Metazoa > Annelida > Polychaeta > Sabellida > Siboglinidae > Escarpia > Escarpia spicata. The sequence continues at coordinate 17,971,547 of OZ023206.1, forward strand.
CTGTCCGGAATCCATTCTGATTGTCTCTTAGGTTGTGGTCAATTTCAGGACGTATTCTGTTCAATATCATCTGGTTGAATGTCTCTGCCACAATGGAGCTCAGGCAATTGCCTATGTAATTCCCTGCCATACGTAAATCGCCATTCTTAGGTATTGGAATAATGTTCAGAACTATCCACTGTAGCTGTATATTCCCTTCAATCAAAGCTTTGTTGCAAAACTCTAGTATGATACTGTCCAGATCGCAGTGTTTTAGCAATCCAGGTGGTATACCATCATCCCCGCAGCTCTTCCCATCATTCAGGGATTTCTTGGCCTTCTCATACTCGTCTCTTTCAAAAGGTCCTCCCTTGATGTTGATACTTGTGATTACGGGTTGGATCTCTTCATCCTCATCTTCTATGTCTGGTGGACTGCCTAGTAGTTTGTGGAAGTGATCGTACCAGTTTTTCACCCTTTATTCTGCAGTGTTGCCCTTTAGTTGTCCTTTACGAGCTGTCTTTCTACCACTTATCTGGTTTATAAGCTTCCAGCTCTATCCGTGTTTTCCATTAATGTGTACATTTTCGACTTTAACACTGTTGCAGCAAAGTTCTTCCTCCTGCACACTGCTTGCCATAAACTTCCAGTTGAACCCCAATGAGGCTTGCCATAAACCATCAGTTGCACCACCTACCCCTTGAGGCTTGCCAAAAACCCACCACAATATATATTGGGGAGCTGATCCTATCTCCAGCCCCCCCTCGCCCCGGTTCTGGCACTTATGTATAATAACAATTGACGTCCCTTAATTTCACTACACAGGCGCTCGAAGTGTGGTAGAGAAACAGCCACTAAAGGTCAACAACACAGAAGTGCAAGTGACATTGATGACACCTCAACAAGCTCTGCCAGTGGTGTCAGGGCCAGTCGAAGAGTCTACGGTGCTTGTTACTGGCTTGTCAGCGGCCTGTACAAGTGACGACTTGAAGAAGTACTTCACAAAGACAAGTCTTCACAACGAAATACAGCATATCACATTTAGTCAGCGGCCAGGGGTGGCAATGATAACGTTCACCAACCCTCCAGGTAAACATTTGTGAAAGTTGGTTGTTTATACCTAGGCTCGTTCACCATGTTGCTTTTCTTGAATGTGGGAATATCGAAATGGGTCTCAACAACAAAGATCTGTGCAGTTAAATCATCCGGCATCTATTATATTGCTAATACAGTTAAATCATCCGGCATCTATTATATTGCTAATACAGTTAAATCATCCGGCATCTATTGTATTGCTAATACAGTTAAATCATCCGCCATTTATTATGTTGCTAATATAGTTGTTTATAATATGAATGTTTTGTTTATTTTTTGCAGGCTAAAAATTGAAATACTGTACACTATGTTGGGCTTATAATTGCAATGTGGCTGGCAGTGTACTCGACATATTTATACTAGTATATTTATTTATAAAGAAGAGAGATGACCTCCCTTTGACGTGGCTTGTGTCTCCAACCAACATGTCTCACATGTGATCAACAATGATGCTACATATCAGATATTTATGTTCTTCTCTACCTTAGATGCATTTTTGCAGTGCTGTTAAACAGCTGCAAACAGGAACAGGAAATGTTTATTTGTTCCAAATACATAATACAACAAAATAATCGTTATAAAAAAACAAAAGACCATAATATTATGATACATTGCAATCGATTCGACATCAGTAAAAAAAACAAAGTAGTAACTATATAATGTATGATAGGGAAATAAAGGATTATGTCATATAAGGGACGGGAGACTCCTACTAAGTCTAATTATAGTCGCTGTCGTAAGAGCCACCCTATGAAATAATTTCAACAATTATTTAACTTATATAAACAGATGAAAATCCCTAGTACAATTAGTGAATCATCACTACACAATAAATGTATATATGCCTGTATATTACACATGTACTAAATATACCAAACAGTCGGTTTTTAAATTAAATCATTTATAACCAAATAGGTAAAGAGTTATTCAATTATGAATGCATTATGCACTCCGGAAAATTCTCCCATTGACTTGTTACGCAACATTAACTCTGTGTGGGATCTTCTAGTTCCGTAGCATAGACACCAGTTATAAAGGACCACCAATATTTAGTGTCTCTTCATAAAGACAAAGGCAACATGGGTTTAAGGAAATTGCCTCAAGTTCTGAAACGGTGGTTGGTGGATTAGAACCACCAGATACACACATGCACAGACGCAAGTGCGCACACACACACACACACACACACACACACACACACACACACACACACACACACACACACACACACACACACACACACACACACACACACACACACACACACACACACACACACACACACACACACACACACACACACACACACACACACACACACACATCTTTTACCTATAATATATATTAATGTTATCATCTCCCAGTGCACTCGGGACTCCAATATGCCAAATGGGAGAACAAGTGCAAGTGTATATGGACAAGACATTTAATCAGTATTGTAACGTTGTCACGGTTGGTTGTGTGCATTTTGTTTCAGATTTCAACAGTCTGCGTGTGTTGTGTCTCATGCGGCCCCTCCGAGACACCATGCTAAGTGTGCACCGAGTACCAATCTCTCACCTTGTCCAAGTACACAACATCGGCAGTGTGTCTCAGGACATGCTCACTCTATACTTTGACAGCAAGAAACACAGCGGGGGAGGCAAAGTGGTTCACGTCACCATGCATCGCGAGCATGACTATGCGCTTATTGAGGTGGAAGACTCTGCAAGTAAGTTGAATACGCTTCGTGTACAAGAAGTATTGGTATCAAGAAGTTCTCAAAATGGCAGTCAGTCTGATCAGCCGAACATTACACATATCCTGGTTTTGTGGTATTGCAACATGTTTCTGGCAGTGTCACTTTTATTAATATGTTAGTTATTGCAATATTAATTGCACATTATTTAAATATATTAATTATTTAATGTGTAATTTAGTCATATCTGTGTGTGTGCATGTGTGTTGGCATTGAATATATGCACACACGAACACAAACACACACGCACACCTCACACACGTCTGATGATCATTTTAAATTAACATTGCTCAGTTGTGTTTCTCGCCATTTGCAGTTGTTCATGACATTCTCGCCAGAGGCTGCCACAAGCTCGATGACCAGTCACTGCACGTGACTGTGTACTATGAAGACTTGGGACTAATATTTCCATGTCACGATGCACTTACATCTGCCGAACCAATTGCCGACAAAATAATGGTGTCAGGGTTCAATCCAGACATCTTAAACTTCGTTCATAGGTCACCCACATGTCGTCATATCGTGGACAATATGATGGCAGAAGTGGCCGCTGACGTTGGCTGGGATAATTACAGCTCCCTGGATCCGTCGGTGGAGTTGACATGCTTGACTGGCAACTGGAAGAAGATTGCACACACATTCGACACAGACTGGAAGCAGACTGTTGAAGACACCTTCTTAGGGCTGTTGCGAAATGTCTTCGCGTCTGAAGACGTGCATATCCCGAATGAAATCTGGACAGATTTCTTGGAACACATCCGCTATGTGGATAACCTTGACAGCAACAGGATCGTAGTTGGAGTCAAAGACCAGGAATGTCGGGTGTCCGTCGTTGGGCTGACTGATGAAGTAGATAATATTTTGCGGCGTTTGAACGGCAACCGTGCAAAGTTGCAACCAGGGACATCTCAGACAGCCACCAAGACCGTACAAAATCTGAAGGAACACCACCTAATGATGTTGAATGCAACAGGTTTTAATGGGAAGATGCAGAAGCAATTTCCAGACCTGAAAGTAGACATTGACTACAGAGCTCAATCAGTCTGTTTCACCGGCATGCCTCAAAGCATCGCGTCAGCTAAGGCTGATATGTCAGCTACTTTCAAGATTATGGCCTCAACACAGATGGACATGTCTGCAGCATTGATAAAGGTAATCACAGGAAATGTCATGATGAAATATGTTGTACATAGGTTCAAGAAAATGAATATTCATGCCGTGTTCCACACTGTTGGAAATAAGAAACTTGTTGTTTGGGCATTCAACAAAGAGCATTTGACGATTGCTGGCAAAGTGATTGAAAGTTGTGTAGCTGTGAAGAAAATTGTTGCTGATCTGACACCGATCCAGTCAGCACAGACGTGGAAGGCGCTGCTGGACAGGGTGAAATTTGACCATGGAGGCTTATTGGAAGTAACCGAAACTGAAGATGGCGTCACTGTATCCGGGGCAGTGAAACGAGTGGAACTAGCTGTCAAGTTTATACAGGATTTCCTTGTGCAACAAATCATCGACGAGAAATTTGTTAACATGAAGCATGGCATTGTTGACTATATGGCGAAGTACATGAAGAAGGAAGTCAACGATGTTCGGATTGCATTCCGGGATGACAATATCAAGGTTACGCCAAAGACGGACGGACCATGTGGATTTGCCGTGAAAGGAAGGAAGACAGGACTAGATGGGGCTGTGCGCCAGTTGCGGGCACTGGCTGACTATGTTAAGGTGGACCAATGTAAAGTTGACAAGCCAGGGGCATTGGCATTTTTGTCAAGTGGAGATGGAAAGCGAGCCATTGGTCATCTTCAGGAACAACACAAGGTTGTGATTGACCCCGTTGTGACCGGCCCACGAGACTATGCCTCACACGCAGGACGGAGAGCAGGCAACAGCAAAGTGTTGTCAAGCAAACATGGCGACAGCAAATTGTTGTCAAGCTTCACGCTTCCCTGTGGAGTCACAGTGGAAGTTGTTCAGGGAAATTTGACTAGGTTCCGTGCGGACGCCATTGTCAACACTGCCAATGAACAACTGGATCACGTTGGAGGTCTAGCTAAAGCAATCGTCACAGCAGGTATATTAAACAGCTGGTATTAAATAAACTGCCAAGATGCCCTGTCCATTACGTCTTCATACACAACCTCTGCAACCTCCATGTCTCTCCTCACCACGATGCCCTGTCCATTGTATCCTCCTCCACAACCGCTGCCACCTCCATGTCTCTCCTCACCACAATGCCCTGTCCATTACATCCTCCACAACCTCTGCCACCTCCATGTCTCTCCTCACCATGATGCGCTGTCCACTGCGTCCTCCTCCTTAACCCTGTCATCTCCATGTCTCTCCTCACCATGATGCCCTGTCGATTACATCCTCCTCCACACTTCTGCCACTTCCATGTTTCCTCATCATGACGCCCTGTCCGTTGTCTTCCTCCACAACCTCTGTCACCTCCATGTCTCTCCTCACCATGACGCCCTGTCCATTGCGTCCTCCATAACCTTTGTCACCTCCATGTCTCTCCTCACCATGACGCCCTCTCCATTGTGTCTTCCATAACCTCTGTCACCTCCATGTCCCTCCTCACCATGACGCCCTGTCTATTACATCCTCCTTCACAACCTCTGTCACATCCGTATCTCTCCTCACCACGTATCTCATTCGTATTCTTTGTCGTCGTCTGCTGTTTTGCCCATCTTGATCGCACTAGATGTTTATTCCCATGTCACATGTCCAAATTACTGCGGAGATCCTTCTTAGTTTATTTGTTATGTTATGCACCTCTCCTTCAAAACATTACACATGTCAAACATTTAATACATTGTCTGATTGATTATATTTTATATCGCCAACCATCATTTGTTTCTTGTTGCCTAAACATTTCACTGTAATTTCATTTATAAAAGTTTAAGATGTCATGGTATATTGACGGAATAATGTATGTTGTCTATGTGTGTGCACATTGACTAATATTATGATTATTGAAACATGGTAATGCTATTACCTACCTACATGTCATTAACACATTCCAGTGTATTTCCATGTAACTTTTTTGGACATTTTGCTCAATCATATCTTATTAAGTATACAGTGTATGTAAAGTAAATTACAGGTTATGTATATTTTACATCAGTATATTTTGTTACGACGACAGCCTTAACGTGTTGTAATCCGTTGTTTCATTTAGGAGGTCAACAGATCCAGAAGCAGTGTCACGCCTATGTAAGAGAGCACGGCAAGCTTCAACCAGGCCAAGTGTTTGTGTCCACACCAGGCAAGCTGCCTTGCAAAGAGTTGATCCACGCAGTCGGTCCTGTCTGGCGAGGAGGCGAATCTGACGAAGTTAATGCTCTCGGTGACGCTATCTCTATGAGCATGACAAAGGCCGAGCAATTGGGTCAGTCTTCGATTGCCATTCCTGCACTGAGCTCTGGTGTCTACGGCTTTCCCTTAGATACATGCACCCTGACCATCGTGGCAACGCTGAGAGACTTTCTGGAGAATCACAAACGCACATGTGTCAAGAAAGTGTCGCTGCTGGATCGTTCCGAAGAAATCACCAAATCATTTGAAAGGAGTCTGGGCATCACATTTGGTTCGCACCTGGTGATGACGTCAGATGACACTTCCGCCGGCGATGACACTGCCCAGTGTAAAGGTAAGTGGGGTGTCAATTAAACAACAAACTAACTTTTCAAACACTTGGCATGGTCAGCATTCATACTAACGTGCTTGCGGTGTACATTATGGCATCGTACACTTACATTGTGTTGAATTAAGTTCTGTTTTCCAGAAGATGGTCATTGTGTGATTCCATATTTGGAATTCTTTGATATCCAATGCTTATGTTGAGTGTCGATGCTATAGAAACATAATCTCAAATTGTGTCTCAATTTGATGTAGAGTTTAAAGTACTGCTCAAACCTTATCTAACTTGTTGAAATAGTTTATGATCTATATGTGCTAACCTTTGGGCAATGTGGCAATATCTCCTCTTAAGTGCCACTTACAAAAGTGCGCGTGATGTTACATTCGATTTACTGCAGCCATAAATGGTGATAATAGAAGCTAAATGGTCACGGAACGACTTTAAAATAAAAATACTTTTATAGCGATCATGGTGATAACTGTTGAGCGTTATTTGTTGTTCCGTTAATTAGTTAGTTAATTAGTTAGTTAAATATGTAATCTGAGTGCTGTATTTAATTACATCACCTACAGTGTTTAATCAGTATTATTATTGATCCATAATCCTCTCTGGTCACCAGTGAATCCAGCCATCCCTGGAGCTGCTTCAGATTCTACCGACATTGTTGTGCAGACACAAGAAGGCATTACGTTGTCTTTGTGCAAATTTGAAATGGCCCAAATGAAGGTATGTGGCGGTACGACGCCATGTTTGTTATACAAACAAATTATTAAGAGTCATGTTTTCCCATAATTCTATTGATGGGAATGTGACTGCTCGTGCACAGTTGTACATAAAAGAAAGAATATATGCATGCTTGCGTGTGTGTGTGTGGGCATGTGTGCATGCATGCGTGTGTGTGTTTATGTGTGTGTGAGGGTGTGTGTCTGAGAGTGTGCGTTTGTGTGTGTGTGTGAGGGTGTGTGTGTTTATGTGTGTGTGTGTGTGTGTGTGTGAGTGTGTGAGGGTGTGTGTGTTTGTGTGTGTGTGTGTCTGAGGGTGTGCGTTTATGTGTGTGTGTGAGGGTGTGTGTGTTTATGTGTGTACATGTGTGTGTTTATGTGTATGTGTGAGGGTGTGTGTGTGTATGTGTGTGTGTGTGTGTGAGGGTGTGTGTCTGAGGGTGTGCGTTTGTGTGTGAGGGTGTGTGTGTTTATGTGTGTGAGGGTGTGTGTCTGAGGGTGTGCGTTTGTGTCTGAGGGTGTGTGTGTTTATGTGTGTGTGTGATGGTGTGTGTGAGGGTGTGTGTGTGTGGGAGAGGGTGTGTGTGTGAGGGTGTGTGTGTTTATGTGTGTGTGTGTGTGTGAAGGTGTTTATGAGGGTGTGTGAGTGAGGGTGTGTGTCTGAGGGTGTGTGTTTATGTGTGTGTGTGTGTGTGTGTGTGTGTGTGTGTGTGTGTGTGTGTGTGTGTGTGTGTGTGTGTGTGTGTGTGTGTGTGTGTGTGTGTGTGTGAGGATGTGTGTGTTTATGTGTGTGTGTGTGTGATGGTGTGTGAGAGAGTGTGTGTGTGTGTGTGTGTGTGTGTGTGTGTGTGTGTGTGTGTGTGTGTGTGTGTGTGTGTGTGTGTGTGTGAGTGTGTGTGTGAGAGTGTGTGAGGGTGTGTGTGTGTATGAGAGAGTGTGTGTGTGAGGGTGTGTGTGTTTATGCGTGTGTGAGTGTGTGTGTGTGTGTGTGTGTGTGTGTGTGTGTGTGTGTGTGTGTGTGTGTGTGTGTGTGTGTGTGTGTGTGAGAGAGAGTGTGTGTGTGAGGGTGTGTGTGTGTGTGTGTGTGTGAGGGTGTGTGTGAGGGTGTGTGTGATGGTGTGTTTATGTGTGTGTGTGTGTGTGTTTATGTGTGTGTGTGTGTGTGTGTGTGTGTGTGTGTGTGTGTGTGTGTGTGTGTGTGTGTGTGTGTGTGTGTGTGTGTGTGTGTGTGTGTGTGTGTGTGTGTGTGAGAGTGTGTGTATGAGGGTGTGTGTGTGTGTGTGTGAGAGAGAGTGTGTCTGTAAGGGTGTGTGTGTGTATAAGGGTAATGTGTTTGCAGCAAGAATGAGGTCACACGTGGCAATTCGATCATTAATACTTTTATGTGTGTGTGTTGTAATATTCATTTGTTAAAATGTATCATTTAAAAGAGTACCAGGTAATTAGGTTTCAAATAATGTACAGTAGATACAAAAGACCTTTTCTAGAGCTACACATATATAACCAACCATTGAGTGTGCCCATTTAATGAATACATTATGATGTGGAATGTAATTATCGACCAATGCAGGCCTTGAAGTTAACATTCTGTGTTAGGAGCGCTGCGCACCTAAAGTAAAATAATTAGAAACAAAACATTTTTAGAAGCACACATTTGTTTAATTAAAATGCAAAACTAAATGTGTTGTGGAATTTTATTAAGCACAGTTTTATATCAACACTATGTATAACGTTCTGAATTATCATCTCTGCTATATATATATAGACCTATTTCTAACCTCAGCTTTATTTCCAAAATACTAGAAAAGGTTGTAGCCAATCGTCTAAGGTCTCACATTAGCACAAATGTCTTAACTAATGTGTCACAATCAGCATATAGACAGTTTCATTCAACAGAGACTGCCCTCTTAAAGGTTTATAATGACATTAACTTGAACATTAATAATGGTAAAGTGACTGCACTTACCTTACTAGATCTCTCTGCCGCGTTTGACGCGATTGATCACAGCATTCTCATTGAACGCCTATTAAAGTGGTACGGCATATCTGGCACAGCACTAAGCTGGTTTTCTTCATATCTAACTGATAGATACCAAACTATAAAGATTGGGAACTGCTTTTCAGCTGCACTGCCGACTTTATTTGGTGTTCCCCAGGATTCTGTTCTTGGGACTTTGCTTTTTACTCTTTACACCACGCCACTAAGCTATGTTATACAAAGACATAACTTGGATCACCATCTTTATGCTGATGATACTCAGATCTACATTTTGTTGGTTACCTCAGATACAAATCGCTCCCTTAACCTACTTAGTGATTGTCTTCAAGATATCTTCCACTGGATGACTGACAGCAAGTTGAAATTAAATGCAAATAAAACTGAATTAATCATTATTGGTACTCCAATGCAGCGTAGTAAACTGGATGGTTTTTTCCCTACACATATTTTGAATTAGTATATCACGCCAGCAACCTCGGTGCGGAATCTAGGAGGTATCTTTGATAGTAAGTTCAATTTCCGACAACACATTTCTCAAACATGTCGCTGCTGTTTTTACCATATTCGTGATCTTCGCCATATTCGCCGGTATATGTCATTTTCTGTTGCTAAAACTATTGCAACAGCGGTTTAGCTGCAGACTTGACTATTGCAATTCCCTCCTTTATAATATCGCTAGCAAGGATATCACAAAACTTCAGCGTGTCCAAAGTTGTCTAGCAAGAGTAGTTACAAGATCTCGTTTTTCTCGCTCTGTACCACTTTTGAAGTTTTTGCATTGGCTTCCTGTACAATATCGTATAATATTTAAGATCTGTACCATTACATACCAGGCACTGTCCAATAAGCAACCATCTTATTTGCATTCATTGCTTACTCCTGTAAGAAAACCTATCCAGCTTCGATCATCTAGTTCTGACCTACTTTTTGTTCCTAGAATCAACACTAACATTGGAACTAGGGCTTTGTCTGTTGCTGCACCAACTCTTTGGAATATGCTCCCTCTTAATGTTAGATCAGTTGAAAATATTTAGGCACAGTAGAAGTTATCTTATTATTAATACATTTTGCTTGTCATAAATTCCAGATACACTTATGTAATTTGACCTAGCCATGCATTCTACCTGATAATTTTGTTGATATTTACAACCATAGCAATTATTTAAGCAAGTTAAATTATGCACATTTATTTTGACTGTATGTATTTCCATATAGTATTAACACATGGAACACTCTCTCCTTTATATTCTGACAGTTATATTGAATTTTGCATAGGCATAAGTTATTTCACTGTTTCAACTTTAAATAAACAAAACGATGGTTACGTTAACCAGTTAGTAAATAATTGCCCCTTTCTGTAACTGAATGCCCAAGTACAGGGGTATTTGCGTTGGACTTTGCACCTATAACCTAATTAGCCTTAAGCAAAAGTCATCATTCACTTGCCTACAATTTATCAACATTTTGCTGCCCTAACCGGTATAAGCAGGGACAGAGAAAGAAGTTAAGGGTCTTCGTGCACAATTTGTTTGATGACCCACATTCCAAGTCGCACATTGCAACTAAAGCAGTTTGTTTAGTCACAGGCATAAGATTATACTCGCAAATGCGACTAGGCAGTCGCAAGTTTGAGCTCTGCAATGTGTCTGCTTCCTGAGGTTTTGACACATATCCTGGATCAAGGCTAGATTCAAAACACGAGTACTCTTTCATTTATTCTGGCTCTGGAATCCCCTACTTTTTGAACTGTAGACAGGCTGTGGGGCTGTTGTTGTAAGTTGGCAGTGGTGCAGTGGCTAGAGAATCGGACTCTCAATCGAGAGAACCCTGGTTTGAATCCTCTCCTGCCATGTCGAACTTTGGGCAAATTCGTTCAGTCTTTGTTGCTCCAGTTAACTCACCCGTATGAGTGAGTACCTGGCTATAGACAGTGGTGGATATTTCTATATGAATAGTCTTTGCGCATTAATTGCATCATGGCTGAATGCTTCCCAGAGAAGTCGATATGGTGTTCGATTGAACATGTTTGTCAGAGAGTAAAGCGTAAAGTGCTTTGGGCAGTCCTGAGGACTGGATGCTATATAAGAACTTACCTAAACTTAACCTTTACCTCCACTGATGATGGTTGCAGTAAGTTCGCGCAATGCTTCACTAACAAAGTGCAACAGATTCGGGCAGAGTTAGAAACGATGTACCGCTCAAACTCACCAGTGAGAGAGAAGGCATGTTTCAATGAACCTCTCGTTTTGCTCGTGCCAACATCGGAAGAGGAGACACACAAGATTGTGTCTGGATTAACAAAGAGCTGTCAACTCGATCCTCTGCCAGGCAAACAAATTCAGCAGTGCTTGCCATCATTGGTACCAGTTATTACCGCTATTACCAACAAGTCATTTGAAGAAGGAACAGTGCCAGCGTCCTTAAAGGAGGCTCGTGTTCGTCCACTATTGAAGAAGCCATCTCTGGACCGTGACGTGCTACATAACTACAGACCTGTCAGCAGTCTGTCTCATCTGTCCAAGGTTATTGAGAAGATAGTAGCACAGCGATTATCTGACCATCTTGACTCACAAGATATGAATGAACCTTTTCAGTCGGCATACAAAAAGCTTCACTCTACAGAAACCGCATTGTTGAAAGTCTGCAGAGATGTCCGGGTGGCCTTGGATCGCAAAGAAGGCACTCTGCTCGTGCTTCTTGACCTGAGTTCAGCTTTTGACACGATTGACCACACCATTCTACTCAATCGGCTCAGCAAGCGCTAGGGTATTCAAGGTTACGCCCTCCAGTGGATGGAATCATATCTGCAAGACCGCAGGCAGCGTGTTGTAATTGGCCAAAGTGAATCTGAACATCACATTCTTAAAACAGGAGTGCCGCAGGGATCCGTCCTTGGGCCTGTACTGTTCTCTCTGTACGTCCAACCAGTCGGCGATGTCATCAGAAGGCACGGTGTAACGTTTCATCACTATGCTGATGACCTGCAGCTGATGCGTGCGTTTGCGCTTAATCCTACGGCATTACTCGAGGCCCTACGGCGTCTCGAAGCCTGCGCCATGGAGGTTCGGGATTGGCTGACCTCTAATTACCTCAAACTGAACGACCAGAAAACCGAGTTCCTTCCGATTATCCCAGTGTGTGCAAAAAAGTTAATAAACGATCTCAGCATCAATGTTGGTGGTTCTCTCATCCGAGCTGTGCATCAGATTAAAGACCTTGGTGCAGTCTTGGACTGTCATATGGACATGTCTGCCAACACATCAGCGATTATCCGGTCCTGCTATTTCCACCTTTATCATATCAGCCAAATCAACAAGTTCCTGCCAAGACAGACGAGGGAGAGAGTAGTCAACGCATTAGTGACATCAAGGCTCGACTACTGCAACTCCCTCCTGTACGGCACCATGGACAAGAACTGTGTACGGTTACAGCGTGTCCAAAACTCTGTCGCCAGAATGATCGTGCGAGTGCCCAAATACGTAAGCATCACGCCAGTGCTCCAGGATCTACATTGGCTGCCGGTACGAGAACGCATTCATTTCAAGGTCCTGGTATTCGTGCACAGAGCTGTCAACAAGTGTGGGCCCGTGTACCTGAGCGAGCTTGTCTGCCTCTACGTGCCTACCAGGTCCCTTCGGTCAGCGGGAAATCGTCAACTTGCGAGACCGCGAACAAGATGCAGAGTCGGAGACGCGAGTTTTATGGCAGCAGCTCCGGACCTCTGGAATGATTTACCCACATCAATGCGTGAACTAAACAGTGAAGCAGCTTTTAAAGGCGCATTAAAAACACTCTATTTTAATCGATATTTTAACTCCAGCAGCCGCAGCAGTCCCGGATCTGCGGAGTAAACTACTTGTTTTAAATGCATGTAATGAACACTGAGACTTTTAAGAGCACTTTTAAACATTCTCTTTTAATCAATATTTTAACTGCTACTATGACTTTTAGACTTGGCATTAAGCTTTTATCAATTATCTTTTGTTTATATGACACAATAATACTAATATTTAAATATATATATACATTTTTTTTTTAATTCTTTTTTTTTACTTAATTAATTACTGTTTTGATTTATTACTATTTTACATGTAAAGCGCCTTGAATAGTTTCTAACTAGAGTTGGCGCTATATAAGTATATTTATTTATTTATTTTTATTTATTTTATATGATCACATCTTTGTAGGTGGATGCCATCGTCAACTCTACTGACTGTGGTCTGCATCTGGACCATGGCGGATTGTCCTTTGCACTCCTACAACACAGCGGTGCGACACTTCAGTTAGAATGTCAGCTAGCTGCCCCAGATGGCATCGAGTATGGCGAAGTGGTGACAACGTCGGGAGGACAACTGAACTGTCAGCTGGTCATACATGGGGCCTGTTGCCCCTGGGATGGAGGGGATGGCAGAAGTGAACAGGTATCTTCGGGATTAGAACTATGAATTAATATTTAAGTGTTCATTACATACTGATCCTCACATGCTTGCTATCTTCCAATGACGAGATCATTAATGGATTATAACTTTACATACGGGGCAATGTAAAGAGGTTAAAGTGCAGTTTTTAGATCTGTCCCAGAATAATGATTGTTTTTAACTTGGCGTAGTAGAATAATTGTGTTAGTATTGAAATGCTGATCGTGGGTGTAATTAATATGTTCAATTGAAAATGTGCACATAATAACATCTGGTCTTTTTTGTATTCTACTAATAATGCACAGTCTGTAGTTTTAATATAAGATGCGTGTGCGTGCACATGATTTGTGTTGTATGTATGTGTGTGCATGCATGCGTGTGTGCATGTGAAATGTGCATTATATATATATATATGTATACATAATCTTATACATATACCAGGTACATGTACGCACATAAACGTTCAGGTACACCCACATGCCACCCTAAATATGCACTCACACACAACACACTTGGAGAGGCACGCACACACCCAGTCACACACATACCAACACACGCACACACACACACACACACACGAATAACACTTTGTGTTTGACTTTTGACAGGTACTCAGAACGTTTGTGGCCAATTCATTCCAAGTTGCACATGTGCACAAGTTATCATCAATAGCTCTGCCAGCCATAGGTACTGGCATACATGGATTTCCACCAGACGTCGTTGCTGAGGTGATGTTGGATGAACTGCGGACGTTCAGTAGCGGTAATTCACAGACACACCTCAGAGATGTGCGATTTGTGATGTACGAGAAAAACGTACACACCACACAGGCAAGTAGCAACGTGTCTTACTACAACTGTGTCTGTGTTATTTTAACGTACAGGCTTTCAAAGAAACAAAACAAGGTTGTATCAGAAACAAGTTAAAATTAGGCTAGACATCGTCGTACTGTTTGTTGTAGAGGTACGTGGCTGCCATCCCTCGGTTAAATGCTACAGTTCTATTAAATGTTCTTAATTTTAATAATAAATATATCTTTAGATATTTAAGTTTAATAATAACTGTCTTTAACTATTTAAATACATCATTAATGTTCATGCAACATGCAATTACCACTTATCGCACTGTAATTATCATTATGAATTACTTTATATTTCTTTATTTAAGGCATTTGAGAAAACGCTGCGGTCGTGCGGATTACATCAAGCTATTCCACGTGGCGTTCAACAACCTGCACGTGCCAGATCCGACGGGGGTACGTTTTTATGCTGCCCCACGATGACGGCTTATCATATGTGCGCTATATAAACAAAAACAATGCGTAATGGCAGAATAAAATCATGACGATTTTCATTGGACCAAAACAATCACAGACACTACTGAAGTGTCTATTTAGTCCCTTTTGTCTTTGAGTCTCCACTTTGTTAGTTAGAGAGAGAGACACCTGCAAATATCAATTATACCACCATGAACGTTCTAACATTGTGACACAGTGAAAACTCGTATCGTCACACCTTCTAAATAGAAAAAAAGATCCATCGTGTCACAATGTTGATACTAATCCAAAGATGCTATACAATAAACCATATTGCTACCTACGAATATAAAAATACTTTCTGGATGGAGTTGTTTAACATTATCGTGTTTCCTAGCAACGGCATCTTTGCCTTCTGCGAAAACGTCGCGCAGACGGTCA
This sequence comes from Escarpia spicata, assembly GCA_963995525.1. Lineage (NCBI taxonomy): Eukaryota > Metazoa > Annelida > Polychaeta > Sabellida > Siboglinidae > Escarpia > Escarpia spicata. The sequence continues at coordinate 17,986,843 of OZ023206.1, forward strand.
CGCAGTCGCAGCTTGTCCTGCACTCGAGGCCGTGCCAGCCAGCAACAGCAGCAACGGAGCATCAGCGGAACCTTCGACATATTTGGTCGATCACCAGCAGCCAATGCACGTGCAGTGAAAGCACTGAAACAGATGTGCGACAAAGAATGTGCGGTGATTGTCCTGAACAAGAAAAGTGACATGACCGCCATTGCGAAGCTGACTAACCGACAGGTGAATATATCTATTAATTTGCTAACTTGGAGGCACTGTAAATATATGTTCTCCCAGGCGCCAAAGTCCAACGGCCTCTTTCGTTGTTCATTCGCGTCCTTGAGTCAATTGGTGACGTATTTCAAAGCACACATAGATAATTATTTATTGTTATTTACTTTTTCCAGAGGACAAATTGAGTGGTCTGTCATTCTCCGGGTGTTGCCTAACTGAAGTTATGTTTGGTTTCGTAGGAAATAATGCAATGTTGTAATTGGCGACTGCACAAATTTAATGGTCATGGGAAAGATAAGTTCAAAGTATTTATACTCAGTGCATACTCCTACAAGAAAGCCTACCCAGCTTCAATCATCTATAGCTCTGATTTATATTTTGTTACTAGCATTAATGCAAACATAGGAACTGAGGTTTTCACTGTTGCTGTGCCGACTTTTTTTAACTTGTTCAGGTCAGTTGAAAATAGTACACAATTCCGTCGTCATTTTAAAACGTACTTCTATAACCTTGCATATCCACCTTAGCCCTCTGGACATTTTTAATTGTCTGATTATTCCCCTTTATTTTTTAATCTCCATTTTGTTAGCCAATGAGAAACATCTTTTAATTATCGAATATACCAACACTGGGACACGTTTGTGTGACATTATACAAAACACTAATTAAACTATTTATCAGTGGTAAGACATTGTTTAATATTTGTTAGATAGTTGTTTTAGTTACTATATTCTCAGTATGCAAGGCCACCTAATAATCATGTTTTTATTTCAGACAAGCATTGTGTCCATATTTTAAAAAAGTACATCGATAAAAACATCCATATAAAATAGAAACATAAATAAATAAAAATAACAAATAAATATGTTAATAAAAACGTGATATTTAAAAATTATTTTTAAATTACACAAAACCTTGATCCACTGCGATGTACTGTATTTGTCGCTAGTAACAATACTCTGAATAATTGTATTAACAGACCTATTAATCCTTGTGATTAAGCTAAAAAATAGCTGTTGTGATAACACATTTACATGATTTTACATTAGCTGTAGTAAACATGTGGCTAGTGCTACATCTCATCGGCAGATTGTTCAATATTCTGTATGAATTGTTATAGGCAACAATAAATTGCTGAAAATTAGCTTTTCTAAAATTAACCTATAGTGCACACATATAAATATTACTGAAATATGCAGTAAACAGCTTATTCTTTATAGCAGTAGAGAAAAATGAAATTTTTGCTGTAACATGTTACTTTTGGCATAAAGAAGTCTCACTTTGGCTTGAATGTCAGCCTCATCCGATAAGTCGTTACAAATGACATGCCCAAGGTATTTACAAGAGGTGGCAAAGTTTAACTTCTTTTCTCCTAAAGTCATTTCCCTGGCAAGATTAGAATTTCTAGAATCAAAGTACATGACCAGGGATTTACCAGCATTATATTGAACATCGTGCTCACACCCACAAGAGTAACATATGTCAAGTAAAGCTCATAGTCCCTTGGCGGAAGGAGCTAATAGAAGTAGGTTATCAGCGTATATCAGGTGATTAACAACCATAGTACCCAGACTACAACCAATATGTTGTTTCTATAGTTATACACTCAGATTGTCCATGTAAATGTTAAAAATTAAAGGGGATAACTTTCCACCTTGCTTAACACCGTTGCCCACCAAGAAGAAATCCGAGTAGGTAGATCCCCATCGGATACACACACGTTGGTTATTGAACTCATTGCTGAGTATTCTTAGAATATATTTTGGTACGTCTCGCTGTTCTAATTTCGTTAACAGCTTATGTCGATTGACTCGATCAAATGCTTTTGACACATCCAGAAACGCAACATGCATAGCTGAACCATGCTTAGTGTAAAATCTTAATACTTCCTTAAATGTAAACACACACAGCTCCGTTCCATGTTTTGGCTTAAATCCAAACTAATGAGGCGTAGTTTGCAAGTATGTTTCCATTCTGTTGAATATCACAATATCTATTATCTTGGAACGTATGGTAAAAAGGCATAGTGGCCTGTAATTACCTTTGTCATTTACCTGTCTATTTTTATCTTTAATAACCGGTACAATAATAGATAAGCCGGATGTCGAAGACATCTATTTGTGCCAGTAGCGTCATTTAGACCCCATTACTGTCATGTTAATATTAAGGTGGCTGCATCGGCTATTGTATGCTTCTTTTGAATGAATCATTTCTAACTATAAGTTCCTTGTTTTTTTTTAATAGTACACATGTTCATACTGACACCTACTAATGTTCTGTGAAGAAAAAAATTAAGAAATCAAGTTACTTGTTCAGTATAAATGAAATATATATGATTCTACCTTTTTACAGATGTCACAAATAAGGTCGCTAGAGGATAAGCTTGGTGTGAAAATAGATATTAGCAAGACGCCTTCACGTATCGTCATCCGCGGTGCAGCTGCCAACACAAGTCGAGCACATGCTGAGATCTTACAGATCTTCATAGATGTGGTTGAAGCTGACGGGAAGGAAAGGGTAGCCTCTGTGATCTCAAAACAGGTGCAGATTATGGTCATGCATGTTACGTTTATTTTCCTTTATTCAGCGCAGTCTTTCAGTATATATTGCTCGCCTCTGTGTGTGTCAATGGTGTGTGCATGCGCACAAGCGTGTGCGAATGATTGGGTACGTGCGCATGGATGTGAGTGTGTACCTTTTTGTGTACGTATTTGTTTGCGTTATAATTCAAATCACTATTCAACAGCAATGTTACAATGCCTATGTTATGGAATATACAACTATTTATTGAGCAGTCGCGTTTGTACAGTATTAATGTACTTCAATACTGGGTCAATGACCGCAGTATCTTGACCACAAATACATCCATCATGAATGTAGTGTGCGTGTGAGTTCATGTGTTTATGAACAATATAATGTTCCTGTGTTATTGCAACATTGTATGTGGTGGAAGATGGGTACAGTTGAGCTGTTTATCTCTGCTTTATTGATACTGAACAAGTGATACAGTGCTTAATATTAACATAACAGTAATGGGGTTTAAATGATGCTACTGGCACAAGTAGATGTCTTTGACATCCGGCTTATCACGGCTTAGGTCCTACTCCTCTACCTGGGGATAATGTATTTCAGTGAACGCTTACTATTAATGCTAAGCGATGTTTTAATTACTCGGCCTTCCTACAACTTTTTTATTGTTTAAGTTGCATATCTTCCTAACTTATATATGTATATATTGTAGTGTTCAAATTTTACAGGAAAACATAACCACTTACTTTATGTTGCACTAAACCCAACGGATCATATATCTAATATTCGGATGAAGCGTGAAACAAATACTTGTTGGTTGCAGTCATTATAGGGACACATGAACCGATTTATCAGCCCAGATATTTCTTGGCTCCTGGGTGCCTGATCACAGTTAATCATGTGTGTTGATAGAACATACACATGTTAATGTCAACCTGCCATAATTGACAACATTACAGTACATATGATAAATGAATAAGAAAAACACAAAAACACAAGAGATGTGCTCATGAAATATGTTTTAGGTTTAAACGCGTACAGTCGTGATTTTGCACATGTTGGTCATTCGTTGTTAATTGTTAGTCTGATGGCTGTGATGTCGTAGTAGCTTCTATTGTACTCGCCAGTAGAAACAACTGACCATTATTAACAAAGTTACAGGTGGTGCCTCAAAGCTCCCTTGTGGCCATGGGTCCCCACCTTCCCCTATACTTGCATAGATAGTACTTAATTATTTAATTGTTATCAGTTTTTGTTGTGTTGCAGTTTCAGTGGAGATATGCTGAAGGAGGTGTCTTCAAAAACTATCCACCCACCACCAATTGTCAGTTGGAAATAGCATACCAAGATAAGAAGGACAGATTTCAGTGGAAAGACGAGGACACTGGTGATGTTTTCTTGGTGCTATTTGACAGGATGATTGAAAGGTCAACAACCAGGCACTCTTCAGTGGACGTCGAGCGCTGTGTCATTGAAGGTAGATGTTATGTTATGTAATAGTATACTTAATTAGATACAAACACAAAACCTATTTTCAAATGGGGTATTCGGAATTGTTTTCAACAAGTGTCGGTACATCGTTGTTAAAACAGAATGTCACGTTTCATCATCGGTACCAATAGGGACCGTGGAAATCAACATATTTCGTACATTAAGTCATTTAAATATCGATCTAAGTAAGAAGTGAATTTCAAGCATTCACAATAACTGTGTCATATTGCTTATTCATGTTTATTTTATAATTATGTTGAAAATATTCTGTAATGATACGTAGAAAAGTGAAATAGTTTAATATATGCAAAGATTAACAAACCAAACAGAGAGGGTGAGGAAGGGGGGAGCAAGGGAGGGAGGGAAGGAGAGAGAGGACGATGGAGGGAGGGAAGGAGAGAGAGGGCAAGAGAGGGAGGGAAGGAGAGAGAGGGCAAGGGAGGGATGTAGAGAGAGGGCAAGGGAGAAGGAGGGAGAGAGGGAGGGAGAGAGAGGGCGAGGCAGGGAGGGAGGGAGCAAGGGAGGGAGGGAGGGAAGGAGGGACAGAGAGGGCGAGGGAGGGAAGGAGAGAGGAAGAGAGGGAGAAATCGAGGGTGAGCCAGGGGGAGTTATGGTGCGAGAGAGACCTACTACTACATGCTCTTTCTAGAGCAGCAGTATTACATATTAGACAGGTTCATTATGTCATGATAATATTATATATATTTTCATGTTTTTTTGTGGAGATCCGCAAACCAATATGTTTTTAGAAACGTTATGGCATGCGGAACTTGAAAACCAATGCTTACATTTGCCCATAAGCCCATAAGGCGGCCATTTTGGATTTTCAGAAAATGGCTGCCAAAATCAATTTCTTTAAAAATGGCGGATATGAATATCGGATAAGTCCAAATGTAAGAATTTTGAAATCTATGATCCCTAGAACCAATATCTAGATAGAATTACAGTAGTCCCTCTCTTCAGTGGACCCTCTGACGAGGGGACACCCGCTATGTCGGGACAGTTTGTCAATGTACGGACCGTTTTGCCATGTTAATGTCCCTCTGATTAGGGGACACTTCATGTATGCGGACAGCAGACAGGATATTTTGGTTATATGTCCCTCCTTAGACGGACAGTATTCATTAATTCGAAGATTTTTTGCCGAATTTGTTTAGAAAATGGTGGACATACAACTTGATGTGTGTCAATGGTAACACCAAGTACACGTGTACCCGTAACAACGAGCTTGTCTTCTTTGCTGTAATCGTTGTGTTTGTCCAAACTACTTAGAGTTCCTTTGATTACGGTCTGTAAACTTTAGGTAGAGTGAATGTGGAGGAAGGGATTGTTAATATTTTGTGCTGTTATCAATCACGTTTGCTGCCGACGATGCCATGATGGCTTCCCCGTTCGCGCCTCCAGCCCCAGTCAGCTCTTCGGCTTGGCGTCGCCTTTTCATCTTGTAAATTGCAATTAAGATTCACAAATACCATGTATAAAAGGTTCACCTCAATTGTTTTCAATGTAGCCCAACATTAAGCCTAAACTGAGGTGAAATAATAAACAAGCATCATCAAATTATGCTGCGCTACGCCAAACGGCAAATATTACCAGTGCCTGGAAAAGATGAACTGGTTGCCAGTGTATGAAATGAAGGAACGCATTATCAAATGACGTACAATTTGTGCATTAATGAATCTTTCAAAATTGGATTAAAAATGAAGAGAGACAATTAACGATTGTACCCGTTATCGTTTTTAATATTTAATTAACGTTCATATTGCATGTAGCAACTGATTTAAATATTCACTTGATCATTTCCAGATTATTATTTTAGCCGGTAGGGGACAGCCAAAATCGTCAACTTGCGAATTACTTACGAAGTATTTTAGCTGAATCGTTCGAGAATACCAATTTATAAAATGTTGTAACGGAGAAGTTTTGTTCGACATTTTTGGTTGAATGCTGCCGTACACGCAGCAAATTCTACTGCAGCGCCGGGCTGATACCGTTGCATAGGCTAGTGGCAGTGAGTGAATGGCCAATGCGAGGTTGAGGAAAATCTCAGATCGACAGAGGGAGTTGGGCGGACGATGCCGGGCGGGCGATATGACTTCATGACCAACTGTTTATTTTTTAATACATCACAGTAATAATAAACATATATATAGTGCTTAATTCCTATCAGTCAATGTGTTGACATATTGCCACACCTTTACCGGTGTCGGTTGACTACGGCACTAAGTCTAAGATGCCTGTCCCTCCGATGAGCGGATACCCGCCATGTCGGGACACTTATGCTTGGATACAGATGTGTCCGCTGAAGAGAGGGACTACTGTATAGCGATATGTGACACACTTATTAAGATATGGAGACATTTATTTGGGCGGCCATTTAAACAAATCCAAAATGGCTGCCTAACGTGCTTATTAGCAAATGTAGCCTAAACTTTGGTTTTCGGGTTCTTCATGCCAGGACGTTTCCAAAAATGTATAGGTTTGCTAATGTCTACAAAAAGACAGCGACAATACATTGTGAACCTGGCTATATTATTTGATTGTAGATGGCAATGATCTGCCTGCAAACTGGTCCACTATGGGCAACACGGAACACGTGAAGTTGGAAAAGTTGCAGCCAACCAGCCCTGAATACCAGAGTGTGAAGGACATGTTCATGAGTTCTGCACAAGGAACTGTTACAACAGTCAGCAAAGTGAGGAAAACAACACATCAAACTGTGTTGCAAAACATTTACAGCATATACACAACATTTTGGCCGGCTTTGCAATTAAATCCGTTTGTGTCTACATGTTAACCTAGTTAATACTTCTAAGATAGTTCCTTCCAAATAATGTACTTTTAGATGCTTCTACTGTTCAGTTTAATGTGGTCATGTAATGTACATGTTTCAAAGTATGTTGTCCACAATAGTGATAAGTAACCGCACAGACAACTACCTGGTAGCCGACGTACGTTTCCATAAGGTTGCTCGTTGATTGTGTACAGTAATATTGTAAGCATGTCAGTAAAGAAGGAGATTTTATTAATTAACAGCGTAACTGCATAACAAAGTACGTCTACATTCAACATGTCAACTAATATCAGTAGCACAAACATATCACGTTTCACAACTTGTTCTGAACCTCCATACCCGCCGAACAACTACCATGCCTATGGATTCTGTCTGTTCTGGACTTTACTGTCACGCTTTGTTCTGGCTCGAATATCATATTATTTTCATCGAGAGAGTTTGGATATACTAATTTGGTTGGTGATAACAATAATAACATATTTTATATATAAAGCGCCGCATATCCAGAATATATAAATTCTGCACATGAAATACAAATACCCATGATAAACAAATTATAAGTATAAAACTTCAAGCAAGATATTTAAAATTGGTTATGCTTGAAGCTTGATGTATTCATAACACAATACAACTAAACTGTGAAAAGATATAAAACACGCTGGTGGCAATATTAGTTATCAAATTAAGACAAATAATAAAATGTCGTTCTATTAATTAGAATCAAATGCAACGTTAATATAAACCGCATGATAGCAACACGAAGTTCGTTTTCAGTGCCTTCATTTGGATGACTTGGTCGTGCATCACATGTACATACATATGTATAGACCTACTTCACGCCTTAATATACCATCGTTTGTTGTATTTGTCAGATTGAGAGAGTGCAGAACCCAGGCCTGTATCGCCAGTACATGTTACGCAAAGAAGAAATGAAGAAACGCAAGCGGCAGCCTGCAGTCATAGAACAGAGCCTCTGGCACGGAACAAGCGCTGGTGCCGTGCAAAACATCAACATGGGTGGATTCAATCGCAGCTATTGTGGCAAGAACGGTTAGTAAAAGAATCGCCATTTCCTGTCTGACCACACAGCTACCGATGTTCTGCAGTTTGTATTTTGTAACATAAGTAGCAATGACTAAGATATTTTTACAACTGCTGGTAAAACGTAGCAACACAGGAACGTAGTCATGGTAGATGTGAATCATCACACATTAACGCAACGCTTACTACAACATTAAAACAATATACTTTCTATTTTGCAACACATCAGTGTTTATTTTGGCCGAATGCGCAGATAACGCACGCACGCACGAACATACGCACGCACACACATGCACACACACATATACACATCTAGCAAATATATTTATATATTCTGGAAATGGGACTAGCACTGTACTTCGTTTGGAGGTTTCCGTAACATCTGCCGCTGCTGCGTGACAGCAGCAAGACTATGGGAGGTACACACTGCGGCATCCTAAGAGAACGGCCTATTATATCACGTGATAGATATAATGTGTGATAAAAAAACAAAGTAGTTGAAAGTCCGCAATCAAGATTCATCTTGTTACTGTTGAAGTTGCATTCTGAGATCGTCCAACTTTCAATACAAATTTACAGTGTCTCTAAATGCCCCACACACTATATAATTCTATATATGTATATATATATATACATATATATATATATATAACTTCAACCGTGACAAGATTAATGTAATACCATATATATATACAAGTATATATATATATACAAGTATATATATAAGCCCTGTGGCAGCATAGGTCGACTGCTCCATTATGAGAGATAGGATATACAACCTCCGAGAAAACGCCTCGTAAAACCATCAGAAATATTTTTTGGGTGCAAAGAATTAGTTATATAATTATATGTCTGGGTATGCTATGTATACTAACAGTTCAAATTTTAAAATGAAAGATATTGTCTACGCAACCAGGGGTCAAAAAAACTTGCGAACACCGTGCTTCTCGAATACGTCGGAAAGACCAGCACAGTATTTAACAAATAACAGAGGGCCCAAAACACTGCCCTGTGGAACTGCATGTCGTAGTCGGCTGTCGCAAGAAAGATGACCGTCAAAGCTGACGCACTGTGTTTGGTCAGCTAGGTAAGAGGCGAGCCAGCAAAGTGCGTTATCTCGCACGCCGATTCGGTCTAGTTCAGCGACAAGAATATCATGGTCAATCGTGTCGAACGCAGCGCTGAGGTCAAGTAGAACAAGTACTACATGCTTACGAGCATCCAGTGGTCTTAACACGTCGTCTTGGATACACAAAATCGCTGTCTCGATGCTTTGTGACGGGTGGTAGGCGCTCTGAAAAGGATCTCCGATGCCGTTATGTTGAATATTCAAACGCAGCTGGGTAGAGACGTGTCGTTCAAGTAACTTGGGTGCGTGCGGAAGGTTCGAGATAGCTGGCGTAGTCGTCGGCGGGAAGACTGGAATGTTTAAGAAGAGGCGTGATGACTACGGGCTTCAGCCGGGCGGGAACAGTGGAAGACTCGTAGGACAGTTTGATCAATTTCACGAGAATCGGCGCCAAGATGGACGTATTCGCCTTCAGAATAACCGAGGGCAGTGGATCAAGCTTGGACGACTTTGTCTTGCCACTTGTGATGAGTTTCGTTACTTCTTCGAGAGTAGCCGATTGAAACACTAACAGCGGCGGAGAAACCATACATGGCTGTGCGTTGTCAACATCAGCTGACAGAACCATGATTCAGCTGCGGATCGAGTTGATCTTGTCAGCGAAGTGGTAAGCGAAACGCTCAGCAGCAACAGCGGGGCCACCTATATCGGTGGGAAGATGGTTCACACACTTACGGCCAAGAAGATGGTTCGCAATACGAAACATTGTCGTTCGAGGCGGATTCAACTTCTTTACTGTAGAACGCACCTTTCATAGGGGCCAATGTCCGGCAGTACTGATCACGTAACTCAGTATAGGAAAGACGGTGGTCGTTGCTCCTGCTACGTTGCCACGTGCGCAGACGGACCTGACGTTTCAGCTCATCCAGTTGCCGACACCACCACGGAGTATGTGATCCTTCAGCAGCTGCACAAGTGGAGACAGGACAGCTGCGAATAGTAGTGATCGTACAAACCGCCTACGTCACAGACAGGTTGAGTAAAGAAATCGCACCCACATAGGTCCTTTGTGAAGTTGGTGTTGTCGTTTAGGCGGATGACGCTTATCGCGTTTTGAAAACAAAGGCTCTTTTGTGCACTTGGGGATTGATTGTGTTTTTGTATAAATTAGGTAGTATCCTAGCTCAACATTTGTTTAAACAAACGTTTAGTCGTGGTTTGAGCAAACAAAATGGTGTTTATTGCATTTTGCCCTGAAACCCTTCATATATATGCATATATATATATATAAACTTTCTTAAAAAGAGTTTAAATTGGTAGTTATATGTATGTTATGTGTATGTATGTATATATATATATATATACACATATATATATGTATATATATATATGTATATATATATATATACACATACATACATACATGCATACACACACATATGGTGTTTAGTGTGCCGTTGATCAGAGTTTATATGGTCAGCTGAATTAGTGGTTATTATTAATGTTATCATTAATGCAGTTATGTTCTTTACAGCGACCGCCTATGGCAACGGTGTTTACTTTGCTGTGAGCTCAGAGTATTCGACACGAGACACCTACGCAACTCCGGATGTGTATGGAGAGAAACGCGTCTACAAGTCCCTCGTGCTGACCGGCGATTACACTAACGGCCAATCAACTTTCCGTGTTCCGCCAGACAACCCGTTTGCTCCCGGCCTGAAGTACGACACGGTCGTTAACAATGTGAACTCTCCCGACATATTCGTCGTTTTCTTGGATAACCAGGCTTATCCTGAGTATCTTATTACATTCTTGTGAGGCTGGGTACACACCAGAGGAGAGTTTGCTGTCGCTTTACGTTGAAAGATAGACTTAGATTTGCTAGTTATTATTATGCGGTAGATGGTCTTAGGAATTCACGTTGACCAACCAAATAAGTAGACGACCGGCCAACTTCTCAAACACACGACTATTGCATTCATATCAATGAATGACGAACTCTCACAGTCTCTGACCTCTGCCTTGTATGACCTCTTATCGTCGTTAATCGATTACCATAACATTTCCAAGATGGCTACATTTATCATGACTGCGTCATCTTAATCTCTCGACCGTTTCCATTTATTTTACTCTCTTTGTCTGTTTAATGACATGTTTGTCTTTCTTTTTTTCACGTATTTTCTCAAAACGTGATCATTACAGTGCCTATTTAAATGCCTTGCGAGAATATATATGTATATATCCCAATAATTATACACGTTGCTTGCTTTGTAGTAGGCTTCTAAATTGCAGTTATAGCTTTACCATGATGACATCAGTTACAATCATTATCTGTTACTGCATATATCGCTTCTTCGATGTTACAGTAGGGATTAATAGATCACAAGATATAGACCTTATATGGTATAGCTGCAATTGTTGGAAGTGTCTCCATTTTGACTATCTGTGAAACAGATGTATGCAATATTTACTGGATGAAGGGCAGAAGACGTAATATCATACATTGTATGTAACCATGCATGCATGCATTCGTGTCGGCATCTTGCCAAGTATACCTGACGTGTTGCATTAATTTACTCAAAGAAAAACTCTATTATTACCATGTGTGACTATATATAAAGACACGACTATGAGCTACGTTAATATACGCTATATACCGACGGTTAAACGTATCCATATATCCGAAGCTTATCCGCAATTAATTTTGGTTAGTATCAGAATTATATTTAATTTGACGTTTTTTGTTACAAACGCACGGGCTCAAACCAAAAATGGATGCCCACGGATCGACCCCAATAGTTTATACTTGTTGCAACAAATGTACAAAAAGTGATCGTTTTGATCGTAAAACTGTGCTGAATATTGTAAACTATATCTGTTTTAGCATAACCACCGCAACATTTTTGTTTGTGAAACTACATTAAAATATAATTTGACCTTTTCTGGTGTATTGATAGACCCTAATTATGAATATCGATCTTGTCGCTCAACTTGCAATGTAAGCATGGTTTTCGAGTCGAAGCATTAATAAAGTTCAAATAGCATTGATATGACAACATTATGATGGTTAGGATATAGTTTATATATATAACATATGGTATTATATTTGTTTTGTCGTTGTTTGGTAATGTTACTGTAACACAAATTTCTTGTTAATCACATACGCCAATATTATATCATATTACAATATTCGTCCTGTAAACCGGTGATACGTCTGCTTGATAACTATTGGTGGTGGGAGATTGAGTAGAACGTCCAGATGAGTAAGTATATGGTATTAGACGGAGACATAGTTATGCTGATGTGGTCGTACATTATAACTATGCGTAACTTGCTGAATGTAACTGCATATGGTTTGACAGCTTTCACCAGGGCTTCACAGTTGTACTCGTGCTTGGAGTTTTCTCTGAATAAATGATGAAAGTGCACTGCAAGTGTGATGGTGCGTTGTTTAATAAATGTATACATTATTACCATTCCACGTGTGTGTACAAGTTCGTAATCGTTGTGGAAAAGCAATTAAGTATTATCTTTCTAATATGTACGCCTATATCAAATGCCAATAACATAATTAGGGTCTTGTCATTTATTTTGCGACAGGCCCATATTGGATCTTATTGTAGACAGAACAGTAACACATTTTTGGACATCTGGCAACAATTATAACACACTAAACAAATACTTGTACTCTTAAGATGCATTCTTAGTTAAACTACCACCTTTAACTGGTTTTAAGACAGTGTACGTACAACGTGAACAATATTTACTTATTTAATCATACACTCCTTACCTATGTATCACTGTTGTATTTTATATGCTACTGGATAAATTACACCTTTGCAAAATTACCGGTCGTCAAGTCCGGCTGTATAATACTATGTGTTGAGTATGGCACGAGGATGCAATTGTTCGTATTTTGGACGATCTCAGAATCCAACTTCAAGTATCTGCTAGCTTACACCCACGCACGGGGCAACACACCAACGTCAACTGTTATCGTAACTACAGTAACTTGATCTTAAATTCATGCCCGCAGACGATATCATTTTTGTTGCGCCAATTACATCACAACATGCAGCCAATAACAATTTCCCGGGAAATCAAACGTGACGCTACAGTGGCGCCCTCTGGAGAATGTCTCACCATTCAATTTGTCCTGTGAAAACAATTACTCTAACTTTGCGCATTTGTAGATAACTGTGAAATAGTTTACCATTACGCTTCACAGGCAATGAGTCTCACGAAGCAAAGTAATGAACAGAGAAATAGGCGAGTGAACCTGGACACCTGGGAGGAGATCGATGCACTTACGCAGCGTCCAAAGTTAATTTGTTGTACCAACGAAGACAGTCTCCAACAGAAACATCCATTTCCCCGTTTCGTTTGTTCCATTGATGGCGATAGTAGTTAGCTGTTGATTGATCCGTGTCTCCAGCATTGACGCGATGGCACTAAAGCTGTGCCTTCTGGGTTTACGAATCTCAAGACCTGTAGAGTTGGCCACCAGCCCAACACGGCGCCATATTTCATCCCACCCTGATATGATGGTCCTGCAGTCCCGGTGTGATGGGCCCCGATTGCGTGATTTTTTTTCGTAGGTGGCCTCCGGGTAATTACCATACTATGGGAGGAGTTAACTTATTTTATAGATGCGCATGCGTGTGAGGCTTACTGCGTGACGCAGCAACGCTTACGTTGATATACTTGACACAATGAAACCGTTATACAGGTATATAAATTGAAAAATGCTTACGATTGCGTGTCAGTTTTCATTTAATGGTAATTTTTATATATAATTTTTCTTTATTTTATTTACTATTTATATTGTTTTCCTTTATATCTAGAATTGATATTTTTTTCACAATTTTTTTTAAAATTAGACATTATAATTATTATTTATATCTTATTGTGAATTGATTATTTGATCAAGCTGTATAAATGTTGATGTAGGAATGTGTGCATGTCTGAGTGATGGCCCATTGAAACATCAGATATTATACGTGGCATGGTCACCATCATGAAGTAAAGCTTTTACTTATTTTATTATGGCTAACTAAAACCAGGCTGCCCCAAAACAGTTGGAGAAGATCAACAACCGTTGAATTAAAGAAGATTTATAGAACCTGGAATGAAGCGTTGGATTTAGTCTGTCACATGGAGAAAGAGTAAGGCGTATTCTGAACTATACAAGAAAGACATTTTAAGTATTGTTTGTTAAAAACCACCATTCCAGCTGCCATATCTCCCTATAATTATTGGTATTCTATATCCACATTGGCAAGGAATAGCCTGTAAGCATTTACACGCCATATAGTTACCTATAGTTAACAATAGCACTGTTGCATATCAGGACAGTATGCTGTAAATGCCGTTTGCATGCGGGCCGTTTAATAAATTATATCAACGCACGCGTCGCTGTGTCACACAGTAAGCCTCACACGCATGCGCATCTATAAAACAAGTTAACTCCGCCCATAGTATGGTATTTACCGGGAGGCCACCTACGAAAAAAAATCACGCCCCCCGCCCCACCCGTTCTTCCGGTATCATTATCTGACAACGGAGTGGTGCTAAAGTTCCGGCTCAGCCCACCCAATATTAATTTCGTCCCTGCGCCTATGACTGAGAAGATGATTGAAGGGGGAAGGAAAGTGGAAGCGAACGTAGAGGAATATCGATAGAGTAGTGTTGAAGGGAGAGTATTGAGATCAGGGCAAAAGTGTGGGTTTGAGCAGATATGAAGAGGCCGGGAGGGAGGGCGTGAGAGAGGGAGGGAGGAAGAAAGGGAGGGAGCTATGGAGGGAGGGAGGGATGGAGGGATGGAGGGAGGAAAAGACGGACGGATAGACGAGCGGACGGCCGGACGGACGGACGGACGGACGAGCGGTTAGACGGAAGGACGGACGGACAAATAGAGACACGTGGACAGATAGAGAGACATAGAGGCATAGAGATGGGAGAAGAAGGTGCGCAGGGAGGGAAATGGGTTTGGTCAACATTGTCACATTTTACTTAGGATTATTGAACATTGGTCGTATTGACATTTAAGTTCTTGTGAATGAGCAGACACGTACACGATAACACCAATAACAATTCTATTAAATAATAAATGACCAATCACTTAAGTGGCGGGATGAACCATTGCGTTCGACTGACATCGGCTGGTCTCTGTGGTCCTATGTTCGTTGACCCGGCGCCTTGTGTACACGCCTCGTGTCCGCCGCGCACCGCGTCAGTTCGTGTCGACGGACTTTGCCGCTTCGCTGTAGTTTCCCACCGAGTGGCTTCTCCTCCAAGAACAGTTTGTCGCCGTGGACATCGAGTGTCAGGTTTCGTACGATGGCAGGACACGCTAGCAACTCATAGAACATGTCGGGCGGCGATGTCGACTTAGCGCTCGAACAGAGCTGCGATCTTTATTTGTTCGTCGTCAACACAGTTATCATGGGAACGCTCATCGTTATTGGTATCATCGGCAACAGCCTTGCGTTCCTCGTTTTTTGGAAGGACAACATCAAAACAACGGCGTCGTTTCTTTTCCAGAGTCTCGCGGTAGTCGACTCGGCATTACTGCTGCTTGCAATTCCGATCTTCCCAATACCGTCGTTCCTCGTCTATATGGGCTGGCTGAAGGCGTACGGGGAGATATTCCCGTACACACTCGTGTTCATATTGCCTCCGGCGCTAATAGCTCAGACAGCCTCTATATGGGTAGTCGTGCTGGTCGCCGCCAACCGCTACATCGCCGTGTGTTTTCCGCTGAAGGCGTTGACATTGTGCACCATTTCGAAGGTTAAGAAAGAGTTGGTCTGCGTGCTTCTATTCGCTGTCCTGTACAACATCCCGAGATTCGCCGAGTACCATATCATATATGAATCGCACGACAACGGCACGACGTACACAAAAATCGTGCGCACAACGAATCTCGGGTCGGATAAGCTATATGACACTGTCTACGATAATGCGTTGTATTGCACAGTCCTCCTGGCCCTGCCCATATTCATCCTGACGGTGTTGAACATTCGCCTGATGAAAGCTCTGAAGGCGAGTCGACAGATGCGGATGGAGGAGATGTTGAATCGTCGCCATCAGCAAGACAATAGTGTGACATTCGTTCTCATCACCGTCGTCGTCGTCTTCATCATTTGCCAGGTTCCGGCGCTAGTTGGCAAGGTGTTGTTGAACGTGACATCGAAAGACGAGAAATTATGCGACGGCTACCAGTTCTATGTAGTAAACATAGCAGATATGCTCGTCTTACTAAACTCGGCCGTCAACTTCGTCATGTACGCCGCCTTCAACAAACGTTTCCGACACGTGCTGATCCAGACCGTGTGCGGATGCTGTGTGTTGGCAGTCGACAGACGGAAGGGCAATTCGACGGGTAGACTTCCCCAGGTGAGAGTCATCAACAACGGTACTGCCAGTACAGAGAATGACAATGACAGTTCCGTCGAAGATACTTACCTTTAGATGCATCGATTGCAGCCGGTTTCGTGAAACATTCATGTGACAAATACCCCCATTCACGCTCGTTCGAACGCACACAACAACGGCAAAGCTCGCTCACTCACTCCCTCACTCCCTCCCTCCCTCCCTCCCTCCCTCCCTCCCTCCCTCCCTCCCTCCCTCCCTCCCTCCCTCCCTCCCTCCCTCCCTCCCTCCCTCCCTCCCTCCCTCCCTCCCTCCCTCCCTCCCTCCCTCCCTCCCTCCCTCCCTCCCTCCCTCCCTCCCTCCCTCCCTCCCTCCCTCCCTCCCTCCCTCCCTCCCTCCCTCCCTCCCTCCCTCCCTCCCTCCCTCCCTCCCTCCCTCCCTCCCTCCCTCCCTCCCTCCCTCCCTCCCTCCCTCCCTCCCTCCCTCCCTCCCTCACTCACTCACTCACTCACTCACTCACTCACTCACTCACTCACTCACTCACTCACTCACTCACTCACTCACTCACTCACTCACTCACTCACTCACTCACTCACTCTCTCCCTCCCTCACTCACTCACTCACTCACTCACTCACTCACTCACTCACTCACTCACTCACTCACTCACTCACTCACTCACTCACTCCTTCACTCACTCACTCACTCACTCACTCACTCACTCACTCACTCACTCACTCACTCACTAACTCACTAACTCACTCACTCACTCACTCACTCACTCACTCACTCACTCCTTCACTCCCTCACTCCCTCTCTCACTCACTCACTCACTCACTCACTCACTCACCCACTCACCCACTCACCCACTCACCCACTCACCCACTCACTCACTCACTAACTCACTCACTAACTCCCTCACTCCCTCACTCCCTCACTCCCTCACTCCCTCACTCCCTCACTCCCTCACTCCCTCACTCACCCACTCACTCACTCACTCACTAACTCACTCACTCACGCGCGCGCGCGCGCGCACACACACACACACATATAAATATATAACAATATTCATAAATATGGATTTTAACTTATTTTAAGTTTGTCATGTAGTTACTACTACTGGTTCTTATTTATACTATTATTTGTATAAGAAGAGTGTCTGCGTGAATGGTTAACTGTCTCTGCCTTAACTGAAACTGAGTAGTCTTTGTCGCTAAATGGACGCCCTTTGCCCCACACTACTCTTCAACAACTATTAAATAGCATATTATTTGGTATCATATGTTAAGTAAATGTTCGCGTTGAAGTTTACGTGAAGTTTTGGTGCGACTTTTAGGTTTAAACCATGTAATCAGGTTTTGGTAATCTACTACATAAATATCTGCTTAGGTTTCTGCGTGTCTTGTGTGTCTTGTGTTACCTTATTACAATCGCACCAGTGCCAGTGGGACGATCAGAACGACATTGTGTTCAGTAATCCCGTAGGCCAGCCTAACTGACATGGTGTGTTGCGCAATCACTGCAAAACCCTTTCTACAACTACTCTTCATAGATTTGTTGCAACGCTTTCCGTAATAACACAATTTGAACAATCGTAGGAGATGTCTGTAAGATAGGAACCTAGGCGACGTAATATTACTAAAGAAACTATGTATTAAGAAGGCGAACTCTGCTTAGACCGTTGTTGTTGTCTGCAGCGACGCGTTGAGGATGGTTGCAACTCGCTAAGCAGCAGACGTGTTGACAACAGGAACAGGACGAATGCGTGGGACTGAAATATTGTAGGCATCTTAGCATGCCTATTGGGATAGTTTTAATTTTTTTATTTCGTTCGGGGGGTAATATTTAAAAAGAATATTTTCATAGGGATCTTCCAGGCTCAATATTTTTTTTAAACTGTACTATTAAAAAAGCATTATAATGTACCCAATGAAAGGGTCCTGGACAACATAAGTACTCTAATTAACTTTTAATGAAAACAAAACATAAAGCTATAAGGATATCCTTTATGCGGAGCATTTTTAATTTTGAGTACCAAATATACATTTAGAACGGCACACACACACACACATACACATACACACACACACACGCACGCACGCACACACACACACACACACACACACACACACACACACACTTGCACATACACACTGCAATGAAAGCATTTAATTGTATTGAATGTCACTTGATCATTAATTTAAAATCCCAAATTGTTCGACATCGTGATGAGATACAATGACACAATAATTATTTCATGTATTTGCCTATCTCAGTTTTCCTAATTAATGCTTTAGTTTCAAGCGAAATTCACGCGATTCAATACTACTGTTATTTCGTGTGATTTTAGCTCAAAGTTGTTTTCTAAATAAACGTTGTTCACCATTATAATCATGAGCACATTAAATGTATTTCTTATATACGTATATCAAACATTATATTGGAAAACATAGACGTTTCTACACAGCACCATAAGCGAGGCCACAACTGATGCATCAATACTAGAGCAATACCGCACGCTCTGTGGTTTCTCGTACAGTAAAGCGACTTGGCCGATTTGTATGATATCTTGCATAGGAACGCAAGCAAACATTTAGGCCTACTATTAAGGTCTACCATACTGTCATATCAAAAATATAACTAAATCTGAAGTAACACGTACGAATTATTAAGTAGATTACTACAAATAGAACTGTTTTGTCATCGGCTATTATGATGTTATAACATAATAAATGCAATTTTAGCTTTCGTAAGAAACTCATAATCTAAAGTTTGCGTTTTAATATAGATTGTGTGTGGATTGGATGGTCACGTATACCGGTTCCGAAAATATTCTTTTGGACAAATCTAAGAGGTGTACTATATCATTAATTAGGAACACTAAAACAGGCAAACTTAGTTTATATATGTTTTGCTTGACAACGGTTTCTAAACAGTATGTTGTCCAGACCTAAGATTAAGGTACTCTGATAAAGGACTTCCTGATAATATCGTCATCAACAGGTCAACCATACGGAACGCCAAACATTAAACTGCTGACCATGTCTGCATTTTCTGTTCTAAGTGACCTTTCTTTATATGCCATGTAGGTTCCGCTATAAAAAAAACTTGCACTATCCAAACGCAATCAACTACATTTTATACACCCTTGTTTTGCAATAAAAGGATGCTCTCTAAACTTACGATAACTTCCTGTCCTTCCGGTGAAGAACATCTTTATCGACATTAGGCCTTATATGCAGATGCGTTGTACAAAATAAGCGTAAAGATGTCCAACACAACAGAATGGTTCCAAGCATCCAGATCGCGACTCCCTTACCGATCCCGATCACGCCTCGCAATCACTTTGCTTGCTGAACAATCGAACTGATCGCTCGGCGCGATCGGGATCGGGAAATGAGCCCAGATCGGGGCGCTCGCAAACATTCTCTATTGCTGTGATGACTATCCCGATCCAAAGCCGCTGTGGGAGGCAGAAAATAGGAATACAGGAGTAGCAAATTCACCAATCAGCCCTTTAGGTCGCCAACATATAAGAAAGTTTTCATTTTCACAAAGGACTGTAAATGAATGGAACAGATTACCTGCTGATTGTGTGGGTGCTAGTAGCGTGAATATATTTAAAAATAAAATCGACACATACCTCAGACGGGC
This sequence comes from Escarpia spicata, assembly GCA_963995525.1. Lineage (NCBI taxonomy): Eukaryota > Metazoa > Annelida > Polychaeta > Sabellida > Siboglinidae > Escarpia > Escarpia spicata. The sequence goes on from OZ023206.1 coordinate 18,007,000, forward strand.
GGGATACACATAGATAAAAGGGTCGGACTCTCGATAAGCCAAGGCTTCCTTGTCCACCTGCTACCTAGAGTTAATTCTCTGGGTGGCAATCTTGTTAAATCTTGTTAAATCTGGTTAAACATCAATCCGCTGATTATGTTGCATTTTCTTTTCGGAGCGAACGTTACTTTTTTCCATACCAGGTTCAGCCATATTAACAAGCTAACCATTAAATCACCAAAAACAATTTCGAAGGCGCCGGACGAAGTGAATCCACCAATGTGTATATATATCCAGTTTCATTTGTCCAGCTGCTCGGTGTCGCGGGTAGAGCGAAAAATAAGCGTGTCCCCAACTGGGGCTTCAGTACTTGAGCAATACCACACGCTCTGTGATTTCTCTTACTGTAAAACGACTTGGCTGATTTGTATGATATCTTGCATGGGAACGCAAGCAAACATATAGGCCTACTGCTAAGGTCTACCATACTGTCATACCAAAAGTATAACACAATCTGAAGTCATACGTACGAATTATTAAGTAGATTACTACAAATACATTATCATTTTCACCAACTATTTTGTCATCGGCTATTATGATGTTATAACAAAATAAATGCATTTTTAGCTTTCATAAGAAACTCATGATCTAAAGTTTGCGTATTAATATAGATTGTGTGAGCTTTGGGTGGTCATGTATACCGGTTCCGAAAATATTCAAGTTCTTATATAGCGCAGTATCCAGTCCTCAGGACTGCTCAAAGCGCTTTACACTTTACTCCCTGGCAGACCTGTTCAATCGAACACCATCTCCACTTCTCTGGGAAACATTCAGCCACGCTGCACAATTAATGCGCGAAGTCTATTCGTACACAAATATCCACAACTGTCTGTAGCAAGGTACTCATTCATGCAGCTGAGGGAACTGAAGAAACATGTAATTAGGTTCGACACCGCCGCACATGATTCGAACCCGGGTTCTCTCAGTCGAGAATCCGAAGCTCTAGCCGCTACGCTACTGCGCTCCATAACGACGAACTTAGGACTTTGGAGTCCTGGCCGTTATCAGTGAAACACGACACATCCTGCCACTTTTGTAACGAGTCATTTATTATTTACTATTACTCTTGCTACATCCCTGCTCTATTTAGAATGGCATTTTGAATCCGCAGTAAGTGCCACAATGTTTGACAACAAATGCACCATTAGATTAATAGTAATTTCATTGAAAAATCAATGTTAATGCCTCGACTAGGCGCTAGCTGCTAGAGTAACGAAATAGTTTACCACAAGCCGCGAATGAAACAAAACGCTATATAATTAATGGTGTGTCTTCAATGTTGACCTGGCCTGACAGCAAACCATCGAACCATACATTCACATAGGCTATGTACCAGAAAAATGTACCCGAACTAAATAAATATAAGTATTAACATATTATAGTAATGCACACATGTACGCACTTACGCACGCACGATCACGCGCATTTCCTATAGATCAGGGGCCGGGAACCTGTTGGAACGGAGCGCCACAATAAGTGACTAGGGCTAGGTCAGCGAGCCACACATTTATTCTTATACATTTTGGCAATGCGTAAATAAATAGTTGTTATTATTATGAAACACCCGTGACTAATTTTGAACAATTTACTATTAAAATACACATTATTCCTGGTCCGCGTTGTCGTCATGCAACTGATATTTGACTAAGTGCTCCACGTCCAAGTTAACTTGGCGTGTGTGATGGTTTATGAAACTGTTCAGTCGGCAAATGCGTTTGGTTGCAAGATACACCTCATTGAATGTCACTTTGTGTGCCACAGAGCCAACCAAGTTACATTTTGGTGAACTCCATACGTACAGCGTCGACTATAACGGATTGTATAATAACAGCAAATACGAGCTCCGAGATCTCAAAAATAAAACGCCCTGCAAACTCCTGTCTCAGCAGCTCAACGATTGTTTCGTGCGTGTCTGTCCTTTCTGGTTCGTTTTCAGGAGTGTTGAGAAATACAGTAGTTGTGCATTGCACAATCGCAACTTGATCTCGAAAGCGAGAACGAATTGGAAGAAACGAACTAGAAGAGTTGTCTGTTTTTAAGTTCTCGTTCCTTGAGTTGACAATTCAGGAGATTGAAATGCGCCACGATGTCGACAAGAAATTGAACCCTCGCAGATGCACCTTAGCAATGTACGGTAGACACCTCGACTCAGCCAGTGCACGTCGCAGTAGTATTGGAGATATTAATATTGCGAACTTCACATCTTCCCGACAGCGACCAGTACATTTTGCATTTTCATAGGTTTGCTACATCTATAGGCTTTTTATGGTATAGATGAGCCAGTGGGCCTGACTAGATTCGCAGTGGCACTTGCATTGCATCGTGTCGAACCTTTCCAATCAGCGAAACAAATCCTTTTGTTCTTACTCCTACGGAAGGTGCACCATGTAAATGTATATATTGTCATCCCACGGGCCGTATTGTACGCAATCTCGTGTTTAGTCCGCGGGCCGCAGTTGGCCCGCGGGCTGCAAGTTGCCGACCCCTGCTATAGATGTATGTAAATGTTTGGGGTTTCCCCACATGTCGTTCTACTATGTCCAATGTTGAAAGCAAATCAAATTAAATATCAGTTAAATGTCTTTGGCATACTTTTTGAATACAAATAAAATAATCGAACATAGCAACATTCTTCTTTTATGATGATTCGTTGATGTCCTATTGTCATAATCATATACTTTTTAAAACTACGTTAACCATTATGATCACTTTGCTAACCAAACCTATTAAACCCAACTGACACCCATTCAACAGTCAATTGCAACAGTGGCTACAATCGTACACGACCCTACATAGCACCGGTTGTAGGTCAAGGATTTTATACTTATGACAGGTATGGATTTTAAAGTTTTTGCAAAATGAATCAACATCCACAGGTCTTTTATGGTTCGATAATATAATCGAGTTTCTGAGAAGAAAATGTTTTGTTGAAAATTGGCAATCGGGTAAACACAATCAAGTGAGCACGCATATGTGTAGTGGATTTTTCATTTGGATCGAAGATTGGGTCGGTAGGTATAGTATACTAACAGAAGTTGCAGCTAGTTGGCGAAACAAATTGAAGTCTTCTATAGCCCTGGCTACTTCTTACGCCGACTGAGCCGCCAAGATACTGGCCAGTGCGCGCTTAGGAACAACCACAAAACCGTCGGAAAAGGTTAGCTGCCCAAAATGAATGTATTTTATGTAAGAACAACGCTTGGGGTTTGACTTTGAGCATCCAAAAAATAAATGACCAAGCATTATTCATATGTAAAACTGTTGTCGGCAACAGCACAGCTGCTTAGAACTCGACTCGAACCTAGAAGTTGGGTGGACATGTTTGCCAATACATCAACCGTCGCCCATCCATGTCTACACCCGGCCCTGCTAGTCCCTGCTTCATCTAATCATCCAGAACAAGTTGTTACCGAGAACGACTATAGTCCGGCATTCAAATGCCCTTTTGAAAGTGTCCCGTACATCAGGGTCTGCACGATGTTTTTTTTTTAAATTGTTGTGACCTTCTAACCCTCTAGGTCAATAATCCGACAGATGCCACCCAGGCACCTTTAGCGTTTTTGTAGAAACCCATTAATGTGAAAATTAGGCATCGCCATTAAAATATGTACTACTTTTTTCGAATTACTTGAATTGTAAACATCCAAACAATCACAATGACAGGGTATCTGGGTATGATTACGTCAGAGAACAACTTATAGTATGCAAATTTGTCGCATGAATATGCAAATTAGATCTGAGCAGGTACTACTCAACGGACTGCCTTAAATGCCCCCCTCCCCATAAAAACATCCAAATGGTGCATAATTTGAAAACCCTAGATATTCACATCACAACGAGGCCTATCATAGAATCAGCGAAACTCCAAGGTCAAACAAGGACACCGTCACATGATAAATTTTGCAATCGTCTTAAAATTACAATGGTGGCATATATACTTTCTTTAATAACAAAATTGCCATGTCATATATTTTTTGGAAAGAGTACTTTCTACATGTGAAAATGAGGTACGATATGGAGCTATTACCCGGTATAATTAGTGTGGAGCTAAGGTCAAACAAGGTCACAGTGAATTGATGAGTAATCGAACTTTTGCAATACCGCCAACGTTATAAAGTTACAATGACTCTGAATCTACTTCATTTTATGAACACATTATACACACCGTGAAAGATCAATTACTTAAGATCAAAATGATATATGACTTGGAGGGGTCAGTTGATATATGACTTGGAGGGGTCAGTTGGTGGGGTTTGTGTGGAGCGACGATCAAACAGTATCACCGTAAAGTGATAAATGTTCCCGCAAACGTTATACAATATCAACGGTGGCTTATATACATTACCTACATACTCATGGCCATGTCATATACCTTTGAAAAGCCTACTATCTCCCCGTAAATACGGAATACCACGGGGTTGTATCAAGTGGTGCATTAAGTGTGGAGTGAAGGTCAAGCAAAAGCACTGCTAAATGATGAGTGTTCAAAACCGTGCCATACGTTGTGCAATTACAATGTTTGCATATCTACTTTGTCTACCTACACTAGGCCATGTTATTCATATATGTGTACTGTATCCCCGTCAAAATGAGGCTTGGCATAGAGTTGTAAAGCGGTGGTCTAAGTGAGGAGTGAAGTTTGAAAGTGAAAGTTGAAGATCACCGTCAACAGATGTATCAACCAACATCACCGTCAAAAGATGCATCACCTCGTTTGATGAGTATGCATACACTTTTGTTGTTCCCCACATCATGAAGCACATAATTCATTCCAACAATATTGGCGTCGATCGGGACACGTACCTCACCAGCAAGATCAAATAATCCACAAGAGAGAAGCGTGGTAACGGGATTTTTTAGGAAAGTAACATGGAAAAACAAGGTGCCAATAAACTGGAAATACTTCCATCGCGATGTTACCAACACACAGGAGCAATTTGTATTTATCTCCATTAAGGTTGCAAAGCTCCACTATCTAGGTTGACAGGAAGTGTTTGACACTTCAGAAACCTCAGCAGTCGTCAGTAGGTGCTACTATGACATGTAACATCCAGTGTCACCATGGAGAACCTGGCGCGCAACTGTTGATCCTTGCGCAAAATGCTTTATGGAAAAGGGATCAAAGCCGTGCATGATTCGCAATGTGTTTCTGATCGTTAGGAGTTATGAGCTAGTCACGTTGACATCCAGCTGCATACATTTGGATAGCCTTTGGGTCAGGCAATAACGTTAGTCATCTTAATGCAACGGCGTCCGTCATGTTCTGGGAAAAGACCTGTCCACGACTTTGCTAGTTGTCAATAGCATGGGAAACTTAACTTCACACATCATTTGGATCTGGATTCGCGACATTTCAACTCCTGGAACGCATCACTATTTCCCTCTGTAACTAGAGTTGCAGCGTGCGTGGTCTCCGTTATCGAGACAATGAGAAATATATTATGTCAAAGGAATAATTTCACTAAGTATTGTTTCAGTGTCGGTCGCATGCTGCGAGGTAATGAAAAAACACTACATGGAAAGAAAGTATTTATATATACATATATATATATATATATATATATATATATATATATATATATATATTATGTGCACTTTCGCGTGGCAGACGTGATGCAGTTCGCGTCTGTTTCGCTTGTGCCATTCCGCACGAAATGTACCATCACAGTTCCTTTGTAGAATTGGAATAAATAGATATTTAAATCAATTAAAATATTTAAATGAAAAGATACATGTATAATTAAAATATCCATATGTTAAAAAATATATATAAAATAATCGTTAAAAAGTCAGTAGAAATTGCACTAAAAAGTAATAAAAATGTAAATAAATAATTTAAAAAGGACAATTCCATGGATTCATATGATGCTTTCTTATTTTGAAATGGCCAGCCCCAATTGTCGCCACTGTTCACGGTCGAGTGCGCGCAGAGCGTCGACATCGACACGGCAACGTAGCGTACGCCGCATGCGTCGCAGGTCCGCGCTCAACGCTGTCGGCAGAGTCCATGTATGGTGACACCAGTGTCCACGGCGAAATAGTTGTCGATCGCTTGCTGAGCGGGTGCATCGGGTGACATACGGAGCACGTGCCCGAATAGACTTTATCTTGCAGTTATGACGGTTTAGCTGATGGGACGGCAACGGTGGTACAGTGCCTCGTTGGAAATGCGATGTGGCCAACATATGCCGATGATCTGGCGTAGATGACGACGGTGGTACGCATCCAGATGATTTAGTTCTGATTTCGTGAGTCCCCATGTACCCATGTTGTACGTCAGCACGGGCACAACGAAGGATGCGTATAGCCGTAGCCGCAGCTGTAGAGAGATCTGTGATCGCCTAAACCACAGTGTCCACAGCTTGCGGAAGGCGACGTTGGCCAGCTGCTTTCGGCGAGCGACGTCTTCGGCTTCACCGAGGAGCGATCCAAGCTTGCGTGTCATACGCCACTCTTCCTGAATGTGGTCAGTGTGTCGGCTGATACTAGTTCGTTCTGTTTTCGACGCGTTGATCGTCAGCGACCACTCCGCCAAGCAAGCTGGCGCGATGCGCTCGATCTCGTCGAGGAACGAACGAGAAGAGCTGACGAAGTCCGTGTTGTCAGCGTACTCGACGTCCAGCGGTAGGGTGGCATAGGCTGGTGGACGTGTCGGGAGGCGCGAACGAAGGTCACAATGAATAACACCGGGCTGAGGCTGTCGCCTTGCGGCGTCCTGATGGATGTGGCGAATGAATGACAGTCGCCTGTTGAGAGACGCGGCTCGAACGACGTGGCGGCGAGTAGGAAGCGAATCATCCGCAGTTCCGACTCGCCGAGGAATGTTTGTAGCGTATCAAGCAGCTTGTCGCGACGTATGGTGTCGAAGGCGCGACTCAGGTCGATGCCGAGGAATTCGATTGATACGTGCTGACGCTGCGCTTTAGCACAGAGCCAACGATACCCGAAGACTACGTCGGCCGTGCTGCATCCGCGTCGGAATCCCGACTGCGACGGCGACAGGTAGTCGTCAACTTTCGGCGCGATCCTCGATAGAACGATGAGAGACAGTGTCTTTCGGAGTACTGATAGTAAGACTATCGGACGCACACTCGTTATTGGACCTATTGGTTTGCCCGGCTTCTGTATTAATACGAGCACACCTTTGCCTAGGTCGAGCGGTTCGTGTTTTTCCAGCACATCGTTGAAAATGCTGGCAATCGTGTCTGCTAGCAGGCCAGCCGTGCATTTGAAAAATTCGGCCGGTATGCCGTCTTGCCCGCTGGTTCGGCCGCTGTTCAATTTCCCGATCGCTCGCTTGACTTCTTCGGTTGTGATTGGGTCTGCCAGTCGCGATGGTCTTCCGGTGAAGGCGGGCAGTTCTTCTACGGCTTCGTCGCTGAACTGGCGGCTGAAGTGTTCGGTGACCCGCGCGTTCAGTTCGGCTGTGTTACAGATAACGCGTCCAGCGTCGTCGTGGATCGTTAGCTTGACGGCAGGTTTCCTCGTCATCTCATGAACGGCACGAAACATTTTTGCGCCATCGTGGAGACGTTCAACTTCTGACGCTAGCCTGTCTAGTCTCGCTGAGGCGTTATCGCAAGCTTTTCGGCGCATAGCGTGCAAGATTGTGTTGCGCTGTCGCTTCAGTTCGCACCGGCGGATGGCGTTTGCATATATGCATATGTATGTATGTATGTTTGTATCACATACGGAATATCGGTCCAACAGCTACACACGTCTGAAATTGTTTTACACGATCATTTCCTCTCGTCATTGAGTCCAGTGATTCGCCAATTGGCTTTACACTAATACATCTCTTCGGGGGAGGGGGAACATAGTTTAATTTTCTAGGGACATATCACATTCTGATTCAACTTTCTGTCATAGTTGACCGACTCCACCACTTTAGGCGTCGCAGGGCAGAAAAGGGCCGCTCGCAAGCAACGCTTCCGACTGGTGTAGTGAGGAAGATGTTTACGATCTTGCTGATGACGGCAAATGTTCGACCACACGCCGAAATTAGTTCACAGACGACGGTCGAGAAACTTCAGGGTCATCGTACCTCTTTCGCCACTTTGCGATTTCCACAGGAAGCTCGTTTTGTTCAACCGAACTGAAATACCTACTGTAATACTCAGTTAGTCCTGTGTCATCTAGTTTCTGTAGGTTGGACGGCAGGAGGTTTTGAGCTGCAGTGAATCCTTGGTGGTAATTAGAAAATCGTTCAGCCAACTCGTAAAGGCTTCATCAATAAATGGGTAAACATATTGATGAGATAGTAGTCAGCTGTTGACTGAACCGTGTTTCCAACATTGGCGCGATGACGCTGAAGCTGTGCCTTCTGGGTTTATGAAGTAAGTATTGCTGTGCTTGAAGGAACTAATTTCAAAGCGACATTGGCGAAAAGTGAGCGACCCGATTTGTATGAAACTTTCAGGGTGTTTTTACTAAATACACATCTGTAACTACTACCCAAACTTCAGCAGAAAACTTCATTAAACTACAACAAAGATATAAGTATCAGAACATATCGCATATTTACTGGTCATAAACAAAATAAATAACTCGCCTAAAATTTTGACATTTCGACAATGGCGTTCTCCGTCATCTTGGCTCCAAGAAAAATATGGCATCTCCGTAATACGAAGAACACGAAGCTCATAAAAGGAGATTCCCTGGGCCTCATGAGCAGAAAAACCCTAGTGTGTACAAACGTGAACCGACCTACCGACGCGCCCTTTGCGGATTCGCAGGTCCCTAACCATGCGTGTCTCGATTGTAATTTGATAGTCCCGCGTACACACGCGGGAAATTATGAATTCACTTTGAGATGCCCGCAAGCGGCAGGTTGATTATGAATGGTTCGGTCAAATCAACGCAATATCCAGGTTACCGTTATGGACAGATAATGGGCAGTGCAAACTAATAGGAAATCATTCGGGATTTTGAAAGATGACCGTTATATTAAGGTTATCGTTATGGATGGGTGGCCGCGAAGACAGCTTTTGTAGTAATAGCAATGACATCAGTAATATATATTTTTTTCTCCTCCTGATTCCCTGTCGTCAGGGCTGAGGCTGGCCTTGGATCCGTTCCTCGATTTCAATTATCTTTTTCTTCCTCTTATTTTTCCTCACTTACCTTGCACTACTTTCTCTGCCAACTGTCTCCATTCCCCTCTATATCTTGCTCTCGTTCTCCACCTTCTTCTTAAGACTTTCTTTTACTCCAACCTCCACCCTCAATTTCTCCATTCTTCGTTTATCAGTTCTCTTCACTCCCGCAATTCTTCTTACCCAGTTGTTTTCACAAACCTGCACCCTCTCTTGTTGTTTCTCGGTCAGTGCCATCGTCTCTAGGTAAAGGTCAGTGCCGGGGTAACACATGAACATAGCACCTTTCTTTTGAGTTTACGTGATATGCACCTGTCTGCCACCACACCATCAACTTTCCTCCAAGCGTTTGCCCCTGTTTTTATCCTCCTGCGAATTTCAGTGTCTGGGTTACCGTCCCCGCATATTGCTCCACCCAAATATACAAAACTATCTCTTTGTTTTAATTTCTTCCCCACCAGGTGTATTTCCAGCTCTTCGTTTTGTTGCCCCACCCAAAGTATCTCCGTCTACTCTAGCTTTCAGCCCATGTCTGTTGAACATATGCTTCCACTCTGTTAGTTGTTCTTGGAGGTCTGGTTCCCCGTCCGCCACCACTGCCAGATCGTCTGCATACAGTAGCTTCGGGAGGTTATCTCTCCTATCAGTCTTTCTGCTTATAAGTACCTGCGATAAACAACAGAGGGCTGAGGGTGCTCCCCTGTCTCAGGCCAACATTTACTTCAAACTCTCCTGACACTCCCGGTCCATACAATACCCTGTTATTTGTTTTTTATATGTCCCTTTTACCATCGTGACCTCCGCCTCTGGGACCCCAATCCACCTCAGTGTCCCCAACACCATCGCTCTTGGTACAGTACCAGATGCTTTCTCCAGGTCTATGAATCCTACCGCCATATCTTCTTGTCCCTCCAATTTCTTAATTTTTAATCAGTAATATAGTTTAGACAAAAAGGGCACTTTTAAACTAAACGGACACTTTTTGTATTTTTGCTGGGGCAACTGCCTCCACTGCCCCCCGTTAGCTACGGCTCTGGTTTGGCACGTAGACTCATGGACTGTTGCCAGTGGCATGTGTAAGATCTCGGAACGGAAGCCAGAAGCATATGAAGGATACAAGTTTATTACAGCAAAAAGTATTTTCTCAGAGTCAAAGGGGTCAAGGCTCGACTCCTAAATACGCAACCAGCTAATGCAATTCCGTACAGCTTGTCGCAATATTCAAGTATTTTACCAGTCTACAGTAACTAAAACATGACAGAATCCTCGTATTGGTGCCCAAGCAAGTCAGCATCACTATTGTGCTCCGAGACCTGCATTGACTGCCTGTTTAGAAGCCTGTTCTATTTATTAGGTCCAGGTACTCATGCACAGGGCTGTCAACAACTGTTGGCCGGTGTATCTTCATAAACTCTTCTCCGCCGCGTGTCTACTAGGTCGCTCCCCGAGTCGTGTCCGTCAATCCCAAGCCTAATCTCTAGAGGCTTCATTTCGGTCGCGAGCTCCCTCTAAGAACGAGAACTTTAAAATAGATACCATTTAAAGTATTCCATAAGCGTCTAAGAAGAACTATTTTTAACCGATGAAAGTAATGATAATGAGTGAGTTTTATTGATCCGCGTTTTCTCGCGGTGCATTATTGATAACATTTAATACGTAATCAAATGAATGCACGTTCTGACATCGGAGGCAAGTCCACTGACCATGACGGGGGTAGTCGTTGGATGTAATGTCATAGCGGTAGGGTGTCATCGGGGGATTTACATATTACCAGTGGATAGTGGGTGAACTATTCTGGCTAAAGAGAAACCCGAATGTAAGGCAACATCAACCTTCTAAAATATTGCTAAGATTGAAGTCACATCGTGCCTACCGTTTGCAAGCCCTTCTATAAAAAAGTCAGTGACAGGAGTCACAGGACCCGACGACCAAAAAACTCTCCCCGGTTTATTCAATCTACTATAATAGGTATTATACAGACGTTGGGCATTGAATAAATTGCTCGAGCGCTCGTCGCCCGCCCCCGTGCAGGCAGCTTGGTTGAGTCCGTGCTTCGCGGAGTAGGTTTCGGTCGGCCAATCAGATGCGAGCGACAAGTGTGACGTAACGCTATGTTTGAAGCTTTCCGTTGTCAGTTGAACGCGCCAATGCAAACAGAACAGACGTGGAACTCGAGCTGCCAAAGGCAAATGTACCGTGACGTCACCTGCATTGTTTGCGAACTTGAACGTCTGAAACAAGTTTAGCGCGATGCAGCAGATTGAAGACGTTTACTGGAAGCGGTGGAAAATTAGTTGCTATGAAGAAGCGACATCAGAACGTCCTGCCTCTGGGCGATAGAACACATCACGCCATTTCTCGTCGCTGCCTTAATCTCGTCTGCCAGTTGCTGCTGTCACCGTCGCCGCCATGGTTACCGCTCTCGTATCACAAGGTAAGCACTGAGTTTGCAAACGTTTGCTTTTCTCTAACCATTGCGAATTCAAACCTCAATCGTATTTTGTCTTATAAAATGTTATTGCTTTTTCTTCAGGTGTGCGAACAGATGAGTCACGATAACGCCGTCTCGCGTGCTCCGCCTCTGCCACCGAAACGATCGACTACCCTGATAACGCAAGGTCTTTGCCGTATCCGATTGCGATTCAGGCCAACCCGGAATATTCCGCGTATCGAACTTCGTCACGATCACCGACGGGCGGAATCTGTCGTAAATTCGCCGCCGCCGCCGGTAACATCACGATATCTACACCGTAGCCAAATCCGCTGCGAACACATCCTCCGTTGCCACCACGATCGCTAGAGTCGCTATGCCGCCCGGCCGGTATCCAGTATCTTCGCTCCGTTAGTCCTGTCTATGTCCAGTCTAAATCTTTGTGGGATCACCAAGACGCGCGGTGTCAACACCCGGTATATGTTCAGTGTTGTTTAGTTTTTTGACGAGACAATTATCTACGGGAGACCGTGGTAATTGTTGGATGAGACCCAGATCCAATCGGCTGAATCGCCCCCTAAAAAGGGGGTGCGGTTGTTTGGTTTTGCCTGTTGTCTATCTAGACCTGGTGCTTGTGGCGGTTTGTGGACGGGACTACGTGTTGTTTGTCTGTTCGACTTATGTGTCTGTTATGTGTATGTGCTATGTTTTGTTCGATTGGCGGAGGAAGCCGAAAGTCGCCGAAACGTCCGTGTCGCAGCAAGAACGTGAAAACAACAGAACGGTGAATGCTGCATTATCAACTCAATTCTGCAAAGTTGGACTCCTGAAATAAAGACAATGGACAATACGTTGCCATGGCGACTTACTATGCTTCATGAGGAAACATGCTTATTTCCTTTCAATAAAATTATGAAAACGTTTAATTACGCCTATGTTATATTTATAGATTAGGTTCTCTCGTCTAGTCGTGGGTTCTGTTACTTGTCTAAAAACGTTATCCCGAAAATACAACCCATAGGCCCTACCCCTCACAATATGGGCCTAACGGTTAACAAAGTCTGGGGAAATATCATTGCAACAGAATTACTGTTCAGATCTAGTGATGCCGATGGCAAAACACTGAAACGAGTTCGCAATACGACTGCTATCAATCACGTGACTATGACGTCACCAACCGTTGGCGTCATTCCTATGTTACGCAAGCGTAACATTTGTTTGTAGTGGTGAGTGGCGCCTCTGTTGGTGAATGTAGTGTCATCCATATATCCACGCAGCCTATGCTGTAAATTGGAGACCGTCATGTGATGGCGCTTTAGCATAAAACTAGTGAGCAATCATTTTGTTATTAGAGACTGCTTTTAAGATGGTGATTCACTGTAAAATTAACATTAGTGAGAACAACTTGCACGGTAGCAATACTTTGATATGATATCAACGTTTTGAACACATCCGTGCGAGGGCACCTCGGTGTATTTAAATCCGCCCAAGCTTGGTAGTCGTTAGCTCTGGCTGGGGAAGGGATTTTAAAAGGGGTATACGTTGTAGTGGTAAAGATGTAGTGACTGCCTCAGTCTTGCCGTAGCCTTTCTTCCCATGTACCACCCCGTTTGTTACTATACTGGAATATGTTTCCCGTTATTTGATGGCACCCGGAAGCGACTTATTTAATTTGTTATTTAATTCTTCTCTGTAGGACTCAGGTCCTGTAGTTGTATTCCGTCTAGCCCCACATTGGAAAGTCACCCGTTCATCTGCCTGTCTGGGGATCTAGGCGCTATGTCAATGGCCTTCACGCAACTTGTAATAGGGTATATATCCAGTAACGATACCATCGCATCCCCGTTGGTGAAAGAAGTCGATGGCTCTGGCGGGGAATCAACGGCGATGACATAGTCAGCTGGTGATGAAAGTCAACAGGACTAGAGCAGTCGCACCGTCGCTGCAGCTCGGGTTATAATTAGTGTCGTTACGTCAAGGCAGTTAGAGAAAATACTTCATTTAGCGACCCATATAAAGTCAAGCTCGTGGAAAGCATAACTCTTTGCCACCCGACACAATATCGGAAATATGTTTTCTCAAAGTTATGCATGGTAGTCCCTATCACCACAGATCAACGCTTCCTAATAATTCGTGCTTTGGTTAGTCACAGGGCACGGAAGCAAAACTGTCAGGAAAATACCCAAATGTCTCATATCAAGGTAACTGTCGTCGTCACCAATGTCGTTGTCGTCAGTTGTGTCTGTTGCAGACCTAGGCGGTCATGTTTATCCAATACAGGCTTCTTGCAACAGTTATGTTGTGGACTTTATTTCCTAACCAGGCTAACCATTCAAGCCTGTAACCAAGTTTCGCCGAGAGGAGGTCATTATTCATTCCGGCAATGCCGTTTTCTACTACAGAATGGTAAACATGTAGACAATCATTACGTTTTGCTAAGAATCACTAATATATTATATACATGTCAAAAGATGTTGAATATTATTTTCCGGAGGTTCAGCACTACTCCGCCGTCACGCTGTCGGATCGAGACATCGGAAAACCGAGGGGGGTGTGTGTGAGGGGGGGGGGGGTTGTGAAGATTTATCGCGGAGCTTCACCACAACTCCGCTGTCGCCACTCCGCCGTTGCGCTGTCAGATCGGAAGACGGGTGGGGGGGGGGGGGTGCGGTGCTGTTGGAAATTGTTCACGGCGACGTTCATAATTTCTAAACATATAAGGGGCAGATAACGGGGGCACATTCAAAAACGGCTAAGGGACACATAACGGAGGCACATTCAAAACGTCTAAGGGGCACATAACGGGGGCACATTTAAAACGTCTAGGGGGCACATTCAAAACGTCTAAGGGACACATAACGGGGGCACATTCAAAACATTTAGGGGGCACACAACGGGGGCATATTCAAAACGTCTAGGGTGCACACCACTCTATCGTATGCATATAATATGTAGTAAGCATGTTCGCGTTTCAAACTACGGTATGTAGGATTCACTTATGCCTTTGCAACGATCTACCCACCTGTTAGATTTGCCATTCGAGGCGACTACTGCGGCCAAACCCAAAAAGTCTGCGGGAGCACGTGTCCCTAATCCCCTGCATCCGCCTATGACAAGCGTGGAAACAGGGTGACAAAATTGGCAACTATAATTTATACCGGAATGAATATCTCAGGAGATAATTCTGCCCCCCAGTAAAATCAATTGAAATTGTGTTAATGTTGAATGGAGCTTAACTTAAGAAACATTTTAATTAATCTATTTTTGTCGTTGGCATATCGTGGCCGTCGTGAAATGTTATAAGACTGGAGGGGGTGTTGTTTGGATTGTTTTGGTGTGCCTCATCGGGGGTGCAGTAGTGTGTTTGGTTCAGTCACACTGGAGGCTGCTATTGATCGTCTTTGGTGAACTTATAATAATAAATAATGTATTTTATTTGGTATTGCGCCACATCCAGTATTGTTCGTGGCGTTTCACAACATATTAAAATACATAAAAATGGTAGAATTGCAATAAATATGTATATGTATATTAATTTAAAATAAATATTAGTGGTAAAGAATAAAATAAATAAATACATACATATTGAATAATGTAGAATTTCTAAATAAAGAAGTATATAAATAGCACTTATTCATCAAAATTAAATAATATTAATAATAATCAATCTAGCACAATAACTATATAAAATAATACTAATAAATAAATATATATCTGTATGATTAATAATAATAAATAATTTAGTAAAACATTTGATATAAAATAGTTTACGTGAGGAATAATGAATAATCATTATACGAATACGATAACTAATTAAAATTGGTTTTAGTAGAGGGCAGTGTTCATGTAGAGTGGCACTAATATGAAACACAAAAGAAATGTGTCTTCAGACGACATTTGAAGCTGGCGAGAGTGTCACAGGTTTTAATAACACTCGGTAAAGTGTTCCATAGGGACGCAGCAGCTACAGCGAACGAGCCGTCCCCAGCCTTGATACGAGTGCGGTTCACTTCCAACCTGTTACTGCTCGCAGAGCGCAGTGCTCTTGCCGGTTGATATTAGTGCACGAGTTCACACAGGTACACGGGCGCGTCATTGTGCATGGCTTTGTACGTGAGTACCAGTATCTTGTAATCCACTCTGCGCGCAACAGGCAGCCAACGAAGTTCGCGTAACAGGGGCGTGGCGCTGTCACTACGTGGACGACGCAGGATCAGTCTGGTAGCCGAGTTGTGTATTCGTTGCAGACGCGCGATGTTAAATGCAGACGTGCCGTACAAGAGTGCGTTGCAGTAGTCAACCCGCGATGTGATGATAGCATTCACTACGCGTTCCTTTGTTGGTTTGGGTAAAAAACGGCTAATCTGATTTATGTGGCGGAGGTAGAATGAGCATGCGCTGACAGTTTGCGACAGTTGCTTTTTCATATCTAGGTGCCTGTCAATGAAGACACCGAGACTTTGAACACATCTTGAAGCTGTAATTATAGAACCACCAACGCGAATCACAGTGCCATCAACGATTGTATCCGTAGACTTAGGTACAATCGGAAGATACTGTGTCTTGCCGTCGTTCATGCACATAGAATTCCATGCCATCCAGTTCTTTATTTCACCCAAACAGTCCTCCATTTGCTGAACCGCAGCCGTTAAAGCGGAACGATTCAGGTCGAAATGTGAGTAGAGCTGTAAGTCGTCAGCATAGTGTTGGAAGAAGAGTCCATGGGCTCGAATAATGTCACCGATAGATTGGACATATAATGAAAAGAGCAGTGGTCCAAGGACGGAGCCTTGCGGGACACCTGTCGTTAGAGTAGTAATACTCGACGATTGGTCACCGATTACAATTCGCTGCGTCCGGTCTTGCAGGTACGATGTCATCCAGTCCAGTGCTTTTCCAACAAAGCCATAGCGCAAACGTAGACGCTTAATCAAGATGTCGTGGTTGATAGTATCGAAGGCGGCACTAAAATCAACGAGAACCAAGATGGTTCCTTGTTTATTGTCCATGGCTGTTTTGATGGCACTTGTAACGTACAGTAGCGCGGTTTCGATCGAATGTTTTTTTCCGATACGCCGACTGAAAGCACTCAACCATTTGCTGGTCAGACACTTGCGTGATTATCTTAAGCGCGACCACTTTCTAAATTACTTTGGATAATTGTGTAAGGTCGATAACTGCTCAGAATGTCTTTGTCAAGTGATGGTTTCTTCAAAAGCGGGCGGACAATTGCATGCTTAAGCGACTTTGGCATGACTGCCTCGTCCAGCGAAGCATTTGTAATCCGTGCGATGACAGACACAATATTTGTCATATTGTCTCTTAGCTGAATTGCAGACAGAGGATCCAACACGCACGTTTTGCCAGTAGTACCACAAATCGCTGTGATCTCTGTGTTCGTTGTTGGATCAAACGCATGGATACTGTCAGTGAAACAACATCTTTCATATGACGGCCTATCGATGATGTTGAGACACTGCAGACCTGACAAGAGCTTGTCAATCTTTTCACTAAAGAAACTTGAAAATTGTTCGCATCTTTGGGCTGTCAAGTGGAATTCAGGGTGTTCCTGTATGCGGTGGCCAACAAGCGATCTCAGTAATCGAAACATGGTTTTGTTGTTTGCCTTCTCCAGGCGGTTTTGATAATAATCCGTTTTGCGTGCTGATATCAAAGCAGTGCATTCTTCACGAGCGGTGGCATATAATTGCCGCTGAATCTCCACTTTAGTTCTTCTCCATACATTCTCCCGTTTCCGCTTCTTATCCCTGGCGTCGTCGATGTCAGAGTCGTACCAGGGATGTGGTGTGCTGTCTCTTACTTTCACATTGCGTAACGGGGCATGTTTGTCAAGGCACTCAATGAGACAGGTGTTGTACATCTCCACCAAATCCTCTGCTTGTCGATCGTTCGCGCATGTACGTAATGTCATGTCAGCACATACAAACACGATATCGTTTCGGAGTGCATCTGTTTCAATGTTCCTGAAATTCCGCTTTGCTTACTTAAAGGAGGCCAATTGGACGTTTTTGTTGAGACACACGGAAGGGTGCAATTGGACGATTTTTGGTGAATCATATGAGAGGGTGCAATTGGACGGTTTTGGTGAGTCATACGAGAGGGTTCAATTGGACGTTTTTGGTGAGTCGTTCGAATGGGTGCAATTGGGCGTTTTTGGTGAGCCTAAAGGTAAGCCAATTGGGTGTTGTTGGTGGTGATGGTGAAGATGGTACAGTTTCATGTTTTGGTGAGCCTGAAACGGATATGCAGTTGGAGGTTTTTGGTGAGCCTCAGTTCTCCGTCCACTATTTAACAGTTTCCCGCGCCACTGCTCCTGTCTCTGCTGCCTAAACCCAGATCACTTCATCTTCTCCTGTCTCTGCTGCCTAAACCCAGATCACTTCATCTTCTCCTGTCTCTGCTGCCTAAACCCAGATCACTTCATCTTCTCCTGTCTCTGCTGCCTAAACCCAGATCACTTCAGCTTCTCCTGTCTCTGCTGCCTAAACCCAGATCACTTAATCTTCTCCCGTCTCTGCTGCCTAAACCCAGATCACTTCATCTTCTCCTGCCTCTGCTGCCTAAACCCAGATCACTTCATCTTCTTCTGTCTCTGCTGCCTAAACCCAGATCACTTCATCTTCTCCTGTCTCTGCTGCCTAAACCTAGATCACTTCATCTTCTCCTGTCTCTGCTGCCTAAACCCAGATCAATTCATATTCTCCTGTCTCTACTGCCTAAACCTAGATCACTTCATCTTCTCCTGTCTCTGCTGCCTAAACTTAGATCACTTCATCTTCTCCTGTCTCTGCTGCCTAAACCCAGATCACTTCATCTTCTCCTGTCTCTGCTGCCTAAACCTAGATCACTTCATCTTCTCCTGTCTCTGCTGCCTAGACCCAGATCACTTCATCTTCTCCTGTCTCTGCTGCCTAGACCCAGATTACTTCATCTTCTCCTGTCTCTGCTGCCTAAACCCAGATCACTTCATCTTCTCCTGTCTCTGCTGCCTAAACCCAGATCACTTCATCTTCTCCTATCTCTGCTGTCTAAACTCAGATCACTTCATCTTCTCCTGTCTCTGCTGCCTAAACCCAGATCACTTCATTTTCTCCTGTCTCTGCTGCCTAAACCTAGATCACTTCATCTTCTCCTGTCTCTGCTGCCTAAATCCAGATCACTTCATCTTCTCCTGTCTCTGCTGCCTAAACCCAGATCACTTCATCTTCTCCTGTCTCTGCTGCCTAAACCTAGATCACTTCATCTTCTCCTGTCTCTACTGCCTAAACCCAGATCACTTCATCTTCTCCCGTCTCTGCTGCCTAGACCCAGATCACTTCATCTTCTCCTGTCTCTGCTGCCTAAACCTAGATCACTTCATCTTCTCCTGTCTCTGCTGCCTAAACCTAGATCACTTCATCTTCTCCTGTCTCTGCTGCCTAAACCCAGATCACTTCATCTTCTCCTGTCTCTGCTGCCTAAACCCAGATCACTTCATATTCTCCTGTCTCTGCTGCCTAAACCTAGATCACTTCATCTTCTCCTGCCTCTGCTGCCTAAACCCAGATCACTTCATCTTCTCCTGCCTCTGCTGCCTAAACCCAGATCACTTCATCTTCTCCTGTCTCTGCTGCCTAAACCTAGATCACTTCATCTTCTCCGTGCTCATCCTCCATCCTCGCAACAACTTCTATTCTGACGACACTTCTTGTAATTAAAACGTGTTCCGCTACTCTTGTCGGACCGTCTGCATCAGATATCTTCTTGACAACGCATTTCGTGCTGATCTTCCTGCTAATTAAATCATCACCCTGGTGGACAGTTACGGGACTAAGAGCACTTCCTTGTTTAAAACAGGTGTTAACTTGACACTCATACGACATCCCAGTTCCAACCCCTACTCTCCTTTTTGTTTTCTGATACATAGCTCTCACCATCCTAACATCTGCTTGTGGGACCCTTTCAATATGTCTGGGGGCCGTGTCACAAGCGTTCTAAAATTAAAATGTCCACAAATGCCAGGGCCATATTTCCCTTAACTATCCAAACAGTTTTTTTTGCAATTGCTTAAAGCAGAAATCATATTCGTTCATTAAACCCGTTGTTTTTCGCCTAAATCTTTCTAAAATCTCTTCCGTATCCGTGGTGTGTAAACACAGGTCTGTGCAATGCGCCTAGTGCTGTAGTGTAGTGTGTGTTTGCGCTTGATACTCTCGCTTTCAGCTACAGCCGCCAGATAGCCCTCTGGGTGAAAAGGGAGCCGAGTGTGTAAGTCTCCCCTGCTGGTACATAGCCTCTCCATAGACAAGACTAGCATAACCTCCTTGTGGTACACTGCGGATGCTGGGCACCTTGCGGCCCCAGGCAAATGTGCTAGGGATCTCGGAGCAGGTTGGAGTCCCGACATTTACTATTCCAACCCCCAACTATGTGTAAATAGTACCGGGCAGACCAAACTCATTAGCCATGGTAGGCAATTGATCTGGGGGAAGGAAAACCCCGACCAAAAACCCGGGCAGATGGAGCTCGTAAATCTTGACAGACAGTCCACCTAGGAGAAGGAAACTATCAAAAAGAAACCGCACTGGAGGTCAGCTAGGGCAGCCGACGCGCCACACTTCCCGGCAGTGGTGAGAAATCAACGAAGTCCGGGTGGATCGTTCTGCCGGCGGCAACCAAGATGCGAAGACCGGCTAGGGAGTCTCAATGTGGGGACGATGGGGGGGGGGAAGCACTGGAAGTGGTCAACATGATGGAAAGGAGGAGAATAGAAGTGTTGTGCGTGCAAGAAACCAAGTGGAAGGGAGACCGAACGAGGACACTGCAGGAGGGTATAAGATGCTACACGCAGGAGGAGATGGAAGGAGCAATGGTGTAGGCATCATAGTAACGGAGGAGATCTGTAGAGACGTGGTGAGAGTGGAGAGATGGAAGGAGCAATGGTGTAGGCATCATAGTAACGGAGGAGATCAGTAGAGACGTGGTGAGAGTGGAGAGATGGAAGGAGCAATGGTGTAGGCATCATAGTAACGGAGGAGATCAGTAGAGACGTGGTGAGAGTGGAGAGATGGAAGGAGCAATGGTGTAGGCATCATAGTAACGGAGGAGATCTGTAGAGACGTGGTGAGAGTGGAGATATGGAAGGAGCAATGGTGTAGGCATCATAGTAACGGAGGAGATCAGTAGAGACGTGGTGAGAGTGGAGATATGGAAGGAGCAATGGTGTAGGCATCATAGTAACGGAGGAGATCAGTAGAGACGTGGTGAGAGTGGAGAGATGGAAGGAGCAATGGTGTAGGCATCATAGTAACGGAGGAGATCAGTAGAGACGTGGTGAGAGTGGAGAGATGGCAAGGGAGGATCATTGTTGCATGGATGATGGTGAGGAAGCAGCTGAATTACTCTACATACAACGCTCAAAGGTTAGCCTATTAATAATTATATAGATGCGTTTCTAGGAATGAAGAATACTGTAGGTATCCTACAACGTATGTCAAGTTATTTTTATTGAGAAATGATACAGTACCTGAGATATGACATATTGAACTGCTGAAAAAAATCAAAGTTCGATGTCCATGCACAATACAATTGATGACACACATGGTACAACCACACTAACTACACGTGTATTATAACACACATGGTACAACCAAACTAACTACACGTGTATTATGACAACATGCTACAACCACACTAACTACACGTGTACTATTAACAGTAAAACAACAATAGCACTAGAACTATAAATTGCACAGAATCCAGTGTAACCAGTAAATTGTGGGCTAAAAGGAACATACCGCCTATAGAAACAAATTTAGCTATCAACCGATTTTCCTTTGTATAGTCTTAACAGTCTTCAACGAAAAAGTTCAGAACAATTATAAAGATATTAAAAGATCACAAACAAGTGTGCCAGAATTAACTAATAAACCTTGAAGGTATTCAAAATAATGAAACAGTAATGTAGCTATTTAATACAACAAATCAAAATTTGACACACACCAGTGTATCAGCCATTTTGTCTACGGTTTTCTTTCTTATGAAAGAAAACCATAGACAGCATGTAGATAGCATGGAGATAGACAATCTGTTCGATTGTAAAATCATATTATATAACAAATTGAGTATACCTGTACATTCTGGCACCCTTGTCAGCCAAATGTTTCTACTGAACCACTTAAAAAACTGTTTAACAATAAATATAAAAACTGTCTTTAAGAAACTGAATGTACATTAACAATGTTTATGTATCTGATAATACTTGCTACCAAATATGTCAATTTAACATTTGATGTTATTCGATAAATTACGCTATTGCAAAATTACTGGTTGTTATTGCAAACTGATTGGTTGCTATTACAAAATTACTGGTTGTTATATCCAACGAGTTGAATATTAAACACACGGCATAAGAGCATTTTATTTTAAAATTTCATGGAAATGATATATAATGTATGGGGCATGTTGATTCACTGGAAATTGTTTGTAATTAAGAAATGGGCGATCTCAGAATACAACTTAATACAGATTCAGGCGGCCAAGAAGTTAGAATATATAGTTTGTACCATGCAACATGATTTAGCGATAACGTGATATGACCTTGAGTAATAAATTTCTTACCAAGGGTATTTCAGTCAGTTTACCATTCACTGTGACGTTTCGACGGCGATCAGCAGTTTTTGTTAGATAGCTGCTGATAGATGGCGACACAATAGTACTCCTGCACAGGTGTCACTCATAGGTGTGGCACCTGGCTACGGCCTGGGTGGCTCTTCAGTATATCATCATAGTTGTGTGACTGTTGGTACCTGACTGGTTTTTCTTAGACCGCCCTGTACTGGTAGCTGTCTGATGGAGATTGCATTCAAAGCAGAAAAAGTAAATCAATTGTGAAAAAATTAAAATATCACTCAGTTGAAACATCCAGTCTGATGAACCTCTTCACTCAAGATACGACCTTGTACCGGTAAACACCCGAGAGAAATAAACATGCATAAAACACAAATAATATTTGTAGATTCACGTATTATTCATGCATAAATGTGTTCTGAACACTGCGTAAAACCTGTCTTAAGTCTGACACAAATGGACACCCTTGTCAGATCTCAGAGCCAATAAAAGGTATTCTAAAACATTGCATAAAAACATCTGAATCCGCCGATTTCACATGCACTTGTGTGGTAACCTACACACAATACTTGTAGTAATATTTACAATAATTATTTCATTTATCATATTAATACATCCACTGACACATATTAAACTGAAACAGTGAATTTGAGTGACTGGACAACATTCATTATAATGATGCAATGAACTTCACATGTTTATCAATAGTTCATACCATCTGTTAGTGGTCGGATATTTTCAAGATCGATTAAACAAATCCGGTAAAGCATATTTTGCAAAACGTAGTAGATGCGCTTCAGACCGCTGGCGTCAGGGGTGGAGAACGTATTTTGAATAGAGTAGCTTGAGTTCACAGCAAAGTACACACCTTTGCCAAAGGCAGTTGCTGAAAAAACAAAACACTAGTTTTTTGTGTGCAGTCAACCTAAAGAAAGAATACTTTTGGATTTACAGTGGAACATTGCCTTACGGTTACTTCAGTAATATAGCCACCTTCCAATTAAGGTCACCCTAGAACAGTCCCAAATTAATTCCATATACAGTGAAGTATAGGATGTTAGTCCTGCTAATATGGTCACCTCGCTATTCAGGTCAGTTTTGTCCAGTTCCCCAAAGATGACCCTAATAGTGAGGTTCCACTGTACCTGTTTTAACAGGGAACCACATGTTCACATTTTGTGAACAACCAAAGAATACTTAAGGAACAATTTAGTATCAATTCAATCATTCTTAATTCCATATTTCGCAGAATTATTAACAAGATTTTGAACATACTTTTGTCAGCTGACAACATCCGTTACTAGGATTTAGGCTCGCAGTTAGCTTCATATTCAAAGTCAAATTGATACAAGTTCATGTCTTACGTGATATGAATTTTGAGTCTAATGTTTAGTGTTTTAAAAACAGTCTGTCTACTCTCAATCATTACTTTGTGTATGTACTATCATGTTGTGAGACTGATTATAAACAAAATCTACAGCTGGCGTTGACCTCACGATTGACATGAAATGACTACCACATGATTAAACAACTGACTGAATGGTTTAAAGTATTGATAATGTTTGATAATCTAAATAATTAGCATAGAAATTGGGCATGGTTACACAACACGTTCTGCACTGCCACTACCATCATATGAGATGAGACGACCATTGGCCTGTGAAGATTATCCAATCGTTACGTTAATGATTATAATACTTAGATCTAATCGTTACGTTAATGATTACAATACTTAGATCTATGTCACAAAATAATCAAAGTGAAACTGCGCAAGAAATTATATCAAGTTGTTAGCTAAGAAATGTTTCAGTTGCCAAGGTCCACTCACCTGTTGTGTTAATTTGTTAATTATACCAACTGGAGATACATAAAAAAACTGTTATTTTTACTTTTTCATTGGATAAATAGAATGAGGAGATACATTCTATTTATCCAGTAGCTGTGTAGGATACTTTTTATGAATATGTGTTTTATTAACTTATTTAATTTTATTATTATACAATATACTTTAATTTTAACATACAACTATTTATGTATTTATCTTAGCGTTTTGGAAACTATGTCATGCATGTTAATTACTTAAGTCTTTTTAAATTTGATTTTTTACCAGGAATATATTTCTTTATTTTTTTAATCATTCCACGTATGTTCTATAAAGTGTGTACGTGCCTATGAACGGGGCTGGTCACGGACATATGGCGCTTTAAAAATGTTGGTAAATAATAATAATTGATGTATATTTCATTTCATGTGTAAATCTGCGTAATGTTACGTCGGGTGAGAAAAATTTGTCTAGACGAGGAAAAAGAGATTCATTTTATGCCCCTTGGATCAAAATTTAGTATGGTGGTGGCCTATGATTTTTGTTGACATCTTTACAATATGTCAACATTTCAAGACAGTGTAATCACGTTTAGATACCTGTATTCAATTTTAAAGAAAATAATCAATAAATGTTAAACAATCATCAAATGTAATAAAAACATTTAAAGATATATTTTAAGCATCATAACTAATTATTATCTTCATTGCATTGTAGAAAAGTGTACATTTCATAGAGTTGGTGGATATCAGGCATGAACAATTGATCTAAACAAGGAGAGTAGAGATTCATTCTCTGATTCCCGTTATACCACGTGGGCTGGTTTATTGTTTCGTGGGCAGGTGTAAGTATTATCTAAAGACGAACCATTTTTGCCACAGTAGCTGCGGTTGAAGCCATGACTGTTGATACTTCTGGTCGCCTCAGCATCGGTTCCATGCCACAGACTGTGTTCCACCGACTCTGGTCGTCCACTGAATCTCTTCATCTCAGTCCTCCGCACCACGTACTGACGGTAGAGGCTCGGGTTCTGAACCCTCTCGATCTGTAATATGTCAGCTACTTCTATTGTACACGTTACAGGGTTACCGTACAATTACCACCGACTGAATGTGGTTGGGAAAACAACACTAGTGATGCTGTCTTATCTAGAGTTTGTGGGTCCACACTTTGGTGAAAATGTAAAGAATAATTTAAATTGAATTTTCTTTAGATCACAACTATGAAGTTTCATTGGCGTAAGGGGGAACTCTGGCCCATGGTTGGGATTGCCTGCTCATCATGTATGTCTAACTGTATGTGTGGTTCAAAGAGCGCGAATGTGTAGTTGTTAGCACATCTGCCTGGCATGCCAGCGCTTTGAGTTCAATACCTGGACTGGGCAGGCATGGTATATTGGGTGTAAAAACCTGTCACTTGGAAATCACGTTAATATCGATCCCGTCTCAATTTGGGACGTAAAAGAACCACTGAGGACGACAAGCACCCTGGCAGTAACCACCATCAGTGCCAGCACAGAACGTTCGGCATGGCGATGATGTTCTGAAAAAGGCCGACTAGTTGAATGAGACCATGGACCACCACCTTTAGTAAGTTAGCAGCCCTGCGGTCCATCAGTGATCTGGTCCCAATGTCATGAACTGGACAGATGGCGGAGAGATTGTAGAGAGATTGGCCTGTTGACTTACTTACTTGACTTCACCTCTTGCTATCCTCCTGGATACCACACCACTCCATTTCGTCCTGTCTAGAGCACACGGCTCTGCTATTAAAAGCATGAATCCAGTGCCCTGTCTAACTTGGTCATTCCACCTGTTCTGTGGCCTTCCTCATTTTCTCTGTCCTTTAAAGGCTTCTTTGAAAGCTATTTATATCAGGTTTTGATTTGACATACAACAAACATAACTAAACCACCGGAATCTTCTATGTCTGATGACATCCGAGATGGATTCATAGTGAATGTCTCCTCTCTCATCTGTTGTAGTCTGTCTGCCCTAGTAACACCTCTGATAGCCCGCAGGCAATGCATCTCAAAAACCTCAAGACACTGCATCTCTTGCGATCATTGCATCCAGATGCATCTTAGATTGCTATAGGCAGTATAAGGGCCCCATATAGTCTGGCTTTCATTCTTATCGAGATACCTGTTTGAAAATACGTGATCTCTGAGTCTACGAAAGGCTGCTGATGCTAAGGCTGTTGGCCTCACCTTATGTATTCCTCCAACACTTCCTCCTGCTGTTGACCAGAACGTGGTCTCCACTGCCTGGTACTCTGGACTGTCGGAGACCACCTCCTCTAGTCTCATGTACTCCTGACTGCCCATCACTGACCAGCTCGATGGCAGCTTGATGTAGTCTAGGGTCAACACAACACAGGCTTAGGGGCTAATGCAGTCTACAGTCAACATAACACAGGCTTAGGGGCTGATGTAGTCTATGGTCATCACAACACACATTTATAGGCTGATGTAGATTATGGTCAGACACAACACAGGCATAGAGGTTGATGTAGTCTACGGTCAGACATAACACAGGCTTAGAGGCTGATGTAGTCTGCGGCCAGACACAACACTGGCTTATGGACTGATGCAGACTACGGTCAGACATAACACAGGCTTGGGGACTGATGTAGTCTACGGTCAACACAACACAGGCTTAGAGGCTGATGTAGTCTACGGTCAGACACAACACACACTTAGGGGTTGATGTAGTCTACGGTCAGACACAACACAGACTTAGGGGCTGATGTAGTCTACGGTCAGACACAACACAGACTTAGGGGCTGATGTAGTCTACGGTCAGACACAACACAGACTTAGGGGCTGATGTAGTCTATGGTCTGACACAACACAGACTTAGGGGCTGATGTAGTCTACGGTCAAACACAACACAGACTTAGGGGCTGATGTAGTCTACGGTCAGACACAACACAGACTTAGGGGCTGATGTAGTCTACGGTCAGACACAACACAGACTTAGGGGCTGATGTAGTCTACGGTCAGACACAACACAGACTTAGGGGCTGATGTAGTCTATGGTCAACACAACTCAGGTTTAGAGGCTAATGTAGTCTACGGTCAGACACAACACAGGCTTAGAGGCTGATGTAGTCTACGGTCAGACACAAAACAGGTTTAGAGGCTGATGTAGTCTAAGGTCAGACACAACACAGGCTTGGGGACTGATGTAGTCTACAGTCAACACAACAGAGGCTTAGAGGCTGATGTAGTCTACGGTCAGACACAACACAGGCTTAGAGGTTGATGTAGTCTACGGTTAGACACAACACAGGCTTACAGGCTGATGCAGTCTATGATTAGAAACAACACAGGCTTAGAGGCTGATGTAGTCTAAGGTCAGACTCAACACAGGCTTAGAAGAATTCTTGCAGATATTCTATGCAAGCTTTGGTGGATGCTTGCTGAATCAGTTGTGCTTTGTCTGTGTGTGGTGTGTGTGGTGTGTGTGGTGTGTGTGGTGTGTGTGGTGTGTGTGTGGTGTGTGTGTGGTGTGTGTGTGGTGTGTGTGTGGTGTGTGTGTGGTGTGTGTGTGGTGTGTGTGTATGTGTTGTGTGTTTCCGTGTGTGTGTGGGTGTGTGCATGTCTATGTGTGTGTGTATGTGTGTGCATGCGTGGGTGTGTCTATATGTGTGTGTGTGTGTGTGTGTGTGTGTGTGTGTGTGTGTGTGTGTGTGTGTGTGTGTGTGTGTGTGTGTGTGTGTGTGTGTGTGTGTGTGTGTGTGTGTGTGTGTGTCTGTGCATGGCAATGAGATGACTAGAAAATGGGCTTGACTTAATTTAAGCATTTCGGCAAGATAATATGCCTAGCCTGAGGCAACCTGCAGTTTTACTCAGGGGACGTTTACAAACATAAATATTTCAACGAATTGTAACCTCAGCCCCCCAAAATTTTTAACTTGACCATTGGAATGAATGATGTTACTTTGTGGATACGCTTGAACATGTTCTTGTTCTATGTGCAGTAATCATCACACGCTATGCAGGTGGACACATACTAAAACAACAGAATGTGACTTATTATTAAAATTATTTGACACATTGTACAAACAGGTCAAAATAAATTTATTCTGAGATCCGAGTTCTGATTTTGTTTCATCAGCACCTTCTGAACTGTGATAATGAACAGTGTTTAGAGGAAAATTAATCAACATACAGTGTTAGACAAAACAGCTATAATGCACCTTGTTTAACATAAAACATCAACCTTATGACACAGTGAATGTATAAACCTTGCCTACCAAATTCTCTAGGGAGTCAGCGAACAAAAATGTTGTCTTACACACTGCCTGCTCAGTGCAACTTTTAGAGATTTTGAAAGTCACCATTAATTGTGCTGTGAATGACTGCTTCATTTTTAAGACACACAGGCCCATTGCTAGGGCACTGCAGCCACCAACAAAAACAAGTTCTGAAAGGGTTTGTAAATTTACTTTTAAACACACTATAAGTTGTTACCATCAGTGTCTTTATTTGGATTGGTTGATGCTTCATGCAGACCCACGCAACAGGCTGAGAGCACGTCCTCAAATGCCTGAAACAGAAAGACACAGGTGACAGTAACACTGATAAGTTAGATTGGGAAGACACAGATGGCTGTAACACCTGGTTAGATCAGGAAACCATAGATGGCAGTAACCTGGTTAGATCAGGAAAACACAGGTGACAGAAACACCTGGATAGATCAGGAAATCACAGATGACAGTAACACCTGGTTAGATCAGGAAAACACAGATGACAGAAACACCTGGATAGATCAGGAAACCACAGATGACAGTAACACCTGGTTAGATCAGGAAAACACAGATGACAGAAACACCTGGATAGATCAGGAAAACACAGATGACAGAAACACCTGGATAGATCAGGAAACTACAGATGGCAATAACACATGGTTAGACAAGGAAAACACAGATGACAGAAACACCTGGATAGATCAGGAAAACACAGATGACAGTAACACCTGGATAGATCAGGAAAACACAGATGACAGAAACACCTGGATAGATCAGGAAAACACAGATGACAGTAACACATGGCTAGATCACGAAAACACAAATGACAATAACACCTGGATAGATCAGGAAAACACAGATGATAGTAATACCTGGATAGATCAGCAAAACACAGATGACAGTTACACCTGGCTACATCAGGAAAACACAGATGATAGAAACATGTGTACAGTGTCGCTCGCATGAATAAAACAATATATACATACACAACATTTACTGATGTAAACTATAAAATAGTCTGAAAGAACAACTGCTGCTCAAATTGATAAAAAGACTGGTGGTTTAGTTATTTTTTCAAATTAAAATATGAAGTAACTTCTTATGTATTATACCACAATAATAACAACTAAGACATGAAGAATGCAACCGCATAACACCGTTACTTTAGATATTCTTAAGACATCAAAACTTTCAGAGAATTGCATCTCTTAAAGGGGCACTGTATAGACTGTGCTATTCCACGGCAGAAGTATTTTGTTTGTCGACGCTTGGCATCTGCGGCTATTTATAAAACAGTCTCATGCAGGCAATATGTTTGCTGTCGTTAGTTCTCTGGAACACAAGACAAGCTTGCGTTGCATCTAGTGTTTGTGTTGTTGATAAAGATTTATTTATTTAGTGTTGTTAATTTACAACAGTATATGTCATAAATAAATCCTTATCAACAACAGTCACTACATTCAGCACACGCTTGTCTTGTGTTCCCGAGAACTAATAACAGCAAACATAACACCTGCACGAGACTGTTCTATAAATAGCCGCAGACGAGAAGCGTCAGCAGACAAAATACTTCTGCTGTGGAATAGAGCAATCTACCAAGGGCCCCTTTAAATTGTGTGGAACCCTCAATTGGCTATGCATCACTTAAAAAATGAAATTACAAGCACAGCAGACATTGCAGCTTTCGCATTTCAAATGTGTTAACATATAGTTCACTTTTTAACTTTCAACCAACCATTATTAAAGCAGAAAATAATAGTAAAAACTCAATCATGTTAGAGAATTTCCTCCCCACCTGTTTCATTGCTTTACTCTTGACGTTTTTGAGATACGTTGCCTGCGGGCTATCAGAGGTATTACTAGGGCAGATAGACAACAAAATAGCCAGATGAGAGCGGAGACATTCACCTTAAATCCATCTCAGATGTCATCAGACATAGAAGTTTCCAGTGGTTTGGACCACATTGTCGTATGTCAAATGAAAACGTCACAAAAATAGCATCCCAGGAAGGCTTTAAAGGACACAGAAAAAGAGGAAGGCCACGGAAGAGGTGGAGTGACCAAGTTAGACAGGACACAGGACTCTCACTTTTAACAGCAGTGCGTACTGCTCTAGACAGGATTAAATGGAGGGGTGTGACGTCCAGGAGGATAGTGAGGGATCAAATTGGCCTAGCTAGGCTTTTAAGTCAAGTTAGTCAAGAAAGTGATGTCATTATGAAAATACTTACCTTTTTGGTAACATCGTCTTCATACATCACAAAGCGTACATCTCTCAGCGGAGTTTGGGGGTTTTGACGACTGAATTTGAGGAGTTCATCTACCATGCTTGTAGCAATGAGGTACGGTGGAATCTTGAGTTCTCCTGCACCTACGGCTGGGAAGGATACGGACACGAGACCTCTGTCATGGACGGTCTGCAAACTGTTGGCCACGAACTGTCTCAACACCTGAAACAACAGCACAAGTGGTGGCCTCAGAGATCACGAATGTTACCAGGGTTGCATGGTTCCCCCCCCCCCCCCGCATGACAGCAAATACCAACATAAACAGCAGAAGGGGCTTAGCCAGAGACCTGTCTGCCTGTCTTAAAGACTGGTAGATGATTGGCTTAGACAGGTAATTACAACTGATTAGAGAGGGTGTAATTTAGAGGGGGCCAGCTGGTCACTAGATTATCTAAGGTTCAGTTCCAAGACTAAGGGCTCACATTAACGACTATCATTGACACAACTGGTAGTGAAACAAATCTAATGGATCACTACTAATTACATAAATGGCTCAAAACACAATGGCTCAAGACTGTAAAAAACTAAAGTGGCCAATAATGGCTGTGATTGATGTGATTGGCCTCCACACGAGCTGTTCACGCGCTAAAAGGCACTTTTGATTAATTAAAAACTGACTAAACAAATTATTTCTGGCAAAATGCCCCCCCCCCCGATAGAAACAGGTTTATGACACCAAAATCAGTGGAAACTGGCAGAAACCTTCATTTATCAATGAGTGCCAGAAAAAGAACATTGTAGTAGATATATTGTTAGGCTTAATTGCACAGTCACATGTAGCAATACAAATTATACTAGGAATATGTGTTTATTACATGCTTAGTGGCAAACATGGGCAAATACACAGCAAGGTCACAAGAGATCATAGATGTTACAGCTGGACACTGACAGCTGAAACAGAAGGAAGAGTGTATAAGGCAATAAGGATTTTGGCAGTGGGTGGTTTAACCGCACTACCCTTCAATATCCAGCAATGTCACATGGGTCACACATTCAAAACAACTGATTACTCAGACTTCCTGCTAATGATTAACACCCTTGGCAGATTCCCTGTAATGGAATAGATGACCGTGTTTTGTAAACGATTCACACAATACACTTTTTGAAGACTGACAAATTTGATTTGGAATGGGGTAATGCATTCTCAGGCTAAAAAAGTGCCACGGACCAAGAAGAATAGCAATGATTTCATACTTAGGACAGCCAAATCAAACAGAAAGATCATTCACAAAATAAGAACACAACACGCAAGATTTATAGGCCATATAATGAGAACGTTAGAACATATGCTAACAACAGATGCAGAGGATGCCGGAGAAAAATAAAAATAGTCTGTCAACATGGTGTGGACAAAGCAGCACAGAACTGCTACAAACTACAAATGTCTGTGTGGTTTGCAGGGTCATCATGTCTGTGACAGACAAAAGAGATGAATGCATTTGATAGGGAATTCTAGCTGTCTTCGGTAACAAACATTACCGAATTTACCGTTAGTTTCTGAGTGTAATACGCCTGCCCCCAAGTATAATACGCACCCCGAATTTGGCCAAATTCTGACAAAATTCCTACATTACCATGTTTAATATGCATCCCAACTTTCTGCATCAAGCCATCATTTCCCCGGTTCTGATACTTTGCTTGAAGCGTGGCTCAGGGTTAGCCACTGTCATTTTATCAAAGTTCATTTGTGTGGTGATCCTTGAATCCATACCAGAATCGTAAAAATGTCCTTTACACAAGTTATGGCACTGCCGCCGGCACATCGCACATGATGATTTCACCTCGTGAGTCGTATCTGCACTGTCATTCACCCACCTGGTGAACACTTGTACAACTACGAATGACCCCAATAGGGTGTTTGTAGAACTACACAGAACCCCTAGAGGATTGTCATAGGTTGTTCCACATTCCGCCATGATAATAAGACACGGACAGCAGGTGATAGATTGTATAAAATGACTAGTGACGTTATCTATGCTTTGCCTAAAAAGCTACATATTTTGGAGCAATATTTCTGGCTTATGTTGAGTCGGAGACAATTTTCTTTAGCCATAGCACCGTGTATAATATTATATATTAAATACAGAATTAAGGGGGAAATGCGTATTATACATGGAAACTAATGATATTGGCAACATATTTGTTTCATAATTATAAATTAGTGGCGTGAAACAGACAACAGTGCATCCTACCAGCTGACAGTCTTTGCCGTCTTCTGTCCAGTAACTACACGCACCGTGGACGATAATCTGACATGGCAACTGGCCACCAGATGTCACCACTACTTCACCGAACTGGATTCCATTGGGCGCGTTGGTGTCACATTCGTCCTGCAGGGTTCTACCACCCAACCGAATCAGCGCTCCAGACATTTTTCCTTGACTCAACTGAAGACGAGAGCCTGACGAACAGACAATGGCGTCTACCTGAAACGTCAGATCATCATGTTAAATGGAGATTGTCCGGTCATTTTTATAGTAAAATCATGTTATACAGTATCAACTATAAGTAATGTATTTACCACCCAAATATGGTAATTTGTGATAATATGTGATGCACATATTCATGTCATTAGTAACCAGGTCTGAGGCTACGCCTTTGAAAGCAGTGGGCTGCCATGTAAACAAACTGTTTTCTCAAGAAACAGTTAATTTTCAACAAGAAAAACCATTCATTGCAACACGCTTGGGCAATAAATAAATACAGTTTATATTGCATAACATGAACAAACCCCTATTAATTATAAGTTCATATCTAGAGTCCAAGTTTTGACACGGAAGCGAGAGAATTTGTACGGCAACAGTCAGGTTTTTTTTCCAAAGGTGGGTTTGTATTTATTTTTGGGGCCTGGGTGTTAACCATTTCAGTACTGCAGCCCTGATCAGCTGTGACCACTGAATACTGCCTTCTTAGTGAATATGCAAGACAATGGACTACTCATTTCAAGTCAAGATTTGAGCAACAAAAATGCATTTTATAGGAATGTAATATATTTTCGGAAAGTATGATAACCACTCAGCGAGTAAAATGAGCCATATCATTTTACATTCTGTCGTCATGGTAACCAGCAATCCAAGATGGCCACCAAGATTTCAATGTTTTTGTTATCACCATCATTTTTGTCTCGGACTCTGTCGCTAAGTTCGCCAACATCGTCATTGTGTCGATCATTAACATCCGACAAAGATTCTTCGCTAAAACTATCAAATAATCTGTCCAAAACATACGGTGGTAAATCGCTAGTTGAAGTAATGCGTTCCGCCATTGCGGCCTGGCCACCGCAGATTTTGATAATCCATTATTAAAAACCGAGAAAATCTCCGTAAACTATTATTGAGCGATAATCCACGACGACCACTGCTGAATAGGTAATTTATTCGTCATGACAACCGTACACAACAAGTGGATCCACATAGTGGATAATTATGAGTAAAAACAATTTGAATAGCGGACATCATTAATGCCGCCACACCGGCCTGTCGTACTGAAATGGTTAATGTCAGTCTTTCATAAGAGATTGACACCTACAACGATGCACACCAAAAGCCTCCAACTGCGCCTCCTTACACGCTGAAGTTCTACACACCTCCTTGCTTGTTCTCGTTACGTTTAATTTAAAAATGATGTTGAACGATTTGTGAATCATTAAATCACATTCAGGCTGTTGATGTTACAACAAGTGACCTGCCACAGTGAACCTGGTATTAAGTCACAAAGGCCTATTCTGCACACGAGCCAAAAATAGCTATCTGGGTCAAGTGACCTGCCACAGTGAACCTGGTATTAAGTAACAAAGGCCTATTCTGCACACGAGCCAAAAATAGCTGTCTGGGTCAAGTGACCTGCCACAGTGAACCTGGTATTAAGTCACAAAGGCCTATTCTGCACACGAGCCAAAAATAGCTGTCTGGGTCATGTGACCTGCCACAGTGAACCTGGTATTAAGTCACAAAGGCCTATTCTGCACACGAGCCAAAAATAGTTGTCTGGGTCATGTGACCTGCCACAGTGAACCTGGTATTAAGTCACAAAGGCCTATTCTGCACACGAGCCAAAAATAGCTGTCTGGGTCATGTGACCTGCCACAGAGAACCTGGTATTAAGTAACAAAGGCCTATTCTGCACACGACCCAAAAATAGCTGTCTGGGTCATGTGACCTGCCACAGTGAACCTGGTATTAAGTCACAAAGGCCTATTCTGCACACGAGCCAAAAATAGTTGTCTGGGTCATGTGACCTGCCACAGTGAACCTGGTATTAAGTCACAAAGGCCTATTCTGCACACGAGCCAAAAATAGCTGTCTGGGTCATGTGACCTGCCACAGAGAACCTGGTATTAAGTAACAAAGGCCTATTCTGCACACGAGCCAAAAATAGCTGTCTCGGTCGGGTTCCATCATGTTGATATTATGGCTGAAATGCATACATTATAATCTCCTCTTTCCATGTCTAGTTAATATTTTCCCAACGAATAATCCCAACTAATAAAACATATGCACTTGCGTATTCAAATATCAAGAAACGACAGACAGTATGAACCAAAATAACCTCTTTTCTAAAAATGTAACTTTTTAACAGTTCGGTTTAATTTTAGCAACAAATAAAAAACTACTGAGGATATTTTTTTTAAATGAGGTATCATTTGAAAGCTTGCGCTTTGTGGAATCTAAAAAGGTACACAACTCCATTCCATAATTTTGTGACTTAATACCTACTTTGATGCGGCAAATCACATATATTATTTATATTACATAGCATGATTTCATAATTAAAACAATCAAACTTTGACTTGATGTGACACCACTCGCTTTTACTTACCTTTTGGGTAGCCAGATCTGATATGATCAGGGACAGTTTGATTCCCTGTGGTGTCCTCAATGTTCCAATTGAACATTGGCTAAGAAGCACCTTCTCAAAAGTCTAAACACAATACGTAATAGTAATCAAATTCATATGATCCTTTTTTTGTATAAAGTCATCTCTGATGATTGTGTTAACTCTAGCATTGTGAATATGTTTAAAAATAGAACTGATAGATATCTGATAAGGGTTGGTGGTATGTAGGTTGAAAATTGTTGGATTCTCGATACGCCTAAGGCTTCTAGTCCATATGCCATTTGGAGTGGACGGCAATCTTGTTAAATATCTTGTTAATCAAGATATCTTCCAACTAACACATGACACAAATACACATGTGTATTA
Organism: Escarpia spicata; assembly: GCA_963995525.1. Classification (NCBI taxonomy): domain Eukaryota; kingdom Metazoa; phylum Annelida; class Polychaeta; order Sabellida; family Siboglinidae; genus Escarpia; species Escarpia spicata. The sequence goes on from OZ023206.1 coordinate 18,042,760, forward strand.
GTAATATATTTTACAATGACAAATTATGAGTGCATTTCTAAACCACAAATTTACTATTAAAAATGCACTAATTTGTATGCAAAGTAAACAACTAAAACAAACTAATTTCAGAAATGTTCAAGAGTTCCGATCATAGAAGAATTTAATCATAAAAACTGTAAATTTACCTCTATGGTTTCCGAATCTTTTGGGTACACAACAATTCGCACATCTCTCAGCGTCGTTTGTGGGTTCCTTTGACTAAATTTATGGATTTCACCAAGTATGACCTTGGCAACAACCTCCGCTGGGAAACCAAGTTGGCCTGTGCCAATGGCCGGGAACGCCACAGACCTCAGACTTCTCTGGTGCACAGCTAACAAACTGTTGGCCACAAACGACTCCAGTACCTTAGGGAAAGACAAGGTCTTAAAGGTAAGTTCTTATATAGCGTAGTATCCAGTCCTCAGGACTACTCAAAGCACTTTACACATATTCACTGGCAGACCTGTTCAATTGAACACCATCTCGACTTCTGTGGGAAGCATTCAGCCATGCTGCATTTAATACATGAAGATTATTCGTACAACAAATATCTACCACTGTCTATAGCCAAGTACTCATTCATACAGCTGAGTGAACTGGAGCAACGGAGAGTGAACAAACTTGCCCAAAGTTCGACACCACAGGAGAGGATTCAAACCGAGAACCTGTGGGAAAACAATGTCTTAGTGTTGATGAGCCGTCAGCTCATGTTCTGTTAACTAGAGCTCTGCATTGTATGACTCTATATGGTACATGCCATATATTGTATAGGCTACAATACGGTATATATCTTGTTTACTTGCATTCGTGTGGATATAACAGTGGCACTAGACACTAGTCTATTGATTGACTCAAATAATATACTCTGCCAGATCATAATGTAACAAACTTAAGTAAAAAAATAACAAATTTCAGAACTGACCTTAGAAATTAGCACACAGTTAAATGTCACATTCTCATACTATGACATCGCCCACGATTCATTTGTGAGCATATCATAAGTTCACTGCAAAAATGACTAGTAACATTTGACAACATTCCTGCATATGGTTGAAACCCCGTTAAATCCACCTAAAAAAATCACAGGTGGGTTGTGAATGTCACGTCAGTGGACAATACCTACCTGCATACACCTGGTGTCTCCTTTGCTCCAGGCAATACAGGATCCTTGGACAACAAACTGACACAGCAGTTGACCACCAGATGTCACCACTATGCCACCACCCTGGACTCCGCCTGGTGCATTTCTCAGGCACTCCTCTTGGAGCGATTTCCCACCGACCTTGAGCAGTGACCTTGAGATGAGGCCACAATTTAGCTGAAGGTTGGCGGCTGTGGAGTTGACTATGACATCTACCTGAAGTGTCAGATAAAATGGACAAGCTACATTAAATAAGGGATAACCTTAGAACGTTGATGTCCGATTAAATTACTTTTGTTTCGGGGAGGGGGTCAGAGGTTGTTTTGTCTGGCATCGGACATCGATATTTTACACTTAGGATCGATATGTTTAAAATATTTATATCATATGAACGTTTACAAACTTTCGTGTGGGGAGGGTGGGGGCTGAGGCCAGATGAAAGTAATTTCGTCTGATATCAACTTTCTGAGATGATCCTAATGGCTACCTACATAATAAAATTAAAATAAAGGTAATTATCCGACACCCACGCATGGAGCAACATATCAAGAGCACCGGCTATCACCGTTACAGTGTTGTCATCATAGATTCATTCATATTGGCTCCCTCTGGAAGGTTGCTCGGCCATTCAGTTCCTTCGCTGTTACCATTTACCTCCTACATGTAGAAAAGTATATCGGGTACACATAAGAAAATAACTGTAATTAACTACCTTTGTGTTTCTAAATACAGGGGTTTACCTGGATGTTTGTGTTCAAAGGTCCATAACCTTCTTTTGAGGGGGTCCCAAGCCTGTAGCGAGGGTCCCACTTATTGCTCTTTTTTAATTGTAAGTATTGTTTTCTAAATATCACAACTTTTACAACCCATGTAAACCCAGTTATTATTATTATTAGTTTGACACTAACAAAAACTTAACAAAATAACATGGTTTGTTACAATACACTGTTTTATTTGTTGATGTTTTCTCTTTATAATCGATGTAGTTTTTGGAAGTTAGAGCAGCCTTCCTCACTTATGAGAGGGCGTGCTAGTCTGCTAGATGCCTTGGCTTATGTGTAAATTACCATTTGTGTTTCTAAATACGAAACACAAATGTCACATCAGCAAAGGTCGGAGCAAACGAATGAACATGGAAAGAGGTGAGTGGATGTCGGCGTCTGGGAGGGGTTGTAACCACACTACCCCCAATGTTAACGTATTAATTTACAATACAGTATAGCTGCATTTCTACTTTCTCTAATTCCGTTTCTAAAATATCTAAATAACTCTATCCAGGTATGTTATTATTCGTTTTTTGGAAATAAACAACTGAATATACTTGTAATGTTCAATCAATGTTTTATTACATCACATATTAATTTTATGAAATACTGAGTCTTATACATGGCCAGTTTTTTGCTAAAATCTTTGTTTTTAAGGTCATTGGAATAGTTTTTTTAACTATTCCATTGACCTTAAAACCAAAGTAAATGCAACAATATTTTATAAAAAAATGTACCATTACCCATATGATCACTTTTATTCAAAAAAGTTTTCTGTGAACTTTTGAGTAGGTGCTAGATGTTGATGGAACAAGGCACACATGAAAAACTGATGTCAAATGTATCATATTAAACAAAAGACACATACAATTACGGACATTGATAGACTAGGTAGCTATGTAGAGGTCCATTGTACAAAGTTCCATATGTTCCTACTGTCAGATTTAGGCCAGAAGTGTTACTTGTTTGTCTATTTCCGTACCTGCTGAGACGCAATCTCACACTTGTGCAGTGACACCGTGATTACTTCCCGTGTCTTCAGGTGAAAGGATGGTGACCACGGGTGCACTCTGGCAGATGATGGGACACTGTTGCCACCTACTGGATAATAGCAGTATTACACTTGTGACATGTAACACCAGAGGACACCACTGTCTATTTAACAACCAGCCTAGATGGGAACAGATCACAATTTTACTCCCACCATGTCTTATGATTTATTATTATGAATAAAGTGCCAGTGATTATTAGAGGACCTCCGCATTCATTCTGTTAATGCACGCTGAAAACATGTTTATGATGAGGTAAAATGACATTTTCTAGTTGAATGTTCACAAATGTATGCCACATACACAGGCAGAATCCAGTTTGTTGGGACGACAAATGACTGTAGAATCCTCCATGTTGACATCTTCAACAATAAAATTGTACAATTTTACAGAACTCTATGGCCATAAAGGCAGGTGGGTAACAAGTGTGAGGATGGAGACTGTGTATCGCAGTCAAATAAAGTGTCTCGGTATACTAGTGACAGAAAATAATACAGCTGAATCTCACTTTATGGTCACCTTGGAAATACAGTCACCTTGCAATTAAGGTCACCCTACGATAATTCTAAACTATTTCGGTATCAGCAAATAAAGAAAAACAACCTTGCTAATAGCAGGGCTTAAAATTCGCCAAAATATTTAAGGGCCAACTGGCCCCTGAACTATCAAATTTAGCGGTCAACAAAAAATTTAGGGACCAGCTGGTGGGAATAGTTGTTTTTGTGTACCCTGGTAGTGATTATAAAACATAAAGTATCACAGTTGTAACTGTTATTCTCAATAGTTTGTGCACAGGTATTTATTCATTTTAAAGACAATAATTCAATAATTATATTAATTTAGTAATGATAAGTGCATATTTTGCACATTAGTATTTAAAACAATATCTTATTATTATATTTTAAATGCCACTCTGCAGCGCAACAGAACAACTATTTGGATGCAGCACCATATGTCTAAGATGGTACCTAGTTTTAGAGTCTCATCATGACCAATATTTCACAAGTAATAACAATTTAATCATATTACTTTATTTGCACAAAATTTACTATGCGATACAGTCTCTCTCAAAATTCACAGTTCTACTTAACAAGAGTTTTTTGTGTAACCGATAGATAATTATCCACACAGAGTGATCTATCTGAATTAAAAAGTTTTACTATAACTAGATTTAGCACCGAAAATAGCTCTTGAAGTCTTCCAATGGTTTGCAAAAGAAAATCTGCTTTCCAATGTTTTCACATGAACCGTTATATTATATTCTTAATCATCCGTACTGGAAATATAAAAGTTTTACTGCATGATGGCCGTGTGAATATGTGTCAAACACACCTATACTAGGCTGTGGTACTGTAAACTAATAAACCTATTAACTATTTGAATTACTATAAAAAATACAGCTCAAGTTTTAAAGTACCCATAATACACACAGTGCATTTGCTATATTATAATATACATACGTTTCATCATCCTCAAAAGCTCAAGCAAACGTGGAAAACATAAATGCAGGGTTGCTTACTCGACAAAACTATTTCCATAATAACACATTCTCCCCCACCCCATTCCCGCTACCACTCCCTGCCTGACAGTCCACATTTTGGCCAGTCTACCCCTTCTCAGAAGTAGACATGCCAGCCCAGTCACATACCCTGGAATACACCTACACTCAGGCAGTTACTAATTCACTGGTAATTTAATCATACTGACTTGATAGACTTTGTAATGTTTTTTTCAAGTGAATGATGACATTCTCTGCCTAGACAGGTGAACCCCTTATCACTAAAATTAGACCACTACCACCCTACAGCAATGGTGACTTCCTTGCTTGAGTTTTGTAATTTTATCGTGTGTTGTCAAAATTTTTTGATAAATTATAACAAGTGAATGATGATTTTTTGCCACTAGCACAAAGTGGTCAGGGCATCTGGACAAGCATTATTTATAGATTTAGCCAATATTTGGTGGCCACCAGCCATAGCTCGCAAATTTAAGCCCTGAACAAGGTCACCTGGCCATTCAGGTTCTATTGTCCAGTCCGTTTTATGTACGGAGGAACCTCACTAATATTATTAGTGAGGTTCCTCCGTACATAAAACTTGACAAATCATTGTTCTGAAGTAATAAATTAACACAATTGAGCAAGAGTACTACGTAAGAAACATTACACTGCAAGATCTAAACTGATAATGCGTATTGTTTACCTTTGTTCAGTTGAACAAGTTGCCATCCTGTTGCAGGGATGATTAACGTCAAACCAGACGCACTGGCATGAAGTACTTCTTCATATGCCTGCATCATACACATGTCACACACGTTATCATAGATCAATAATAAAGGTCACCAACAATAATGTAAAATGTTACACTTTTATTATTATGTGCACCAGTTTTAAAAACAAGCTCAATCAATCATGTTTTATTTCCAAATGAAAATATAAACAGTATAATATAACTATGCTAATAAAGTAAAATAAAAAATGCCATATGGAATATAAAATACTAACTAGAACACAAGACAAATACTAATAATTATTGTTAAGACAAATAAATATAAATAAAAAAATAGAATAGTTACACAATTTAGAAAATAAGGTATCTAAATAAATACTAATTAAACATGATAGTATAATAAATAGTCAAATAAAGTTATAGTATATTGTAACAAATATTAGAAAGATTACAGAAATTATTCATTATTAAATTACATCATGTAAATCAACTACGTTACATATTACATATACCGGGGGTAGTCATTATCTGTTATTCACCAACCAATGCAGCATTTACATAAAAAAACTATCATAAGTAGGACACAAAATATCTGAAATGTTTTATTAAAAATAAAATCAACTGGGGAACAAAAAGATAAACGATGTGACAATTTCTATTTTTATCTTATGTCATCTTTGAGCCTTGGCATTGACTGAGGAGAAATTATGGGCGTCAATGTGGATTGGAAACCGCTGATAAAACCGGGATGTACACATGTTAGAACATTCACAAAACAGATTGAATTGGGATTGAATTGGAATGGAACTCTGCAAAGTAAGATGAATTGAATGAATTGATCGAAACGGACAATAAATTTTTGATAAAAATATGTAAAATTTGTGGATGCATACTTGGCTCAAGGCCTGCTTAGCCCTGTCTCTTCCGAGAACAAAGCAGGCATTTTATTATGGACTTCCTAGCTTAAGCTTAATTAAACAACTTAAAGGGCTACTGTTTGCTAATGTTGCAGACTTTAATTAGAATAAAAAATGAATTGAATTGAAATTGATTTTGTTGTGAGTACATTGCATTGAAATTGATCCTTGGTAAATACAATCAACAGCAGAATTTCAAAGTTGTAATTGTTTAGTTTTACGCACTCTTGCTCACAATCAACAGCGGGAATTTCAAAGTTGTAATTTTTTAGTTTTAAGCACTCTTGCTCGCAAGCAACAGTGGGAATTTCAAAGTTGTAATTTTTTAGTTTTATGCACTCTTGTTCGCAAGCAACAGCGGAATTTCAAAGTTGTAATTTTTTAGTTTTAAGCACTCTTGCTCGCAAGCAACAGTGGGAATTTCAAAGTTGTAATTTTTTAGTTTTATGTACTCTTGTTCGCAAGCAACAGCGGGAATTTCAAAGTTGTAATTTTTTAGTTTTACGCACTCTTGTTCGCAAGCAACAGCGGAATTTCAAAGTTGTAATTTTTTAGTTTTACGCACTCTTCCTCACAATCAACAGTGGGAATTTCAAAGTTGTAATTTTTTAGTTTTACGCATTCTTAATCGCAAGCAACAGCGGAATTTCAAAGTTGAAATTTTTTAGTTTTACGCACTCTTGCTCGCAAGCAACAGCGGGAATTTCAAAGTTGTAATTTTTTAGTTTTACGCACTCTTGTTCGCAAGCAACAGCGGAATTTCAAAGTTGTAATTTTTTAGTTTTATGCACTCTTGCTCGCAAGCAACAGCGGAATTTCAAAGTTGTAATTTTTTAGTTTTACGCACTCTTGCTCGCAAGCAACAGCGGAATTTCAAAGTTGTAATTTTTTAGTTTTATGCACTCTTGCTCGCAAGCAACAGCGGAAATTCAAAGTTTTCACTTGTTAGTTTTAAGCACTCTTGCACGCAACCTTTATCTCAGACAATACACAGATGTTTGCTGAATCAGTTATATTGTCCCATTTATTGTTCTTGTCCCATGATACCAGGAACCAGTCTGACTACATGGCAAATCGAAAAGGCAGCAAGGTGATTGGACAAAACTCCAAGCGATAAATCAACGTTTGATAAGTTGGTATTCCAGGGGTTTCTGACACTGACGTAATCAGAAACGCCCACCCTGGCTTGCGAGGATGGTTTTAAGTGTATTTACATCGATAAATGGCAGAATCCTTTTGTCCAGATATTTATGCCAATAGGAGTTTAGACACTGAGTTTGCAGCTCTCAGAGTCCTCTACAGGTTACACATTTACCCCCTGTATGGGGTATTTTACTTCCACCAGGTAGAAGGCACTAACTGCTTGTACAGTGTAGTGTACCTTATGAAAGACTCAGGCAACATAGGGTGAATGACATTGCTCAAGTTTAAAAATGGCGGCTGGCAGCAGAATTTGAATCTGGCAACCAACTGTTCGTCACTCTACAGTTCAACCGTCAACCCCCATCTATGTCTCTTCTGTATTGAGTCCTTATAGTGAGAGGCAACAATAATTAAAACAGACACAGTACAACTGAATCCAATTGTGGTTGGATATATTGGTATGTCTTCTATGATAGTCTAATACCCATCCATGGGCTTAGCCAGAGACATGTTTGCCCTCTTCAAGACTGGCAGTTGACTGGTCTAGATGGGTAATTACAACTGATAAGACAGATGGAATTTAGAAGGGGTCAGCTGGCCACTAGATTAACTTATAGTTCCATGTCTAGGGTCCCACATTAATGACTATCATTGGCACAACTGGTAGTTTAACAAATGAAATGGATCAGTGTTAATTAAATCTATGGCTCAAATTACACTGGTTTGTCAATGAAAAAACTAAACTGGCCAATAATGGCTATGGCTGATGTGAATGGCCTCCACGCAAACTGTTCCCACGCTAAAAGGCTCATTATTTATTAATGGGGTCAGGACACTGTTAGACGATAAAGTGCAGTATATTTTTGGGAAATTATTTTTTTACAATATTCACCTGCTCTGACATAAGTGCATTTAAGTAGTCAGATTTCTAGATGTGATTGTAGAAGCTGTTGACAATAAAATGGTGTATTTTTAGCTGATTTTACTAAGCGGAAGGGTATTTGGCAGCAATTTGGCTAGGATTACTGCCTGCACCATTTGTAAATATTGACGGGTGTCATGCATACAGGCATTTTGTAAGAGCTAGAAATACTAGATTTTGACTAAACTCGACCAGCATGTCAACGAGATGATGATAACGGCAGGTGAGAAGTTTAATACATTTTCTAGGTCACGTTTTCTTACAATCAGACAAAACATTAACATGGTCGCCAATGGGAAACTATCAGTGTGCTGACCCTTAATACAAGACTGGCAAAGACTTAGTTCTGGCTAAGGGTCTGCACACACCTGCATGGTTGATGTATCCTGTGGATGTATCAGAACTCGCACGGTTTTCAGCGTCGTTTGTGGATGCTGGTAACTGAACTGGATGAGTTTGTTGAGCATGACAGTGGCAGTGAGATGAGCAGGAATTCCCTCTTGACCCGTGCCTAGTGCAGGCAAGGCAACAGATGTCAGGCTCTTGTCATGTACTGCCTGGAAACTTTTGGCCAACAATGTTCCCAGCACCTGTGTCAACATAAATTAGTGACAATTTAATTACTATTACAATGGGTGGATGTTTAACTTATTCTACTTATCTTCTTAACATATTTTATTATTATTATTACTGGCAAAAATGTCTGTCATTTGATGGGATGCCTTGATAGTTTACAGTCATGATAGTGATATTTACCAAATGTTAGAAAACTCACAGCTTCATTACATAAACGTGCTCGCAGATATATAGTATCTACTCGTTGTTTCTTCAAAATGACGAATGTTGGAGAATATGTGAAATACTTGCCATTCGATAGGCCCTAATCATGATAGTGTAGAATTGTCAAATAATATCTGTATAATATTTGTATGCTATTGGCATGAGGGTAGACATATAAGCAGTGTCTTAAAAAAAATGTAATTAACAGTTGTTTATTTATTTGAGTTGTTTACTTGTCTTTTAAACGTACTTGTTTTTATTTTAACACTTCAACTTATTAAAAATTACCTTTGTATTACTGTGCTAGTGCCTCTGGATAGGTTTTAACCAGGTACAAAAGTTGCTCGAGCTAGCTTGGATATTAAGTTTTTTTTGTCACTATTTTTTACTTGAAGTGTGTGACCTTGACCTCATTCAATATAACTTTGTGTCCAGGAGAAGAGTGTATAATCATTCCTTTCGCAACTGGACAAACATTTTCACAAAGTCACTGTACCTGTCTACTTCTGTCAGCGCCCTCTGTCCACGGACAACACGCTCCGTGGATGACATACTGACACTGCAGCTGCCCACCAGATGTCACCACTATGTCACCAAACTGGATGCCATTTGGTGCGCTGCGCTTACATTCTTCCCGAAGTGTCTTTCCTCCAATGTTGAGGAGTTTTCTCAACAAAACTTCTTTATCCAACTCAACAGAGTTGATAATCACATCCACCTGAAAATTATATTTGAATTCACTCAGTAGGCACACAATGCACAATTTTTATCAGAGACACCCGTCCAAATATTGCTATGTTAGACCTATTCATGTATTGAAACTCATGAAATGGAGATCACTAAAACTGCATGCATCAGATAATAATTTCCTGATATATCGAACATATTAACTCTACAGTGGCACCACCTGGAAATGATTGTCTGACAACCCAATCTGTCTACTGAAAAAGTAACTACTTTTGTGTTGTGTAGCAATTGATGAATTACAAAACGGAAGTAGATGGAACTATACTACTATCACTATAACTTATAGGTAAGGTCTAGACTCGATTATCCAGCTGCCGTGAGGTGGCAGCATTGGCCTGTCACAAAGGACTGGATTATTAAGCTCCAGCCATTGTTAGGGGTCAGCACACTGTTGGACTTCCTGCTTGAAACAAAGTGCAGTATATTTTTGAGAAATGACTTTTTATAATATTCACTTGCTCTGACATAAGTGCACTTGAGTAGTCAGATTTCTAGATGTGATTGTTGAAGCTGTTGACAGTAAAATGGTGTCTTTTTAGCTGATTTTACTAAGCGGAAGGGTATCTGGCAGCAATTTGGCTAGTTGACACTTTAGCTGGATTACTGCCTGCATCCAGTTGTAAATATTGACGGGTGTCATACATACAGGCATTTTGCAAGAGCTAGAGATATGAGATTTTGACTAAACTCGACCAGCATGTCAATGAGATGATAATAACAGCAGGTGAGAAGTTTAAGAAACTTTATAGGTCACGTTTTCTTATAATCACACAAAACATTAACATGGTCGCCAATGGGAAACCTGACAGTGTGCTGACCCCGTTACCGGTAGGGGGCTTTATCCCAGATTCGGGTAGAGACGATGATTGGCTCTCAGGTCAACTATGAAATAACAAATTCAATAAGGATACACTTTTAACAGATAATACTATACTATAACAACTATTCAACATTAAACTTATACTGAAACATGTCACACACAAAATAAACCGACATTAAACTTTTTTCGTAGTTTAATGCCTTTTAATCATATGCACATTCACTAGGTGGCAGCTCTCATGGCATATCATTCAAAAGGGCCATTCAGAGCCAGATTATCATTCTGGCGAAGTCAAGCAGCCAGGCGAGAATCGGTTAAGCGAGACTAGGTAACGTCAGGATTACATTTTAAATTATTGAATTTAAGGCAAGTGGAGATACACCTCCAAGTTAGCGTATTAACAAATTAATATAAATACATTACTGGTAGATTATTTAATTAGGATCAACATTGGATTAACTGAAAATACAGACTATATGCTGAAGTTTGGCTAAAAGACCCGACCACTTGTTTATTAGTTTCAGAATGAACCCACATACCAACATTTGATCAAGTGCAATTCCAAACTTGTACAAGAACATTAGCCATAAGTTCAAGCACACAAAAACTTTTAAAATAAAATTCTGAGTCAAGTACATTCAGACCAGACCCGGGTTGAATTCTTAATTGAATTAAATAAAAACTGCAGGAATTGAATAAAATAAAAACAGATTGAATTTGAATTGAATCCCACAAAGTAAGATGAATTGAATGAATTTATAACAACGGAAATTTGTGACGTTTTTCTATATAAATTTCCACATATAAACTACAAATTAAATGTTAAATTTTTACGTTTTCAGATGTGTTTTTTGGTCAAAGACCAAAATAAAACAACCAACAGCAGAACTACCAGTATTTACGGAATACTCTTCCTATCTGTTTTAAGTTACAAAACTTTATTTTGTCGAAAGTCACAACAAAACAGCCAATGTTGTCGATTTGAATAAGAATTGAATTGGAACTGAATCAAAAATTAATTGAATTGATCCATTCTGTGAGTATGTTGAATTGAACAGAATTGGAATTGATCATTGGTAAATATACATGAATTGGAATAATATTATTGAATTGCAATTGATTAAAGTGAACTGGACCCAGGTCTGATTTAGGACAGTACAAATGCATTTCAGTTGTAAATATCAACAACAATATTATTCAGGTTCCAATTAGTAACTATTTTCAGTGTCTCAAATTAGCAAAAAATGAACTGGCCCAGATTTGTTTAACTGGCCCAGACCAATTTTCAACTGACCCTGCTGAAATTGAACTGGCCTGACTAATTTACAAACCACATCGACACATTTTTCCACATTCTTTAATCACACACGTGAATGCCTATCATTTGAATTTTACATGTATGGGTAAGTACATAAGATATTAAACAGTAATAATTTTACCATTAACTATATCTACACTAACATAATGGAGCTAAGTTACACTAACATAATATACGTTATAACTTTGCATTGCATATGTAATTATATATATATATATACACCACCAAACCATGTGGCCTTCACCTTGACGATGTTGATCACGTTACGAAATACGCTTTTGTTACCAGTCAAATTTGGATTTAGGCCATATTTATCTGTAGATAAAGAACAAAAAGAGTACCTAACTCTGACCTATGTCCGAGACAACTTCCAAACACCATAACATTTATTCCAAAGGACGTGACAAAATCTATGAAGAATGGCGTCCAGTCTGACTCTTGGAAAACTGCACTGCGGTGGTAATGCCACCGATGTTTAGACTTGGCGTTCATTGGCGTTGCTATTGAATGCAACTGTTAGCATGATAAGAGTTCAGTTTTGACGAATTACTGTTGAATTATTACCAAAGTTGCGTGTATCGTCCCCTACAACTGAGTCGTGTCTAAGAATTCTAATGAACTACACATCGGATGCAGCCTAGCCGTGTCCACCGAGATAAACTGGTAGCGTTTGTGAACCAATGGTGTCGGTCCAATAACTTGAACATTTTGGCGAACTGAATCGGAGGGACGGATTTTGAATCTGCAGCCACCGATTCAAAGGCCTTAATTTCGAATACTGATTTTTTGAAAACATCTTATATAATATTAATTGTAGATATAATCAGGATCTAGGCAATCAAATCTGTGCATCACATGAGTAAAACAGTAGAAATAAATACTACTTTGTATTCTAAATGCCCAAGCTATGTACACCTGATACTTTGGCAAGTACAACTGACCACTTCAGCACAGGTATATAACTTAACAACAGTACATGCCATTTCAAAAACCCACGTACAAGTAGTCAAACAATGTTTTTAAGTAATTGACACAATACACTAACTTTATTTATAGACACTTGAGGCATTTAATCAGAACTAAAGTATTTAGTAATTAAACATTGTGAAACATCCTACCTGTTCATGTTCAATGGTAGACTTGTGCAGTGACAGTATTATTCCCTGCGGGGTCTTCAGTTCAATGATTGGGACAGCAGTGTCACTGCTGGTTGGCCTGCTGTCTACAAACACAAATATGTATTAGCTCATAGATGAAGGGGCTCAGGACAAAATGCGATAAACTCCATTTTGAAATTTTGCCTAAACAAGGACAAAACATTTGTTTAAATACATGTGTCGAGCTAGGATACTATCTAATTTAAAAAAACGCGATAAATCCCCATTACACAACATGCACAAATAAGCACCATTCATCTTTTTTTACCAACACACGATATATTCGTTTTCAGCCAATCAGCACCGCATTGCCACTCATGATGCTACACGTAGCGGCGGCGTGCACTGCATAACTATATCACGTTTCGGTAACAAAATAATTTTATATCACATTTTGCATAACTAATCTGTAAAAAAAACATTTCAGGTTTTGCTACCATTCTCTTTTATTTCTAATTCTTAATATATTCCAACTTTGTGGAAAAGCACAAAAGTTACTTTATTTCAATACCAATAAAATGGGTATCATGTTTTGTCCAAAAAACATTCAATTATACCCACTCATCAGCGAACACTAAACTAATGTAAGGACACTGATGGCAACAGGTATGTACATTATGGTGTGGTGGCACCATCTAAAAATCACCACTCAACTCTCTCTGGTAAGAGAAAGCCCTCCATCTCCAATTGGTAGATCAGAGGTGAATGGTCCAAGGAAATTAATGAACGCAGAAAAAGGTGAGTGGATCTGGACACCTATCCCCTGACCGTTTGACTTGAAAGGAGTGTCCAACTTTATCCCCACTAGACAAGACACAACCTGGGATGAGATGCATAAGATTACACTACTTGAACGATGCAGTGCAATAGTTATATATATATATATATATATATATATATATAATGTATACTACGTAGATGGCTGCTTTGGTGATAATCATCCTCGTGCATCATACCCCGTGGCAGATAGCCTGCGAAACAGTCAGGTTCAGTTCAGCCAATAATATTGTCACATCACATGATTTGACTTGTCAAATTTGTTTCAGCCAACCGTGGCTCATATTACATATATGTAATTGTAACATTTGGGAAGTAGAAGTAAATATTTGAATATGTACACAGTTCACTGCCGCTGCTCTTGAGAACTGAGTTGCAACTGGTGGAATCAATTACATGTACTAGGAAAAAGTACAACCATTTCAGTTAAGTTCCATACATTGCGTAGGATACCTGCAAGGGTAGTGTAGCGTCATCTACCACTCCTGGATTGCGAGGATGGTAAAAACGTTTAACATGAATTTATTTTTATCAGAATAAACTTGAAGAAAAACAATTATTTGTTCCCTACTGCAAACTGCAGCAAAGTCCAGTGCGGACTGAAACAGCTGCTTTCCAACATTGAAGAGTGAAGCACTCTTGTTGACTTGAGTCACAAGGACTCGACTCGAGTCGCATACTTCAATGACTTGTGACTTGACTGCGAAATGACTCTGACTCGACTCTTTCCCATTTCACAAAAGCACGCCTTGTGTGTAGAACCAATTGATTTGGTATAACATTTCCAATAAGGTATATGTTTTTGTGAAGATTACGTTCGATTTGTGGCGGCACCGAAACTAAAAAGGTGAACGTTTTGCAAATTTTCTGGAGTATCGACACTTAGTGCGGCTTCAATAGCTCAGTATGTGTACCATTAAGTAAGTTGCTAATGTTTTAATCTAAGCGTATGTAAGCTATTTTGGCGTATTGTGGTATTTAATTGCAAACAAATACGATCAACATAACATATTGTATTGATAAATGGTAGCAAATAATTTCAGTATTTGTTTATCTTTATTATTGAATGTGGTTCTCCCTGTTATGACAAAATTGGCTAATCCACATCGTGTTCGCAATGGATAGTGAATTAGTCAACCTTTGGTGTGAAGGGCACATGATATCCGTCCTTAACTGGACGTTTGCTAATATTTTTGCTGCTTGTTGTCCCTAAGATGCTTTCAATATTGAACCATGTATGAGGTAATTAATTAATTAAATATAATAATAATAATAAATAAAACTTTATTTTGACACAGTCAAATCTGGGAAGGCTGCCCCGTTCATGGGTTTGTACAAGCATATTAAATTCTAAATAGCTTAAAATTATAATTAGTCCAGGTAAAGTGATGAAGTAATAATAATAAAAAATAACAATGATACGCTATAAAATATAGTAAATGAGTCAATAAGAGGAATGTCGGCAAACACGCTGCTACGCCTGTCCTCCCGGCGGGAATACATTGGCGTTTTGAAAATTGGTGGACGGGGAAAGGAAAACCAATCACAAAAGTCAAATAAAAAACAATTAATCTGACATAGCTTAATGAAACTTATTGTAATATATCCACATATCAAATTTATCTTCCATTTTTTCATATTATCCCTACGTTATATTTATATAACAAAATGCCATGAGGTCCCGAATAACTACCAATGGACGCGAACTGGAAAGAGTAAGTCAGTTCAAATACCTCGATGCTATCATCAATGAAGACGGTTCCAGGAACGAAATCATTGCAAGGCCTGCGCAAACATTAGCAGCACTGGCGAAATTGAAACCAGTTTGGAGAGACAAAAACATCGCTCTGAAATTTAAACTTAAACTAGTACGTACACTGGTCCTTTCCATCTTTCTGTATGCATGCGAATCATGGACCCTCACAGCGGAACTGCAAAGAAGAATTGCTGCAGTGGAAATGAAATGCTACCAAAGAATCCTCAGTATTTCCTACACGGACCACATCACCAGCGATGAAATCAGAAAAATCATCATTCAACATGTGGGACATTACGAAGACCTGCTGACCACAGCAAAAAACAGGAAACTGAGATGGTATGGATGGCCATGTAACACGATCAAGCGGGCTCACGAAAACAATACTACAAGGAACAGTGCCGGGGAAAAGAAGACAGAGGAAGAGATGGTCAGACAATATTGTCGATGGTGAAACATTCAACAATGCAGCGCCCCTATGACCCAGGCGGGTTAATTACGGGAGCAGTAAGTAAGTATATTTTTCAATTTTGTGTTTGTCTCTTGCCAGGAGCTAAGCCGGCCAAACAACACATTTCCTCATTTTCAAAACATATCTTGAAAACTATCATTCACATCCAACTCATATTTTGCGTACTAATTGTACATATGTTGTTGTCCTTGAACCTGTGTCATATTATGAGATTCAAGGAATTAATTAAAATGTTGTATTAGGTCCAAAATGGCATTTCTATAAGAAAATGGTTGCCCGATCCTACATAATGCAGTGTGCAAATATTGAAAATTGCTTTTCTCCGACAACTTTAAGTTATGTCCCACCATAAAAAATACTATTAGTTGTAAATTCAATAAAAATATTTTAAGACCATTTTCCCAGTTTTCATGGAAATGCCCCATTGCATAATCGCAACAGTTATAACTTATAAGTATCCTATATGTAGGAATACGACTGAGTGACTGAAAATAATGACGAGATTTGATTTGAAATGACTCGAGTCGCGACTCAACATTTTCAGAGGTGACTCAAGACTTTACTCAAAATGTTCAGAGATGACTCGAGACTCGACAGCAAAATGACTCAAGACTCAACTCGAAAGCTTGCGACTTGCCAACAAGTCTGGAGTAAAGGGAAAGGTAATGGCTTTTTGCTACCCCTCCACGTACAAACTAACACATGTATTGTACTGTATGTCTGTAAATACTTGAAGTTGATGTCAATCTTGTGACTTGACAAAAGTACCTTCAACATAACCCTAAGCGTAACACTAAAGCTTAGCCCGAAACCTAATCCTTTTTGCACATCAAACCAACCACGAAAGGGTATTTATAAGTGGACGGGTAGCAGGAAGCTGTCTCCGTCTCCAATGACGTGAACTGGTGAAACAATATCTAGACTACAGTATATATATATATTATAGACAAAGAGTACAACACTGTGCTGCCAGATTTGTCAGAAATGACCACAGACGCCAAACAAACGCAGCAGACCTAATAGCCACCCTTGGATGGTCAACTCTTGAACGACGACGCATTATCAAACAGGCCATGACATTTTACAAAATATTAAATAACATAATCAACATCACACCCCCACCAGGTCTACTAACACAGTCAAAAAACCGTGGCCACTACGTAGCCCCTAGGTGCCGCATCAATGCAACAGTGTTCTCTTTCTACCCCCGAGCAGTTCGAATCTGGAATATGATTCCACCACCGATTACTGAACTAGAAAACCCATAGCGTTTCAAACAGCGATCATGAACCTCCCTTTCACCACACCCGATCATCTAAAGTGCCTATAAAATAAACAAACAAACTGTAATGAGCGCTACCTAAGACAGTACGCCATCTAGCGAGTTACTCGCACATACGAGAGGAACAAAAAGGAACATGTGAATGACTCCATCTTGTCTGTCAGATGGGCTCGAATTAAATACATGATTTTGTGGTTCTACTAAGTTGTCTTGTCGTATTTATATGTCAGAATCACTACATGGTGGCAGCGGGTTAGTAAACCTTGCCAGTCGACAGTCCGTCGTCAACGGTCAGTCAGTGAATTCGAACGATCAGCGAATTTGTACGGTCAGTCAGTAAATTTGAACGGAAAATAAAATGCCGAAATTTAACCCGCCAGAGTCGATGTCATTCGACGCCCCGTCCAAATGGCCGGAATGGAAAGAGCGGTTTATGCGGTTCAGGATCGCAACGTCACTGCATAAAGACGATCCAGAGGTGCAAGTTGCGTCGCTCATATACGCCATGGGCAGACAAGCCGAGAACATTTTCAAATCGTTCAAGTTTGCGGAGCCGTCAGAGGGCGCCACAGACCCTCGAAATGACTTTGTCACAGTGATGCAAAAGTTCGACGAATATTTCGTGCCAAAGAGAAACACAATACATGAGCGTGCAATGTTCTACCAACGTTCTCAGCAACAGGGTGAGTCAATTGAAGCGTTTGTGCGTTGTTTGCATGACCTCGCGGCTCACTGTCGGTTCGATCAAAAAGAAGAAGAGAACGTGCGCGATCGACTCATAAGCGGCATGCTCGACAAAGAAATGTCGCTGAAACTTCAGTTGGAGCAAGACGATCTGACGTTGGAGAAAGCAGTCAACAGCGCGAGACACAGTGAGTTAGTCAAAAGTCAGAACACTGTGCCGATGTCAAACGTGAACTTTGTAAAAAGAAAAGAGCGTAAACAGCAAGCTAGTCGTCATCAGCGCCACAGTCAGAGAGGCGTGAGAGAGGAAGTCGTCGCGAAAACGCCATGTGGCCAATGTGGCTATGTGCATCGCTCGCCGGGCCCCGACGCATGTCCTGCTAAGGGGAAGACGTGCAATCGGTGTCGCAAGACAGGTCACTTCGAGAAGATGTGTCGCGCCAAGTCGTCATCCATTCGCGAGGTGAAAGTGCAGCCGGACAAGGAGTACTTCTGCGGGTCGGTCAGTTGCGATGACAGCAGTCCAACGTGGAAGGTTGACCTCGACCTCAAAGGTCGTCCTGTGACCTTTAAAATCGACACGGGTGCCGACGTTACGGTGATGTCGCACGCGAGCTACGTCATGCTGAGGCCGCGACCGCCTCTCAAGGCGATCAGTGAAAACCTCAACAGTCCAGGTGGTCCATTGGACTGTCGCGGGCAGTTCATCGCCAGCACAGAGGTCAAAGGCACCACCTATCACTTTCGCGTCATCGTTGTCGCAAATGACGTGGAGAACCTACTGAGTCGTGGGGTTGCTTCGCGAATGAGTCTCGTCAGAAAACTAGACGCTATTACAGACGGCGTCGGTTGTTTGAAAACAGAGCCGGTGAGGATCATCCTGAAGGAAGACGCGCAGCCATCAGCCTTCACAGTCGCCCGCAGAGTGCCTATCCCAATTCTCCCCAAGGTCAAGGAGGAATTGGACCGTCTGGTATCTGCAGGGGTTATTGAGGCTATCACAAAGCCAACGCCGTGGTGTGCTCCCATGGTGCCTGTCGTAAAAAAGTCGGGGAAGGTCCGACTGTGCGTCGATTTGAAAAAGCTCAACCAGCATGTGCGTAGGGAGAGGTACATCCTACCCACCCTGGAGGACGTGACGTCGCGTTTGTCGGGCGCTACGGTGTTCTCGTCATTGGACGCCGAGAGCGGTTTCTACCAAATCCCTCTTGAGTCGTCAAGCCAAGAGCTGACGACGTTCATAACGCCCTTCGGTCGTTACTGCTACAAGCGACTGCCCTTCGGGATTACCTCTGCCCCGGAGATCTTCATGAGGAAGATGGTCGAAATCCTCACGGGGCTCGAGGGCACAGTAGCATACATGGACGACATTCTAGTGTATGGGAAAGACGAGGCCGAACACGAGACGCGCCTCGAGGAAGTCCTTAAAGTGCTTCGGGCAGCAGGCCTAAAGCTAAACGAGGATAAGTGTCACTATGGTCAAAAGGAAATTACGTTCCTTGGTCATAAGTTTACGCCAGACGGCGTCGTAGCAGACCACGAAAAGGTCGAGGCCATAACGAAATTGCCTCGTCCGACGTCTGTGCCACTTCTGAGGCAGATTCTCGGTATGGTCCATTACTTGGGTGCATACTTACCGGACTTGCATGTCGCCATTCGTCCGTTGAATGATCTGCTCAAAGGAGATGCGGTCTGGGCATGGGGTCCCGACCAGGAGAATGCGTTCAATAAGCTGAAGCAGCTGGTGTCGTCAACGCCAGTGCTCGCCTATTACGACGTAACGAAGCCGACCGTAGTGAGCGCAGACGCCAGTTCGTACGGTCTCGGGGGAGTGATCATGCAGGAAGGAAAGCCGGTCGCATTCTGCTCCAGATCCCTCACTCCGGCTGAGCAGAGATACGCCCAGATCGAAAAGGAGTGTTTGGCGGGGGTGTGGGCGTGCGAGAAATTTGATCGGTTCTTGTGCGGTCTGGGTCAATTCAAATTACTCACAGACCACAAACCGCTTGTACCCCTCATCAACAATAAAGATCTTGACAACACGCCACTCAGATGTCAACGACTTCTCATGCGACTGATGCGATATAACGCTAAGGCGGAGTATTCGCCTGGGAAGAGCCTTGTCATATCAGACGCACTCTCGCGGAGTCCGCTCGCTCCGCAGATGCATCGTTCTTCAACGGAGGACGACGTGAAGGCTCACGTTGACCTCGTTGTGTCGAACCTTCCGGTGTCACCCGGGAGGAGAAGCGAGCTGCAGTCGTCTACGAGTGATGACTCAACGCTTCAAGCCGCCATTCACTACACCATAGCAGGGTGGCCCCGCTATGAACAGGACGTTCCTGACAACTTGAAACGTCTCTTCAATGTCAGAAACCTCTTGTCAACGTCAAATGCCCTACTGATGTATGAAGGCAGAATCGTCGTACCTGCCAGCATGCGAGCTGACATGCTAGAAAGGATCCATAGAGGTCATCAGGGCGTTACGAAATGTCTTGAGCGAGTCAGGGTGTCGGTTTGGTGGCCGGAGATCACGCGAGACGTCAAACGCGTAGTGGGGGCCTGTGAGCATTGCCAGACGTACAGGCCTAGTCAGCAGAAAGAGCCGTTGATGACGACACCACTTCCCTCGCGACCTTTCGGGAAGGTGGCGATCGACCTGTGTCTCCACCAAGGTCAGAACTACCTCGTCATGGTAGATTACTACACAAGGTGGATTGAGGTACTTTACGTGCGGAGTACCACAACAGCGGCCTGCTTAGCGAAGATGAAGGACGTCTTTGCGCGGTTCGGACTTCCGGACGAAATTGTATCGGACAACGGTCCGCAATTTGTGTCGTCCGAGTTTAAGTTGTTCACGGAAGAACACGCCATCACTCACACGACGTCGAGTCCGTTTCTCCCGAATAGCAACGGGAAGGCGGAACGGGCTGTAAGGTCGGCCAAGGGCATCCTTCGGCAACGTGAGCCGTGGATGGCTTTGTTAATCTACCGTGACACGGTCATGGCCGCCACTCGTCATAGCCCTAACCAACTCCTGATTGGTAGACATGTCAAAACGAACCTGCCAACGCCACCGTCAGCCCTTCAGCCGTGTCGATCCAGTGACGAGGAAGTTCGTGAACACGACGAGCGTGCGAAACGCTCGTACGCGCACCACTACAATCGTCGACACGGTGTGCGCTCGTTACCTTCCTTGTCGCCAGGTGACGAGGTGAGGGTGAAAACTCCTCAACAGGCCGACTGGGCGGAGAAAGGCGTGGTGACGACTCCCGCCGACACGCCTCGGTCGTTCATGGTTGAGACGTCATCAGGTGCTGTGTACCGTCGCAACCGAGGCCACCTGCAGGCCACGGGTGAGGGTGATCCGCCAAACCAGCCGATCCCATCTGTGCCCGTCGACGTGCCACTTGAACCGGGTGTTGTGTCCAACCCGCCTGAGCTGCCGTCGAGTTCCACTCCGGTACCTCGGAGTCCAGGCTTGCGCAGATCCGCGAGACGCGGGCGTGGCCAAAAGCCTGATCGCTTGATCGAAATGTGTTAGTTAGTGTGGTCATAATAATACCACCAGCGGTTGGTAATGTTGTGCCTGAGACAGGCCGTTTACTTTAATCTGTTGTAATTGCTTAATTGCAAGGGGAGATGTAATGAGCGCTACCTAAGACAGTACGCCATCTAGCGAGTTACTCGCACATACGAGAGGAACAAAAAGGAACATGTGAATGACTCCATCTTGTCTGTCAGATGGGCTCGAATTAAATACATGATTTTGTGGTTCTACTAAGTTGTCTTGTCGTATTTATATGTCAGAATCACTACACAAACTACCCACAACGCATGCGCACAAACAAGCACAACTCCTGCGTTAGCTCAAGTTTGGGCTGTTTGGAGTAAATCACCTAAGGCTAAGCCTAAGACAGTACTTTCAACAATTCATTCGTTTCACTTTTTTTTCATATTTATGTTGCAACAAATTTCCAATATACTGAAGAAAAATTACTCACTTGTTATTAATACTTTGGGTCGCTTTGAGGCAGTTTTTAAAATAGATATCATGCGCTTATTTGCCCTACTACCACCGCTCTTAGAACTTACCGACGAACTCTACACAAACATGGAGAAAGGCGAGCAGACGGACATCCTAATATTGGATTTCGCGAAAGCCTTCGATAAGGTCAACCACAGTCTGCTCCTACACAAGCTCCATCATTATGGCATATAGGGTACCACCAATGCATGGATCACCAAATTCCTCAGCAACTGGAGACGACCAGTGGTCGTGGGGGGCACTAGATCCAGCTTCAGTGATGTCCGTTCAAGAGGACCCCAGGGTACCGTCCTGGGCTCCTGCTTAATTGTTCTTAGCAGATATCAATGACTTGCCTGAGAACCTGGCGTCACCAGCCAGACTGTTTGCTGATGACACAGCAGTATATATCGTGGTAAAGGCACTGAAAGACCACGAGCAGCTACAACAAGACCTCCAGCGACTTGCCGAGTGGGAGAAGAGCTGGGACATGGCCTTCCACCCAGAGAAGTGCACCACACAGCCTGTCACCAGAACCAGGAAGGTCCTGAAGCACCCCTACCAGCTCCATGGCTACACACTTGAGACCACAGACTCCGCAAAGTACCGTGGCTTCACCATCAACAAGGACTTGGGCTGAAACACCCACATCGACAACATCTGTGCAAGAACCAATAAGACCTTAGGCTTCTTGTGGAGGAACTTGAAAATAGGGTCGACCTTCATCAAGCAGACAGCCTATAAGTCCTTCGTAAGGCCCATCCTATAGTATGTCCCATACCCAACACGCCATAAATAAAACTGAGGTTATACAACGAAGAGCTGTCAGGTATTTCCGTAGGCGCTACCACAACACCTCTAGCGTCACGGCCATGCTTGAGGAACTGCATCTACGACAACGCCTCCACATAGCTAGACTGACCATTAATTATAACTTATGACTGTATTTAGCGATACGCCTCAAATTCAATGGCGAGTGCTCTGGATTGAATTGTAAGGTTATCATATGTTGTATGTGTCGACTTGTCATAGATAGTGAAATTGAAACGTATCGTCTTTGCTCTTTAGTTTCACTAAAAGGCGGACCGCGAACGGGCGGACCAGGCGGACCACATTCGCAAGGATGCGCGCGATCTCTACGTCCCATGTTTACATGCGCTCTTGTGCGTTCATTTATATAAACATTGATATGTCTTTCATTAATACTATGCGTGGAAATATGAGAAGACATTAATGGTTTTATATAATGAACACAACAGTACAATTAATAATAATTCTTGGATTTGTTTGTATTTATTTTCACGATTGCTGTGATGATATGTACAATTAACTACAAACCACATGTAAAATAAGATAATAAACAGCTGCTATGAATGTATGCATGAATCAGTGACAATTATTCTGATGACACCCCAAGAAGTTAAATACATAAGTGAACAATCTTTTCTTAATATTACTGTAATACCGAACACACATAAAAAAATCAATACATGTATCTACAGCACTATAATAGACTGACCACAATAATAACATCTGCTGCCATTGACACAACAACATGAACACAATAAATATAATATATACATATATAAATACACCTGTATATATATATATATATATATGTATATATATATATATATATGTATATATATATATATATACATATATATATATATATACAACGCTCGAAAGGCCTGCCCATGTACGCAGCTACAAGTTACAATTGTTACAAATACAGCATCCATATTTTAACTTTTGCTGACGACATGCAAATAAAATACTAGGACAATTTTGTCAAATTCAACATATCAATCAGTTTAAGTGACTAATATAAAGACATAATAAAGCATGAAGTAAGGACTATTTCATCACACAAAGTCAGATATATATGTGACGATTTTACAGAGGTGTAAAATGAGAAACTACTAAGATAATAAGTGATATTAACATGTGTGGCTTTCTTACTTACATTTTGAAGGTGCTTTCCTTGGTCTTTTACTTACGCAAGCAGCAAAACCACGGAATACATTATAGGGAGATTTAGAACATCTTTGATGGTACCACTTGCTACATGTGTTTTCTCTCTCAGAGGTTTTGATTTAACCAATTTCAATGATCGTCTAACTGTAGCTTTACCAGTGTGATATTGATATGTTGGTGTTAGCAGTGTATGTTGTTATGT
Source organism: Escarpia spicata (assembly GCA_963995525.1). Lineage (NCBI taxonomy): Eukaryota > Metazoa > Annelida > Polychaeta > Sabellida > Siboglinidae > Escarpia > Escarpia spicata. The sequence goes on from OZ023206.1 coordinate 18,066,947, forward strand.
AGTTTCTTGCACAGTAAGTCCGTCTGCTGGATCTGTACAAACATCAGCTAGGTATCGTTATGCATAAAGCAATGAATAAACAACTTCCAGACAGCATGTCTTCAATGTTTCTAAGAACTGATAACATTCACGACCATAACCTAAGAAACCAAAGTGCATATTACATCCAACAAATGAGAACACACACTAGGAAATTTACAATAAATTATTCAAGACCAATTTTCTGGAATAACCTACCTTATGTTCTGCAGCAACCTGTATCCGTAAATAAGTTTAAAAAGAAACTAAAAAAGGAACCTGATTGATATAATGGTGATTGTCCAGGTGGTCCTCGACATAAGCTTCTTGGGTTTTCCAGAGGATCTCCTCGGTTGCAGTATTGTTTTTTTGTAATCCATTGTAAATATATTCAGAAATGTGTATTGTGACCGAAATAAAGTTCTATTCTATGTATAACTTGTTAGCATAGAGCAATTACCAATATAATCTTGGAAGGACAGCTGACATAACAATGAGCATTTCATTGTTGTACAAATCTCTAACCTTATTGGCAAGTCGAACATACTGGTCCACTATTTGTTCCCATTGCAGTCCCACTCTTTCCTCAAAAACATAATCGGCCAAACTGTTTATGCCAGTATACACAACCATGGCGTGTGGGTTGCCCTTGATCCGACTAGCAGAGCAAATGTCATTGCTCAATGCTGTTATGGTAGCCCCCCGTTTGACAAAGGAACTAAATTCCACACAACCAAAGATTTGTGTCCACAAAATGTGGTAAGTATTTAAAAATTGAATCAGAGTACTTGAAGAGCCGTGACAGCAGTGATGTTAACAACACAAACTGGTCATTGGGGGAATGTCCACCAAACATTATCTATGCCTTTAAATACCTACATGCTCACCTCAAAAGTTATTTGTAGTACAATTTGTTCCTTTAAACCAAGTCAGAAGTGCTGCATCAAAGGCACGCCGCTGGAGTTGTACTTCTTCTGGACAGCTATTGTTTGTAGTAACTTACAAAACACGTGAAGACACGAGTAGCTGTCAAAGCATGTGGAATATCTACTCAACTGCTCAGCTAACAATGGAACAATGAACAAATGAATGTTACAAAGTCACACAACCAAATTATAATACAAAGACATGGCAAATATATAGGTCACATATGGCCTGTTCCCCACCTTTGTTGTTGGTGACAGTTAGTCGTTGTATTCTCTTATCATCTATAAAACAGCTGGCTTACTATTAATTGTTTTCTTTTTGTATATAAAATTTGACTTTTGTGTTAAGTAAACTTATTATATGTAGAGTTGTCCTAGTTGCATAACTAAATTTAATAATACCTAAATATTACATTCCAACAACAATTAAAACAAATGCGATATGCCAATAGGCCTACTGTATATGAACTAATTAACTTTGAAATATATTCATGTAATTGTTTCATGTCAGTCTCAAATGTTATAAACATTATGTACAGATATTCATACATAAAAAGTATGCAGTCATTTACATGCTAAGATTTATATTAAAAATATTTATACAATTGTAGGCCATATCTATGTTATAATTTAGATTAAGCTAACTTAAATTGGGTATTGATTATGTAATTACAAAATGAATTTATTAAAGTATCATAAACACCAGCATTAATTAGGCCTATAAAACAAAGTAGTCGCAGAGATGCTGTCCACGATCTCAGTTAACAAGAACATTTAAATAACGTGAACTACTCACACACTTACTAACACATATGGAGCTAGCAGTGCAATGTAACTGAAATCAAACCAAATATGCCTGCCCCTGTACAATAGATCAAACAAAATCAAAAGACTGCTGGAGCCTCAGAATTCCTCACCTGGGTCTATCGTAATTGTTTCAATAAGGCCAGCGTTCAATAACAGGCAATAGTGTCCCGTGAAAACATACCGTTAGACGATCGAGCGGTTACATCAAACGATTTAAATAAACTAACTCTGCATGGGATATTCAGAGTATTCTTTTTTATAGTAAGTAAACTGTTAACTTATTATTATGTTAAGATTTTCTTACACCATTCAGGTATTATGTTTACAATTGTTAATATTGTGTGATAATACAATAATAAAAGACACTCAAAAATTTATGAACGCACGCGCAAACAACAACAACAACGCTTATAAAGAAGGAACAAAGATCGCGCGCATCCTTGTGAATGTGGTCCGCCCGTTCGCGGTCCGCCTTTTAGTGTGGGCCGTATACTGGGCCTATTCACCTGTGCCAGGTCCCAGGATTACTTTGCAGTTTAGGCCCGCACCTCGAAAAAAACATGATAACAGTCATCCACAGTCATCAAACTTCACATAATATATCTACAACACCTATTATACACATGTCACATTATCAAACAATTAAATTTACTGTCTTATCGATCAAAATATCCACCCGTTTTTGCGTTTATTTATTAGTTCCACTGGAAACTCCAGTAGGTGGCACCATTTTATGGTTGACTTCAGACGTGGGGATAGATCACAATTCATATTTCAATAATATTGTGAAATAAAGTCAATAAAATACGCGATATTTAATTAAATAAGATTACCTTAAATTCAGCAAGCAAGTTGGAGTTTTATTACGACTATTGATTTATGTAAATACTGGTGCATTTTAATATTGTTTATCAGAGGCAATTCATCATAGCTATGATACTATACTGTAATATTTGTTTTGTGTTTTACCAATATTTTATTTTGCAAACAAAATATTGTTTTATTTCCTGAAAATAATAAGCGAGCTTTATTATAAACAGTGACAGGTGAATTAAAAAAATGTAGTTAACATGTGTCCTTGCCATACAATTACTGAAAGGTTCAGGAGTTTTAACAGTTTTTAACATCAATAATGTCAGCAGTATGAAAGACTGTATACAGGCCTTGATAAATATATTATGGGATTTCATTCTGATCCATTCCAGTTATAACCTTAATGTAGCGGGGGATTTACCATGAAGACAGGCAACACGGTTAAATGATGACTATCATTTATTGTGTTAATCTAAAGTTCAAAATTAAAAAAAAACCTGCAACATAATAATGTATGATTAGGACAAGTGCAACAATGGATACAAATGATCATTCAACAACAGCATTAAACATAATATTCCTTGCATTACTTTGATACAGTTAAATTGCAAATAGATCATCTCAGATGCCAAATAGCAGGCTAGCACCTGTGATATTTGTAACTAGATATTTAAACGGCAATACTCCTTGACGGACTTACTATCAATAACACATAGGTCTATATTAGTTTAAACATGGTATTCCCAAATCAAGAAATACATTAAAATGCATCCTAAGTATCATTAACACAGTATCAAATCAATGTAAAATGTCCATAAAGTATAAACTCAGTTGTAATACTTCTACAATTAAACACATGTATATGAGGCACTTCTCTATGCCTAATAAAACATCAGTACGTATACATGACCATTATCGTCATGTAACGGTTCATCATCCACATAGAATAAGAGTCCATTAATCAATACTAAACGCATGTCTAACTGCATTATCTCTAATTCCTTAATACAGTTGTAAATTACTGTCAGACTAATTGTTTCTAACCAATTAGTAATACCCCATGACATGGAAGGTAACAATGCTCACCCCAACTGGGAACTGCAGTCTAACACAGCTAGCGCCTGAGCACTGCTCAGTGCAATCACACCACGCACTCTCTGTAAATAAACCAGCAAGTGAAATATAATACTCGCACAGCATTGCACTAACTAACAAGACTCAGTAATTGATACACAACCAATTATCAGTTATAAATGAATAAACCAAATAATGACTAACACGATATAATTATATGTATGCTGACATAATGGTTCCCTTAAAATGCACTAAAATACCATATGTAATTCTGCTGTAAGAACACCTGCTAAGTGTCACATATATAAGCTGGATTTGTCTAGCTTTGCAAGTAAGTGTAATTGCTAACAACAATTAGAAATCACTTATTGCTTAAAGCATTGATTAAACACTCTTCCGCTAACCTATCCTATCAATATATAAATTACCCACTACACTGGCGGTAGCAAATAGCCCTTCTGTAGAATCTACTCTGCTAACTCAATGCAGACACATCACACAGCCTACTGTGCCAACATTTCAGCAGGAAACATATCAACACAATGATCTCCTATTGAGTATTAAAGACTCACGCTAATTACTAGATTAGGAACCATGCTATTGCGTAGATGGTGCTTCCTTGTCCCAAACAGTGGAATTTAACCTGCATATATCATAACACAAACAGCTGTAAGTGCTGGGGTAATTCCGCCCACACTGTCAACACAGACCAATTAACTGACCTTCCCACGGGGAACTTAAAAGTAACATTAATAGCAAGTATTGGGAGATAATTACATAAATCTGCTGTTAGTTATATCCTGGTGCAATCCACCCACCTTACATCTTCACTTGTGTTTCTCTCTGTTAAAACACGAAACCTCGTGAAAAAACACTGGAGTGCTATGTCTGTCCAGCTTCTCTCGGAATCTCTGTGATGGCGTCTCTTAATAATCCTGGCTTAGTGACCGGGGTATGACCCTCGCTTGGTGACTGCTGGGGAAATTTACACCACAGGGGAAGAGAACCTAATGGCTTTCCATTTCCGTGTTTGTTTTTATGAATACAGTTGGGTGTAAATTAGGCATAATCAGGCAACAAAATGGGACCAATCTCCACAGACCACATGTATATATGAGTGACACTTTGTTTGAAAACACCCCCCAAAACGAACTCGTTATGTGTCTGCTGGGGATGCTAAAGTAGTCATGGGGTAATGAACGTATACAATTGTTATCGGGCACGGAAACGTGCTATTTAAATATTGTATGGATTGCATTCTAATTAAATATAAACCCGTTTAACGCTAATAATAATGCGCTTTCTTATGATTCCATGGCGTTAGCTGTCACTACCACTTGTGCCATCTAGCGAGTAGCAAGAATACTATAATTCCAATAACGTCATACATTTTCAGGAAAGTCCAGCAGTATTTTTGGAACGTTGTCCCTGGCATTGGCTTTGTTGTGTAGCTTCAGACGACTATTGCAGGTCGATGGCATCGTTTTAAATAAATGTGTTCCCGTTAGAGGGGAAATTAAGGAACCTGAAACATATTGAATGGATGAATGACAGCAGCCACACTTGAGTCTTGACTAGCTGTCAATGTCAGCGGACTTCCTCATCGAAATTTGACGAATGTAGAAAATCAAAAGAGCGAAGACGGTACGTTTCGATTTCACTATCTATGTGTATGACAGATCGACACATACAACGGATGATAACCCTACAATTCAAGTCGTATAGTTTGTTTTGTTATGCCCATTTGAGGTATCGACCTTATTTAAGGCTAAATTAAATCATTCAATTATCTATGCCATGGCTAGCCTATATGCCTATGCTAGGTACATCAGGTAGAAATTCAAATACGCTATTTTTTCAATTAAATGGTTCCACAAGATAGTTTGTTATGAAGTTTATGATAGTTTTTAAATTTGTGTGATATCTTCATTATTTCCGACGTAATTCCACTTTTTGTATCAGAAAAACAAAACTTTTTGGTATTGAATTTCAGTCCATTTCTTGTGCCCAAACTGGCGCCAGAAGCTTGATGTACTGCATTTGATTATATAGGAAAAAGGCCATAAAATTGTGTATATTGAAGATATTTATGCGAAATAAGAAGTTATGTGACCCAAAAAATCATATTAATATGATTTGACCTTGACCTAATTAATTGACCTTCATTGTATATTTGACCTAATTACTGTGATTATTTGCATTATTTGAATGTAATTAATTAGGAAATGCCTACTAAACTATTAGAGGATTGAAGATTGTTAATATATTATATTGTTATAGCATAATATGAAATTAGTTATTTAATGACCTTATTAATTTACCTATATTTAATAATTAACCTATTTACCGTTATTAATTACATAAATCGGGTAGGAAAAGGCCTGTTATAGGTTGAACTATGTCAGTCAGTTTACACAGTGACTGTAATATATTATGACTGCTACCTCTTAAAATCCATAATTTGTTGATGACCTAATTAGTTAACCTAATTTCTTATTTGACCTATTTACGAGGATTAATGGCATGATTGACCTACAATTAATTAGGAAATGGGCATACCAATCTTAAGAATGAAAGAAATTGTTAATAGATCAACTTGAAATGTTACCTGTTATGCATGACATAATTAGTTTAATATTTTCCTAATTAGTTGAACAATTTTAAATACTTAATTCAGTAACGAGGATTAACAGCATGAACAATTTGTTAATACAACAATCTGAATTCAATGTGACTTTGTAATAAAATGCACGCAGACTAATTGATGAACATTTCTGTAATTAGTATGCCATAACAGGTAAATTTAAAGGGAATTATGTGGATAAACATTACAACAGAATGACTATTAAGAACATTTATTATAACAGATTCAAACATAGCGGCAACATGAATAATTTCATGAAACACTGGATGCATATAATGCAGTGCAAATGTATTGCATAAATGTTCATATGTCCAAGGATGCATGTCCAACATTATCAAGTCCTGCAGATGTAGAGTAGCATGTTCTGTAATTCAGGCAGCACAGCAACATGCAAACTTATATCAAGACTACCCGTTTGATCTTCCAACACTGAAACATGAAAGTCACACTGAATCACTTGATGGAAATTATGTGGTGTAGTATGAAAAAAGAAATGTCATAACTAAAGACATAACAAAATAAATTTGTTAATATAATATTAAAAAGTTAATTACATAATAATTAGTTATAACTTTAAGTACAAAAGTAAAAGCAATTCGTTTTATAGATTGAGATGGTTTGGGATTTAAATAACGATGCTATGGAAAGCGTCACTAACAACAGACACAGATTCAGTCAGCTTGAACACATTTTTCTTTAAACATTTTATTTTGGCATGTTTATATCAAACTAAAAACGGTAAATATTAATTATATATAGATCTTGTCACTGTTACAAGTGAACAATAACACCAATTATATGCGATGGATATGGATTTAATTAATGCTGCTAAAGCGCCTACTGATGCCAGCGTGATACGGCGTCGACTGTTGAAAATGTACACCTAGAATGCCAAAGTTGCCCACGTCGGTGTGTTGCTCGGCAGGCACGTACACTTATGCAACATATATCATTTTACAGCTAATATTTAAATCTACACTAATATCACTATTTCATTACGTAATCTTTACGTTTTATTTACGCATTTAGCAAGCATAGAAAACATTAAACTTCACTTACCTACACACCCAAAATGCCACGCTCAAAACGAAAAAGAAGTATCTCCATATGTAACAGAGTTATCCATTGGTCGATTCCATGCTGAAATGTCATGGTGACATCATTTGCATAGCAGCAGCGACGTATTTTCTGCGACCATGTGATCTCTGACGCGGTGCTGCGCCGACGTAATTTTCATGCACAAGAAATGGATCAGTTTTGGCCGCTAGAAGGAAATACGCCACCTAGCGGATACTGATATACCTACCTATGCTATGGCTATGCCATGGAACATATGACCTATAATAAAATTGATATTCCTATAATTACCTTAAACTAGTAATTCTATGTCCCAAACAGATTGTAAAGATATATATATGTATAATATTATTATATATATATATATATACATATATATATGCATTTCCTTATTCAAAATATTACATTAATTTTAAATTATCAAAATTAGCCTTATAAATATATAGTATATCGACAACAGTAATTATATTTTGTATGAAAGCGTATGCAACATGTACACATATGATCATCTGATACAAAAAAATGTGTGAACAAACAGCACTGCAACAGGAAAAAATAAACATGCAAAAAAACAAAGAAATGCATGTCAATATGTGAACATATTAATTATGGAGAACAATGCCAAAAAACTGAAAAACCTTCTATAACAATGCAAACTACTAAAACATGAACACATAACAGATAATTAAATATCGCAATGCAACAACAATGATGAACAAGTAAACATTTTATTACTAAGTAACTGTAATGAAAACAGTTTGCCACGTAAGTTTGTTTTTTCCAGACACTGCGACAATAATAATATTTGTAGTATTTACTATTATTCTAGGCAGAGCATATTCACAAGCAGTCTTAAAATGTTACAAAGTGCTAAGTAAATAATAAAATATACAAAGAACATCAATAACAAATAAATAAATATTAATTACTTAAACTATAATACATACAATATATACATGGATTAGCAATAAGCTTGTGTAAATATAAAAATACTAGTAAAATATATAATAATTTCAACACACCAACCCTCACCAAACATGCGTTGTGCTTCTATGCGACAGTGATAATACAGATACCAGTCGCCTACGCATATTCTAGACCGGTGCTGTGCTCATTTCTACTATAATTATCGGTACCGCTATATCTAGGGTGTACGCTTACCTACGTAGAGTAGTGTGGGGCAAAGCGTACTGCTGGGACAAAGCGCACCCGCACCTATCGCAGCAGATGTTATATGTGTTGGCGCATTTTGTCACGTCTGATTTTTCAAGCATCAGCAAATGGAATTTAACATTTATAAAAATGTCCACCTCTCAATAACTAACAAAACTAAACCCAGACTACACGCATATCCACTCTTCGGCATGCCACTCACTACAGTATCCAGCCATCCGTATCTCAGAGTAAAATTAGATTCAAAATTAACCTGGGCAAGTCACATCACCGACATAGTTTCCAAATCCTCAAAAGTCCTGGGTATGATTAAAGGAACCCTTGGCCCATGCAAACCCGAAGTCAAAGAAATGGCTTATAATTAAATTAATCTGGTCAAAACTCGAGTATGCGTCTCCCATATGGAACCCACACAATGCCACCCAAATTAAGCACCTTGAAAAATACAACATTATATGCTGCCAGATTTGTTAAAAATGATCATAGACACCAAACCAACTCAGCAGACCTATAGTAACCACCCTTGGATGGCCAACTCTTGAACGAACGAGCATTGTCAAAAAAGTCTTGACATTTTATAAAAAAAACCACAACAGTAACATTTTAAAAATAAGTCTTGGCACAACAGTTACAAAAACGTATGTGTTTCGCCTGGTATCGCCTTTCGCATTGATCCATTTCTTGCAGAAGAGTTGGTGCAGTTTGATGATGTAATCATGTAATTAACTTATTATTGACCACTTAATGATAACGATATGCTATCCATATAATTTTGCCACAAACGTTATAAATTGAACACAACTAGCGCCTCAAGAATAACAACACTTATTGTTCAAATGCATCATGATCATCCATATTTTTGTCGTTGGCTAGAATGCCGTACACACTGCCGACAGAGGTTTGTGATGTTACTTGGTATAACATTTCCCAATCTTTATATCCTGCTTTCCCCATTTGAACCAGCCTCGCGCTGATGTCTTTGACAAAGATGGTGCCCCTTACCTTCTCTACGTGCCACTTGTCCCGCTTTACAGAAATTAAGTTTTCATCTATACATAAGCTTTTCTGTGTATGTGATGATCTTTCACACATGCTTAGGCCTCACTCTGGACACTGTCACTCACAGTGTTGTGTATTGTCTTAGTTGGTGCGTTGAGCTAATCAACTTGACCATGAATCAGTGGTGGCTCTGGTAACTTTAGAGGATGGAGGATGAATCCAGTTATTGGCACTGAAAACTAGTGCTTAGAGGGTAGATTACCACCTACCAGTCTCCAAAGCTCTATATTAAAAAAAATTGTTCTGTAACTTTTTTCTCATTTTGCATAGATGTATCTTAGGGTACTGCCACTATACACAAGAAATCTGTATTTGATTGAATCATTCTAAGGGCACCTCAGGGCCCCCCGAAATGCAAAGTTGTCGTCCTGTTTCTCTGCTGATCTTTCACACATGGAGGTGAACAATAGCAGGATCATCAGTAATATCGCTGTATGTGACATCAGTTGTGGTTACGTCATTAATGGTGGCTGTGTTGTCAGTTGTGGCTGTGTCAGCAGTGAAACTGCATCAGCTGTAGCAGTATGAACCTTGAACATTATGATATGTGTTGCTGTCCTGCCTGGACACCAGGGTTGAACCACCCGGTTTTAACCAGGTTAAAACCGGTCCAATTTTCTATTTAAAAAGTGGTCAAAACTGGTATAAAAGGGTCAAAACCTGATTTGGTACATAAATGTATATTATATTTTTGTACAATGCAAATGTCAAAAGATATATTCAACTTGAATAAGAAACAAGATATGTGTATGATCTTGAGCCAATGTCCATTGTATAATTCAAATCAAGCTCTTGCAAACAAATGTAGACTAACTTTTAATAATATTTGTGTAAAGTCAGTACAGCGGTAATCAATGCAAAGCATAAACAGTATACTATAATCTATCATCATGATAGATTATGCCTAGGATAATGTTGAATGATGGAACTAGTGTATCTCAGTGAGGTATCAAAGTTAAGCAAAACTTAAGTTACAACGGCGAAATCATAGTGACTCTGGATTAGACGCAAATGCCCACAAGTCTGTTAAACTAATAACATGTTCTATGCGGTTTTCTTTTAGCAAAATAAGGAATGTGATTCGTAAGATTTCTTTGTGCTAAATATATAATACATATTTAGACAAAGTTGTGCAAAAAAATTTTGGGAAAGTTGATTTGAGTGAAATACTTATGAATATAAACCACCGAAGTTCACATCTCATAAAACATGCCTACTACCCAAAACCGTTCATACTAACGGGTTACCAATAACTTGACAATGATATGTTTGCACATCAATTGGATATAGTACCGGTAAACAACTTATACTGTTTTATAAAAGGACACAGTTTTAGAAACATTCTTGTGATTAATAGAAACATACTTTTGTGGCATTCCAGAAATGACTGTTTAATTAATTGTATAGCATTCTAGCAACAAATAAAATATAATCTTTTGAACATAAAGCACCAATTTACCATAATATGATGATATTAAAATAATTTAAAAGTGATGATGAAAGAGTCTTCAGATGATACCACTGGATGCTTCCCAGAGAAGTCGAGATGGTGGTCGACTGAACAGGTCTGCCAGGGAGTAAAGTGTAAAGCACTTTCAGTAGTCATGTGCTATATAAGAACTTACCTTTTACTTTTTTACTGACTCTGTCAGCAAGGTAACAAGGCCTAGGGTTAGTGCAAGAAAAACATAACCATAACCAAGTACCAGTCGTCAAGTGGAAACCACATCTGTACTGAGTACCAGTGGTAAAATGGAAACCACACCTCAACATGATGAAACAGTCATGATTACTGACTTTTATCGATCATGATTACTACATTTACAAGTCTTGTTGTTTTATATCTTCCCCTCTATATTCAATAGTAAAGGTTAAAACGTTCCTCAGAATGCACCATTTTAAAGCTAGTTTAAAAAAATCTCCGGGGGAGCATGCCCGGACTCCCCTAGCAATGCTTCACGCCTGTGGCGCTCGCATGCCCCACCCCTACCACCTCACCCATCATTTTACCCAGGGGAAACACTGTTATAGTATAATTTTGTTTTCCCCATTGGAATGCCCTGAAGGGATATTTTGTTGGATATTCCGTCATAAATTATTGGATTTATCAATATTTTGTCATAATTATGGCCTGCAAGCTACCATATTTTAAAATTATGCAACATTAGCTTAAAACTGTTTTACATGTGCATGGTGCAGTATGTGTCATGAGTTTGAAATATAATATATATAGGTCCTCTTATGCCAGATGCAGAATGCGTATCTTAACACAATGTATGCACACACTACCTACTTTCCCCATGTTCTATATCTGACATGCGAATTCAGTGATGATAATATAACGTCACCAATGAAATTGGTGATTCGCACTGGTATTTATATAATGAGTTGCACTAGTTTGATTATTTGCAAATATTGGTTCAAACTGCATATCAAATATTTCAAAACATTAGTTTAATTAAATTTGTCTCACATGCTGATTTTTCTGGATGGTTATCAGATATGTCAACATAATTTTGCATACAGTTGTGATACATTCAGAATTCGATGGGGAACCATCTTACCCAGTGTACCCTACACTGCCTTTAAAATCGGTCTGTTTTTTTATATCAATCAAGTTAACCAATTAACATAGTGTAGTAGGTGCACGTGAGAATACACACTATATATATATATATATATATATATATATATACATATATATATACTTGATTTCAATTTCAAATTAAATACTTAATTCTGTATACCTCTAAACTTTTGATTATCTAAATCTTGGGGATTCAGTATTGTTGATCAGTCTCAGCAGTTTGGTCCTGTTTGATTGGACTTGGGAGGAAGAGGTGGGGAACTTATGCTGTTATCATCACATCCAACAGTTCGATCCTGAACACTGGATTAGACATCAAAATTAATGCAGGGGATAAACTACATGAAAGTCCAGGCTCCAGGGTAGGCAAGTGTACATCTGGAAAAGCACTGAGAACAGTGAGATATTTAATTGGGAAATCTAGGGGGCATTAGGCCATCTATAAATCTAGGGGGCATTAGACCATCTATAAATCTAGGGGGCATTGGGCCCTCTATAAATCTGGGGGCATTAGGCCCTTTATAAATCTAGGGGGCATTAGGCCCTCCATAAATCTAGGGGGCATTAGGCCGTCTATAAATCTTCTATAGATGGTTCTCGATTGGGCTGCCAATTGTCAATAATTGTATTTGTTATAATGTTATACCCTGCTATGCCACTACATTTTATCATGATCAACAATTATAATGAGTGACTAAGTTTTATTGATTGGGAACGCTATTAAATAGGGATGGCGCAACCACTGATGGTTTATAAATTTATCGAGATCAGTGGACTGTGCCATGCCAGTGGCACCAAGTTGGATGAAAAAGTCAAGCACCAAAAATAAATGTTAAAGATTACCGTAATCATCCGCATAAACGCCCTTGCTCGCATAAACCCCCACCCCCCTCTTTGCCAGAATTTTGTATAAACGCCTCCCTCGACCCACTTTGGATGAATTGTTTGTCAGTAATAATAATAAAATGTCGGGAGGCCAGATGTACAGTCCTGTATTTGAGCGAATGCCCCAATGACGTCACGGAATGCCCTGGTTTTGTGTTGTTAATTGGTTGTTGCGGATTCGGTAGAACTCAGATTGAATAATTAATTGTTGGCGATCCAATTCGTGAGCCATTGTTCTAAAAATAACTTGCATGCTGACTGGCTTCTGCACCGATGTTATTGGTGATAGTATATACACTAGTCTAAAAAATTTACGACTCGAACGGAAATTTCAGATTTTTCAAACAAACTTATCGCTCTGTAGATTTTTCATATTCATGCCAATGAACAATTAGTCTGACTTATTATTAAATGAGTGCATGTTGTTAAGACACAAATAAGAGCCCAAGCCATTGTTTTAAAGTAACATGTACGGTATGTGCAACCTTTCGGAATAGCTTAATCTTTTATTTTTGCGAGTGGTATAGGTGTACAGGAGTTGCAACAGTGCACTCAGTGCACTCAGTGCACTCAGTGCACACGGCAATCATCCACCGCAATGTAAATATCGCATGATTGGGCTTATGTGGAAAATGTGCTAATAAAATCATAATGAGTAGCAGTAATTGCATTTTTGCAGTACAAATTATTCCCTGCTGGCACACAGTAAGTATACACACATGGGGCTACATGTAATGAAGACTGATGATGGATGACCAGCACGAAACTTGAATTTATTTCACGACGATAATATCACAATATTGCGGCCCAAAATGATACCCTATTTTCTTGATGCTACATTCCAAACACCCCCTTTCATAAATGCTCCCCATCTAAGCACCCATGCTCATGTAAATGTCCACCCCCCCTCTGCAGGATTTTTCCAATTTAAATGCCCTGGGCATTTATGCGGGTGATTACGGTAAAACAATGAATTAAAACAAAATTTTCCAGTCAAGGTTGTGTTAAATATGATTGTTTCTGTTTTCAGGTGAATATGGCTACTGGATATGACTCATCTTCACATCTTCCTCAGAGTATGTATATACTGCAACCTGTTAATAAAAAATAACTAGATTTCTTCTAATGATGGGGCGTGTGGCAAAGGGTGGGATGTTGGCCTCAAGCATAGCTGAAACCTGATATATGTGACCTGTCACAGAAAATTGGGTATTAAGTCGCAAAATTGAAAATGGAGTTTTGCGTCATTTTGGATTCCACAGATCAAGAGCTTTAAAATAACATGTCACTTGTTGAAATATATTCAGTAATTTTAGAATTATTGCTAAAATTGCAGCACAATTTTAACAAGTTCCAAATGTTTTGAAAAAAATTGTAATTTCTATTGTTATCAATAAGTATTTGATTAGTCTTGGTTTATTTGTCAAGGAAACTAAACTGGACATTGAAAGATAAGATTGTAAGGTACACATTTCTGGCAAAATCACAAAATTGATGGAACATCACTAAGACAGCTATTTTTGGCTCGTGGGCAGAATAGGCCTGTGTGACTTAATACCTGGTTCACTGTGACGGGTCACATGACATAGACAGCTATTTTTGGCTCGTGTGCAGAACAGGCCTGTGTGACTTAATAACTGGTTCACTGTGACGGGTCACATGACCTAGACAACTATTTACGGCTCGTGTGCAGAACAGGCCTGTGTGACTTAATACCTGGTTCACTGTGGCGGGTCACATGACATAGACAGCTATTTTTGGCTCGTGTGCAGAATAGGCCTGTGTGACTTAATACCCGATTCGCTGTGGTGGGTCACATGGCCTAAACAGCTATTTTTGGCTAGTGTGTAGAATAGGACGGTGTGACTTAATACCCGATTCACTGTGGCAGGTCACATGACCTAGACAACTATTTTAAGCTCGTGTGCAGAACAGGCCTGTGTGACTTAATACTTGGTTCACTGTGGCGGGTCACATGACCAGGACAGCTATTTTTGGCTCGTGTGCAGAATAGGCCTGTGTGATTTAATACATCCTCGCAAGCCAGGGCTGTTTGCCATGCAAAACTAGCCCTGGCAGATCCCCTACGCGAAGTGCAGAAGTTAGCTGAGTCAAACTAGTAATTGACTTCGCCAATCGCGACTGCATCACCCATGAGAACAGCGCAAATACCCGCCCAAATTTGAAGACGGATAAACGACTTCTGGGAATCCCAATATATAATGACCCGTTCGCCCATTAGCACGAGCAGCTGAGCGGTATCGTGTATTCGTATAATTGCTTCTACTTCCTAAACATTGCATGTAACACGAGCCACGGTTGGGTGAAATTAATTTTATTATGACCACCTGACCTGCCGCCACCCACGGATCTAGTGAGCGATTTCATAGGCTGAGCTTAAATTCAGAGTTTCGCAAAGCAATCAGCCAGGGGGTACTGCCGGCTGGCACTGACGTAATCAGCAGCAGCGACCCCTGGCACGTGAGGATGATTTAATACCTAGTTCACTGTGACGGGTCACAGTTTGGTGGGAGGTTGACTTTAAAAAAGGTGACAGGTTGGCCCCCAAAACAGGTGGGAAATGGGAGGTGAGATATCTGCCACATCCTTCCACTAATCTGTGTATAATACGGTAACCTTGGATTAGTAATTAGCACATCTCGTTTCAAGGATTATGATCAACTCGCCTCTTTCTACAGTCAGTAGTGTCCTAGGACCAGTCGCCTCTATCTACAGTCAGTCGCGTCCTTGGACCAGTCGCCTCTATTTACAGTCAGTCGCGTCCTAGGACCAGTCGCCTCTTTCTACAGTCAGTCGCGTTCTAGGACCAGTCACCTATTTCTACAGTCAGTCGCGTCCTAGGACCAGTCGCCTCTTTCTACAGTCAGTCGTGTCCTAGGACCATTCGCCTCTTTCTACAGTCAGTCGCATCCTAGGACCAGTCACCTCTATCTACAGTCAGTCGCATCCTAGGACCAGTCGCCTCTTTGGGTCATGTTCTAGTTAGACTTCCTGTCCGTTGCACACGAAGAAAAGTGCAGTGTATTTTTGAGAAATGATTTTACAAAATTCACATGCTGTGACATAAGTGCATTTGAGTAGGGAGATTTTCATGTGTGATTATAGAAGGTGTTGACTGTAAAATGGTGGATTTCTAGATGATTTGAATAAGCGGAAGGATATTTAGCAGCAATTTGTCTGTGTGACCTGTTTGCGGAGTAATTCTTGCTGGCATTTGTAAATATTGACGGGTGTCACACATACAGGCATTTTATGAAAGCTGGAAGTATGCAATTTTTTTTAAAATCTATCAGCATGTCAATGAGATGATGATAACAGCAGGTGAGAAGTTTAAGACATTTCATAGGTCACGTTTTCTTATAATCAGACAAAACGTTAACATGGTCGCCTATGGGAAAACCAACAGTGTGCTGACCCCATCAGTTGCATCCTAAGACCAGTCGCCTCTTTCTACAGTCAGTCGCGTCCTAGGACCAGTCGCCTCTTTCTACAGTCAGTCGCGTCCTAGGATCAGTCGCCTCTTTCTACAGTCAGTCGCGTCCTAGGACCAGTCGCCTCTTTCTACAGTCAATCGCGTCCTTGGACCAGTCGCCTCTTTCTACAGTCAGTCGCGTCCTTGGACCAGTCGCCTCTTTCTTCAGTCAGTCGCATCCTTGGACCAGTCGCGTCTTTCTACAGTCAGTCGCGTCCTTGGACCAGTCGCCTCTTTCTACAGTCAGTCGCGTCCTTGGACCAGTCGCCTCTTTCTACAGTCAGTCGCGTCCTTGGACCAGTCGCCTCTTTCTTCAGTCAGTCGCGTCCTTGGACCAGTCGCCTCTTTCTACAGTCAGTCGCGTCCTTGGACCAGTCGCCTCTTTCTACAGTCAGTCGCGTCCTTGGACCAGTCGCCTCTTTCTACAGTCAGTCGCGTCCTTGGACCAGTCATTTCTTTCTAAAGTCAGTAGCGTCCTAGGACCAGTCGCCTCTTTCTACAGTCAGTCGTGTCCTTGGACCAGTCGCCTCTTTCTACAGTCAGTCGCGTCCTTGGGCCAGTCGCCTCTTTCTACAGTCAGTAGCATCCTAGGACCAGTCACCTCTTTCTACACTCAGTCGCGTCCTTGGACCAGTCACCTCTTTCTACAGTCAGTCGAGTCCTTGGACCAGTCACCTCTTTCTACAGTCAGTCACGTTCTTGGACCATTCACCTCTTTCTACAGTCAGTCGCGTCCTTGGACCAGTCACCTCTTTCTACAGTCAGTCGCGTCCTTGGACCAGTCACCTCTGATCTACCATTTGGTGATGGATTTAATAAAACAACGATAGTTATGTATAGTTTTTTACATATGTTTTTTATGGGATAGCCTTTTTCTAGAGGGCATAAATTTCCCCTACCTGAGACAATTAAGTGGTGATCTAATCTTGAGATAGATGCCCTCGGTTTGTTTGTCCATATGTGGGTGATAAGCTGTTGTTAATAATGAGTTTTTACTTTGTATAATAATATTTTATTTCTTACATAGTGCCACATCCAAATAATTGTTCTGAGGTGCTGTACAATGGTTTAATATTGCAAATAAATAAATAACATGTCATACAATATATTAATATAGTTAAAAAATACTAATATGCTACAACATATGCAATCATTATTACTACCTGGTAAGTAAAATCAACTATACTGTCTTAAAATATATAAATAAACACAAGTATGCAAGCTATTAAAAAATTAATTATTATATTAAATTAATTAGGTATTACTAAAATTTTTGATCATCGAATGTTAAAATAATTTGTAAAAAGATGCGTCTTCAGTGCCAATTTAAACTGATTGACACTAGTGCATTGGCACACTGTGAGTGGTAGTTGATTCCATGCTCTTGCTGGACAAGAGAATGTTCGTTCGCCCAGTTTTGTGCAGGTAGTGGGTTGTTTAAGGAGTAGCTGATCGGAGGAGTGTAGCCAGCGTGTCGGGCGATACGGAGAGAGAAGTGTTAATAGATATGGAGGTGCCAGTCCATGAAGGTATAATGATTATTACTATAACCCCACCTTTTATAAATATTTCCCAGCAGCATGTTGTACCAGGGTTGATAACCCTATGCAGAAGTGGATCCAGAAAGCAAGTCTAGGCATTGCACAACAATTTCCACTGGCAGCCCAACCAAATGGTGTAGAACATTTTCCGGTGCCATAACTTCAGATTCTCCGCTTGCTCTGCTCGACTGTGACTTCGCAAAACGGGGGGAGCTGGAGAAAAAATTACTTCACCTTATTTGTAATTTCAAACGGTCTGGTAGGGCATGGTCACCTAGGCCCATTCAAAAAGGTCTGTGGGCACGCAAAATTACAAAGGTCTAGGGGGGATTGCCCCAAGGCCCCCTGGATCCACCTAGTACATAGTTTTGTGCCAATGATAATTAGGTCTGGTTTATTTTGATCTAACTTCAATTGATTTGCTTCCATCCACAAAAATGAAATAGTCACATAAAGTTGACAGACATACCTGTGGATGATGTGGTGGTTTACTAACCTGGAAATTAGTGCAAATTTAATTACAATATTGATGGACAACAGTTTGATTGTTTACATTTATTGGTGTCACTACAGGGGGGGGGGCAACGTTTTGTTTTTTGACAAATTGTTTGCTATATGCCTGCACTAGTCATTTCAGTATATTATTGATAACAATCACCCCTTATTGAAATGAACCAATAATGCTTTGGCACCAGACGATCAATCGTGATAATAATTACAGGTATATGACACAAATTATGATTATAAATATTCTTAAACCTTTTACATAACATAAGTTGTGTATTTTATTCATGTGCGCCTTTATAAAGGTACAAATGTGTGATGGTTACACCGCAGTAGAAATCCTTAGATTTTAATTTTTTTTATAGTTTTTCTGCTAGTTTAAATATAAATGATTTTATTTGGTCTTTAAAAAAATTATATATAATACATGTTAGAACATCTATATATTGTATACAATCAGTCATTAATATCTTGTTTTCACAAAGACACAGGTGCTGGAAGGCTGCGAGATTCACGTACGATTGAAGTGCGAAATTTTAACCCAACAACTTCGGATGAAACATTTGAGACATTCTTTGAGAACAAGCGACGGAGTGGAGGTGGAGACATTGAGAAGATAGATGGAGATGACAGAGAGACAGGGATCATTCGTGTGACATTTGTGGAACCAGAAGGTCAGCAGTGTTCATTCTTGTAACTGTGATATATGATTGTGGAGATAATATACAATGCACTCCATGTGGGTGTGTGTGTGCATGTGCGCGTGTGTTCGTGTGTGCGTGTGTGCGTGTGGGTGAGTGCGTGCGTGGGCATGTGCATGTGTGGGTTGGTGTGTGGGCGTGTGTGTGGGCATGCATGGTATGGTGTGATGTGGTGTTGTGTCTCTAGCAACATATGTCGTAGGTGTCAGAATCGGGGGGTTTGCAGTGGTCAGCCCCCCCCCCAATAGTTGGGTGGGGGCTGGAGAGAGTATTAGTCACCATTGCTTTTTGATGAGCTTTATGGTGGTACAAATCAAGGTTTTACGAAAGCCTTAAGGTGAGCTGAATCTTTCCGGTGCCATGGTATGTTCTGTGTAAGAGCAACATGGCTCATTATTGTGTTCCCAGTTGCTTCGCCGATGCTAGGAAGGATAACATATTCCATCATTTCCCAAAGGATATTGTGTCATCAGGTGTGGTTTTAAAAGATTAAGAGAGAGATCCCGGCCCAAACTTCCAGTTGAGTGCTTTGTGGCGTGACATGACACCTTGTGCTTGTGTTCAGTTGCAGAACATGTACTGACGAGATCGGACCTGATGCTGGATGGAGCCCAGCTACAGTTGTCTCCTCTTCAGCCTCCTGAACAGCTGATATGGGACAGAAAAACCATTGAAGTCCACGGACTTAATCCGTCGTCATCGCAAGATGCCATCGAGTTATTCTTTGAGAGCAAGCGTCGGTCTGGCGGTGACGCAGTTGAAGATGTGTACCTCGACACTGACTCCAATGTTGCAGTTGTGACATTCCAGGAACCTGAAGGTTGGTACCATGTGTTCTTGTGTGTCCCAATTTTGTGTGTCGCACAACTCTGAGACAACGCAGTATTATGTAATATGTAAATGAGCAGTTGATCACTGGAGGACCGTGTTTACAATGGGCTGACATTGCAGTTTATCACATCATGTATTATGACACTATTTGAAATAATTTGGTTGGCTTTTTACATGATAGTGAAAACACATTTTCACAGCAGGATAACTTATTTAAGTATATACAGTATATAGGTGTAAAGTGTCCAGATGCACAAACTTAGGGAACTGTATGAGAATAGATGTTTATCTGGTCAGACACACCCTATGTATCGTTGTGGAGAGTGAGCTGGTTATGTACTGGCTCGCTCTGCTCTGTGTTATCGTACAGGTGTAGGTAGGTGGGGTTGATGTACGAGATGTCCAGCTGTGGCTGACACAGTGATCCTGCAGCTGGGCATTGCGTGTCATTCAGGGATGGACATGTAATGGTATGCTGTTGTCGTGGATTGTGTGACAGGGTGCATTGTCTCAATCGGCCTTCATAAAGGGTTGGGTGTGCAGTGGTGCGAGAAGGGGTAGTGTGTGTGCAGTGAGGATGAGCATTGCTGCCGACTGGTGACTACCACATTATAATTCAATGGCGATAGTAATGTAACCAAAAATTACCACTACTTGACTGATTTACAAATCCGATATTCTCTATAGACAAACTGGTCATATCCAATTTGATCATTCTTGAAACAGGTGTTACCTGCTCTTTAACTTTAATGCTGTTGGTTTCATTATATTGTTTTCTCAGGAAAACACGTAATTCCCTTACAACGTACATCATTGTGCATTATGTTCCTTGTATCTCAGTTGCAGAGAGAGTGTTGCAGATGCCCACACTTGTGCTAAATGGAGCCACATTGACAGTTCGTCCAAAGGAACGTATCGGCTCAGAACACAGCACAACAGATGACACGGATTACCAGAGAAATAAAGATCCGGCAACTGCAGAAAGGGCAGAAATACAGAGTGTAAGCTCTGGAATAAGTTTTGAATGTTTTGAAGATGAAAAACAGGATCAATCTAGAAGTGACGATGACATCGCTACTTTAGGAGACTCTGGAGAGAACACCCACGGGACACCACTGGAACCAGGTTGGTGCTGTATAACGTGTCAGAATGAAATCAACCTATAACAGGTGATACTAGGCTTTTAAGTTTACATGTTGAAGATTGTTGCTGTTAAGATGGCAGTCTTAATCTCAAAATTAAATCCATTAATAAATTATCATTACACCTTATGCAGATATCTATGTATTCCTAATTAGTACCATGGTACTTGTGCCGATACACAATTACTGTTGTATGACACTTAAATGTGGCTTGTTTAGTAGATAATTTCCATTGCATTTAATACATTAAGTTGTATAGAAACTATACTATATTTTCCAACTAACATCACTAATAACACAGATGTATTGTTGGCTATCTAAAATCACTAATAACACAAATATACTGTTGGCCATCTAGCATCACTAATAAACCAAATATGACCGGCCTCAGCGAACCGGGTATTAAGTTGCCAGGCCTATTCTGCACATGAGCCAAAAATAGCTGTCTCGGTCGTATCCCATCAATGTTGTGATTTGGCAGAAATGCAAACCTTATAATCTTGCCTTCAATCAATGCCCAGTTTATTTTCCTCAACAAATAATCCAAGACTAATACAAAAACATGCACTTATGAACTCACATTTTCAAAAACAAAAGAACGTGAATCAAAATGGCCTCGTTTCTCAAAAGGTCTTTCCCAAAAGATTGCGGCTTTAAGGGATTCTACAGTAATTGCTCAGGGCATTGAACTGCAGCACATGTATTGAACCAGTTTCTCCATTATGACTCTGACATTCTAATCCCTGTGGTATGTATGTCAGCTTTATTTTAATTGATACACATGACATAAGATGATTGCATGATAAACAAAATAACTACTAAACATATCCTTTTCAGAAACACCGCCAGGTCTACAGCATCACAAGGAACACACACAACCAGATGGCGCCTCTGACGCAGCATGTCCATCTCTCCAGATCCTGCGGATACATGGGTTCACCCCCACAACGAGCAAGGAAGCCGTCGAAATGTTCCTTGAGAACAAATCTGGGGAGACTGACCTTGAATCATGTGACTATGACACAGGGGCCGGTGTGGCCATAGTTGCATTCAAGAATCCTCAAGGTAGTACACTTTTCCTAACATATTTTATGATATATTGCATTATGTTGAAGATCTGTACAATTACCTACCTGGTCTTTTAATCCAAACAGCCTACATATTTACACTCAATGCTCATCCCAGCAAGACAGCCTTGACAACTTCGGTCGTCTAGTTCAAAGCTACTGTCTGTTCCCAGAGTCAAGACAAAGGATGGAACTTAAGCTTTTTCAGTTGCTGCATCAACTATATGGAATTCACTTCCCATCAGTGTTAAAAGCAGAGTCTCACCACAGATAACTTTCCCCTGTCCCACCACAGGTAGCTGTCCAATATCTCACCACAGGTAACTGTTCCCTGTCTCATCACAGGTAGCTGTCTCCTGTCCCACCACAGGTAGCTGTTCCATGTCTCACCACAGGTAACTGTCCCATCACAGGTAACTGTCCCCTGTCTCACCACAGGTAACTGTCCCACCACAGGTAGCTGTCCCCTGTCTCGGCACAGGTAACTATCCCCTCTCCCACCACAGGTAGCTGTTCCATGTCTCACCGCAGGTAACTGTCCCATCACAGGTAACTGTCCCCTGTCTCATCACAGGTAACTATCCCCTCTCCCACCACAGGTAGCCGTTTCCTGTCCCACCACAGGTAGCTGTTCCATGTCTCACCGCAAGTAACTGTCCCATCACAGGTAACTGTCCCCTGTCTCATCACAGGTAACTATCCCCTCTCCCACCACAGGTAGCTGTTTCCTGTCCCCCCACAGGTAGCTGTTCTGTGTCTCACCAGAGGTAACTGTCCCATCACAGGTAACTGACCCCCTGTCTCACCATAGGTAACTGTCCCACCACAGGTAACTGTTCCCTGTCTCACCATAGATAACTGTCCCGTGTCCCACCACATGTAACTGTCCCATGTCTTGCCACAGGTAACTGTCCCATCACAGGTAACTGACCCCCGGTCTCACCGTAGGTAACTGTCCCCTGTCTCACCACAGATAACTGTCCCCTGTCCCACCACATGTAGCTGTCTCATGTCTCACCACAGGTAACTGTTCCCTGTCTCATCACAGGTAGCTGTCTCCTGTCCCACCACAGGTAGCTGTCTCATGTCTCACCACAGGTAACTGTCCCCTGCCCCACCATGTGTAGTTATTCCTTGTCCCACCCCGAATAAATATCCCATCACAGGTAACTGAGTTTACAGGCCAAAGACGGTGCAGAAGCAGATGCCATGACGCTGCCTCCTCTGTACACTACTTGTGCACAATGTCTGAGATGCTCTCACAGCCTGCCTGCGTTCTGGATGCTCATGTATTATGCATGAAGCAATATTAGTAAACATGTCCAACAAGAACCTAAGCACTCCAAGAGGAACCTAACATTGCACACCACGCTGAACGTGTACAATGTTTGTGCTGTGCCATCCTTGTGTTAATATTTTATTGTTCAGAGACATGGACAAGGTACCACAAACAAGAATGGAAACTCAACAGTTTTCACCTTCATTGCCTGCGAACAATCCTTGGTGTATGGCAGGATAGAATTACCAGTCTTGGGACCCTGCAGTACTCCAAGTCAACACCACTGAGCAACATGCTCAAACACAGGCGCCTACAATGACTTGGACACGTGCAGTGGATGCCCAGTGACTGCCCCCCACAGTCCATCCTGTACAGGGAGTAGACTGAGGACATACTTCTAGTAGGCACACCCAAATTATGATGTAGATATGTGGTTAAGAGACATTTCAAAGACTATGGCATTGACCCTATTCTGTGGCAGACTGTTGCTGAGGATAGAACCATCTGACAAGCCTGTCTTACGGCTGGTTCAGCTAACGATATCAAGGCATATTGGATGAACCAGGAAACCAAGCGTGTGAGACGTCATGCCAGAAATTTGGTTTAGATTGTTATCCCTAATATCTTGCATGTGGTCTAGTGAATGTGTGTGTGTGTGTGTGTGTGTGTGTGTGTGTGTGTGTGTGTGTGTGTGTGTGTGTGTGTGTGTGTGTGTGTGTGTGTGTGTGTGTGTGTGTGTGTGTGTTGTGTATGTGTGTGTGCACGCATGCATGTGTGGGTGTGTGACTGTATGTGTGAAAGTGTGTGATCGTGTGTGCATGCGTGTTTGTGTTAATGCATATGTACATGTGTACATACGTGTACGTAAGTAGGGTACACACATACACAGAAATGCACAGTACGTGCATGCATGTGTCGGTATGTCTGCAATCACACGTTTGTTCTTAGTTAGGACATTTTTTATTTTGATGTTGGCAAATTTGGTATTGATCAGATCTTTTCTATTTCCTCTAGGAGCTGCAAAACTGATGAGTTTGGGAAAGCTGACACTTGGTGGAGCCCAACTGTCAATTACCCCCTTGCATGACGCATATGCTGGACTCGATGTTGAAGCCACTCGGCCTAGGGCAGTTCGAGTGTGTGGAATTGCCAGAGACACGTCGAGGGAGTTTCTGTTGCTGTTCTTTGAGAATCGTCGCATGTCTGGTGGTGGAGATATAGATGAACTTGAGTATGATGATGACCAACGCGTCGCCATCATCACATACAGCGACCCAGAGAGTAAGTATAATTATTATTGGAAAACACGAACATTCACATGTCTGGCGGTGGAGATATAGATGAACTTGAGTATGATGATGACCAACGCGTCGCTATCATCACATACATCGACCCAGAGAGTAAGTATAATTATTATTGGAAAACACGAACATTCACATGTCTGGTGGTGGAGACATAGATGAACTTGAGTATGATGATGACCAACGCGTCGCCATCATCACATACAGCGACCCAGAGAGTAAGTATAATTATTATTGGAAAACACGAACATTCACATGTCTGGTGGTGGAGATATAGATGAACTTGAGTATGATGATGACCAACGCGTCGCTATCATCACATACAGCGACCCAGAGAGTAAGTATAATTATTATTGGAAAACACGAACATTCACATGTCTGGCGGTGGAGATATAGATGAACTTGAGTATGATGATGACCAAGGCATCGCCATCATCACATACATCGACCCAGAGAGTAAGTATAATTATTATTGGAAAACACGAACATTCACATGTCTGGTGGTGGAGATATAGATGAACTTGAGTATGATGATGACCAACGCGTCGCTATCATCACATACATTGACCCAGAGAGTAAGTATAATTATTATTGGAAAACATGAACATTCACATGTCTGGCGGTGGAGACATAGATGAACTTGAGTATGATGATGACCAACGCGTCGCTATCATCACATACAGCGACCCAGAGAGTAAGTATAATTATTATTGGAAAACATGAACATTCACATGTCTGGCGGTGGAGATATAGATGAACTTGAGTATGATGATGACCAACGCGTCGCTATCATCACATACATTGACCCAGAGAGTAAGTATAATTATTATTGGAAAACACGAACATTCACATGTCTGGCGGTGGAGATATAGATGAACTTGAGTATGATGATGACCAACGCGTCGCTATCATCACATACAGCGACCCAGAGAGTAAGTATAATTATTATTGGAAAACATGAACATTCACATGTCTGGTGGTGGAGATATAGATGAACTTGAGTATGATGATGACCAAGGCATCGCCATCATCACATACAGCGACCCAGAGAGTAAGTATAATTATTATTGGAAAACACGAACATTCACATGTCTGGCGGTGGAGACATAGATGAACTTGAGTATGATGATGACCAACGCGTCGCCATCATCACATACAGCGACCCAGAGAGTAAGTATAATTATTATTGGAAAACACGAACATTCACATGTCTGGCGGTGGAGATATAGATGAACTTGAGTATGATGATGACCAACGCGTCGCCATCATCACATACAGCGACCCAGAGAGTAAGTATAATTATTATTGGAAAACATGAACATTCACATGTCTGGCGGTGGAGATATAGATGAACTTGAGTATGATGATGACCAAGGCGTCGCTATCATCACATACAGCGACCCAGAGAGTAAGTATAATTATTATTGGAAAACACGAACATTCACATGTCTGGCGGTGGAGACATAGATGAACTTGAGTATGATGATGACCAACGCGTCGCCATCATCACATACAGCGACCCAGAGAGTAAGTATAATTATTATTGGAAAACATGAACATTCACATGTCTGGTGGTGGAGATATAGATGAACTTGAGTATGATGATGACCAAGGCATCGCCATCATCACATACAGCGACCCAGAGAGTAAGTATAATTATTATTGGAAAACACGAACATTCACATGTCTGGCGGTGGAGACATAGATGAACTTGAGTATGATGATGACCAACGCGTCGCCATCATCACATACAGCGACCCAGAGAGTAAGTATAATTATTATTGGAAAACACGAACATTCACATGTCTGGCGGTGGAGATATAGATGAACTTGAGTATGATGATGACCAACGCGTCGCCATCATCACATACAGCGACCCAGAGAGTAAGTATAATTATTATTGGAAAACATGAACATTCACATGTCTGGCGGTGGAGATATAGATGAACTTGAGTATGATGATGACCAACGCGTCGCTATCATCACACACATCGACCCAGAGAGTAAGTATAATTATTATTGGAAAACACGAACATTCACATGTCTGGCGGTGGAGATATAGATGAACTTGAGTATGATGATGACCAACGCGTTGCTATCATCACATACATCGACCCAGAGAGTAAGTATAATTATTATTGGAAAACATGAACATTCACATGTCTGGCGGTGGAGATATAGATGAACTTGAGTATGATGATGACCAACGCGTCGCTATCATCACATACATTGACCCAGAGAGTAAGTATAATTATTATTGGAAAACACGAACATTCACATGTCTGGTGGTGGAGATATAGATGAACTTGAGTATGATGATGACCAACGCGTCGCCATCATCACATACATTGACCCAGAGAGTAAGTATAATTATTATTGGAAAACATGAACATTCACATGTCTGGCGGTGGAGATATAGATGAACTTGAGTATGATGATGACCAACGCGTCGCTATCATCACATACAGCGACCCAGAGAGTAAGTATAATTATTATTGGAAAACACGAACATTCACTTGGTTTTGTCATAGGTACCTAGGCTGGCACTTCAGAATAAGTCTAGACACTCAGAAAGCTCCTGCGCAGGTTTACTTCTAGGTAGAAAGAAAAAAATTGACATCCGCAATTAATATAATATCTCGTACATATCAGTGTATTATTAGAGACAGAATAGAACAATCAGGTTGTCAGACTAAATTATATTAAAAGTATGTTATTTTGATAAGTGTTTGTGTTTAGACAGTGTATTCCTGTTGGGCAAGGAACTTTCTGTGTAATGGGCCTGCCTGCATGATATGTATTTTAGTGCACTCATTCATTCACTCATGTCGGCCACTGGGGTCGAGCATTACTGGCTTCAATCACCCACATCCAGATCCCTCTATGTGCCATTGCCGTCTTCAGCTCCTCCATCTCTAGACCCACATCTTCCTTTAAGCAGTCAACGTAAGTTCCTGCTGGTCTTCCTGCTTTCATTCTTCCATCACCTGATACCTGAAAAAAGACAATGACAATTTTTTTTCTCTCTCTTTCACATACTTTTGGTCTTTTGTATATTTTCTTTTTCTTCTCTTTCTTTTTTGTTTCCTCCAACGATAAACCAACCGTTGTTTTTTAATGATCAAGATTGATCAGTTAACGTAACATACAGATACAGATGTGTCGGCTGCCACAAGATGGTCGTCTTAGGTGCCATTCCATCCTTATGTCTGTAGCAGTGTCCTGCAAATCTCAGTCGTCTTCTTCTTATTTTATGAGTGACTACAAATTCTGCTGCATGTAGCTCTATATTTATTAAATGCTGTTGCCAATGGATGTTAAATGCGGCTCGAAGCATTCTTGTATGACATCCGTCTTCTAGTTGTTTGTGAAGTTTTTTCGTCATTTTCTATGTTTCGCATCCATAGAGTAACACAGACTCTACTGTTGCAATAAACAGTCGCTGCTTGATTTTGCATAGTAGTGTAGATTTCCATATTAGGTTTAGTTGGTTGAGTGCTCTCCATGCCATTGCCTTCCTGGTTTTGATGTCTTTGTCTGTTGTGCAGACACAGGAGCCAAGGTATTTGTAGTCTTCAACCTTCTCTAAAACAGCTCATTCCCTGGCAACAAAGCTGGTGTTTCCTAATTGGTTGAATGTGATACATTTGGTTTTTCCAGGATTGATCTTTAAACCAATCCTTGCACATGATGTTTCCACTCGTGTTAGAAGCTCCTGTGCCTGATTGATCACTTCTGATAGTAGTGCAATATCATCGGCAAATTCAGAATTGGTGATCACTTCAGGTGTAACAAGTTTACTTTTCTTTCTTGTTATCTGGAATCCAAGTTCCTCTTCTCTTCCATTGATAGCTCGCCGCAGTGCATAGTCAAGGACTATCATGAAGAGGTATGGCACCAGTGTGTCATCCTGTAGCACTGCCGCCATGATATCAAAAAGGTCAGTTTCTCGATCCGGTGATTGTACTATGGCACGTGTGTTCCTGTACATGTGGGAAATAGCTGTTACTAGCCGTTTGTGGACACCATTGGCCTCAAGAATCTTCATCATCTTGCCACGATGAACTGTATCAAATGCTTTTCGGAAGTCTACGAATGTCATAATTGCAGGAAGATGTTTTGCTCTAATTCCTTCAATTAACCTTCTCAGGGTTAGTATATGACCTAGTGTTGTCCTCCCTGTCCAGAATCCATTCTGATTGTCTCTTAGGTGGTGGCCAATTTCAGGACGTATTATGTTGAATATCATCTGGTTGAATGTCTCTGCCACAATGGAGCTCAGGCTATTGCCCATGTAATTCCCTGCCATACTTAAATCGCCATTCTTAGGTATTGGAATAATGTTCAGAACTATCCACTGTAGCTGTATTTTCCCTTCAATCAAAGCTTTGTTGCAAAACTCTAGTATGATACTGTCCAGATTGCAGTGTTTTAGCAATTCAGGTGGTATACCATCATCCCCGCAGCTCTTTCCATCATTCAGGGATTTCTTGGCCTTCTCATACTCGTCTCTTTCAAAAGGTCCTCCCTTGATGTTGATATTTATGATTACAGGTTGGATCTCTTCATCTTCTATGTCTGGTGGACTGCCTAGTAGTTTGTGGAAGTGATCGTACCAGTTTTCACCCTTTGTTCTGCAGTGTTGCCCTTTAGTTGTCCTTTACGAGCTGTCTTTCTACCACTTATCTGGTTTATAAGCTTCCAGCTCTGTCGGTGTTTTCCATTAATGTGTACATTTTCGACTTTAACAACTTTTGCAGCAAAGTTCTTCCTCCTGCATACTGCTTGCCATAAACTTCCAGTTGAACCCCAATGAGGCTTGCCATAAACCATCAGTTGCACCACCTACCCCTTGAGGCTTGCCAAAAACCCACCTCAATATATATTGGGGAGCTGATCCTATCTCCAGCCCCCCACCCCCGGTTCTGGCACTTATGTATAATAACAATTGACGTCCCTTAATTTCACTACACAGGCGCCCGAAGGGTGGTAGAGAAACAGCCACTAAAGGTCAACAACACAGAAGTGCAAGTGACATTGATGATGCCACAACAAGCTCTGCCAGTGGTGTCAGGGCCAGTCGAAGAGTCTACGGTGCTTGTTATTGGCTTGTCAGCGGCCTGTACAAGTGACGACTTGAAGAAGTTCTTCACAAAGACAAGTCTTCACAACGAAATACAGCATATCACATTTAGTCAGCGGCCAGGGGTGGCAATGATAACGTTCACCAACCCTCCAGGTAAACATTTGTGAAAGTTGGTTGTTTAGACCTAGGCTCGTTCACCATGTTGCTTTTCTTGAATGTGGGAATATCGAAATGGGTCTCAACAACAAAGATCTGTGCAGTTAAATCATCTGGCATCTATTATATTGCTAATACAGTTAAATCATCCGGCATCTGTTATATTGCTAATACAGTTAAATCATCCGGCATCTGTTGTATTGCTAATACAGTTAAATCATCCGCCATTTATTATGTTTCTAATATAGTTGTTTATAATATGAATGTCTTGTTTATTTTTGCAGGCTAAAAATTGAAATACTGAACAATATGTTGGGCTTACTAATTGCAATGTGGCTGGCAGTGTACTCAACATATTTATACTAGTATATTTATTTATAAAGAAGAGAGATGCCGTCCCTTTGACATGGCTTGTGTCTCCAGTCAACATGTCTCGCATGTGATCAACAATGATGCTACATATCAGATATTTATGTTCTTCTCTACATTAGATGCATTTTTGCAGTGCTGTTAAACAGCTGCAAACAGGAACAGGAAATGTTTATTTGTCCCAAATACATAATACAACAAAATAAAAAACAAAAGACCATAATATTATAATACATTGCAATCGATTCGACATCAGTAAAAAAACAAAGTAGTAAGTATATAATGTATGACAGGGAAATAAAGGATTATGTCATAGAAGGGACGGGAGACTCCTACTAAGTCTAATTATAGTCGCTGTCGTAAGAGCCACTCTATGAAATAATTTCAACGATTATTTAACTTATATAAACAGATGAAAATCCCTAGTACAATTAGTGAATCATCACTACACAATAAATGTATATATGCCTGTATATGACACATGTACTAAATATACTAAACAGTCGGTTTTTAAATTAAATCATTTATAACCAAAGAGGTAAAGAGTTATTCAGTTATGAATGCATTATGCACACCGGAAAATTCTCCCATTGACTTGTTACGCAACATTAACCCTGTGTGGGATCTTCTAGTTCCGTAGCATAGACACCAGTTATAAACGACCACCAATATTTAGTGTCTCTTCATAAAGACAAAGGCAACATGGGTTTAAGGAAATTGCCTCAAGTTCTGAAACGGTGGTTGATGGATTAGGACCACCAGATACACACATGCACAGACGCAAGTGCACACAAACACACACACACACACACACACACACACACACACACACACACACACACACACACACACACACACACACACACACACACACACAGACACACACACACACACACACACACACACACACACACACACACACACACACACACACACACATCTTTTACCTATAATATATATTAATGTTATCATCTCCCAGTGTGTTGGTATAACGTACACTCAGGACTCCAATATACCAAATCGGAGAACAAGTGCAAGTGTATATGGACAAGACATTTGTTAGTTAATCAGTATTATAACATTGTCACAGTTGGTTGTATGCATTTTGTTTCAGATTTCGACAGTCTGCGTGTGTTGTGTGTCACACAGCCACTCCGAGACACCATGCTAAGTGTGCACCGAGTACCAATCTCTCGCGTTGTCCAAGTACACAACATCGGCAGTGTGTCTCAGGACATGCTCACTCTGTACTTTGACAGCAAGAAACACAGCGGGGGAGGCAAAGTAGTTCACGTCACTGTGCATCGTGAGCATAACTATGCGCTCATTGAGGTGGAAGACTCTGCAAGTAAGTTGAATACGCTTCATGTACAAAAAGTATTGGTATTAAGAAGTTCTCAAAATGGCAGTAAATCTGATCAACTGAACATTACACATACCCTGGTTTTGTGGTATTGCAACATGTTTCTGGCAGTGTCACTTTTATTAATATCTTAGTTATTGCATTATTAATTGCACATTATTTAAATATATTATTTATTTAATGTGTAATTTAGTCATATCTTAGTGTGTGTGTGCGCATGTGTGTTGGCATCGAATATACACGAACACAAACACACACGCACACCTCACACATGTCTGATGATCATTTTAAATTAACATTGCTCAGTTGTGTTTCTCGCCATTTGCAGTTGTTCATGACATTCTCGCCAGAGGCTGCCACAAGCTCGATGACCAGTCACTGCACGTGACTGTGTACTATGAAGACTTGGGACTGATATTTCCATGTCACGATGCACTTACGTCTGCCGAACCAATTGCCGACAAAATGATGGTGTCAGGGTTCAATCCAGACATCTTAAACTTTGTCCATAGGTCACCCACGTCTCGTCGTATCGTGGACAATATGATGGCAGAAGTGGCCGCTGACATTGGCTGGGATAATTACAGCTCCCTGGATCCGTCGGTGGAGTTGACGTGCATGACTGGCAACTGGAAGAAGATTGCACACACATTCGACACAGACTGGAAGCAAACTGTTAAAGACACCTTCTTAG
Source organism: Escarpia spicata (assembly GCA_963995525.1). Lineage (NCBI taxonomy): Eukaryota > Metazoa > Annelida > Polychaeta > Sabellida > Siboglinidae > Escarpia > Escarpia spicata. Next base: position 18,099,537 of record OZ023206.1, read on the forward strand.
GACTGTTGCAAAATGTCTTCGCATCTGAAGACATGCATATCCCGAATGAAATCTGGACAGATTTCTTGGAACACATCCGCTATGTGGACAACCTTGACAGCAACAGGATTGTTGTTGGAGTCAAAGACCAGGAATGTCGGGTGTCCGTCGTTGGGCTGACTGATGAAGTAGATAATATTTTGCGGCGTTTCAACGGCAACCGTGCAAAGTTGCAACCAGGGACATCTCAGACAGCCACCGTACGAAATCTGAAGGAACACCAGCTAATGATGTTGAGTGCAACAGGTTTTAAAGGGAAGATGCAGAAGCAATTTCCAGACCTGATAGTAGTCATTGACTACAGAGCTCAATCAGTCTGTTTCACCGGTATGCCTAAAAGCATCGCGTCAGCTAAGGCTGATATGTCGGCTACTTTCAAGATTATGACCTCAACACAGATGGACATGTCTGCAGCATTGATAAAGGTAATCACAGGAAATGTCATGATGAAATATGTTGTACAAGGGTTCAAGAGAATGAATATTCGTGCCGTGTTCCACACTGTTGGAAATAACAAACTTGGTGTTTGGGCACTCAACAAAGAACATTTGACGATTGCTGGCAAAGTGATTGAAAGTTGTGTAGCTGTGAAGAAAATTGTTGCTGATCTGACACCGATCCAGTCAGCACAGAAGTGGAAGGCGCTGCTGGACAGGGTGAAATTTGACCATGGATGCTTATTGGAAGTAACCGAAACTGAAGATGGCGTCACTGTATCCGGGGCAGTGAAACCAGTGGAACTAGCTGTCAAGTTTATACAGGATTTCCTTGTGCAACAAATCATCGATGAGAAATTTGTTAACATGAAGCATGGCATTGTTGACTATATGGCGAAGTACATGAAGAAGGAAGTCAACGATGTTCGGAGCGCATTCCGAGATGACAACATCAAGGTTACGTCAAAGACGGACGGACCGTGTGGATTTGCCGTGAAAGGAAGGAAGACAGGACTAGATGGGGCTGTGCGCCAGTTGTGGGCACTGGCTGACTGTGTTAAGGTGGACCGATGTAAAGTTGACAAGCCAGGGGCATTGGCATTTTTGTCAAGTGGAGATGGAAAGCGAGCCATCGGTCATCTTCAGGAACAACATAAGGTTGTGATTGACCCCGTTGTGACCGGCCCACGAGACTATGCCTCACACGCAGGACGGAGAGCAGGCAACAGCAAAGTGTTGTCAAGCAAACATGGCGACAGCAAAGTGTTGTCAAGCAAACATGGCGACGGGAAAGTGTTGCCAAGCATCACGCTTCCCTGTGGAGTCACAGTGGAAGTTGTTCAGGGAAATTTGACTAGGTTCCGTGCGGACGCCATTGTCAACACTGCCAATGAACAACTGGATCACGTTGGAGGTCTAGCTAAAGCTATCGTCACAGCAGGTATATTAAACAGCTGGTATTAAATAAACTGCCAAGATGTCCTGTCCATTGTGTCTTCATACACAACCTCTGCAACCTCCATGTCTCTCCTCACCACGATGCCCTGTCCATTGTATCCTCCTCCACAACCGCTGCCACCTCCATTGTCTCACCTCACCATGATGCCCTGTCCATTACTTCCTCCACAACCTCTGCCACCTCCATGTCTCACCACGATGCCCTGTCCATTACGTCCTCCACAACCTCTGCCACCTCCATGTCTCTCCTCACCATGATGCCCTGTCCACTGCGTCCTCCTCCATAACCCTGTCATCTCCATGTCTCTCCTCACCATGATGCCCTGTCCATTGTATCCTCCTCCACAACCGCTGCCACCTCCATGTCTCTCCTCACCACGATGCCCTGTCCACTGCGTCCTCCTCCATAACCCTGTCATCTCCATGTCTCTCCTCACCATGATGCCCTGTCCATTGTATCCTCCTCCACAACCGCTGCCACCTCCATGTCTCTCCTCACCACGATGCCCTGTCCACTGCGTCCTCCTCCATAACCCTGTCATCTCCATGTCTCTCCTCACCACGATGCCCTGTCCACTGCGTCCTCCTCCATAACCCTGTCATCTCCATGTCTCTCCTCACCATGATGCCCTGTCGAATACATCCTCCTCCACAACTTCTGCCAATTCCATGTTTCCTCATCATGACGCCCTGTCCATTGTCATCCTCCACAACCTCTGTCACCTCCATGTCTCTCTTCACCATGACGCCCTGTCCATTGCGTCCTCGATAATCTTTGTCACCTCCATGTCTCTCCTCACCATGACACCCTCTCCATTGCATCTTCCATAACCTCTGTCACCTCCATGTCCCTCCTCACCATGACGCCCTGTCCATTACATCCTCCTTCACGACCTCTGTCACATCCGTATCTCTCCTCACCACGTATCTCATTCGTATTCTTTGTCGTCGTCTGCTGTTTTGCCCATCTTGATCGCACTAGATGTTTATTCCCATGTCACATGTCCAAATTACTGCGGAGATCCCTCTTAGTTTACTTGTTATGTTATGCATCTCTCCTTCAAAACATTACACATGTCAAACATTTAATACATTGTCTGATTGATTATATTTTATATCGCCAACCATCATTTGTTTCTTGTTGCCTAAACATTTCAGTGTAATTTCATTTATCAAAGTTTAAGATGTCATGGTATATTGACGGAATAATGTATGTTGTCTATTTGTGTGCACATTGACTAATATTATGATTATTGAAACATGGTAATGCTATTACCTGCCTACATGTCATTAACACATTTCAGTGTATTTCCATATAACTTTGTTATACATTTTGCTCAATCATATCTCATTAAGTATACAGTGTATGTAAAGTAAATTACAGGTTAAGTATATCTTACATCAGTA
>OZ023206.1:18107376-18489876 GCA_963995525.1 Escarpia spicata
TGCACCTATAGCCTAATTAGCCTTAAGCAAAAGTCATCAATCACTTGCCTACAATTTATCAACATTTTGCTGCCCTAACCGGTATAAGCAGGGACAGAGAAAGAAGTTAAGGGTCTTCGTGCACAATTTGTTTGATGACCCACATTCCAAGTCGCACATTGCAACTAAAGCAGTTTATTTAGTCACAGGCGTAAGATCATACTCGCAAATGCGACTAGGCAGTCGCAAGTTTGAACCCTGCAATGTGTCTGCTTCCTGAGGTTTTGACACATATCCTGGATCAAGACTAGATTCAAAACACGAGTACTCTTTCATTTATTCTGGCTCTGGAATCCCCTACTTTTTGAACTGTAGTCAGTCTGTGGGGCTGTTGTTGTAAGTTGGCAGTGGTGCAGTGGCTAGAGAATCGGACTCTCAATCGAGAGAACCCTGGTTTGAATCCTCTCCTGCCATGTCGAACTTTGGGCAAATTCGTTCAGTCTTTGTTGCTCCAGTTCACTCACCCATATGAGTGAGTACCTGGCTATAGACAGTGGTGGATATTTCTATACGAATAGTCTTTGCGCATTAATTGCAGCATGGCTGAATGCTTCCCAGAGAAGTCGATATGGTGTTCGATTGAACATGTCTGTCAGAGAGTAAAGCGTAAAGTGCTTTGGGCAGTCCTGAGAACTGGATACTATATAAGAACTTACCTAAACTTAACCTTTACCTTATATGATCACATCTTTGTAGGTGGATGCCATCGTCAACTCTACTGACTGTGGTCTGCATCTGGACCATGGCGGATTGTCCTTTGCACTCCTACAGCACGGCGGTGCGACACTTCAGTCGGAATGTCAAATAGCCGCCCCAGATGGCATCGAGTATGGTGAAGTGGTGACAACGTCGGGAGGACAACTGAACTGTCAACTGGTCGTACATGGGGCCTGTTGCCCCTGGGATGGGGTGGATGGCAGAAGTGAACAGGTATCTTCAGGATTAGAACTATGAATTAATATTTAAGTGTTCATTACATACTGATCCTCACATGCTTGCTATCTTCCAATGACGAGATCATTAATGGATTATAACTTTACATACGGGGCAATGTAAAGAGGTTAAAGTGCAGTTTTTAGATCTGTCCCAGAATAATGATTGTTTTTAACTTGGCGTAGTAGAATAATTGTGTTAGTATTGAAATGCTGATCGTGGGTGTAATTAATATGTTCAATTGAAAATGTGCATATAATAAAATCTGGTCTTTTTTGTATTCTACTAATAATGCACAGTCTGTAGTTTTAAGATGAGTATGTGTGCACATGATTTGTGTTGTATGTATGTGTGTGCATGCATGCGTATGTGCACGTGAAATGTGCATTATATATATATGTATATCTTATGCATATATACCAGGGTATGTGTACATGTACACACATAAACATTCAGGTACACCAACATGCCACCCTAAGTATGCACTCACACACAACACACAGACACACTTGGAGAGGCACGCACACACCCAGTCACACACACACACCAACACACGCACAAACACACGCATGCATGCATGCATCCGCGCACACACGCACACACACACGAATAACACTTTGTGTTTGACTTTCGACAGGTACTCAGAACGTTTGTGGCCAATTCATTCAAAGTTGCACATGTGCACAAGTTATCATCAATAGCTCTGCCAGCCATAGGTACTGGCATACATGGATTTCCACCGGACGTCGTTGCTGAGGTGATGTTGGATGAACTGCGGACGTTCAGTAGCGGTAATTCACAGACACACCTCAGAGATGTGCGATTTGTGATGTACGAGAAAAACGTACACACCACACAGGCAAGTGTAGCAACGTGTCTTTCTAAAACTATGTCTGTGTCATTTTAACGTACAGGCTTTCAAAGAAACAAAACAAGGTTGTATCAGAAACAAGTTAAAATTAGGGTAGACATCGTCATACTGTTTGTTGTATAGGTACATGGCTGCCTTCCCTCGGTTAAATGCTACAGTTCTATTAAATGTTCTTAATTTTAATAATAAATATATCTAGATATTTAAGTTTAATAATAACTATCTTTAACTATTTAAATACATCATTAATGTTCATGCAACATGCAATTACCACTTACGGAAAATCGCACTGTAATTATCATTATGAATTACTTTATATTTCTTTATTTAAGGCATTTGAGAAAACGCTGCGGTCGTGCGGATTACATCAAGCTATTCCACGTGGCGTTCAACAACCTGCACGTGCCAGATCCGACAGAGGTACGTTTTTATGCTGCCACACGATGCTGGCTTATCATATGTGCACTACATAAACAAAAACAGTGCGAAATGGCAGAATAAAATCATGACGATTTTCATTGGACCAAAACAATCACAGACATTGCTGAAGTGTCTAGTTAGTCCCTTTTGTCTTTGAGTCTCCACTTTGTTAGTTAGAGAGAGAGAGACACCTGCGAATATCAATTATACCACCATGAACATTCTAACATTGTGACACAGTGAAAACTCGTATCGTCACACCTTCTATATAGAAAAAAAGATCCATCGTGTCACAATGTTGATACTAATCCAAAGATGCTATACAATAAACCATATTGCTACCTACGAATATAAAAATACTTTCTGGATGGAGTTGTTTAACATTATCGTGTTTCCTAGCAACGGCATCTTTGCCTTCTGCGAAAACGTCGCGCAGACGGTCACGCAGTCGCAGCGTGTCCTGCTCTCGAGGCAGTGCCAGCCAGCAACAGCAGCAACAGAGCATTAGCGGTACCGTCGACATATTTGGTCGAACACCAGCAGCCATTGCATGTGCAGTGAAAGCGCTGAAACAGATGTGCGACAAAGAATGTGCTGTGATTGTCCTCGACAAGAAAAGTGACATGACCACCATTGCGAAGCTGAGTAACGGGCAGGTGAATATATGTATATTAATTTGCTGACTTGGAGGCACTGTAAATATATCTCCTCCCAGGCGCCAAAGTCCAACGGCCTCTTTCGTTGTTCATTCGCGTCCTTGGGTCAATTGGTGACGTATTTCAAAGCACACATAGATAATTATTTATTGTTATTTACTTTTTTCAGTGGACAAATTGAGTGGTCTGTCATTCTCCGGGTGTTGCCTATCTGGAGTTATGTTTGGTTTCATAGGAAATAATGCAATGTTGTAATTGGCGACTGCACAAATTTAATGGTCATGGGAAAGATAAGTTCAAGGTATTTATACTCAGTGCTTACTCCTACAAAAAAGCCTACCCAGCTTCAATCATCTATACCTCTGATTTACATTTTGTTACTAGCATTAATACAAACATACGAACTGAGGTTTTCACTGTTGCTGTGCCGACTTTTTTGAACTTGTTCCCTTTTAGGTCAGTTGAAAATAGTACACAATTCCGCCATCATTTTAAAACGTACTTCTATAACCTTGCATATCCACCTTAGCCCTCTGAACATTTTTAATTGTCTGATTATTCCCCTTTATTTTTTAATCTCCATTTTGTTAGCCAATGAGAAACATCTTTTAATTATCGAATATACCAACACTGGGACACGTTTTTGTGACATTATACAAAACACTAATTAAACTATTTATCAGTGGTAAGACATTGTTTAATATTTGTTAGATAGTTGTTTTAGTTATTATATTCTCAGTATACAAGGCCACCTAATAATCATGTTTTTATTTCAGACAAGCATTGTGTCCATATTGAAAAAAGTACATTGATAAAAACATCCATATATAATAGAAACATAAGTAAATAAAGATAACAAATAAATATGTTAATAAAAACATGATATTTAAAAATTATTTTAAAATTATACAAAACCTTGATCCACTGCGACGTACTGTATTTGTCGCTAGTAACAATACTCTGAATAATTGTATTAACAGACCTTTTAATCCTTGTGATTAAGCTTAAAAAATAGCTGTTGTGATAACACATTTACATGATTTTACATTAGCTGTAGCAAACATGTGGCTATCGCTACATCTCATCGTCAGATTGTTCAATATTCTGTATGAATTGTTATAGACAACAATAAATTGCTAAAAATTAGCTTTTCTAAAATTAACCCATAGCGCACACTTATAAATATGACTGAAATATGCAGTAAACAGTTTATACTTTATAGCAGTAGAGCAAAAATGAAATTTTTGCCGTAACATGTTACTTTTGGCATAAAGAAGTCTCACTTTGGCTTAAATGTCAGCCTCATCCGATAAGTTGTTACAAATGACATGCCCAAGGTATTTATAAAAGGTGGCAAAGTTTAACTTCTTTTCTCCTAAAATCATTTCCCTGGCAAGATTAGAATTTCTAGAATCAAAGTAGATGACCAGGGATTTATCAACAGTATACTGAATGTCGCGCTCACACCCATAAGAGTAACATATGTCAAGTAAAGTTTGTAATCCCTTGGAGGAAGGAGTGAATAGAAGTAGGTCATCAGCGTATATCAGGTGATTAGCAACCATAGTACCCAGACTACAACCAGTATGTTGTTTGTGTAGTTGTACACTCAAATTGTCCATGTAAATATTAAAAGGTAAAGGGGATAACTTTCCACCTTGCTTAACACCATTGCCCACTGAGAAGAAATCCGAGTAGGCAGATCCCCATCGGATACATACACATTGGTTATTGAACTCATTGCAGAATATTCTTAGAATATATTTTGATACGTCTCGCTGTTCTAATTTCGTTAACAGCTTATCTCGATTGTCTCGATCAAATGCTTTTGTTGCATCCAGAGACACAACATGCATAGCTGTACCATGTTTAGTGTACAATCTTAATAATTTCTTAAATGTAAACACACACAGCTCCGTTCCATGTTTTGGCCTAAATCCAAACTGATGAGGCGTAGTTTGCAAGTATGTTTCCATTCTGTTGAATATCACAGTATCTATTATCTTGGAACATATGTTAAAAAGGCATAGTGGCCTGTAATTACCTTTATCATTTACCTGTCTATTTTTATCTTTAATAACCGGTACAATAATTGATAAGCCGGATGTCGAAGACGTCTACTTGTGCCAGTAGCGTCATTTAGACCCCGTTACTGTCATGTTAATATTAAGCACTATATTACTTGTTCAGTATAAATGAAATATATATGACTCTACCTTTTTTACAGATGTCACAAATAAGGTCGCTAGAGGATAAGCTTGGTGTGAAAATAGATATTAACAAGACGCCTTCACACCAGCGTATCGTCATCCGCGGTGCAGCTGCCAACACAAGTCAAGCACATGCTGAGATCTTACAGATCTTCATAGATGTGGTTGAAGCTGACGGGAAGGAAAGGGTAGCCTCTGTGATCTCAAAACAGGTGCAGATTATGGTCATACATGTCATGTTTATTTTCCTTTATTCAGCGCAGTCTTTCAGTATATATTGCTGGCCTCTGTGTGTGTCAGTGGTGTGTGTGCGTGCGCTTCAGCACTCACGAATGATTGGGTATGTGTGTGTGTGTGTGTGTGTGTGTGTGTGTGTGTGTGTGTGTGTGTGTGTGTGTGTGTACCTTTTTGTGTACGTATTTGTTTGCGTTATGATTCAAATCACTATTCAACAGCAATGTTACAATGCCTATGTTATGGAATATACAACTATTTATTGAGCGGATCCCGTTTGTACTATATTAATGTACTTCAATACAGGGGCAATGACAGCAGTATCTTGACCACAAATACATCCATCATGAATCTAGTGTGCATTTGTGTTTATGAACAATATAATGTTTCTATGTGTTATAGGAACGTTGTATGTGGTAGAAGATGGGTACCGTTGAGCTATTTAGTGCTGCTTCATTTATACGGAACAAGTAATATAGTGCTTAATATTGACATGACAGTAATGGGGTCTAAATGATGCTACTGGCACAAATAGATGTCTTCGACATCCGGCTTATCACGACTTAGGTCCTACTCCTTTATAATAATAATTTATTTCAGTGAATGCTTGCTATTAATGCTAAGTGATGTTTTAATTACTCAGCCTTCCTACAACTTTTTTCTTGTTTAAGACATATCTTCCTAACTTATATATATATATATTGTAGTGTTCTAATTTTACAGGAAAACATAACCACTTAATTTATGTTGCACTAAACTCAATTGATCATATATCTAATATTCGGATAAGGCCACCATCACAACATATAAACGCAAACAAATATTTGTTAGTTGCAGTCAGTATAGGGACACATGAACCGATTTATTGGCGCACATATTTCTTGGCTCCTGAGTGCCTGATCACAGTTAATCATGTGTGTTGATAGAACATACATACGTTAATGTCGAACTGCCATAATTGACAACATTACAGTACATACGATAAATGAATAAGAAAAACACCAAAACACAAGAGATGTGCTCATGAAATATGTTTTAGGCTTAAATGTGTACAGTCGTGATTTTGCACATGTTGGTCATTCTTTGTTAGTTGTTAGTCAGATAGCCGTGATGCCGTAGGTAGCTTCTATTGTACTCGCCAGTAGAAACAACTGACCATTATTAACAAAGTTACAGGTGGTGCCTCAAAGCTCACTTATGGCCATGGGTCCCCACCTTCCCCTATACCTGCGTAGATAGTACTTATTTATTTACCTGTTATAAGTTTTTGTTGTGTTGCAGTTTCAGTGGAGGCATGCTGAAGGAGGTGTCTTCAAAAACTATCCACCCACCACCAATTGTCAGTTGGAAATAGCATACCAAGATAAGAAGGACAGATTTCAGTGGAAAGACGAGGTCACTGATGATGTTTTCTTGGTGCTATTTGACAGCATGATTGAAACGTCAACAACCAGGCACTCTTCAGTGGACGTTGAGCGATGTGTCATCGGAGGTAGATGTTATGTTATGTAATAGTATACTTGATTAGAAAAAAAACCCACCTATTTTCAAATGGGGTATTCGGAATTGTTTTCAACAAACATCGGTACATCATTGTTAAAACAGAATGTCACGTTTCATCATCGGTACCAATAGGGACCGTGGAAATCAACATATTTCGTACATTAAGCCATTTAAAGATCAATCTAAGTAAGAAGTGCATTTCAAGCATTCACAATAACTGTGTCATATTGCTTATTCATGTTTATTTTATAATTATGTTGAAAATATTCTGTAATGATACGTAGAAAAGTGAAATGGTTTAATATATGCAAAGATTGACAAACCAAAGGGGAGAGAGAGGGAAAGAGAGAGAGAGAGGGTGAGGAAGGGAGGGAGCAAGGGAGGGAGGAAAGGAGAGGGAGGGCAAGGGAGGGAGGGAGGGAGGGAGCAAGTGATGGAGGGAGGGAAAGAGAGAGAAGGCGAAGGAGGGAGCAAGGGAGGGCAGGAAGGAGAGAGAGGGCTAGGGAGGGAGGGAAGGAGAGAGAGGGCAAGGGAGGGAGGGAAGGAGAGAGAGGGCGAGGGAGGGAGGGAAGGAGAGAGAGGGAGAGAAGGAGAGAGAGGGCAAGGGAGGGAGGAAGACGGAGGGAGGGAGAGAGAGGGCGAGGCAGGGAGGGAGGGAGGGAAGGAGGGACAGAGAGGGCGAGGGAGGGAGGGAAGGAGAGAGGTAGAGAGGGAAAAATCGAGGGTGAGCAAGGGGGAGCTAGGGTGCGAGAGAGAGACCTACTACTACATGCTCTTTCTAGAGCAGCAGTATTACATATTAGACAGGTTCATTATGTCATAATAATATTATATATATTTTCATGTTTTTTGCGGAGATCCGCAAACCAATACGTTTTTAGAAACGTTATGGCATGCGGAACTCGAAAACCAATGCTTACATTTGCCCATAAGCACATAAGGTGGCCATTTTGGATTTTCAGAAAATGGCTGCCAAAATCAATTTCTTTAAAAATGGCGAATGTGAATATCGGATAAGTCCAAATGTAAGAATTTTGAAATCTATGATCCCTAGAACCAAGTCTAGTCCCTCTCTTCAGCGGACCCTCTGACGAGGGGACACCTGCTATGTCGGGACAGTTTGTCAATGTACGGACCGTTTTGCCATGTTAATGTCCCTCTGATTAGGGGACACCTCGTGTATGCGGACAGCGGACAGGATATTTTGGTTATATGTCCCTCCTTAGACGGACAGTATTAATTAATTCGAAGATTTTTTGCCGAATTTGTTTAGAAAATGGCAGACATACAGCTCGGTGTGTGTCAATGGTAACACGTGTACCCATAATAACGAGCTTGTCTTCCTTGCTGTAATCGTTGTGTTTGTCCAAACTACTAAGAGTTCCTTTGATTACGGTCTGTAAACTTTAGGTAGAGTGAATGTGGAGGAAGGGATTGTTAATTTTGTGCTGTTATCAATCATGTTTGCCGCCGGCGTTGCCATGATGGCTTCCCCGTTCGTGCCTCCAGCCCCAGTCAGCTCTTCGGCTTGGCGTAGCCTTTTCATCTTGTAAATTGCAATTAAGATTCACAAATACAATGTAGAAAAGGTTCACCGCAATTGTTTTCAATGTAGCCCAACATTAAGCCTAAACTGAGGTGAAATAATAAACAAGCATCATCAAATTATGCTGTGCTACGCCAAACGGCAAATATTACCAGTGCCTGGAAAAGATGAACTGGTTGCCAGTGTATGAAATGATGGAACGCATTATCAAGTGACGTACAATTTGTACATTAATGAATCTTTCGAAATTGGATTAAAAATGAAATGAGACAATTAACGATTGTACCCGTTATCGTTTTTAATATTTAATTAACGTTCACGTTGCATGTAGCAACTAATTTAAATATTCACTTGATCATTTCCAGGTTATTATTTTAGCCGGTAGGGTACAGCCAAAATCGTCAACTTGCGAATTACTTACGAAGTATTTTAGCTAAATCGTTCGAGAATACCAATTTATAAAATGTTGTAACGGAGATGTTTTGTTCAACATTTTTGGTTGAATGCTGCCATACGCACAGCAAATTCTACTGCAACGCCGGGCCGATACCGTTGCGTAGGCTAGTGGCAGTGAGTGAATGGCCAATGCGCGGTTGAGGAAAATCTCAGATCGGGTGGGCGATATGACTTCATGACCAACTGTTTATTTTTTAATACATCACAGTAATAATAAACATATATATAGTGCTTAATTCCTATCAGTCAATGTGTTGACATATTGCCACACCTTTACCGGTGTCGGTTGTACTGGTCTGAACTACGGCACTAAGTCTAAGTCTAAGATGCCTGTCCCTCCGATGAGCGGACACCCGCCATGTCGGGACACTTATGCTTGGATACAGATGTGTCCGCTGAAGAGAGGGATTACTGTATAGCTATATGTGACACACTTATTAAGATATGGAGACATTTATTTGGGCGGCCATTTAAACAAATCCAAAATGGCTGCCTAACGTGCTTATTAGCAAATGTAGCCTAAACTTTGGTTTTCGGGTTCTTCATGCCAGGACGTGTCCAAAAATGTATAGGTTTGCTAATGTCCACAAAAAGACAGCGACAATACATTGTGAACCTGGCTATATTATTTGATTGTAGATGGCAATGATCTGCCTGCAAACTGGTCCACTATGGGCAACACGGAACACGTGAAGTTGGAAAAGTTGCAGCCAACCAGCCCTGAATTCCAGGGTGTGAAGGACAAGTTCATGAGTTCTGCACAAGGAACTGTTACAGCGGTCAGCAAAGTGAGGAAAACAACACATCAAACTGTGTTGCAAAACATTTACAGTATATACACAACATTTTGGCCGGCTTTGCAATTAAACCCGTTTGCATCTACATGTTAACCTAGTTAATACTTCTAAGGTAGTTCCTTCCAAATAATGTACTTTCAGATGCTTCTACTATTCAGTTTAATGTGGTCATGTAATGTACATGTTTCAAAGTATTTTGTCCACAATAGTGATAAGTAACCGCACAGACAACTAGCCGACGTACGTTTCCATAAAGTTGCTCGTTGATTGTGTACAGTAATATTGTAAGCATGTAGGTAAAGAAGGAGATTTTATTAATTAACAGCGTAACTGCATAAAGAAGTACGTCTACGTTCAACTAGTCAACTAGTATCAGCAGCACAAACATATCACGTTTCACAACTTGTTCTGAACCTCCATACCCGCCGAACAACTACCATGCCTATGGTTTCTGTCTGTTCCGGACTTTACTGTCACGCTTTGTTCTGGCTCGAATATCATTATTTTCATCGAGAGAGTTTGGATATACTAATTTGGTTGGTGATAACAATAATAACATATTTCATATATAAAGCGCTGCATATCCAGAATATATAAATTCTGCTCATATGCTCATGAAATACAACTACCGGGTACCCATGTTAAACAAATTATAAGTATAATACTTCAAACAAGGTATTTAAAATTGGTTATACTTGAAGTATTCATAATACAATACAACTAATATGTGATAAAATGTAAAAGATGCTGCAGGCAATATTAGTTATCAAATTAACACAAATAATAATTATATGTAATTCCATTAATTAGAATCAGATGCAACGTTAATATAAACCGCATGGTAGCAACACAAAGTTCGTTTTCAGTGCCTTCATTTGGATAACTTGGTCGTGTATCACATGTACATACATATGTATAGATCTACTTCACGCCTTAATATACCATCGTTTGTTGTATTTGTCAGATTGAGAGAGTGCAGAACCCAGGCCTGTATCGCCAGTACATGTTACGCAAAGAAGAAATGAAGAAACGCAAACAGCAGCCTGCAGTCATAGAACGCAGCCTCTGGCACGGAACAGGCGCTGATGCCGTGCAAAACATCAACATGGGTGGATTCAATCGCAGCTATTGTGGCAAGAACGGTTAGTAAAAGAATCGCCGTTTCCAGTCTGACCACACAGCTACCGATGTTCTTCAGTTTGTATTTTGTAACACAAGTAGCAATGACTAAGATATTTTTACAACTGCTGGTAAAACGTAGCAACACAGCAACGTAGTCATGGTAGATGTGAATCGTCAGACATTAACGCAACGCTTACTAGAACATTTTAAAAATATACTTTATATTTTGCAACACATCAGTGTTTATTTTGGCCGAATGCACAGATAACGCACACACGAACATACGCACGCACGCACACACACACATATATACACATCTCGCCGACATATTTATATATTCTGGAAATGGGACTAGCATTGTACTTCGTTTGGAGGTTTTTGTAACACATCTGCCGCTGCTGCGTGACAGCAGCAAGACTATGGGAGATACACACTGCGGCATCCTAAGAGAACGGCCTATTATATCACGTGATAGATATAATGTGTGATAAAAACAAAGTAGTTCACCGTGACAAGATTAATGTAATACCATATATATATATACAAGTATATATATATACAAGTATATATATATACAAGTATATATATATACAAGTATATATATGTACAAGTATATATATATACAAGTATATGCATATATAGTGTTTTCATACACAGCGCCGTGCATCAAGGTCAACAGTTTAAATTGAATTCGCTGCGCCACAGGTAGCCAATGCAGCTGTCGTAGTGCAGCCGTCATGCTGGGTTGGTCACGCCGAAATGTTTTTAGGTCTCTCCTAAAACGTCCAGAGCCGCGTTGGCTTCTTAGCTCTAGTGGAAGAGAGTTCCAGAGAGTGGGACCTGCACATGAAAATGCGCGTCGGCCGTGCCGTTCCAGGTTAACTCTAGGAACAACCATGAGAAACTGGTCGGCCAAGCGAAGAGTACGACAGGGAACATATGCACATATACGGTCGGCAAGCACGCTGAAAGCGGGAGAGATGATCGTATTCACGCTGTGCCACGTAGTTGGGCGTAAGCAGCCCGGCAGGTACGGCTAATGTGTGCGGCCATCGACATCGTGGGAAGAGGCGGTGGCTTTGGAACACGGTTGTTTGGTGCTGCAAACAGTATCGCCTCTGTCTTCGCCTCGTTCAAAAGCAGGTAGCGCGACGCTAGCCATGCTTTCGCGTCAGTCACACAACGGGATATCCGGTCGGCGGCAGACGCAGAATCGTTTCGCGGAAAATCGACATGGAGTTGGGTGTCATCAGCTTAGACATGGTAGTGAACACCGTGCTTCTCGAATACGTCGGAAAGACCAGCACAGTATATAGAAAATAACAGGGCCCAAAACACTGCCCTGTGGAACTCCATGTCGTAGTCGGCTGTCGCAAGAAAGATGACCGTCAAAGCTGACGCACTGTGTTCGGTCGGCCAGGTAAGAGGCGAGCCAGCAAAGTGCGTTGCCTCGCACGCCGATTCGGTCTAGTTCAGCGACAAGAATATCATGGTCGATCGTGTCGAACGCAGCGCTGAGGTCAAGTAGAACAAGTACTACATGCTTACGAGCATCCAGTGATCTTAACACGTTGTCTTTCATACACAAAATCGCTGTCTCAGCGCTGTGTGACGGGTGGTAGGCGCTCTGAAAAGGATCTCCGATGCCGTTATGTTGAATATGTAAATGCAGTTGGGCAGAGACGTGTCGTTCAAGTAACTTGGATGCGTTCGGAAGGTTTGAGATAGCTGGCGTAGTCGTCGGTGGGAAGACCGGAACGTTTAAGAAGAAGCGAGATGACTACGGGCTTCAGCCGGGCGGGAACAGTGGAAGACTCGTAGGACAGTTTGATCAATTTCACGAGAATCGGCGCCAAGATGGATGTATTCGCCTTCAGAATAACAGAGGGCAGTGTATCAAGCTTGGACGACTTTGTCTTGTCACTTGTGATGAGTGTCGTTACTTCTTCGAGAGTAGCGGATCGAAACGCTAGCAGCGGTGAAGAAACCACACATGGCTGTGCGTTGTCAACATCAGCTGACGGAACCATGATTCGGCTGCGGATCGAGTTGATCTTGTCAGCGAAGTGGTAAGCGAAACGCTCGGCAACAACGGCGGGGCCACCTATGTCGGTGGGAAGATGGTTCACACACTTACGGTCAAGAAGGTCGTTCGAGGCGGATTCAGTATCTTTACTGTAGAACGCAGTTTTCGCAGAGACCAGTGTCCGGCAGTACTGATCACGTAACTCAGTATAGGAAAGACGGTGGTCGTTGGTCCTGCTACGTCGCCACGTGCGCTCACGCAGACGGACCTGACGTTTCAGCTCATCCAGTTGCCGACACCACCACGGAGTATGTGATCGTTCAATGACCGTACGCTGCACAAGTGGAGACAGGACAGCTGCGAATAGTACTGATCGTACAAACCGCCTACGTCACAGACAGGTTGAGTAACGAAATCGCACCCACATAGGTCCTTCGTGAAGTTGGTGTTGTCTATCGCAGCGTATCGGCGGTATTCTACCTTCTTGCGTTTAGACGGATGACGCATATCGCGTTTTGAAAACAAACACTCTTTTGTGCACTTGGGGATTGATTGTGTTTTTGTATAAATTAGGTAGTATCCTAGCTCAACATTTGTTTAAACAAACGTTTAGTCGTGGTTTGAGCAAACAAAATGGTGTTTATCGCATTTTGCCCTGAAACCCTTCATATATATGCATATATATATATATATATATATATATACATATACATACATACATGCATGCATGCACACACATATGGTGTTTAGTGTGCCGTTGATCAGAGTTTATATGGTCAGTTGAATCAGTGGTTATTATTAATGTTTTTTTAATTATCATTAATACAGTTCTGTTCTTTGCAGCGACCGCCTATGGCAACGGTGTTTACTTTGCTGTGAGCTCAGAGTATTCGACACGAGACACCTACGCAACTCCGGATGTGTATGGAGTGAAACGCATCTATAAGTCCCTCGTGCTGACCGGCGATTACACTAACGGCCAATCAACTTACCGTGTTCCGCCAGACAACCCGTTTGCTCCCGGCCTGAAGTACGACACGGTCGTTAACAATGTGAACTCTCCCGACATATTCGTCGTTTTCTTGGATAACCAGGCTTATCCTGAGTATCTTATTACATTCTCGTGAGGCTGGGTACACACCAGAGGAGAGTTTGCTGTCGCTTTACGTTGAAAGATAGACTTAGATTTGCTAGTTATTATTATGCGGTAGATGGTCTTAGGAATTCACGTTGACCAACTAAATAAGTAGACGACCGGCCAACTTCTCAAACACAGGACTATTGCATTCATATCAATGAATGACGAACTCTCACAGTCTCTGACCTCTACCTTGTATGACCTCTTATCGTCGTTAATCGATTACCATAACATTTCCAAGATGGCTACATTTATCATGACTGCGTCATCTTAATATCTCTACCGTTTCCATTTATTTTACGCTCTGTCTGTTTAATGACATGTTTGTCTTTCTTTTTTTCACGTATTTTCTCAAAACGTGATCATTACAGTGCCTATTTAAATGCCTTGCGAGAATATATATGTATATATCCCAATAATTATACACGTTGCTTGCTTTGTAGTAGGCTTCTAAATTGCAGTTATAGCTTTACCATGATGACATCAGTTACAATCATTATCTGTTACTGCATATATCGCCTTCTTCGATGTTACAGTAGGGATTAATAGATCACAAGATATAGACCTTATATGGTATAGCTGCAATTGTTGGAAGTGTCTCCATTTTGACTATCTGTGAAACAGATGTATGCAATATTTACTGGATGAAGGGCAGAAGACGTAATATCATACATTGTATGTAACCATGCATGCATGCATTCGTGTCGGCATCTTGCCAAGTATACCTGACGTGTTGGATTAATTTACTCAAAGAAAAACTCTATTATTACCATGTGTGACTATATATAAAGACACGACTATGAGCTACGTTAATATACGCTATATACCGACGGTTAAACGTATCCATATATCCGAAGCTTATCCGCAATTAATTTTGGTTAGTATCAGAATTATATTTAATTTGACGTTTTTTGTTACAAACGCACGGGCTCAAACCAAAAATGGATGCCCACGGATCGACCCCAATAGTTTATACTTGTTGCAACAAATGTACAAAAAGTGATCGTTTTGATCGTAAAACTGTGCTGAATATTGTAAACTATATCTGTTTTAGCATAACCACCGCAACATTTTTGTTTGTGAAACTACATTAAAATATAATTTGATCTTTTCTGGTGTATTGATAGACCCTAATTATGAATATCGATCTTGTCGCTCAACTTGCAATGTAAGCATGGTTTTCGAGTCGAAGCATTAATAAAGTTCAAATAGCATTGATATGACAACATCATGATGGTTAGGATATAGTTTATATATATATATATATAACATATGGTATTACGATAATGATCGAGCTTTGTATCTTTAACTGAAACCCAGCATTCCCGGTCTGGGTTATTACCCAATGTCTTGTCTTTGTTTTGTCGTTGTTTGGTAATGTTATTGTAAAAAATTTCTTGTTAATCACATACGCCAAGTTTTGCTCTTGATGTAACTAGGGCCACCATTTATGCTGTTTGATCATATTATAATATTCCTCCTGTAAACCGGTGATACGTCTGCTTGATAACTATTGGTGGTGGGAGATTGAGTAGAACGTCCAGATGAGTAAGTATATGGTATTAGACGGAGACATAGTTATGCTGATGTGGTCGTACATTATAACTATGCATAACTTGCTGAATGTAACTGCATATGGTTTGGCAGCTTTCACCAGGGCTTCACAGTTGTACTCGTGCTTGGAGTTTTCTCTGAATAAATGATGAAGGTGCACTGCAAGTGTGATGGTGCGTTGTTAAATAAATCTATAAATTATTACCATTCCATGTGTGCGCACGAGTTCGTAATCGTTGTGGAAAAGCAATTAAGTATTATCTTTCTAATATGTACATCTATATACATATATATCAAATAACATAATTAGGGTCTTGTCATTTATTTTGCGACAGGCCCATATTTGATCTTATTGTAGACAGAACAGTAACACATTGTTGGACATCTGGCAACAATTATAACACACTAAACAAATACTTGTACTCTTAAGATGCATTCTTAGTTAAACTACCATCTTTAACTGGTTTTAAGACAGTGTACATACAACGTGAACAATATTTACTTATTTAATCATACACTCCTTACCGTATGTATCACTGTTGTGTTGTATATGCTACTGGATAAATTACGCCTTTGCAAAATTACCGGTCGTCAAGTCCGGCTGTATAATACTATTTGTTGAGTATGGCACGAGGATGCAATTGTTCGTATTTTGGACGATCTCAGAATCCAACTTCAAATATCTGCTAGCTTACACCCATGCGCGGGGCAACACACCAACGTCAACTGGTATCGTAACTACAGTAACTTGATCTTAAATTCATGCCCGCAGACCATATCATTTTTGTTGCGCCAATTACATCACAACATGCAGCTAATAATAATTTCCCGGGAAATCGAACGTGACGCTACAGTGGCGCCCTCTGGAGAATGTCTCACCATTAAATTTGTCCTGTGAAAACAATTACTCTAACTTTGCGCATTTGTAGATAACTGTGAAATAGTTTGCCATTACTCTTCACAGGCAATGAGTCTCAGGAAGCAAAGTAATGAACAGAAATAGGCGAGTGAACCTAGACACCTTGGAGGAGATCGATGCACTTATGCAGCGTCCAAAGTTAATTTGTTCTACCAACGAAGACAGTCTCCAACAGAAACATCCAATTCCCCGTTTGGTTTGTTCCATTGATGGCGATAGTAGTTAGCTGTTGATTGATCCGTGTCTCCAGCATTGGCGCGATGGCACTAAAGCTGTGCCTTCTGGGTTTACGAATCTCAAGACCTGTAGAGTTGGCCACCAGCCCAACACGGCGCCATATTTCATCCCACCCTGATATGATGGTCCTGCAGTCCCGGCGTGATGGGCCCCGATTGCGTGATTTTTTTTCGTAGGTGGCCTCCTGGTAATTACCATGCTATGGGAGGAGTTAACTTGTTTTATAGATGCGCATGCGTGTGAGGCTTACTGCGTGACGCAGCAACGCGTACGTTGATATACTTGACACAATGAAACCGTTATACAGGTATATAAATTGAAAAATGCTTACGATTGCGAGTCAGTTTTCATTTAATGGTAAATTGTTTTATATAATTTAACTTTATTTTATTTACTATTTGTATTGTTTTCCTTTATATCTAGAATTGATAATTGTTTCACAATTTTGTTTTTAATTAGACATTATAATTATTATTTATTATTATTATTTATATCTTATTGTGAATTGATTATTTGATCAAGCTGTATAAATGTTGATGTAGGAATGTGTGCATGTCTGAGTGATGGCCCATTGAAACATCAGATATTATACGTGGCATGGTCACCATCATGAAGTAAAGCTTTTACTTATTTTATTATGGCTAACTAAAACCAGGCTGCCCCCAAACAGTTGGAGAAGATCAACAACCGTTGAATTAAAGAAGATTTATAGAACCTGGAATGAAGCTGTGGATTTAGTCTGTCACATGGAGAAAGAGTAAGGCGTATCCTGAACTATACAAGGAAGACATTTTAAGTATTGTTTGTGAAAACCCACCATTCCAGCTGCCATGTCTCCCTTTAATTATTGGTATTCTATATCCACATTGGCAAGGAATAGCCTGTAAGCATTTACACGCCATATAGTTACCTATAGTTAACAATAGCACCATTGCATATCAGGACAGTATGCTGTAAATGCCGTTTGCATGCGGGCCGTTTAATAAATTATATCAACGTACGCGTCGCTGCGTCACGCAGTAAGCCTCACACGCATGCGCATCTATAAAACAAGCTAACTCCGCCCATAGTATGGTAATTACCGGGAGGCCACCTACGAAAAAAATCACGACCCTCGCCTCCACCCGTTCTTCCGGTATCATTATCTGACAACGGAGTGGTGCTAAAGTTCCGGCTCAGCCCACCCAATATTAATTTCGTTCCTGCGCCTATGACAGAGAAGAGGATTGAAGGGGAAAGGAAAGTGAAAGCGAAGGTAGAGGAATATCGATAGAGTAGTGTTGAAGGGAGAGTATTGGGATCAGGGCAAAAGTGTGGGTTTGAACAGATACGAAGAGGCCGGGAGGGAGGGCGTGAGAGAGGGAGGGAGAAAGAAAGGGAGGGAGCTATGGAGGGAGGGAGGGATGGAGGGAGGAAAAGACGGACGGATAGACGAGCGGACGGCCGGACGGACGGACGGACGGACGGACGGGCGAGCGGTTAGACGGAAGGACGGACGGACAAATAGAGACACGTGGACAGATAGAGAGACATAGAGGCAAAGAGATGGGGGAAGAAGGTGCGCAGGGAGGGAAATGGGTTTGGTCAACATTGTCACATTTTACTTAGGATTATTGAACATTGGTCGTATTGACATTTAAGTTCTTGTGAATGAGCAGACACGTACAAGATAACACCAATAACAATTCTATTAAATAATAAATGACCAATCACTTAAGTGGCGGGATGAACCATTGCGTTCGACTGACATCGGCTGGTCTCTGTGGTCCTATGTTCGTAGACCCGGCGCCTTGTGTACACGCCTCGTGTCCGCCGCGCACCGCGTCAGTTCGTGTCGACGGACTTTGCCGCTTCTCGGTAGTTTCCCACTGAGTGTCTTCTCCAAGAACAGTTTGTCGCCGTGGACATCGAGTGTCAGGTTTCGTACGATGGCAGGACACGCTAGCAACTCATAGAACATGTCGGGCGGCGATGTCGACTTAGCGCTCGAACAGAGCTGCGATCTTTATTTGTTTGTCGTCAACACAGTTATCATGGGAACGCTCATCGTCATTGGTGTCATCGGCAACAGCCTTGCGTTCCTCGTTTTTTGGAAGGACAACATCAAAACAACGGCGTCGTTTCTTTTCCAGAGTCTCGCGGTAGTCGACTCGGCATTACTGCTGCTTGCAATTCCGATCTTCCCAATACCGTCGTTCCTCGTCTATATGGGCTGGCTGAAGGCGTACGGGGAGATATTCCCGTACACACTCGTGTTCATATTGCCTCCGGCGCTAATAGCTCAGACAGCCTCTATATGGGTAGTCGTGCTGGTCGCCGCCAACCTCTACATCGCCGTGTGTTTTCCGCTGAAGGCGTTGACATTGTGCACCATTTCGAAGGTTAAGAAAGAGTTGGTCTGCGTGCTTCTATTCGCTGTCCTGTACAACATCCCGAGATTCGCCGAGTACCATATCATATATGAATCGCACGACAACGGCACGACGTACACAAAAATCGTACGCACAACGAATCTCGGGTCGGATAACCTATATGACACTGTCTACGATAATGCGTTGTATTGCACAGTCCTCCTGGCCCTGCCCATATTCATCCTGACGGTGTTGAACATTCGCCTGATGAAAGCTCTGAAGGCGAGTCGACAGATGCGGATGGAGGAGATGTTGAATCGTCGCCAACAGCAAGACAACAGTGTGACATTCGTTCTCATCACCGTCGTCGTCGTCTTCATCATTTGCCAGGTTCCGGCGCTTGTTGGCAAGGTGTTGTTGAACGTGACATCGAAAGACGAGAAATTATGCGACGGCTACCAGTTCTATGTAGTAAACATAGCAGATATGCTCGTCTTACTAAACTCGGCCGTCAACTTCGTCATGTACGCCGCCTTCAACAAACGTTTCCGACACGTGCTGACCCAGACCGTGTGCGGATGCTGTGTGTTGGCAGTCGACAGACGGAAGGGCAATTCGACGGGTAGACTTCCCCAGGTGAGAGTCATCAACAACGGTACTGCCAGTACAGAGAATGACAATGACAGTTCCGTCGAAGATACTTACCTTTAGATGCATCGATTGCAGCCGGTTTCGTGAAACATTCATGTGACAAATACCCCCACTCACGCTCGTTCGAACGCACACAACAACGGCAAAGCTCGCTCACTCACTCACTCCCTCACTCCCTCACTCCCTCCCTCTCTCCCTCCCTCCCTCCCTCACTCACTCACTCACTCACTCACTCACTCACTCACTCACTCACTCACTCACTCACTCACTCACTCACTCACTCACTCACTCACTCACTCACTCACTCACTCACTCACTCACTCACTCACTCACTCCCTCCCTCCCTCCCTCCCTCCCTCACTCACTCACTCACTCACTCGCTCACTCGCTCCCTCGCTCACTCGTCAATAGCCCACTCACTCGCTCGCTCGCTCGCTCAACCGCTCAACCGCTCAACCGCTCAACCGCTCAACCGCTCAACCGCTCAACCGCTCAACCGCTCAACCGCTCAACCGCTCAACCGCTCACTCACTCACTCACTCACTCACTCCCTCACTCCCTCAATCCCTCAATCCCTCAATCCCTCAATCCCTCAATCCCTCACTCACTCACTCACTCACTCACTCACTCACTCACTCACTCACTCACTCACTCACTCACTCACTCACTCACTCACTCACTCCTTCACTCCCTCACTCCCTCTCACTCACTCACTCACTCACTCACTCACTCACTCACTCACTCACTCACTCACTCACTCACTCACTCACTCACTCACTCACTCACTCACTCACTCACTCACTCACTCACTCACTCACTCACTCACTCACTCACTCACTCACTCACTCACTCACTCACTCACTCACTCACTCACTCACTCACTCACTCACCCACCCACTCACTCACTAACTCACTCACTAACTCCCTCACTCCCTCACTCCCTCACTCCCTCACTCCCTCACTCCCTCACTCACCCACTCACTAACTCACTCATTCACTCACTCACTCACTCACTCACGCGCGCGCGCGCGCACACACACACACACACACACATAAATATATAACAATATTCATAAATATGGATTTTAACTTATTTTAAGTTTGTCATGTAGTTACTACTACTGGTTCTTATTTATAATATTATTTGTATAAGAAGAGTGTCTGCGTGAATGGTTAACTGTCTCTGCCTTAACTGAAACTGAGTAGTCTTTGTCGCTAAATGGACGCCCTTTGCCCCACACTACTCTTCAACAACTATTAAATAGCATATTATTTGGTATCATATGTGAAGTAAATGTTCGCGTTGAAGTTTACGTGAAGTTTTGGTGCGACTTTTAGGTTTAAACCATGTAATCAGGTTTTGGTAATCTACTACATAAATATCTGCCTAGGTTTCTGCGTGTCTTGTGTTACCTTATTACAATCGCACCAGTGCCAGTGGGTCGATCAGAACGACATTGTGTTCAGTAATCCCGTAGGCCAGCCTAACTGACATGGTGTGTTGTGCAATCACTGCAAAACCCTTTCTACAACTACTCTTCATAGATTTGTTGCAACGCTTTCCGTAATTACACAATTTGAACAATCGTAGGAGATGTCTGTAAGATAGGAATCTAGGCAACGTAATATTACTATGTATTAAGAAGGCGAACTCGGCTTAGACCGTTGTTATTGTCTGCAGCGACGCGTTGAGGATGGTTGCAACTCGCTAAGCAGCAGACGTGTTGACAACAGGAACAGGACGAATGCGTGGGACTGAAATTTTGTAGGCATCTTAGCATGCCATTTGGGATAGTTTTAATTTTTTTATTTCGTTCGGGGGGTAATATTTAAAAAGAATATTTTCATAGGGATCTTCCAGGCTCAATATTTTTTTTAAACTGTACTTTTAAAAAAGCATTATAATGTACCCAATGAAAGGGTCCTGGACAACATAAGTACTCTAATTAACTTTTAATGAAAACAAAACATAAAGCTATAAGGATATCCTTTATGCGGAGCATTTTAAATTTTGAGTACCAAATATACATTTAGAACGGCACACACACACATACACATACACACACACACACGCACGCACGCACACACGCACGCACGCACACGAACGCACGCACGAACGCACGCACGCACGCACACGCACACACACACACACACATGCACATACACACTGCAGTGAAAGCATTTAATTGTATTGAATGTCACTTGATCATTAATTTAAAATCCCAAATTGTTCGACATCGTGATGAGATACAATGACACAATAATTATTTCATGTATTTGCCTATCTCAGTTTTCCTAATTAATGCTTTAGTTTCAAGCGAAATTCACGCGATTCAATACTACTGTTATTTCGTGTGGTTTTAGCTCAAAGTTGTTTTCTAAATAAACGTTGTTCACCATTATAATCATGAGCACGTAGGTACTCATTAAATGTATTTCTTATATACGTATATCAAACATTATATTGGAAAACATAGACGTTTCTACGCAGCACCCAACCTATTGTTTTTTTATATCCCCAGGAATCTCAACGACGTTTTCCTCCGAAAACCAAGCTTAATATCGGCAAAGCTGCATCCAAAATCTGGAATCAATTCCTTGTTGCTTTAAAATCATCTGATACTATAAATACCTTTCGTAAAAAAATTAAGATTTATTTATTTGAAATTGCATTCCCACCCTAACCTTCGGTGATCCCTTCCTCGAAAAACGACTCTTGCTTGTCCTTGTTAACGATTTTGCCCAAAGATTATTGTATGTTGCGTCTCTGAGCTCAGATTCCTGGGGATTTAGGCGCTATAGAAGTTTGTTATTATTACTATATAAAGTTTTGAATTTGTTTTCACCTTTTAATTTGTAGTTCCGTTTTTTTAACATATTATATTCAATAATTTTTTGTTTTTAATTTGCTAATTTCGTGAAACCGCGTGCAATATGCCATCTGTATTAGTGGCGGATCCAGAAAGCGAATCTAAGGGGGCACAAAAACCTGCAATGGGCGGCAGAACCAAAATGATGTAGGAGAAATTTGGTAGAGCGAAACATAAGCGAGGCCACAACTGATGCATCAATACTAGAGCAATACCGCACGCTCTGTGGTTTCTCGTACAGTAAAGCGACTTGGCCGATTTGTATGATATCTTGCATAGGAACGCAAGCAAACATTTAGGCCTACTACTAAGGTCTACCATACTGTCATATCAAAAATATAACTAAATCTGAAGTAACACGTACGAATTATTAAGTAGATTACTACAAATAGAACTGTTTTGTCATCGGCTATTATGATGTTATAACATAATAAATGCAATTTTAGCTTTCGTAAGAAACTCATAATCTAAAGTTTGCGTTTTAATATAGATTGTGTGTGGATTGGATGGTCAAGTATACCGGTTCCGAAAATATTCTTTTGGACAAATCTAAGAGGTGTACTATATCATTAATTAGGAACACTAAAACAGGCAAACTTAGTTTATATATGTTTTGCTTGACAACGGTTTCTAAACAGTATGTTGTCCAGACCTAAGATTAAGGTACTCTGATAAAGGACTTCCTGATAATATCGTCATCAACAGGTCAACCATACGGAACGCCAAACATTAAACTGCTGACCATGTCTGCATTTTCTGTTCTAAGTGACCTTTCTTTATATGCCATGTAGGTTCCGTTATAAAAAAAACTTGCACTATCCAAACGCAATCAACTACATTTTATACACCCTTGTTTTGCAATAAAAGGATGCTCTCTAAACTTACGATAACTTCCTGTCCTTCCGGTGAAGAACATCTTTATCGACATTAGGCCTTATATGCAGATGCGTTGTACAAAATAAGCGTAAAGATGTCCAACACAACAGAATGGTTCCAAGCATCCAGATCGCGACTCCCTTACCGATCCCGATCACGCCTCGCAATCACTTTGCTTGCTGAACAATCGAACTGATCGCTCGGCGCGATCGGGATCGGGAAATGAGCCCAGATCGGGGCGCTCGCAAACATTCTCTATTGCTGTGATGACTATCCCGATCCAAAGCCGCTGTGGGAGGCAGAAAATAGGAATACAGGAGTAGCAAATTCACCAATCAGCCCTTTAGGTCGCCAACATATAAGAAAGTTTTCATTTTCACAAAGGACTGTAAATGAATGGAACAGATTACCTGCTGATTGTGTGGGTGCTAGTAGCGTGAATATATTTAAAAATAAAATCGACACATACCTCAGACGGGCGGGATACACATAGATAAAAGGGTCGGACTCTCGATAAGCCAAGGCTTCCTTGTCCACCTGCTACCTAGAGTTAATTCTCTGGGTGGCAATCTTGTTAAATCTTGTTAAATCTGGTTAAACATCAATCCGCTGATTATGTTGCATTTTCTTTTCGGAGCGAACGTTACTTTTTTCCATACCAGGTTCAGCCATATTAACAAGCTAACCAAAAGCCACTTACGTGATTGTAATGTATGGGCACCTAGATATACAACCTTGTCACGTTAAATTATATACAGTGTGTACTAGTATAATTACTATTGTCGGCTTTACGCTGTTTGACATTTTAAATTATTGATCAAACGACATACGGTACAACAAAATGCAATATCAGCTACAGCGTGACATTTCATAATTATTGGTTACGCCCCATAATTGGCATTAAATCACCAGAAACAATTTCGAAGGCGCCGGACGAAGTGAATCCACCAATGTGTATATATATCCAGTTTCATTTGTCCAGCTGCTCGGTGTCGCGGGTAGAGCGAAAAATAAGCGTGTCCCCAACTGGGGCTTCAGTACTTGAGCAATACCACACGCTCTGTGATTTCTCTTACTGTAAAACGACTTGGCTGATTTGTATGATATCTTGCATGGGAACGCAAGCAAACATATAGGCCTACTGCTAAGGTCTACCATACTGTCATATCAAAAGTATAACACAATCTGAAGTCATACGTACGAATTATTAAGTAGATTACTACAAATACATTATCATTTTCACCAACTATTTTGTCATCGGCTATTATGATGTTATAACAAAATAAATGCATTTTTAGCTTTCATAAGAAACTCATGATCTAAAGTTTGCGTATTAATATAGATTGTGTAAGCTTTGGGTGGTCATGTATACCGGTTCCGAAAATATTCAAGTTCTTATATAGCGCAGTATCCAGTCCTCAGGACTGCTCAAAGCGCTTTACACTTTACTCCCTGGCAGACCTGTTCAATCGAACACCATCTCCACTTCTCTGGGAAACATTCAGCCACGCTGCACAATTAATGCGCGAAGTCTATTCGTACACAAATATCCACAACTGTCTGTAGCAAGGTACTCATTCATGCAGCTGAGGGAACTGAAGAAACATGTAATTAGGTTCGACACCGCCGCACAGGATTCGAACCCGGGTTCTCTCAGTCGAGAATCCGAAGCTCTAGCCGCTACGCTACTGCGCTCCATAACGACGAACTTAGGACTTTGGAGTCCTGGCCGTTATCAGTCAAACACAACGACACATCCCGCCACTTTTGTAACGAGTCATTTATTATTTACTATTACTCTTGCTACATCCCTGCTCTATTTAGAATTACATTTTGAATCCGCAGTAAGTGCCACAATGTTTGACAAAAAATGCACCATTAGATTAATAGTAATTTCATTGAAAAATCAATTTTAATGCCTCGACTAGGCGCTAGCTGCTAGGGTAATGAAATAGTTTACCACAAGCCGCGAATGAAACAAAACGCTATATAATTAATGGTGTGTCTTCAATGTTGACCTGGCCTGACAGCAAACCATCGAACCATACATTCACATAGGCTATGTACCAGAAAATTTACCCGAACTAAATAAATATAAGTATTAACATATTATAGTAATGCACACATGTACGCACTTACGCACGCACGATCACGCGCATTTCCTATAGATCAGGGGCCGGGAACCTGTTGGAACGGAGCGCCACAATAAGTGACTAGGGCTAGGTCAGCGAGCCACACATTTATTCTTATACATTTTGGCAATGCGTAAATAAATAGTTGTTATTATTATTAAACACCCGTGACCAATTTTGAACAATTTACTATTAAAATACACATTATTCCTGGTCCGCGTTGTCGTCATGCAACTGATATTTGACTAAGTGCTCCACGTCCAAGTTAACTTGGCGTGTGTGATGGTTTATGAAACTGTTCAGTCGGCAAATGCGTTTGGTTGCAAGATACACCTCATTGAATGTCACTTTGTGTGCCACAGAGCCAACCAAGTTACATTTTGGTGAACTTCATACGTACAGCGTCGACTATAACGGATTGTATAATAACAGCAAATACGAGCTCCGAGATCTCAAAAATAAAACGCCCTGCAAACTCCTGTCTCAGCAGCTCAACGATTGTTTCGTGCGTGTCTGTCCTTTCTGGTTCGTTTTCAGGAGTGTTGAGAAATACAGTAGTTGTGCATTGCACAATCGCAACTTGATCTCGAAAGCGAGAACGAATTGGAAGAAACGAACTAGAAGAGTTGTCTGTTTTTAAGTTCTCGGTCCTTGAGTTGACAATTCAGGAGTTTGAAATGCGCCACGATGTCGACAAGAAAATGAACCCTCGCAGATGCACCTTAGCAATGTACGGTAGACACCTCGACCCAGCCAGTGCACGTCGCAGTAGTATTGGAGATATTAATATTGCGAACTTCACATCTTCCCGACAGCGACCAGTACATTTTGCATTTTCATAGGTTTGCTACATCTATAGGCTTTTTATGGTATAGATGAGCCAGTGGGTCTGACTAGATTCGCAGTGGCACTTGCATTGCATCGTGTCGAACCTTTCCAATCAGCGAAACAAATCCTTTTGTTCTTACTCCTACGGAAGGTGCACCATGTAAATGTATATATCGTCATCCCACGGGCCGTATTGTACGCAATCTCGTGTTTAGTCCGCGGGCCGCAGTTGGCCCGCGGGCTGCAAGTTGCCGACCCCTGCTATAGATGTATGTAATTGTTGGGGGTTTCCCCACATGTCGTTCTACTATGTCCAATGTTGAAAGCAAATCAAATGAAATATCAGTTAAATGTTTTTGGCATACTTTTTGAATACAAATAAAATAATCGAACATAGCAACATTCTTCTTTTATGATGATTCGTTGATGTCCTATTGTCATAATCATATACTTTTCAAAACTACGTTAACCATTATGATCACTTTGCTAACCAAACCTATTAAACCCAACTGACACCCATTCAACAGTCAATTGCAATAGTGGCTACAATCGTACACGACCCTACATAGCACCGGTTGTAGGTCAAGGATTTTATACTTATGACAGGTATGGATTTTAAAGTTTTTGCAAAATGAATCAACATCCACAGGTCTTTTATGGTTCGATAATATAATCGAGTTTCTGAGAAGAAAATGTTTTGTTGAAAATTGGCAATCGGGTAAACACAATCAAGTGAGCACGCATATGTGTAGTGGATTTTTCATTTGGATCGAAGATTGGGTCGGTAGGTATAGTATACTAACAGAAGTTGCAGCTAGTTGGCGAAACAAATTGAAGTCTTCTATAGCCCTGGCTACTTCTTACGCCGACTGAGCCGCCAAGATACTGGCCAGTGCGCGCTTAGGAACAACCACAAAACCGTCGGAAAAGGTTAGCTGCCCAAAATGAATGTATTTTATGTAAGAACAACGCTTGGGGTTTGACTTTGAGCATCCAAAAAATAAATTACCAAGCACTATTCATATGTAAAAATGTTGTCGGCAACAGCACAGCTGCTTAGAACTCGACTCGAACCTAGAAGTTGGGTGGACATGTTTGCCAATACATCAACTGTCGCCCAGCCATGTCTACACCCGGCCCTGCTAGTCCCTGCTTCATCTAATCATCCAGAACAAGTTGTTACCGAGAACGACTATAGTCCGGCATTCAAATGCCCTTTTGAAAGTGTCCCGTACATCAGGGTCTGCACGATGTTTTTTTTAAAATTGTTGTGACCTTCTAACCCTCTAGGTCAATAATCCGACAGATGCCACCCAGGCACCTTTAGCGTTTTTGTAGAAACCCATTAATGTGAAAATTAGGCATCGCCATTAAAATATGTACTACTTTTTTGAATTACTTGAATTGTAAACATCCAAACAATCACAATGACAGGGTATCTGGGTATGATTACGTCAGAGAACAACTTATAGTATGCAAATTTGTCGCATGAATATGCAAATTAGATCTGAGCAGGTACTACTTAACGGACTGCCTTAAATACCCCCCTCCCCATAAAAACATCCAAATGGTGCATAATTTGAAAAACCTAGATATTCACATCACAACAAGGCCTATCATAGAATCAGCGTCACATGATAAATTTTCGAAATTGTGTGCTTCTGCAATCGTCTTTAAAATACAATGGTGGCATATATACTTTCTTTAATAACAAAATTGCCATGTCATATATTTTTTGGAAAGAGTACTTTCTACATGTGAAAATGAGGTACGATATGGAGCTATTACCCGGTATAATTAGTGTGGAGCTAAGGTCAAACAAGGTCACAGTGAATTGATGAATAATCGAACTTTTGCAATACCGCCAACGTTATGAAGTTACAATGACTCTGTATCTACTTCATTTTATGGACACATTATACACACCGTGAAAGATCAATTTCTTAAGACCAAAATGATATATGACTTGGAGGGGTCAGTTGATATATGACTTGGAGGGGTCAGTTGGTGGAGTTTGTGTGGAGCGACGATCAAACAGTATCACCGTAAAGTGATAAATGTTCCCGCAAACGTTATACAATATCAACGGTGGCTTATATACATTACCTACATACTCATGGCCATGTCATATACCTTTGAAAAGCCTACTATCTCCCCGTAAATACGGAATACCACGGGGTTGTATCAAGTGGTGCATTAAGTGTGGAGTGAAGGTCAAACAAAAGCACTGCTAAATGATGAGTGTTCAAAACCGTGCCATACGTTGTGCAATTACAATGTTTGCATATCTACTTTGTCTACCTACACTAGGCCATGTTATTCATATATGTGTACTGTATCCCCGTCAAAATGAGGCTTGGCATAGAGTTGTAAAGCGGTGGTCTAAGTGAGGAGTGAAGTTTGAAAGTGAAAGTTGAAGATCACCGTCAACAGATGTATCAACCAACATCACCGTCAAAAGATGCATCACCTCGTTTGATGAGTATGCATACACTTTTTTGTTCCCCACATCATGAAGCACATAATTCATTCCAACAATATTGGCGTCGATCGTGACACGTACCTCACCAGCAAGATCAAATAATCCACGAGAGAGAAGCGTGGTAACGGGATTTTTTAGGAAAGTAACATGGAAAAACAAGGTGCCAATAAACTGGAAATACTTCCATCGCGATGTTACCAACACACAGGAGCTATTTGCATTTCTCTCCATTAAGGTTACAAAGCTCCACTATCTAGGTTGACAGGAAGTGTTTGACACTTCAGACACCTCAGCAGTCTTCAGTAGGTGCTACTATGACATGTAACATCCAGTGTCACCATGGAGAACCTGGCGCGCAACTGTTGATCCTTGCGCAAAATGCTTTATGGAAAAGGGATCAAAGCCGTGCATGATTCGCAATGTGTTTCTGATCGTTAGGAGTTATGAGCTAGTCACGTTGACATCCAGCTGCATACATTTGGATAGCCTTTGGGTCAGGCAATAACGTTAGTCATCTTAATGCAACGGCGTCCGTCATGTTCTGGGAAAAGGCCTGTCCACGACTTTGCTAGTTGTCAAAAGCATGGGAAACCTAAACTTCACACATCATTTGGATCTGGATTCGCGACATTTCAACTCCTGGAACGCATCACTATTTCCCTCTGTAACTAGAGTTGCAGCGTGCGTGGTCTCCGTTATCGAGACAATGAGAAATATATTATGTCAAAGGAATAATTTCATTAAGTATTGTTTCAGTGTCGGTCGCATGTTGCGAGGTAATGAAAAAACACTACATGGAAAGAAAGTATTTATATATACATATATATATATATATATATATATTATGTGCACTTTCGCGTGGCAGACGTGATGTAGTTCGCGTCTGTTTCGCTTGTGCCATTCCGCACGAAATGTACCATCACAGTTCCTTTGTAGAATTGGAATAAATAGATATTTAAATCAATTAAAATATTTAAATGAAAAGATACATGTATAATTAAAATGTCCATATGTTAAAAAATATATATAAAATAATCGTTAAAAAGTCAGTAGAAATTGCACTAAAAAGTAATAAAAATGTAAATAAATAATTCCATGGATTCATATGATGCTTTCTTATTATGAAATGGCCAGCCCCAATTGTCGCCACTGTTCACGGTCGAGTGCGCGCAGAGCAACGTAGCGTACGCCGCATGCGTCGCAGATCCGCGCTCAACGCTGTCGGCAGAGTCCATGTATGGTGACACCAGTGTCCACGGCGAAATAGTTGTCGATCGCTTGCTGAGCGGGTGCATCGGGTGACATACGGAGCACGTGCCCGAATAGACTTTATCTTGCAGTTATGACGGTTTCGCTGATGGGACGGCAACGGTGGTACAGTGCCTCGTTGGAAATGCGATGTGGCCAACATATGCCGATGATCTGGCGTAGATGACGACGGTGGTACGCATCCAGTTGTTCTAGTTCTGATTTCGTGAGTCCCCATGTACCCATGTTGTACGTCAGCACGGGCACAACGAAGGATGCGTATAGCCGTAGCCGCAGCTGTAGAGAGATCTGTGATCGCCTGAACCACAGTGTCCACAGCTTGCGGAAGGCGACGTTGACCAGCTGCTTTCGGCAAGCGACGTCTTCGGCTTCACCGAGGAGCGATCCAAGCTTGCGTGTCATACGCCACTCTTCCTGAATGTGGTCAGTGTGTCGGCTGATACTAGTTCGTTCTGTTTTCGACGCGTTGATCGTCAGCGACCACTCCGCCAAGCAAGCTGGCGCGATGCGCTCGATCTCGTCGAGGAACGAACGAGAAGAGCTGACGATGTCCGTGTCGTCAGCGTACTCGAAGTCCAGCGGTAGGGTGGCATCGGCTGGTGGACGTGTCGGGAGGCGCGAACGAAGGTCACAATGAATAACACCGGGCTGAGGCTGTCGCCTTGCGGCGTCCTGATGGATGTGGCGAATGAATGACAGTCGCCTGTTGAGAGACGCGGCTCGAACGACGTGGCGGCGAGTAGGAAGCGAATCATCCGCAGTTCCGACTCGCCGAGGAATGTTTGTAGCGTATCAAGCAGCTTGTCGCGACGTATGGTGTCGAAGGCGCGACTCAGGTCGATGCCGAGGAATTCGATTGATACATGCTGACGCTGCGCTTTAGCACAGAGCCAATGATACCCGAAGACTACATCGGCCGTGCTGCGTCCGCGTCGGAATCCCGATTGCGACGGCGACAGGTAGTCGTCAACTTTCGGCGCGATCCTCGATAGAACGATGAGAGACAGTGTCTTTCGGAGTACTGATAGTAAGACTATCGGACGCACACTCGTTATTGGACCTATTGGTTTGCCCGGCTTCTGTATTAATACGAGCACACCTTTGCCTAGGTCGAGCAGTTCGTGTTTTTCCAGCGCATCGTTGAAAATGCTGGCAATCGTGTCAGCTAGCAGGCCAGCCGTGCATTTGAAAAATTCGGCCGGTATGCCGTCTTGCCCGCTGGCTCGGCCGCTGTTCAATTTCCCGATCGCTCGCTTGACTTCTTCGGTTGTGATTGGGTCTGCCAGTCGCGATGGTCTTCCGGTGAAGGCGGGCAGTTCTTCTACGGCTTCGTCGCTGAACTGGCGGCTGAAGTGTTCGGTGACCCGCGCGTTCAGTTCGGCTGTGTTACAGATAACGCGTCCAGCGTCGTCGTGGATCGTTAGCTTGACGGCAGGTTTCATCGTCATCTCATGAACGGCACGAAACATTTTTGCGCCATCGTGGAGACGTTCAACTTCTGACGCTAGCCTGTCTAGTCTCGCTGAGGCGTTATCGCAAGCTTTTCGGCGCATAGCGTGCAAGATTGTGTTGCGCTGTCGCTTCAGTTCGCACCGGCGGATGGCGTTTGCATATATATATATATATATATATATACATATATACATATATATATATATATACATATATACATATATATATACATATATATATATATATATATATATATATATATATATATATATATATATATATATATGTATATATATATATATATATATGTGTGTGTGTGTATATATTTATATATATATACATATATATATATATATAATATATATATATATATGTATGTATGTATGTTTGTATCACATACGGAATATCGGTCCAACAGCTACACCCGTCTGAAATTGTTTTACACGATCATTTCCTCTCGTCATTGAGTCCAGTGATTCGCCAATTGGCTTTACACTAATACATCTCTTCGGGGGAGGGGGAACATAGTTTAATTTTCTAGGGACATATCACATTCTGATTCAACTTTCTGTCATAGTTGACCGACTCCACCACTTTAGGCGTCGCAGGGCAGAAAAGGGCCTCTCGCAAGCAACGCTTCCGACTGGTGTAGTGAGGAAGATGTTTACGATCTTGCTGATGACGGCAAATGTTCGACCACACGCCGAAATTAGTTCACAGACGACGTTCGAAAAAAACTTCAGGGTCATCGTACCTCTTTCGCCACTTTGCGATTTCCACAGGAAGCTCGTTTTGTTCAACCGAACTGAAATACCTACTGTAATACTCAGTTAGTCCTGTGTCATCTAGTTTCTGTAGGTTGGACGGCAGGAGGTTTTGAGCTGCAGTGAATCCTTGGTGGTAATTAGAAAATCGTTCAGCCAACTCGTAAAGGCTTCATCAATAAATGGGTAAACATATTGATGAGATAGTAGTCAGCTGTTGACTGAACCGTGTTTCCAACATTGGCGCGATGACGCTGAAGCTGTGCCTTCTGGGTTTATGAATCTCAAGACCTGTAGAGTAGGCCACCAGCCCAACACGGCGCCATATAGCAGTATTGCTGTGCTTGAAGGAACTAATTTCAAAGCGACATTGGCGAAAAGTGAGCGACCCGATTTGTATGAAACTTTCAGGGTGTTTTTACTAAATACACATCTGTAACTACTACCCAAACTTCAGCAGAAAACTTAATTAAACTACAACAAAGATATAAGTATCAGAACATATCGCATATTTACTGGTCATAAACAAAATAAATAACTCGCCTAAAATTTTGACATTTCGACAATGGCGTTCTCCGTCATCTTGGCTCCATGAAAAATATGGCATCTCCGTAATACGAAGAACACGAAGCTCATAAAAGGAGATTCCCTGGGCCTCATGAGCAGAAAAACCCTAGTGTGTACAAACGGCAACCGACCTACCGACGCGCCCTTTGCGGATTCGCAGGTCCCTAACCATGCGTGTCTCGATTGTAATTTGATAGTCCCGCGTACACACGCGGGAAATTATGAATTCACTTTGAGCTGCCCGCAAGCGGCAGGTTGATTATGAATGGTTCGGTCAAATCAACGCAATATCCAGGTTACCGTTATGGACAGATAATGGGCAGTGCAAACTAATAGGAAATCATTCGGGATTTTGAAAGATGACCGTTATATTAAGGTTATCGTTATGGATGGGTGGCCGCGAAGACAGCTTTTGTTGTAATAGCAATGACATCAGTAATATATATTTTTTTCTCCTCCTGATTCCCTGTCGTCAGGGCTGAGGCTGGCCTTGGATCCGTTCCTCGATTTCAATTATCTTTTTCTTCCTCTTATTTTTCCTCACTTACCTTGCACTACTTTCTCTGCCAACTGTCTCCATTCCCCTCTATATCTTGCTCTCGTTCTCCACCTTCTTCTTAAGACTTTCTTTTACTCCAACCTCCACCCTCAATTTCTCCATTCTTCGTTTATCAGTTCTCTTCACTCCCGCAATTCTTCTTACCCAGTTGTTTTCACAAACCTGCACCCTCTCTTGTTGTTTCTCGGTCAGTGCCATCGTCTCTAGGTGAAGGTCAGTGCCGGGGTAACACATGAACATAGCACCTTTCTTTTGAGTTTACGTGATATGCACCTGTCTGCCACCACACCATCAACTTTCCTCCAAGCGTTTGCCCCTGTTTTTATCCTCCTGCGAATTTCGGTGTCTGGGTTACCGTCCCCGCATATTGCTCCACCCAAATATACAAAACTATCTCTTTGTTTTAATTTCTTCCCCACCAGGTGTATTTCCAGCTCTTCGTTTTGTTGCCCCACCCAAAGTATCTCCGTCTTCTCCAAACTAGCTTTCAGCCCATGTCTGCTGAACATATGCTTCCACTCTGTTAGTTGTTCTTGGAGGTCTGGTTCCCCGTCCGCCACCACTG
Organism: Escarpia spicata; assembly: GCA_963995525.1. NCBI lineage: Eukaryota > Metazoa > Annelida > Polychaeta > Sabellida > Siboglinidae > Escarpia > Escarpia spicata. The sequence goes on from OZ023206.1 coordinate 18,141,404, forward strand.
CCAGATCGTCTGCATACAGTAGCTTCGGGAGGTTATCTCTCCTATCAGTCTTTCTGCTTATAAGTTCCACCACTGCGATAAACAACAGAGGGTTGAGGGTGCTCCCCTGTCTCAGGCCAACTTTTATTTCAAACTCTCCTGACACTCCCGGTCCATACAATACCCTGTTATTTGTTTTTTATGTCCCTTTTACCATCGTGACCTCCGCCTCTGGGACCCCAATCCACCTCAGTGTCCCCAACACCATCGCTCTTGGTACAGTACCAGATGCTTTCTCCAGGTCTATGAATCCTACCGCCATATCTTCTTGTCCCTCCAATTTCTTAATTTTTAATCAGTAATATAGTTTAGACAAAAAGGGCACTTTTAAACTAAACGGACACTTTTTGTATTTTTGCTGGGGCAACTGCCTCCACTGCCCCCCGTTAGCTACGGCTCTGGTTTGGCACGTAGACTCATGGACTGTTGCCAGTGGCATGTATATGATAATGAGTGAGTTTTATTGATCCGCGTTTTCTCGCGGTGCATTATTGATAACATTTAATACGTAATCAAACGAATGCATGTTCTGACATCGGAGGCAAGTCCACTGACCATGACGGGGGTAGTCGTTGGATGTAATGTCATAGCGGTAGGGTGTCATCGGGGGATTTACGTATTAGCAGTGGATAGTGGGTGAACTATTCTGGCTAAAGAGAAACCCGAATGTAAGGCAACATCAACCTTCTAAAATATTGCTAAGATTGAAGTCACATCGTGCCTACCGTTTGCAAGCCCTTCTATAAAAAAAAGTCAGTGACAGGAGTCACAGGACCCGACGACCAAAAAACTCTCCCCGGTTTATTCAATCTACTATAATCGGTATTATACAGACGTTGGGCATTGAATAAATTGCTCGAGCGCTCGTCGCCCGCCCCCGTGCAGGCAGCTTGGTTGAGTCCGTGCTTCGCGGAGTAGGTTTCGGCCGGCCAATCAGATGCGAGCGACAAGTGTGACGTAACGCTATGTTTGAAGCTTTCCGTTGTCAGTTGAACGCGCCAATGCTAACAGAACAGACGTGGAACTCGAGCTGCCAAAGGCAAATGTACCGTGACGTCACCTGCATTGTTTGCGAACTTGAACGTTTGAAACAAGTTTAGCGCGATGCAGCAGATTGAAGACGTTTACTGGAAGCGGTGGAAAATTAGTTGCTATGAAGAAGCGACATCAGAACGTCCTGCCTCTGGGCGATAGAACACATCACGCCATTTCTCGTCGCTGCCTTAATCTCGTCTGCCAGTTGCTGCTGTCACCGTCGCCGCCATGGTTACCGCTCTCGTATCACAAGGTAAGCAGTGAGTTTGCAAACGTTTGCTTTTCTCTAACCATTGCGAATTCAAACCTCAATCGTATTTTGTCTTATAAAATGTTATTGCTTTTTCTTCAGGTGTGCGAACAGATGAGTCACGATAACGCCGTCTCGCGTGCTCCGCCTCTGCCACCGAAACGATCGACTACCCTGATAACGCAAGGTCTTTGCCGTATCCGATTGCGATTCAGGCCAACCCGGAATATTCCGCGTATCGAACTTCGTCACGATCACCGACGGGCGGAATCTGTCGTAAATTCGCCGCCGCCGCCGGTAACATCACGATATCTACACCGTAGCCAAATCCGCTGCGAACACATCCTCCGTTGCCACCACGATCGCTAGAGTCGCTATGCCGCCCGGCCGGTATCCAGTATCTTCGCTCCGTTAGTCCTGTCTATGTCCAGTCTAAATCTTTGTGGGATCACCAAGACGCGCGGTGTCAACACCCGGTATATGTTCAGTGTTGTTTAGTTTTTTGACGAGACAATTATCTACGGGAGACCGTGGTAATTGTCGGATGAGAGCCAGATCCAATCGGCTGAATCGCCCCCTAAAAAGGGGGTGCGGTTGTTTGGTTTTGCCTGTTGTCTATCTAGACCTGGTGCTTGTGGCGGTTTGTGGACGGGACTACGTGTTGTTTGTCTGTTCGACTTATGTGTCTGTTATGTGTATGTGCTATGTTTTGTTCGATTGGCGGAGGAAGCCGAAAGTCGCCGAAACGTCCGTGTCGCAGCAAGAACGTGAAAACAACAGAACGGTGAATGCTGCATTATCAACTCAATTCTGCAAAGTTGGACTCCTGAAATAAAAACAATGGACAATACGTTGCCATGGCGACTTACTATGCTTCATGAGGAAACATGCTTATTTCCTTTCAATAAAATTATGAAAACGTTTAATTACGCCTATGTTATATTTATAGATTAGGTTCTCTCGTCTAGTCGTGGGTTCTGTTGCTTGTCTAAAAACGTTATCCCGAAAATACAACCCATAGGCCCTACCCCTCACAATATGGGCCTAACGGTTAACAAAGTCTGGGGAAATATCATTGCAACAGAATTACTGTTCAGATCTAGTGATGCCGATGGCAAAACACTGAAACGAGTTCGCAATACGACTGCTATCAATCACGTGACTATGACGTCACCAACCGTTGGCGTCATTCCTATGTTACGCAAGCGTAACATTTGTTTGTAGTGGTGAGTGGCGCCTCTGTTGGTGAATGTAGTGTCATCCATATATCCACGCAGCCTATGCTGTAAATTGGAGACCGTCATGTGATGGCGCTTTAGCATAAAACTAGTGAGCAATCATTTTGTTATTAGAGACTGCTTTTAAGATGGTGATTCACTGTAAAATTAACATTAGTGAGAACAACTTGCACGTTAGCAATACTTTGATACGATATCAACGTTTTGAACACATCCGTGCGAGGGCACCTCGGTGTATTTAAATCCGCCCAAGCTTGGTAGTCGTTAGCTCTGGCTGGGGAAGGGATTTTAAAAGGGGTATACGTTGTAGTGGTAAAGATGTAGTGACTGCCTCAGTCTTGCCGTAGCCTTTCTTCCCATGTACCACCCCGTTTGTTACTATACTGGAATATGTTTCCCGTTATTTGATGGCACCCGGAAGCGACTTATTTAATTTGTTATTTAATTCTTCTCTGTAGGACTCAGGTCCTGTAGTTGTATTCCGTCTAGCCCCACATTGGAAAGTCACCCGTTCATCTGCCTGTCTGGGGATCTAGGCGCTATGTCAATGGCCTTCACGCAACTTGTAATAGGGTATATATCCAGTAACGATACCATCGCATCCCCGTTGGTGAAAGAAGTCGATGGCTCTGGCGGGGAATCAACGGCGATGACATAGTCAGCTGGTGATGAAAGTCAACAGGACTAGAGCAGTCGCACCGTCGCTGCAGCTCGGGTTATAATTAGTGTCGTTACGTCAAGGCAGTTAGAGAAAATACTTCATTTAGCGACCCATATAAAGTCAAGCTCGTGGAAAGCATAACTCTTTGCCACCCGACACAATATCGGAAATATGTTTTCTCAAAGTTATGCATGGTAGTCCCTATCACCACAGATCAACGCTTCCTAATAATTCGTGCTTTGGTTAGTCACAGGGCAAGGAAGCAAAACTGTCAGGAAAATACCCAAATGTCTCATATCAAGGTAACTGTCGTCGTCACCAATGTCGTTGTCGTCAGTTGTGTCTGTTGCAGACCTAGGCGGTCATGTTTATCCAATACAGGCTTCTTGCAACAGTTATGTTGTGGACTTTATTTCCTAACCAGGCTAACCATTCAAGCCTGTAACCAAGTTTCGCCGAGAGGAGGTCATTATTCATTCCGGCAATGCCGTTTTCTACTACAGAATGGTAAACATGTAGACAATCATTACGTTTTGCTAAGAATCACTAATATATTATATACATGTCAAAAGATGTTGAATATTATTTTCCGGAGGTTCAGCACTACTCCGCCGTCACGCTGTCGGATCGAGACATCGGAAAACCGAGGGGGGTGTGTGTGAGGGGGGGGGTTGTGAAGATTTATCGCGGAGCTTCACCACAACTCCGCTGTCGCCACTCCGCCGTTGCGCTGTCAGATCGGAAGACGGGTGGGGGGGGGGGGTGCGGTGCTGTTGGAAATTGTTCACGGCGACGTTCATAATTTCTAAACATATAAGGGGCAGATAACGGGGGCACATTCAAAAACGGCTAAGGGACACATAACGGAGGCACATTCAAAACGTCTAAGGGGCACATAACGGGGGCACATTTAAAACGTCTAGGGGGCACATTCAAAACGTCTAAGGGACACATAACGGGGGCACATTCAAAACATTTAGGGGGCACACAACGGGGGCATATTCAAAACGTCTAGGGTGCACACCACTCTATCGTATGCATATAATATGTAGTAAGCATGTTCGCGTTTCAAACTACGGTATGTAGGATTCACTTATGCCTTTGCAACGATCTACCCACCTGTTAGATTTGCCATTCGAGGCGACTACTGCGGCCAAACCCAAAAAGTCTGCGGGAGCACGTGTCCCTAATCCCCTGCATCCGCCTATGACAAGCGTGGAAACAGGGTGACAAAATTGGCAACTATAATTTATACCGGAATGAATATCTCAGGAGATAATTCTGCCCCCCAGTAAAATCAATTGAAATTGTGTTAATGTTGAATGGAGCTTAACTTAAGAAACATTTTAATTAATCTATTTTTGTCGTTGGCATATCGTGGCCGTCGTGAAATGTTATAAGACTGGAGGGGGTGTTGTTTGGATTGTTTTGGTGTGCCTCATCGGGGGTGCAGTAGTGTGTTTGGTTCAGTCACACTGGAGGCTGCTATTGATCGTCTTTGGTGAACTTATAATAATAAATAATATATTTTATTTGGTATTGCGCCACATCCAGTATTGTTCGTGGCGTTTCACAACATATTAAAATACATAAAAATGGTAGAATTGCAATAAATATGTATATGTATATTAATTTAAAATAAATATTAGTGGTAAAGAATAAAATAAATAAATACATACATATTGAATAATGTAGAATTTCTAAATAAAGAAGTATATAAATAGCAGTTATTCATCAAAATTAAATAATATTAATAATAATCAATCTAGCACAATAACTATATAAAATAATACTAATAAATAAATATATATCTGTATGATTAATAATAATAAATAATTTAGTAAAACATTTGATATAAAATAGTTTACGTGAGGAATAATGAATAATCATTATACGAATACGATAACTAATTAAAATTGGTGTTTTAGTAGAGGGCAGTGTTCATGTAGAGTGGCACTAATATGAAACACGAAAGAAATGTGTCTTCAGACGACATTTGAAGCTGGCGAGAGTGTCACAGGTTTTAATAACACTCGGTAAAGTGTTCCATAGGGACGCAGCAGCTACAGCGAACGAGCCGTCCCCAGCCTTGATACGAGTGCGGTTCACTTCCAACCTGTTACTGCTCGCAGAGCGCAGTGCTCTTGCCGGTTGATATTAGTGCACGAGTTCACACAGGTACACGGGCGCGTCATTGTGCATGGCTTTGTACGTGAGTACCAGTATCTTGTAATCCACTCTGCGCGCAACAGGCAGCCAACGAAGTTCGCGTAACAGGGGCGTGGCGCTGTCACTACGTGGACGACGCAGGATCAGTCTGGTAGCCGAGTTGTGTATTCGTTGCAGACGCGCGATGTTAAATGCAGACGTGCCGTACAAGAGTGCGTTGCAGTAGTCAACCCGCGATGTGATGATAGCATTCACTACGCGTTCCTTTGTTGGTTTGGGTAAAAAACGGCTAATCTGATTTATGTGGCGGAGGTAGAATGAGCATGCGCTGACAGTTTGCGACAGTTGCTTTTTCATATCTAGGTGCCTGTCAATGAAGACACCGAGACTTTGAACACATCTTGAAGCTGTAATTATAGAACCACCAACGCGAATCACAGTGCCATCAACGATTGTATCCGTAGACTTAGGTACAATCGGAAGATACTGTGTCTTGCCGTCGTTCATGCACATAGAATTCCATGCCATCCAGTTCTTTATTTCACCCAAACAGTCCTCCATTTGCTGAACCGCAGCCGTTAAAGCGGAACGATTCAGGTCGAAATGTGAGTAGAGCTGTAAGTCGTCAGCATAGTGTTGGAAGAAGAGTCCATGGGCTCGAATAATGTCACCGATAGATTGGACATATAATGAAAAGAGCAGTGGTCCAAGGACGGAGCCTTGCGGGACACCTGTCGTAAGAGTAGTAATACTCGACTATTGGTCACCGATTACAATTCGCTGCGTCCGGTCTTGCAGGTACGATGTCATCCAGTCCAGTGCTTTTCCAACAAAGCCATAGCGCAAACGTAGACGCTTAATCAAGATGTCGTGGTTGATAGTATCGAAGGCGGCACTAAAATCAACGAGAACCAAGATGGTTCCTTGTTTATTGTCCATGGCTGTTTTGATGGCACTTGTAACGTACAGTAGCGCGGTTTCGATCGAATGTTTTTTTTCGATACGCCGACTGAAAGCACTCAACCATTTGCTGGTCAGACACTTGCGTGATTATCTTAAGCGCGACCACTTTCTAAATTACTTTGGATAATTGTGTAAGGTCGATAACTGCTCAGAATGTCTTTGTCAAGTGATGGTTTCTTCAAAAGCGGGCGGACAATTGCATGCTTAAGCGACTTTGGCATGACTGCCTCGTCCAGCGAAGCATTTGTAATCCGTGCGATGACAGACACAATACTTGTCATATTGTCTCTTAGCTGAATTGCAGACAGAGGATCCAACACGCACGTTTTGCCAGTAGTACCACAAATCGCTGTGATCTCTGTGTTCGTTGTTGGATCAAACGCATGGATACTGTCAGTGAAACAACATCTTTCATATGACGGCCTATCGATGATGTTGAGACACTGCAGACCTGACAAGAGCTTGTCAATCTTTTCACTAAAGAAACTTGAAAATTGTTCGCATCTTTGGGCTGTCAAGTGGAATTCAGGGTGTTCCTGTATGCGGTGGCCAACAAGCGATCTCAGTAATCGAAACATGGTTTTGTTGTTTGCCTTCTCCAGGCGGTTTTGATAATAATCCGTTTTGCGTGCTGATATCAAAGCAGTGCATTCTTCACGAGCGGTGGCATATAATTGCCGCTGAATCTCCACTTTAGTTCTTCTCCATACATTCTCCCGTTTCCGCTTCTTATCCCTGGCGTCGTCGATGTCAGAGTCGTACCAGGGATGTGGTGTGCTATCTCTTACTTTCACATTGCGTAACGGGGCATGTTTGTCAAGGCACTCAATGAGACAGGTGTTGTACATCTCCACCAAATCCTCTGCTTGTCGATCGTTCGCGCATGTACGCAATGTCATGTCAGCACATACAAACACGATATCGTTTCGGAGTGCATCTGTTTCAATGTTCCTGAAATTCCGCTTTGCTTACTTAAAGGAGGCCAATTGGACGTTTTTGTTGAGACACACGGAAGGGTGCAATTGGACGATTTTTGGTGAATCATATGAGAGGGTGCAATTGGACGGTTTTGGTGAGTCATACGAGAGGGTTCAATTGGACGTTTTTGGTGAGTCGTTCGAATGGGTGCAATTGGGCGTTTTTGGTGAGCCTAAAGGTAAGCCAATTGGGTGTTGTTGGTGGTGATGGTGAAGATGGTACAGTTTCATGTTTTGGTGAGCCTGAAACGGATATGCAGTTGGAGGTTTTTGGTGAGCCTCAGTTCTCCGTCCAATATTTAACAGTTTCCCGCGCCACTGCTCCTGTCTCTGCTGCCTAAACCCAGATCACTTCATCTTCTCCTGTCTCTGCTGCCTAAACCCAGATCACTTCATCTTCTCCTGTCTCTGCTGCCTAAACCCAGATCACTTCATCTTCTCCTGTCTCTGCTGCCTAAACCCAGATCACTTCATCTTCTCCTGTCTCTGCTGCCTAAACCCAGATCACTTCATCTTCTCCTGTCTCTGCTGCCTAAACCCAGATCACTTCATCTTCTCCTGTCTCTGCTGCCTAAACCCAGATCACTTCATCTTCTCCTGTCTCTGCTGCCTAAACCCAGATCACTTCATCTTCTCCTGTCTCTGCTGCCTAAACCCAGATCACTTCATCTTCTCCTGTCTCTGCTGCCTAAACCCAGATCACTTCATCTTCTCCTGTCTCTGCTGCCTAAACCCAGATCACTTCATCTTCTCCTGTCTCTGCTGCCTAAACCCAGATCACTTCATCTTCTCCTGTCTCTGCTGCCTAAACCCAGATCACTTCATCTTCTCCTGTCTCTGCTGCCTAAACCCAGATCACTTCATCTTCTCCTGTCTCTGCTGCCTAAACCCAGATCACTTCATCTTCTCCCGTCTCTGCTGCCTAAACCCAGATCACTTCAGCTTCTCCTGTCTCTGCTGCCTAAACCCAGATCACTTAATCTTCTCCCGTCTCTGCTGCCTAAACCCAGATCACTTCATCTTCTCCTGCCTCTGCTGCCTAAACCCAGATCACTTCATCTTCTTCTGTCTCTGCTGCCTAAACCCAGATCACTTCATCTTCTCCTGTCTCTGCTGCCTAAACCTAGATCACTTCATCTTCTCCTGTCTCTGCTGCCTAAACCCAGATCAATTCATATTCTCCTGTCTCTACTGCCTAAACCTAGATCACTTCATCTTCTCCTGTCTCTGCTGCCTAAACTTAGATCACTTCATCTTCTCCTGTCTCTGCTGCCTAAACCCAGATCACTTCATCTTCTCCTGTCTCTGCTGCCTAAACCTAGATCGCTTCATCTTCGCCTGTCTCTGCTGCCTAAACCACGATCACTTCATCTTCTCCTGTCTCTGCTGCCTAAACCTAGATCACTTCATCTTCTCCTGTCTCTGCTGCCTAAACCCAGATCAATTCATATTCTCCTGTCTCTACTGCCTAAACCTAGATCACTTCATCTTCTCCTGTCTCTGCTGCCTAAACTTAGATCACTTCATCTTCTCCTGTCTCTGCTGCCTAAACCCAGATCACTTCATCTTCTCCTGTCTCTGCTGCCTAAACCTAGATCGCTTCATCTTCTCCTGTCTCTGCTGCCTAAACCACGATCACTTCATCTTCTCCTGTCTCTGCTGCCTAAACCTAGATCACTTCATCTTCTCCTGTCTCTGCTGCCTAGACCCAGATCACTTCATCTTCTCCTGTCTCTGCTGCCTAGACCCAGATCACTTCATCTTCTCCTGTCTCTGCTGCCTAAACCCAGATCACTTCATCTTCTCCTGTCTCTGCTGCCTAAACCCAGATAACTTCATCTTCTCCTATCTCTGCTGTCTAAACTCAGATCACTTCATCTTCTCCTGTCTCTGCTGCCTAAACCCAGATCACTTCATTTTCTCCTGTCTCTGCTGCCTAAACCTAGATCACTTCATCTTCTCCTGTCTCTGCTGCCTAAATCCAGATCACTTCATCTTCTCCTGTCTCTGCTGCCTAAACCCAGATCACTTCATCTTCTCCTGTCTCTGCTGCCTAAACCTAGATCACTTCATCTTCTCCTGTCTCTACTGCCTAAACCCAGATCACTTCATCTTCTCCTGTCTCTGCTGCCTAAACCTAGATCACTTCATCTTCTCCTGTCTCTGCTGCCTAAACCCAGATCACTTCATCTTCTCCTGTCTCTGCTGCCTAAACCTAGATCACTTCATCTTCTCCCGTCTCTGCTGCCTAGACCCAGATCACTTCATCTTCTCCTGGCTCTGCTGCCTAAACCTAGATCACTTCATCTTCTCCTGTCTCTGCTGCCTAAACCCAGATCACTTCATCTTCTCCTGTCTCTGCTGCCTAAACCCAGATCACTTCATCTTCTCCTGTCTCTGCTGCCTAAACCTAGATCACTTCATCTTCTCCTGCCTCTGCTGCCTAAACCCAGATCACTTCATCTTCTCCTGCCTCTGCTGCCTAAACCCAGATCACTTCATCTTCTCCTGTCTCTGCTGCCTAAACCTAGATCACTTCATCTTCTCCGTGCTCATCCTCCATCCTCGCAACAACTTCTATTCTGACGACACTTCTTGTAATTAAAATGTGTTCCGCTACTCTTGTCGGACCGTCTGCATCAGATATCTTCTTGACAACGCATTTCGTGCTGATCTTCCTGCTAATGAAATCATCACCCTGGTGGACAGTTACGGGACTAAGAGCACTTCCTTGTTTAAAACAGGTGTTAACTTGACACTCATACGACATCCCAGTTCCAACCCCTACTCTCCTTTTTGTTTTCTGATACATAGCTCTCACCATCCTAACATCTGCTTGTGGGACCCTTTCAATATGTCTGGGGGCCGTGTCACAAGCGTTCTAAAATTAAAATGTCCACAAATGCCAGGGCCATATTTCCCTTAACTATCCAAACAGTTTTTTTTGCAATTGCTTAAAGCAGAAATCATATTCGTTCATTAAACCCGTTGTTTTTCGCCTAAATCTTTCTAAAATCTCTTCCGTATCCGTGGTGTGTAAACACAGGTCTGTGCAATGCGCCTAGTGCTGTAGTGTAGTGTGTGTTTGTGTTTGCGCTTGATACTCTCGCTTTCAGCTACAGCCGCCAGATAGCCCTCTGGGTGAAAAGGGAGCCGAGTGTGTAAGTCTCCCCTGCTGGTACATAGCCTCTCCATAGAAAAGACTAGCATAACCTCCTTGTGGTACACTGCGGATGCTGGGCACCTTGCGGCCCCAGGCAAATGTGCTAGGGATCTCGGAGCAGGTTGGAGTCCCGACATTTACTATTCCAACCCCCAACTATGTGTAAATAGTACCGGGCAGACCAAACTCATTAGCCATGGTAGGCAATTGATCTGGGGGAAGGAAAACCCCGACCAAAAACCCGGGCAGATGGAGCTCGTAAATCTTGACAGACAGTCCACCTAGGAGAAGGAAACTATCAAAAAGAAACCGCACTGGAGGTCAGCTAGGGCAGCCGACGCGCCACACTTCCCGGCAGTGGTGATAAATCAACGAAGTCCGGGTGGATCGTTCTGCCGGCGGCAACCAAGATGCGAAGACCGGCTAGGGAGTCTCAATGTGGGGACGATGGGGGGGGGGAAGCACTGGAAGTGGTCAACATGATGGAAAGGAGGAGAATAGAAGTGTTGTGCGTGCAAGAAACCAAGTGGAAGGGAGACCGAACGAGGACACTGCAGGAGGGTATAAGATGCTACATGCAGGAGGAGATGGAAGGAGCAATGGTGTAGGCATCATAGTAACGGAGGAGATCTGTAGAGATGTGGTGAGAGTGGAGAGATGGAAGGAGCAATGGTGTAGGCATCATAGTAACGGAGGAGATCAGTAGAGATGTGGTGAGAGTGGAGAGATGGAAGGAGCAATGGTGTAGGCATCATAGTAACGGAGGAGATCTGTAGAGATGTGGTGAGAGTGGAGAGATGGAAGGAGCAATGGTGTAGGCATCATAGTAACGGAGGAGATCAGTAGAGACGTGGTGAGAGTGGAGAGATGGCAAAGGAGGATCATTGTTGCATGGATGATGGTGAGGAAGCAGCTGAATTACTCTACATACAACGCTCAAAGGTTAGCCTATTAATAATTATATAGATGCGTTTCTAGGAATGAAGAATACTGTAGGTATCCTACAACGTATGTCAAGTTATTTTTATTGAGAAATGATACAGTACCTGAGATATGACATATTGAACTGCTGAAAATAATCAAAGTTCGATGTCCATGCACAATACAATTGATGACACACATGGTACAACCACACTAACTACACGTGTATTATAACACACATGGTACAACCAAACTAACTACACGTGTATTATGACAACATGCTACAACCACACTAACTACACGTGTACTATTAACAGTAAAACAACAATAGCACTAGAACTATAAATTGCACAGAATCCAGTGTAACCAGTAAATTGTGGGCTAAAAGGAACATACCGCCTATAGAAACAAATTTAGCTATCAACCGATTTTCCTTTGTATAGTCTTAACAGTCTTCAACGAAAAAGTTCAGAACAATTATAAAGATATTAAAAGATCACAAACAAGTGTGCCAGAATTAACTAATAAACCTTGAAGGTATTCAAAATAATGAAACAGTAATGTAGCTATTTAATACAACAAATCAAAATTTGACACACACCAGTGTATCAGCCATTTTGTCTACGGTTTTCTTTCTTATGAAAGAAAACCATAGACAGCATGTAGATAGCATGGAGATAGACAATCTGTTCGATTGTAAAATCATATTATATAACAAATTGAGTATACCTGTACATTCTGGCACCCTTGTCAGCCAAATGTTTCTACTGAACCACTTAAAAAACTGTTTAACAATAAATATAAAAACTGTCTTTAAGAAACTGAATGTACATTAACAATGTTTATGTATCTGATAATACTTGCTACCAAATATGTCAATTTAACATTTGATGTTATTCGATAAATTACGCTATTGCAAAATTACTGGTTGTTATTGCAAACTGATTGGTTGCTATTACAAAATTACTGGTTGTTATATCCAACGAGTTGAATATTAAACACACGGCATAAGAGCATTTTATTTTAAAATTTCATGGAAATGATATATAATGTATGGGGCATGTTGATTCACTGGAAATTGTTTGTAATTAAGAAATGGGCGATCTCAGAATACAACTTAATACAGATTCAGGCGGCCAAGAAGTTAGAATATATAGTTTGTACCATGCAACATGATTTAGCGATAACGTGATATGACCTTGAGTAATAAATTTCTTACCAAGGGTATTTCAGTCAGTTTACCATTCACTGTGACGTTTCGACGGCGATCAGCAGTTTTTGTTAGATAGCTGCTGATAGATGGCGACACAATAGTACTCCTGCACAGGTGTCACTCATAGGTGTGGCACCTGGCTACGGCCTGGGTGGCTCTTCAGTATATCATCATAGTTGTGTGACTGTTGGTACCTGACTGGTTTTTCTTAGACCGCCCTGTACTGGTAGCTGTCTGATGGAGATTGCATTCAAAGCAGAAAAAGTAAATCAATTGTGAAAAAATTAAAATATCACTCAGTTGAAACATCCAGTCTGATGAACCTCTTCACTCAAGATACGACCTTGTACCGGTAAACACCCGAGAGAAATAAACATGCATAAAACACAAATAATATTTGTAGATTCACGTATTATTCATGCATAAATGTGTTCTGAACACTGCGTAAAACCTGTCTTAAGTCTGACACAAATGGACACCCTTGTCAGATCTCAGAGCCAATAAAAGGTATTCTAAAACATTGCATAAAAACATCTGAATCCGCCGATTTCACATGCACTTGTGTGGTAACCTACACACAATACTTGTAGTAATATTTACAATAATTATTTCATTTATCATATTAATACATCCACTGACACATATTAAACTGAAACAGTGAATTTGAGTGACTGGACAACATTCATTATAATGATGCAATGAACTTCACATGTTTATCAATAGTTCATACCATCTGTTAGTGGTCGGATATTTTCAAGATCGATTAAACAAATCCGGTAAAGCATATTTTGCAAAACGTAGTAGATGCGCATCAGACCGCTGGCGTCAGGGGTGGAGAACGTATTTTGAATAGAGTAGCTTGAGTTCACAGCAAAGTACACACCTTTGCCAAAGGCAGTTGCTGAAAAAACAAAACACTAGTTTTTTGTGTGCAGTCAACCTAAAGAAAGAATACTTTTGGATTTACAGTGGAACATTGCCTTACGGTTACTTCAGTAATATAGCCACCTTCCAATTAAGGTCACCCTAGAACAGTCCCAAATTAATTCCATATACAGTGAAGTATAGGATGTTAGTCCTGCTAATATGGTCACCTCGCTATTCAGGTCAGTTTTGTCCAGTTCCCCAAAGATGACCCTAATAGTGAGGTTCCACTGTACCTGTTTTAACAGGGAACCACATGTTCACATTTTGTGAACAACCAAAGAATACTTAAGGAACAATTTAGTATCAATTCAATCATTCTTAATTCCATATTTCGCAGAATTATTAACAAGATTTTGAACATACTTTTGTCAGCTGACAACATCCGTTACTAGGATTTAGGCTCGCAGTTAGCTTCATATTCAAAGTCAAATTGATACAAGTTCATGTCTTACGTGATATGAATTTTGAGTCTAATGTTTAGTGTTTTAAAAACAGTCTGTCTACTCTCAATCATTACTTTGTGTATGTACTATCATGTTGTGAGACTGATTATAAACAAAATCTACAGCTGGCGTTGACCTCACGATTGACATGAAATGACTACCACATGATTAAACAACTGACTGAATGGTTTAAAGTATTGATAATGTTTGATAATCTAAATAATTAGCATAGAAATTGGGCATGGTTACACAACACGTTCTGCACTGCCACTACCATCATATGAGATGAGACGACCATTGGCCTGTGAAGATTATCCAATCGTTACGTTAATGATTATAATACTTAGATCTAATCGTTACGTTAATGATTACAATACTTAGATCTATGTCACAAAATAATCAAAGTGAAACTGCGCAAGAAATTATATCAAGTTGTTAGCTAAGAAATGTTTCAGTTGCCAAGGTCCACTCACCTGTTGTGTTAATTTGTTAATTATACCAACTGGAGATACATAAAAAAACTTTTATTTTTACTTTTTCATTGGATAAATAGAATGAGGAGATACATTCTATTTATCCAGTAGCTGTGTAGGATACTTTTTATGAATATGTGTTTTATTAACTTATTTAATTTTATTATTATACAATATACTTTAATTTTAACATACAACTATTTATGTATTTATCTTAGCGTTTTGGAAACTATGTCATGCATGTTAATTACTTAAGTCTTTTTAAATTTTATTTTTTACCAGGAATATATTTCTTTATTTTTTTAATCATTCCACGTATGTTCTATAAAGTGTGTACGTGCCTATGAACGGGGCTGGTCACGGACATATGGCGCTTTAAAAATGTTGGTAAATAATAATAATTGATGTATATTTCATTTCATGTGTAAATCTGCGTAATGTTACATGTCGGGTGAGAAAAATGTGTCTAGACGAGGAAAAAGAGATTCATTTTATGCCCCTTGGATCAAAATTTAGTATGGTGGTGGCCTATGATTTTTGTTGACATCTTTACAATATGTCAACATTTCAAGACAGTGTAATCACGTTTAGATACCTGTATTCAATTTTAAAGAAAATAATCAATAAATGTTAAACAATCATCAAATGTAATAAAAACATTTAAAGATATATTTTAAGCATCATAACTAATTATTATCTTCATTGCATTGTAGAAAAGTGTACATTTCATAGAGTTGGTGGATATCAGGCATGAACAATTGATCTAAACAAGGAGAGTAGAGATTCATTCTCTGATTCCCGTTATACCACGTGGGCTGGTTTATTGTTTCGTGGGCAGGTGTAAGTATTATCTAAAGACGAACCATTTTTGCCACAGTAGCTGCGGTTGAAGCCATGACTGTTGATACTTCTGGTCGCCTCAGCATCGGTTCCATGCCACAGACTGTGTTCCACCGACTCTGGTCGTCCACTGAATCTCTTCATCTCAGTCCTCCGCACCACGTACTGACGGTAGAGGCTCGGGTTCTGAACCCTCTCGATCTGTAATATGTCAGCTACTTCTATTGTACACGTTACAGGGTTACCGTACAATTACCACCGACTGAATGTGGTTGGGAAAACAACACTAGTGATGCTGTCTTATCTAGAGTTTGTGGGTCCACACTTTGGTGAAAATGTAAAGAATAATTTAAATTGAATTTTCTTTAGATCACAACTATGAAGTTTCATTGGCGTAAGGGGGAACTCTGGCCCATGGTTGGGATTGCCTGCTCATCATGTATGTCTAACTGTATGTGTGGTTCAAAGAGCGCGAATGTGTAGTTGTTAGCACATCTGCCTGGCATGCCAGCGCTTTGAGTTCAATACCTGGACTGGGCAGGCATGGTATATTGGGTGTAAAAACCTGTCACTTGGAAATCACGTTAATATCGATCCCGTCTCAATTTGGGACGTAAAAGAACCACTGAGGACGACAAGCACCCTGGCAGTAACCACCATCAGTGCCAGCACAGAACGTTCGGCATGGCGATGATGTTCTGAAAAAGGCCGACTAGTTGAATGAGACCATGGACCACCACCTTTAGTAAGTTAGCAGCCCTGCGGTCCATCAGTGATCTGGTCCCAATGTCATGAACTGGACAGACTGCGGAGAGATTGTAGAGAGATTGGCCTGTTGACTTACTTACTTGACTTCACCTCTTGCTATCCTCCTGGATACCACACCACTCCATTTCGTCCTGTCTAGAGCACACGGCTCTGCTATTAAAAGCATGAATCCAGTGCCCTGTCTAACTTGGTCATTCCACCTGTTCTGTGGCCTTCCTCATTTTCTCTGTCCTTTAAAGGCTTCTTTGAAAGCTATTTATATCAGGTTTTGATTTGACATACAACAAACATAACTAAACCACCGGAATCTTCCATGTCTGATGACATCCGAGATGGATTCATAGTGAATGTCTCCTCTCTCATCTGTTGTAGTCTGTCTGCCCTAGTAACACCTCTGATAGCCCGCAGGCAATGCATCTCAAAAACCTCAAGACACTGCATCTCTTGCGATCATTGCATCCAGATGCATCTTAGATTGCTATAGGCAGTATAAGGGCCCCATATAGTCTGGCTTTCATTCTTATCGAGATACCTGTTTGAAAATACGTGATCTCTGAGTCTACGAAAGGCTGCTGATGCTAAAGCTGTTGGCCTCACCTTATGTATTCCTCCAACACTTCCTCCTGCTGTTGACCAGAACGTGGTCTCCACTGCCTGGTACTCTGGACTGTCGGAGACCACCTCCTCTAGTCTCATGTACTCCTGACTGCCCATCACTGACCAGCTCGATGGCAGCTTGATGTAGTCTACGGTCAACACAACACAGGCTTAGGGGCTAATGCAGTCTACAGTCAACATAACACAGGCTTAGGGGCTGATGTAGTCTATGGTCATCACAACACACATTTATAGGCTGATGTAGATTATGGTCAGACACAACACAGGCATAGAGGTTGATGTAGTCTACGGTCAGACATAACACAGGCTTAGAGGCTGATGTAGTCTGCGGCCAGACACAACACTGGCTTATGGACTGATGCAGACTACGGTCAGACATAACACAGGCTTGGGGACTGATGTAGTCTACGGTCAACACAACACAGGCTTAGAGGCTGATGTAGTCTACGGTCAGACACAACACACACTTAGGGGTTGATGTAGTCTACGGTCAGACACAACACAGACTTAGGGGCTGATGTAGTCTACGGTCAGACACAACACAGACTTAGGGGCTGATGTAGTCTACGGTCAGACACAACACAGACTTAGGGGCTGATGTAGTCTATGGTCTGACACAACACAGACTTAGGGGCTGATGTAGTCTACGGTCAACACAACAGAGGCTTAGAGGCTGATGTAGTCTACGGTCAGACACAACACAGGCTTAGAGGTTGATGTAGTCTACGGTTAGACACAACACAGGCTTACAGGCTGATGCAGTCTATGATTAGAAACAACACAGGCTTAGAGGCTGATGTAGTCTAAGGTCAGACTCAACACAGGCTTAGAAGAATTCTTGCAGATATTCTATGCAAGCTTTGGTGGATGCTTGCTGAATCAGTTGTGCTTTGTCTGTGTGTGGTGTGTGTGGTGTGTGTGGTGTGTGTGGTGTGTGTGGTGTGTGTGGTGTGTGTGGTGTGTGTGGTGTGTGTGGTGTGTGTGGTGTGTGTGGTGTGTGTGGTGTGTGTGTGTGTGGTGTGTGTGTGGTGTGTGTGTGGTGTGTGTGTGGTGTGTGTGTGGTGTGTGTGTGGTGTCTGTGTATGTGTTGTGTGTTTCCGTGTGTGTGTGGGTGTGTGCATGTCTATGTGTGTGTGTATGTGTGTGCATGCGTGCGTGTGTCTATATGTGTGTGTGTGTGTGTGTGTGTGTGTGTGTGTGTGTGTGTGTGTGTGTGTGTGTGTGTGTGTGTGTGTGTGTGTGTGTGTGTGTCTGTGGATGGCAATGAGATGACTAGAAAATGGGCTTGACTTAATTTAAGCATTTCGGCAAGATAATATGCCTAGCCTGAGGCAACCTGCAGTCTTACTCAGGGGACGTTTACAAACATAAATATTTCAACGAATTGTAACCTCAGCCCCCCAAAATGTTTAACTTGACCATTGGAATGAATGATGTTACTTTGTGGATACGCTTGAACATGTTCTTGTTCTATGTGCAGTAATCATCACACGCTATGCAGGTGGACACATACTAAAACAACAGAATGTGACTTATTATTAAAATTATTTGACACATTGTACAAACAGGTCAAAATAAATTTATTCTGAGATCCGAGTTCTGATTTTGTTTCATCAGCACCTTCTGAACTGTGATAATGAACAGTGTTTAGAGGAAAATGAATCAACATACAGTGTTAGACAAAACAGCTATAATGCACCTTGTTTAATATAAAACATCAACCTTACGACACAGTGAATGTATAAACCTTGCCTACCAAATTCTGTAGGGAGTCAGCGAACAAAAATGTTGTCTTACACACTGCCTGCTCAGTGCAACTTTTAGAGATTTTGAAAGTCACCATTAATTGTGCTGTGAATGACTGCTTCATTTTTAAGACACACAGGCCCATTGCTAGGGCACTGCAGCCACCAACAAAAACAAGTTCTGAAAGGGTTTGTAAATTTACTTTTAAACACACTATAAGTTGTTACCATCAGTGTCTTTATTTGGATTGGTTGATGCTTCATGCAGACCCACGCAACAGGCTGAGAGCACGTCCTCAAATGCCTGAAACAGAAAGACACAGGTGACAGTAACACTGATAAGTTAGATTGGGAAGACACAGATGGCTGTAACACCTGGTTAGATCAGGAAACCATAGATGGCAGTAACCTGGTTAGATCAGGAAAACACAGGTGACAGAAACACCTGGATAGATCAGGAAATCACAGATGACAGTAACACCTGGTTAGATCAGGAAAACACAGATGACAGAAACACCTGGATAGATCAGGAAACCACAGATGACAGTAACGCCTGGTTAGATCAGGAAAACACAGATGACAGAAACACCTGGATAGATCAGGAAAACACAGATGACAGAAACACCTGGATAGATCAGGAAACTACAGATGGCAATAACACATGGTTAGACAAGGAAAACACAGATGACAGAAACACCTGGATAGATCAGGAAAACACAGATGACAGTAACACCTGGATAGATCAGGAAAACACAGATGACAGAAACACCTGGATAGATCAGGAAAACACAGATGACAGTAACACATGGCTAGATCACGAAAACACAAATGACAATAACACCTGGATAGATCAGGAAAACACAGATGATAGTAATACCTGGATAGATCAGCAAAACACAGATGACAGTTACACCTGGCTGCATCAGGAAAACACAGATGATAGAAACATGTGTACAGTGTCGCTCGCATGAATAAAACAATATATACATACACAACATTTACTGATGTAAACTATAAAATAGTCTGAAAGAACAACTGCTGCTGAAAATGATAACAAGACTGGTGGTTTAGTTATTTTTTCAAATTAAAATATGAAGTAACTTCTTATGTATTATACCACAATAATAACAACTAAGACATGAAGAATGCAACCGCATAACACCGTTACTTTAGATATTCTTAAGACATCAAAACTTTCAGAGAATTGCATCTCTTAAAGGGGCACTGTATAGACTGTGCTATTCCACGGCAGAAGTATTTTGTTTGTCGACGCTTGGCATCTGCGGCTATTTATAAAACAGTCTCATGCAGGCAATATGTTTGCTGTCGTTAGTTCTCTGGAACACAAGACAAGCTTGCGTTGCATCTAGTGTTTGTGTTGTTGATAAGGATTTATTTATTTAGTGTTGTTAATTTGCAACAGTATATGTCATAAATAAATCCTTATCAACAACAGTCACTACATTCAGCACATGCTTGTCTTGTGTTCCCGAGAACTAATAACAGCAAACATAACACCTGCACGAGACTGTTCTATAAATAGCCGCAGACGAGAAGCGTCAGCAGACAAAATACTTCTGCTGTGGAATAGCGCAATCTATCCAGGGCCCCTTTAAATTGTGTGGAACCCTCAATTGGCTATGCATCACTTAAAAAATGAAATTACAAGCAAAGCAGACATTGCAGCTTTCGCATTTCAAATGTGTTAACATATAGTTCACTTTTTAACTTTCAACCAACCATTATTAAAGCAGAAAATAATAGTAAAAACTCTATCATGTTAGAGAATTTCCTCCCCACCTGTTTCATTGCTTTACTCTTGACGTTTTTGAGATACGTTGCCTGCGGGCTATCAGAGGTATTACTAGGGCAGATAGACAACAAAATAGCCAGATGAGAGCGGAGACATTCACCTTAAATCCATCTCAGATGTCATCAGACATAGAAGTTTCCAGTGGTTTGGACCACATTGTCGTATGTCAAATGAAAACGTCACAAAAATAGCATCCCAGGAAGGCTTTAAAGGACACAGAAAAAGAGGAAGGCCACGGAAGAGGTGGAGTGACCAAGTTAGACAGGACACAGGACTCTCACTTTTAACAGCAGTGCGGTGTGCTCTAGACAGGATGAAATGGAGGGGTGTGACGTCCAGGAGGATAGTGAGGGATCAAATTGGCCTAGCTAGGCTTTTAAGTCAAGTTAGTCAAGAAAGTGATGTCATTATGAAAATACTTACCTTTTTGGTAACATCGTCTTCATACATCACAAAGCGTACATCTCTCAGCGGAGTTTGGGGGTTTTGACGACTGAATTTGAGGAGTTCATCTACCATGCTTGTAGCAATGAGGTACGGTGGAATCTTGAGTTCTCCTGCACCTACGGCTGGGAAGGATACGGACACGAGACCTCTGTCATGGACGGTCTGCAAACTGTTGGCCACGAACTGTCTCAACACCTGAAACAACAGCACAAGTGGTGGCCTCAGAGATCACGAATGTTACCAGGGTTGCATGGTTCCCCCCCCCCCGCATGACAGCAAATACCAACATAAACAGCAGAAGGGGCTTAGCCAGAGACCTGTCTGCCTGTCTTAAAGACTGGTAGATGATTGGCTTAGACAGGTAATTACAACTGATTAGAGAGGGTGTAATTTAGAGGGGGCCAGCTGGCCACTAGATTATCTAAGGTTCAGTTCCAAGACTAAGGGCTCACATTAACGACTATCATTGACACAACTGGTAGTGAAACAAATCTAATGGATCACTACTAATTACATAAATGGCTCAAAACACACTGGTTTATCTGTAAAAAACTAAAGTGGCCAATAATGGCTGTGATTGATGTGAATGGCCTCCACACAAGCTGTTCACACACTAAAAGGCACTTTTGATTAATTAAAAACCGACTAAACAAATTATTTCTGGCAAAATGCCCCCCCCCCCGATAGAAACAGGTTTATGCCACCAAAATCAGTGGAAACTGGCAGAAACCTTCATTTATCAATGAGTGCCAGAAAAAGAACATTGTAGTAGATATATTGTTAGGCTTAATTGCACATTCACATGTAGCAATACAAATTATACCAGGAATATGTGTTTATTACATGCTTAGTGGCAAACATGGGCAAATACACAGCAAGGTCACAAGAGATCATAGATGTTACAGCTGGACACTGACAGCTGAAACAGAAGGAAGAGTGTATAAGGCAATAAGGATTTTGGCAGCGGGTGGTTTAACTGCAATACCCTTCAATATCCAGCACAGTCACATGGGTCACACATTCAAAACAACTGATTACTCAGACTTCCTGCTAATGATTAACACCCTTGGCAGATTCCCTGTAATGGAATAGATGACCGTGTTTTGTAAACGATTCACACAATACACTTTTTGAAGACTGACAAATTTGATTTGGAATGGGGTAATGCATTCTCAGGCTAAAAAAGTGCCACGGACCAAGAAGAATAGCAATGATTTCATACTTAGGACAGCCAAATCAAACAGAAAGATCATTCACAAAATAAGAACACAACACGCAAGATTTATAGGCCATATAATGAGAACGTTAGAACATATGCTAACAACAGATGCAGAGGATGCCGGAGAAAAATAAAAATAGTCTGTCAACATGGTGTGGACAAAGCAGCACAGAACTGCTACAAACTACAAATGACTGTGTGGTTTGCAGGGTCATCATGTCTGTGACAGACAAAAGAGATGAATGCATTTGATAGGGAATTCTAGCTGTCTTCGGTAACAAACATTACCGAATTTACCGTTAGTTTCTGAGTGTAATACGCCTGCCCCCAAGTATAATACGCACCCCGAATTTGGCCAAATTCTGACAAAATTCCTACATTACCATGTTTAATATGCATCCCAACTTTCTGCATCAAGCCATCATTTCCCCGGTTCTGATACTTTGCTTGAAGCGTGGCTCAGGGTTAGCCACTGTCATTTTATCAAAGTTCATTTGTGTGGTGATCCTTGAATCCATACCAGAATCGTAAAAATGTCCTTTACACAAGTTATGGCACTGCCGCCGGCACATCGCACATGATGATTTCACCTCGTGAGTCGTATCTGCACTGTCATTCACCCACCTGGTGAACACTTGTACAACTACGAATGACCCCAAGAGGGTGTTTGTAGAACTACACAGAACCCCTAGAGGATTGTCATAGGTTGTTCCACATTCCGCCATGATAATAAGACACGGACAGCAGGTGATAGATTGTATAAAATGACTAGTGACGTTATCTATGCTTTGCCTAAAAAGCTACATATTTTGGAGCTCTATTTCTGGCTTATGTTGAGTCGGAGACAATTTTCTTTAGCCATAGCACCGTGTATAATATTATATATTAAATACAGAATTAAGGGGGAAATGCGTATTATACATGGAAACTAATGATACTGGTAACATATTTGTTTCATAATTATAAATTAGTGGCGTGAAACAGACAACAGTGCATCCTACCAGCTGACAGTCTTTGCCGTCTTCTGTCCAGTAACTACACGCACCGTGGACGATAATCTGACATGGCAACTGGCCACCAGATGTCACCACTACTTCACCGAACTGGATTCCATTGGGCGCGTTGGTGTCACATTCGTCCTGCAGGGTTCTACCACCCAACCGAATCAGCGCTCCAGACATTTTTCCTTGACTCAACTGAAGATGAGAGCCTGACGAACAGACAATGGCGTCTACCTGAAACGTCAGATCATCATGTTAAATGGAGATTGTCCGGTCATTTTTACAGTAAAATCATGTTATACAGTATCAACTATAAGTAATGTATTTACCACCCAAATATGGTAATTTGTGATATGTGATGCACATATTCATGTCATTAGTAACCAGGTCTGAGGCTACGCCTTTGAAAGCAGTGGGCTGCCATGTAAACAAACTGTTTTCTCAAGAAACAGTTAATTTTCAACAAGAAAAACCATTCATTGCAACACGCTTGGGCAATAAATAAATACAGTTTATATTGCATAACATGAACAAACCCCTATTAATTATAAGTTCATATCTAGTGTCTTTTTCCAAAGGTGGGTTTGTATTTATTTTTGGGGCCTGGGTGTTAACCATTTCAGTACTGCAGCCCTGATCAGCTGTGACCACTGAATACTGCCTTCCTAGTGAATATGCAAGACAATGGACTACCTCACTTCAAGTCAAGATTTGAGCAACAAAAATGCATTTTATAGGAATGTAATATATTTTCGGAAAGTATGATAATCACTCAGCGAGTAAAATGAGCCATATCATTTTACATTCTGTCGTCATGGTAACCAGCAATCCAAGATGGCCACCAAGATTTCAACGTTTTTGTTATCACCATCATTTTTGTCTCGGACTCTGTCGCTAAGTTCGCCAACATCGTCATTGTGTTGATCATTAACATCCGACAAAGATTCTTCGCTAAAACTATCAAATAATCTGTCCAAAACATACGTTGGTAAATCGCTAGTTGAAGTAATGCGTTCCGCCATTGTGGCCTGGCCACCGCAGATTTTGATAATCCATTATTAAAAACCGCGAAAATCTCCGTAAACTATTATTGAACGATAATCCACGACGACCACTGCTGAATAGGTAATTTATTATTCGCCATGACAACCGTACACAACAAGTGGCTCCACGTAGTGGATAATTATGAGTAAAAACAATTTGAATAGCGGACATCGTTAATGCCGCCACACCGGCCTGTCGTACTGAAATGGTTAACCAATCATGTCAGTCTTTTATAAGAGATTGACACCTACAACGATGCTCACCAAAAGCCTCCAACTGCACCTCCTTACACGCTGAAGTTCTACACACCTCCTTGCTTGTTCTCATTTAAAAATTAATAAAAAAATGATGTTGAACGATTTGTGAATCATTAAATTACATTCAGGCTGTTGATGTTACAACATGCGACCTGCCACAGTGAACCTGGTATTAAGTCACAAAGGCCTATTCTGCACACGAGCCAAAAATAGCTGTCTGGGTCAAGTGACCTGCCACAGAGAACCTGGTATTAAGTAACAAAGGCCTATTCTGCACACGAGCCAAAAATAGCTGTCTGGGTCAAGTGACCTGCCACAGAGAACCTGGTATTAAGTAACAAAGGCCTATTCTGTACACGAGCCAAAAATAGCTATCTCGGTCGGGTTCCATCATTGTTGATATTATTGCTGAAATGCATACATTATAATCTCCTCTTTCCATGTCTAGTTAATGTTTTCCCAACGAATAATCCCAACTAATAAAACATATGCACTTGCGTATTCAAATATCAAGAAACGACAGACAGTATGAACCAAAATAACCTCTTTTCTCAAAATGTAACTTTTTAACAGTTCGGTTTAATTTTAGCAACAAATAAAAAACTACTGAGGATATTTTTTTAATGAGGTATCATTTGAAAGCTTACGCTTTGTGTTATCTAAAAAGGTACACAACTCCATTCCATAATTTGGTGACTTAATACCTACCTTGATGCGGCAAATCACATATATTATTTATATTACATAGCATGATTTTATAATTAAAACAATCAAACTTTGACTTGATGTGACACCACTCGCTTTTACTTACCTTTTGGGTAGCCAGATCTGATATGATCAGGGACAGTTTGATTCCCTGCGGTGTCCTCAATGTTCCAATTGAACATTGGCTAAGAAGCACCTTCTCAAAAGTCTAAACACAATACGTAATAGTAATCAAATTCATAAGATCCTATTTTTTGGGTATAAAGTAATCTCTGATGATTGTGTTAACTCTAGCATTGTGAATATGTTTAAAAATAGAACTGATAGATATCTGATAAGGGTTGGTGGAATGTAGGTTGAAAATTGTTGGATTCTCGATACGCCTAAGGCTTCTAGTCCATATGCCATTTGGAGTGGACGGCAATCTTGTTAAATATCTTAAATATCTTGTTAATCAAGATATCTTCCAACTAACACATGACACAAATACACATATGTATTAGTAATATATTTTACAATGACAAATTATGTGTGCATTTCTAAACCACAAATTTACTATTAAAAATGCACTAATTAGTATGCAAAGTAAACAACTAAAACAAACTAATTTCAGAAATGTTCAAGAGTTCCGATCGTAGAAGAATTTAATCATAAAAACTGTAAATTTACCTCTATGGTTTCTGAATCTTTTGGGTACACAACAATTCGCACATCTCTCAGCGTCGTTTGTGGGTTCCTTTGACTAAATTTATGGATTTCACCAAGTATGACCTTGGCAACAACCTCCGCTGGGAAACCAAGTTGGCCTGTGCCAATGGCCGGGAACGCCACAGACCTCAGACTTCTCTGGTGCACAGCTAACAAACTGTTGGCCACAAATGTCTCTAGTACCTGAGGGAAAGACAAGGTCTTAAAGGTAAGTTCTTATATAGCGTAGTATCCAGTCCTCAGGACTACTCAAAGCACTTTACACATATTCACTGGCAGACCTGTTCAATTGAACACCATCTCGACTTCTGTGGGAAGCATTCAGCCATGCTGCATTTAATACACGAAGATTATTCGTACAACAAATATCTACCACTGTCTATAGCCAAGTACTCATTCATACAGCTGAGTGAACTGGAGCAACGTAGAGTGAACAAACTTGCCCAAAGTTCGACACCACAGGAGAGGATTCAAACCGAGAACCTGTGGGAAAAGAGTGGCACTAGACACTAGAGTGGCATTAGACACTAGGCTATTGATCGACTCAAATAATATACTTGCCAGATCATAATGTAACAAACTTAAGTAAAAAAATCACAAATTTCAGAACTGACCTTAGAAATTAGCACACAGTTAAATGTCACATTCTCATACTATGACATCGCCCACGATTCATTCATATCATTAGTTCACTGCAAAAATGACTAGTAACATTTGACAACATTCCTGCATATGGCCAAAACCCCGTTAAATCCACCTAAAAAAATCACAGGTGGGTTGGGAATGTCACATCAGTGGACAATACCTACCTGCATACACCTGGTGTCTCCTTTGCTCCAGGCAATACAGGATCCGTGGACAACAAACTGACACAGCAGTTGACCACCAGATGTCACCACTATGCCACCACCCTGGACTCCGCCTGGTGCATTTCTCAGGCACTCCTCTTGGAGCGATTTCCCACCGACCTTGAGCAGTGACCTTGAGATGAGGCCACAATTTAGTTGAAGGTTGGCGGCTGTGGAGTTGACTATGACATCTACCTGAAGTGTCAGATAAAATGGACAAGCTACATTAAATGTGCTTTAAATAAGGGATAACCTTAGAACGTTGATGTCCGATTAAATTACTTTTGTTTCGGGGAGGGGGTCAGAGGTTGTTTTGTCTGGCATCGGACATCGATATTTTACACTTAGGATCGATATGTTTAAAATATTGATATCATATAAATGTTTACAAACTTTCGTGTGGGGAGGGTGGGGGCTGAGGCCAGATGAAAGTAATTCCGTCTGATATCGGACATCGACTTTCTGAGATGATCCCTAATGGCTACCTACATAATAAAATTAAAGTAAAGGTAATTATCCGACACCCACGCATGGAGCAACATACCAAGAGCATCGGCTATCACCGTTACAGTGTTGTCATCATAGATTCATTCATATTGGCTCCTTCTGGAAGACTGTTCATCATACTGACTTGGTATACTTTGTAGTGCTAAATTGTTTCAAGTGAATGATGACATTCTCTGCCTAGACTGGTGACCACTTATCACTAAAATGAGACCACTACCACCCTACAGCAATGGTGACTTCCTTGCTCGCCATTCAGTTCCTTCGCTGTTACCATCTACCTCCTACATGTAGAAAAGTATATCGGGTACACATAAGAAAATAACTCTAATTAACTACCTTTTTGTTTCTAAATACAGGGGTTTACCTGGATGTTTGTGTTCAAGGGTCCTCGGGACCCCAGCCTTCTTTTGAGGGGGTCCCAAGCCTGTAGCGAGGGTCCCACTTATTGCTCTTTTTAAATTGTACGTATTGTTTTCTAAATATCACAACTAATACAACCCATGTAAATCCGGTTATTATTATTATTAGTTTGATACTAACAAGACCTTAACAAAATATCGTGCCTTGTTACAATATATTGCTTTATTTGTTGATGTTTTACTTTGATAATCAATGTAGTTTTGGAAGTTAGAGCAGGTTTCCTTACGCATGAGAGGGTGTGCTGGTCTGTTAGAACTTAGATGCCTTGGCTTATGTGTAAACTACCTTTTGTGTTTCTAAATACGAAACACAAACGTCACATCAGCAAAGGTCGGAGGAAACGAATGAACATGGAAAGAGGTTGGATGTCGGCGTCTGGGAGGGGGTGCAGCCACACTACCCCCAAAGTCAGCGTATTAATTTACAATACAGTATAGCTGCATTTCTACTTTCTCTAATTCCGTTTCTAAAATGTCTAAATAACTCTATCTAAGTATGTTATTATTGGTTTTTGGAAATAAACAACTAAATATACTTGTAATGTTCAATCAATGTTTTATTACATCACATATTAATTTTATGAAATACTGAGTCTTATACATGGCCAGTTTTTGCTAAAATCTTTGCTTTTAAAATTAAGGTCAATGGAATTTTTTTCTTCAAAAAACTATTCCATTGACCTTAAAACCAAAGTAAATGCAACAACATTTTATAAAAATGTACCCAGTTGATCACTTTTATTCAAAAACGTTTTCTGTGAACTTTTGAGTAGGTGCTAGTTGCTGATGTCACAAGGCTCACATGAAAAACTGATGTCAAATGTATCAAATTAAACAACTCTATCACAGAAGACACACATACAACTACGGACATTGATAGACTAGGTAGCTATATGTAGAGGTCCATTGTCAAAGTTCCTTATGTTCCTACTGTCAGATTTGGGCCAGAAGTGTTACTTGTTTGTCTATTTCCGTACCTGCTGAGACGCAATCTCACACTTGTGCAGTGACACCGTGATTCCTTCCCGTGTCTTCAGGTGAAAGGATGGTGACCACGGGTGCACTCTGGCAGATGATGGGACACTATTGCCACCTACTGGATAATAGCAGTATTACACTTGTGACATGTAACACCAGAGGACACCACTGTCTATTTCACAACCAGCCTAGATGGGAACAGATCACAATTTTACTCCCACCATGTCTTATGATTTATTAGTATGAATAAAGTGCCAGTGATTATTAGAGGACCTCTGCATTCATTCTGTTAATGCACGCTGAAAACATGTTTATGATGAGGTAAAATTACATTTTCTAGTTGATGGTTCACAAATGTATGCCACATACACAGACAGAATCCAGTTTGTTGGGACGACAAATGACTGTAGCGTCCTCCATGTTGACATCTTCAACAATAAAATTGTACAATTTTACAGAACTCTATGGCCATAAAGGCAGGAGGGTAACAAGTGTGAGGATGGAGAATATGTATCGCAGTCAAATAAAGTGTCTCGGTATACTAGTGACAGAAAATAATACAGCTGAATCTCACTTTATGGTCACCTTGGAAATACAGCCACCTTGCAATTAAGGTCACCCTAGGATAATTATAAACTATTTCGGTATCAGCAAATAAAGAAAAACAACCTTGCTAATAGCAGGGCTTAAAATTCGCCAAAATATTTAGCGGTCAACAAAAAATTTAGGGGCCAGCTGGTGGGAATAGTTGTTTTTGTGTAGTGATTATAAAACATAAATTATCACAGTTTTAACTGTTATTCTCAATAGTTTGTGCACAGGTATTTATTCATTTTAAAGACAATAATTCAATAATTATATTAATTTAGTAATGATAAGTGCATATTTTGCACATTAGTATTTAAAACAATATCTTATTAATATATTTTAAATGCCACTCTGCAGCGCATCAGAACAACTATTTGGATGCAGCACCATATGTCTATGATGGTACCTAGTTTTAGAGTCTCATCATGACCAATATTTCACAAGTAATAACAATTATATTACTTTATTTGCACAAAATTTACTACGAGATAGTCTCTCTCAAAATTCACAGTTCTACTTAACAAGAGTTTTTTGTGTAACCGATAGATAATTATCCACACAGAGTGATCTATCTGAATTAAGAAGTTTTACTATAACTAGATTTAGCACCGAAAATAGCTCTTGAAGTCTTCCAATGGTTTGTAAAAGAAAATCTGCTTTCCAATGTTTTCACATGAACCGTTATATGTATTCTTAATCATCCGTACTGGAAATATAAAAGTTTTACTGCATGATGGCCGTGTGAATATGTGTCAGTCAAACACACCTGTACTAGGCTGTAGTACTGTAAACTAATAAACCTATTAACTATTTGAATTACTATAAAAAATACAGCTCAAGTTTTAAAGTACCCATAATACACACAGTGCATTGGCCATATTATAATATACATACGTTTCATCTTCCTCAAAAGCTCAAGCAGTCGTGGAAAACATAAATGCAGGGTTGCTTACTCGACAAAACTATTTCCGTAATAACACATTCTCCCCCACCCCATTCCCGCTACCGCTCCCTGCCTGACAGTCCACATTTTGGCCAGTCTACCCCTTCTCAGAAGTAGACATGCCAGCCCAGCCACAGACCCTGGAATACTCCTACACTCAGGCAGTTACTAATTCACTGGTAATTTAATCATACTGACTTGGTAGACTTTGTAATATTTTTTTCAAGTGAATGATGACATTCTCTTCCTAGACAGGTGGCCCCTTATCACTAAAATTAGACCACTACCACCCTACAGCAATGGTGACTTCCTTGCTTGAGTTTTGGTAATTTTATCCTGTGTTGTCAACATTTTTTTGATAAATTATAACAAGTGAATGATGATTTTTTGCCACTGGCACAAAGTGGTGAGGGCATCTGGACAAGCATTATTTATAGATTTAGCCAATATTTGGTGGCCACCAGCCATAGCTCGCAAATTTAAGCCCTGAACAAGGTCACCTGGCCATTCAGGTTCTATTGTCCAGTCCGTTTTATGTACGGAGGAACCTCACTAATATTATTAGTGAGGTTCCTCTGTACATAAAACTTGACAAATCATTGTTCTGAAGTAATAAATTAACACAATTGAGCAAGAGTACTACGTAAGAAACATTACACGGCAAGATCTAACCTTATAATGCGTATTGTTTACCTTTGTTCAGTTGAACAAGTTGCCATCCTGTTGCAGGGATGATTAACGTCAAACCAGACGCACTGGCATGGAGTACTTCTTCATATGCCTTCATCATACACCTGTTACACACGTTATCATAGATCAATAATAAAGGTCACCAACAATAATGTAAAATGTTACACTTTTATTATTATGTGCACCAGTTTAAAAAACAAGCTCAATCAATCATGTTTTATTTCCAAATGAAAATATAAACAGTATAACATAACTATGCTAATAAAGTAAAATAAAAAATGCCATATGGAATATAAAATACTAACTAGAACACAAGACAAATACTAGTAATTATTGTTAAGACAAATAAATATAAATACAAAAATAGAATAGTTACACAATTTAGAAAATAAGGTGTCTAAATAAATACTAATTAAACATAATGATAGTATAATAAATAGTCAAATAAACTTATAGTATATTGTAACAAATATTAGAAAGATTACAGAAATTATTCATTATTAAATTACATCATGTAAATCAACTACGTTACATATTACCTATAGTCATTATCTGTTATTCACCAACCAATGCAACATTTACATAAAAAACTATCATAAGTAGGACACAAAATATCTGAAATGTTTTATTAAAAATAAAATCAACTGGGGAACAAAAAGATAAACGATGTGACGATTTCTATCTTATGTCATCTTTGAGCCTTGGCATTGACTGAGGAATTTCAAAGTTGTAATTTTTTAGTTTTAAGCACTCTTGCTCACAATCAACAGTGGGAATTTCAAAGTTGTAATTTTTTAGTTTTAAGCACTCTTGCTCACAATCAACAGTGGGAATTTCAAAGTTGTAATTTTTTTGTTTTAAGCACTCTTGCTCACAATCAACAGCGGGAATTTCTAAGTTGTAATTTTTTAGTTTTAAGCACTCTTGCTCGCAATCAACAGTGGGAATTTCAAAGTTGTAATTTTTTTGTTTTAAACACTCTTGCTCACAATCAACAGTGGGAATTTCAAAGTTGTAATTTTTTAGGTTTAAACACTCTTGCTCACAATCAACAGTGGGAATTTTTTAGTTTTAAGCACTCTTGCTCACAATCAACAGCGGGAATTTCAAAGTAGTAATTTTTTAGTTTTAAGCACTCTTGCTCACAATCAACAGCGGGAATTTCAAAGTTGTAATTTTTTTGTTTTAAGCACTCTTGCTCACAATCAACAGTGGGAATTTCAAAGTTGTAATTTTTTAGTTTTAAGCACTCTTGCTCACAATCAACAGCGGGAATTTTAAAGTTGTAATATTTTTGTTTTAAGCACTCTTGCTCACAATCAACAGTGGAAATTTCAAAGTTGTAATTTTTTAGTTTAAACACTCTTGCTCACAATCAACAGTGGGAATTTCAACGTTGTAATTTTTTAGTTTTAAGCACTCTTGCTCACAATCAACAGTGGGAATTTCAAAGTTGTAATTTTTTAGTTTTAAGCCCTCTTGCTCACAATCAACAGCGGGAATTTCAAAGTTGTAATTTTTTTGTTTTAAGCACTCTTGCTCACAATCAACAGCGGGAATTTCAAAGTTGTAATTTTTTTGTTTTAAGCACTCTTGCTCACAATCAACAGCGGGAATTTCAAAGTTGTAATTTTTTAGTTTTAAGCACTCTTGCTCACAATCAACAGCGGGAATTTCAAAGTTGTAATTTTTTAGTTTTAAGCACTCTTGCTCACAATCAACAGCGGGAATTTCAAAGTTGTAATTTTTTAGTTTTAAGCACTCTTGCTCACAATCAACAGCGGGAATTTCAAAGTTCTAATTTTTTAGTTTTAAGCACTCTTGCTCACAATCAAAAGTGGGAATTTCAATGTTGTAATTTTTTTGTTTTAAGCACTCTTGTTCGCAAGCAACAGTGGGAATTTCAAAGTTGTAATTTTTTAGTTTTACACACTCTTGTTCGCAAGCAACAGCGGAATTTCAAAGTTGTAATTTGTTAGTTTTAAGCACTCTTGCACGCAACCTTTATCTCAGACAATACACAGATGTTTGCTGAATCAGTTATATTGTCCCATTTATTGTTCTTGTCCCATGATACCAGGAACCAGTCTTGAATACATGGCAAATCGAAAAGGCAGCAAGGTGACTGGACAAAACTCCAAGCGATAAATCAACGTTTGATAAGTTGGTATTCCAGGGGTTTCTGACACTGACCTAATCAGAAACGCCCACCCTGGCTTGCGAGGATGGTTTTAAGTGTATTTACATCGATAAATGGCAGAATCCTTTTGTCCAGATATTTATGCCAATAGGAGTTTAGACACTGAGTTTGCAGCTCTCAGAGTCCTCTACAGGTTACACATTTACCCCCTGTATGGGGTATTTTACTTCCACCAGGTAGAAGGCACTAACCGCTTGTACAGTGTAGTGTACCTTATGAAAGACTCAGGCAACATAGGGTGAATGACATTGCTCAAGTTTAAACATGGCGGCTGGCAGCAGGATTTGAATCTGGCAACCAACTGTTCGTCACTCTACAGTTCAACCGTCAACCCCCATCTATGTCTCTTCTGTATTGAGTCCTTATAGTGAGAGGCAACAATAATTAAAACAGACACAGTACAACTACAACTGAATCCAACTGTGGTTGGATATACTGGTATGTCTTCTATGATAGTCTAATACCCATCCATGGGCTTAGCCAGAGACATGTTTGCCCTCTTCAAGACTGGCAGCTGACTGGTCTAGATGGGTAATTACAACTGATAAGAGAGATGGAATTTAGAGGGGGCCAGCTGGCCACTAGATTAACTTATAGTTCCAAGTCTAGGGGCCCACATTAATGACTATCATTGGCACAACTGGCAGTGAAACAAATGAAATGGATCAGTATTAATTAAATAAATGGTTCAAATGACACTGGTTTGTCAATAAAAAAACTAAACTGGCCAATAATGGCTGTGGCTGATGTGAATTGCTTCCACGCAAGCTGTTCCCACGCTAAAAGACTCACTATTTATTAATACAAAACTGGCAAAGACTTAGTTGTGGCTGATGGTCTGAACACACCTGCATGGTTGATGTATCCTGTGGATGTATCAGAACTCGCACGGTTTTCAGCATTGTTTGTGGATGCTGGTAACTGAACTGGATGAGTTTGTTGAGCATGACAGTGGCAGTGAGATGAGCAGGAATTCCCTCTTGACCCGTGCCTAGTGCAGGCAAGGCAACAGATGTCAGGCTCTTGTCATGTACTGCCTGGAAACTTTTGGCCAACAATGTTCCCAGCACCTGTGTCAACATAAATTAGTGACAATTTAATTACTATTACAATGGTTGGATGTTTAACTTATTCTACTTATCTTCTTAACATATTTTATGATTATTATTACTGGCAAAAATGTCTGTCATTTGACGGGGATGCCTTGATAGTTTACAGTCATGATAGTGATATTTACCAAACGTTAGAAAACTCACAGCTTCATTACATAAACGTGCTCGCAGATATATAGTATCTACTCGTTGTTTCTTCAAAATGACGAATGTTGGAGAATATGTGAAATACTTACCATTCGATAGGCCCTAATCGTGATAGTGTAGAATTGTCAAATAATATCTGTATAATATTTGTATGCTATTGGCATGAGGGTAGACATATAAGCAGTGTCTTAAAAAAAATGTCATTAACAGTTGTTTATTTATTTGAGTTGTTTACTTGTCTTTTAAACGTACTTGTTTTTATTTTAACACTTCAACTTATTAAAAATTACCTTTGTATTACTGTGCTAGTGCCTCTGGATAGGTTTTAACCAGTTACAAAAGCATAATTTAACTATGCTCGAGCTAGCTTGGATATTAAGCTTTTTTTGTCACAATTTTTTACTTGAAGTGTGTGACCTTGACCTCATTCAATATAACTTTGTGTCCAGGAGAAGAGTGTATAATCACTCCTTTCGTAACTGGACAAACATTTTCACGAAGTCACTGTACCTGTCTACTTCTGTCAGCGCCCTCTGTCCACGGACAACACGCTCCGTGGATGACATACTGACACTGCAGCTGCCCACCAGATGTCACCACTATGTCACCAAACTGGATGCCATTTGGTGCGCTGCGCTTACATTCTTCCTGAAGTGTCTTCCCTCCAATGTTGAGAAGTTTTCTCAACAAAACTTCTTTATCCAACTCAACACTGGTAGTGACAGAGTTGATAAACACATCCACCTGAAAAATGATATTTGAATTCAATCAGTAGCCACACAATGCACAATTTTTATCAGAGACACCCGTCCAAATATTGTTATGTTAGACCCATTTATGTACTGAAACTCATTAAGTGGAGATCACTAAAACTGCATGCATCAGATAATAATTTCTTGATATATCGAACATATTAACTCTACAGTGGCACCACCTGGAAATGATTGTCTGACAACCCAATCTGTCTACTGAAAAAGTAACTACTTTTGAGTTGTGTAGCAAATGATGAATTACAAAACGGAAGTAGATGGAACTATACTACTATCACTATAACTTATAGGTAAGGTCTAACCTCGATTATCCAGCCGCCGTGAGGTGGCAGCACTGGCCCGTCACAACGGCCTGGATTATTAAGCTCCAGCCATTGTTACTGGTAGGGGGCTTTACCCCAGATTCGGGTAGAGACGATGATTGGCTCTCAGGCCAACTATGAAATAACAAATTCAATAAGGATACACTTTTAACAGATAATACTATACTATAACAACTATTCAACATTAAACTTATACTGAAACATGTCACACACAAAATAAACCGACATTAAACTTTTTTCGTAGTTTAATGCCTTTTAATCATATGCACATTCACTAGGTGGCAGCTCTCATGGCATAACATTCAAAAGGGCCATTCAGAGCCAGATTATCGTTCTGGCGAAGTCAAGCAGCCAGGCGAGAATCGGTTAAGCGAGACTAGGTAACGTCAGGATTACATTTTAAATTATTGAATTTAAGGCGAGTGGAGATACACCTCCAAGTTAGTGTATTAACAAATTAATATAAATACATTACTGGTAGATTATTTAATTAGGATCAACATTGGATTAACTGAAAATACAGACTATATGCTGAAGTTTGACTAAAAGACCCGACCACTTGTTGTTTATTAGTTTCAGAGTGAACCCATATACCAACATTTGATCAAGTGCAATTCCAAACTTGTACAAGAACATTAGCCATAAGTTCAAGCACACAAAAACTTTTAAAATAAAATTCTGAGTCCAAGTACATTCAGACCAGACCCGGGTTGAATTCTTAATTGAATTGGAATTGAATAAAAAAATGCAGGAATTGGAATTGAATAAAATAAAAACAGATTGAATTAGAATTGAATTGAATCCCACAAAGTAAGATGAACTGAATGAATTGATAACAACGGAAATTTGTGACGTTTTTCTATATAAATTTCCACATATAAACTACAAATTAAATGTTAAATTTTAACGATTTCAGATGTGTTTTTTGGTCAAAGACCAAAATAAAACAACCAACAGCAGAACTACCAGTATTTAAGGAATACTCTTCCTATCTGTTTTAAGTTACAAAACTTTATTTTGTCGAAAGTCACAACAAAACAGCCAATGTTGTCGATTTGAATAAGAATTGAATTGGAACTGAATAAAAAATTAATTGAATTGATCCATTCTGTGAGTATGTTGAATTGAACATAATTGGAATTGATCATTGGTAAATATACATGAATTGGAATAATATTATTGAATTGGAATTGATTAAAGTGAACTGGACCCAGGTCTGATTTAGGACAGTACAAATGCATTTCAGTTGTAAATATCAACAATATTATTCAGGTTCCAATTAGTAACTATTTTCAGTGTCTCAAATTAGCAAAAAATAAACTAGCCCAGATTTGTTTAACTGGCCCAGACCAATTTTCAACTGACCCTGCTGAAATTGAACTGGCCTGACTAATTTACAAACCACATCGACACATTTTTCCACATTCTTTAATCACACACGTGAATGCCTATCATTTGAATTTTACATGTATGGGTAAGTACATAAGATATTAAACAGTAATAATTTTACCATTAACTATATCTACACTAACATAATGGAGCTAAGTTACACTAACATAATATACGTTATAACTTTGCATTGCATATGTAATTATATATATATATATATATATACCACCAAACCATGTGGCCTTCACCTTGACGATGTTGGTCACGTTACGAAATACGCTTTTGTTACCAGTCATATTTGGATTTAGCCATATTTATTTTTAGATAAAGAACAAAAAGAGTACCTAACTCCGACCTACAACCGAGACAAAACACATATGCATTGCATATGTAATTATATATATATATATATATACCACCAAACCATGT
This sequence comes from Escarpia spicata, assembly GCA_963995525.1. NCBI lineage: Eukaryota > Metazoa > Annelida > Polychaeta > Sabellida > Siboglinidae > Escarpia > Escarpia spicata. The sequence goes on from OZ023206.1 coordinate 18,178,384, forward strand.
GGCCTTCACCTTGACGATGTTGGTCACGTTACGAAATACGCTTTTGTTACCAGTCATATTTGGATTTAGCCATATTTATTTTTAGATAAAGAACAAAAAGAGTACCTAACTCCGACCTACAACCGAGACAACTTCCAAACACCATGAAATTTTGTCCAAAGGACGTGACAAAATCTATGAAGAATGGCGTCCAGTCTGACTCTTGGAAAATTGCACTGCGGTGGTAATGCCACCGATGTTTAGACTTGGCGTTCATTGGCTTTGCTACTGAATGCAACTGTTAGTGTGATAAGAGTTCAGTTTTGACGAAATACTGTTGAATTATTACCAAAGTTGCGTTTATCGTCCCCTACAACTGAGTCGGGTCTAAGAATTCTAATGAACTACACATCGGATGCAGCCTAGCCACGTCCACCGAGATAAACTGGTAGCGTTTGTGAACCGACGGTGTCGGTCCAATAACATTTTGGCGAACTGAATCGGTGGGACGGATTTTGAATCTGCAGCCACCAATTTAAAGGCCTTAAATTCGAATACTGATTTTTTGAAAACATCTTATATAATATTAATTGTAGATATAATCAGGATCTAGGCAATCAAATCTGTGCATCACAAAAACATTAGAAATAAATACTACTTTGTATTCTAAATGCTTAAGCTATGTATACCTGATACTTTGGCAAGTACAACTGACCACTTCAGCACAGGTATTTAACTTAATACAGTCGCGCCTCGTTATAACGCGGTAGTCGGGGTCCACGAAATGAATCCGCGTTATAAACGAGGCGCGTTATAAACGTGGCGCGTTCCCATATCTGCCGTCAGGGGCGCTACGACGACGACCGACACTGCTGCTGCACGAAGAACGCCATCGAAGCCAACCAAAGTGTGCACTTTAAATGTCGTACACTGTTGGACACTGTTGAACTGAATAAAATTCATGAATTGTGTACCGTTTTAAAATAAACAACGGACCAACAAGCCACGGTCAACTGAACGATAATATGGTACCGCTGACGTAAGATCTAAAATAATGACCTGGCACTCAGCAGCCGAATACGCAAATTATTTGAGAAACGCTGTGTTAGAGTTGATTAAGGATTTAAAGCTATAAGTACGCTCACAATTGGCTTAACTTCGTCTACCAATCAATATCAAAATACCAATTTAGAAAGCACATTTACCGTGCCGAACAATATTACGATTCACCAATTCATATGCGGTTGACGAATTAATATTTTGGCGCACCAGTACAGGCAGTAGCTTTGCGTTAATCGCAGCGAAAAGCTAATATTTGTTACGCAATGTTAGCTTACTGATTTTGCTTACTAAGCTGTATTAAAACGTTTTTAACCCATTCTTAAGCAAGGCGTATTTGTGAATTTCAATTGCACTTTACAAGCCGCCTGGCGCCGAAACCTGGCGATCCGCGGAAACCATGAGCATGACTAGCAGTTTGGAAACGATTCGTTTGATGTCGGCGCAAAAACAAACAATAGTTTGTCATAGCGCCCATTTCCCCCTGGCGGCAGAAATTCGGGGTCCACGACCGACCGCTTTATAACCGAATCCGCGTTATAACGAGGCGCGACTGTACCAGTACATGTCATTTCAAAAACCCACATACAAGTTGTCAAACAATGTTTTTAAGTAACTGACACAATACACTAACTTTATTTATAAACACTTGAGGCATTTAATCAGAACTAAAGTATTTAGTAAGTAAACATTGTGAAACATCTACCTGTTCATGTTCAATGGTAGACTTGTGCAGTGACAGTATTATTCCCTGCGGGGTCTTCAGTTCAATGATTGGGACAGCAGTGGCACTGCTGGTTGGCCTGCTGTCTACAAACACAAACATGTATTAGCTCATAGATGAAGGGGCTCAGGACAAAATGCGATAAACTCCATTTTGAAATTTTGCCTAAACAAGGACAAAACATTTGTTTAAATACATGTGTCGAGCAAAGATACTATCTAATTTTAAAAACGCGATAAATCCCCATTACACAACATGCACAAATAAGCACCATTCATCTTTGTTTACCAACACACGATATATTCGTTTTCAGCCAATCAGCACCGTATTTCCACTCATGATGCTACACGTAGCGGTGGCGTGCACTGCATAAATATATCACGTTTTGGTAACAAAATAATTTTGTATCACTTTTTGCATAACTAATCTGTAAAAAAAACATTTCAAGCTTTGCTACCATTCTCCTTTATTTCTAATTCTTAATATATTCCAACTTTGTGGAAAAAGCACAAAAGTTACTTTATTTTAATACCAATAAAATGAGTATCATGTTTTGCCCCAAAACATTCAATTATACCCACTCATTGTCAGCGAACAGTAAACTAATGTAAGGACACTGATGGCAACAGATATGTCCATTATGGTCTCTGGTAGGAGAAAGCCCTCCATCTCCAAGGGTAGTGTAGTGTCAACTACCACTCCTGGATTGCGAGGATAGTAAATTTTTTTAACATGAATTTATTTTTATCAGAATAAACTTGAAGAAAAACAATTATTTGTTCCCTACTGCAAACTGCAGCAAAGTCCAGTGCGGACTGAAACAGCTGCTTTCCAACATTGAAAACTGAAGAGTGAAGAACTCTTGTTGACTTGAGTCACAAGGACTCGACTCGAGTCGCATACTTCAATGACTTGTGACTTGACTGCGAAATGACTCGGACTCGACTCTTTCCCATTTCACAAAAGCACGCCTTGTGTGTAGAACCAATCGATTTGGTATAAAATTTCCAATAAGGTATGTTTTTGTGAAGATTACGTTTGATTTGTGGCGGCACCAAAACTAAAAAGGTGAACGTTTTGCAAATTGTCTGGAGTATCGACACTTAGTGCCGCTTCAATTGCTCAGTACGTGTACCATTAAGTTGCTAATGTTTTATTCTAAGCATATGTAAGCTATTTTGGCGTATTGTGGTATTTAATTGCAAACAAATACGATCAATTTAATATATTGTATTGATAAATGGTAGCGAATAATTTCAGTATTTGTTTATCTTTATTATTGAACGTGGTTCTCCCTGTTATGACAAAATTGGCTAATCCACATCACGTTCGCAATGGATGGTGAAGTAGTCGACCTTTGGTGTGAAGGGCACATGATATCCGTCCTTAACTGGCCGTTTGCTAAACAATGTATACAATATTTTCGCTGCTTGTTATCCCTAAGATGCTTTCAATATTGAACCGTGTATGAGGTAATTAATTAATTTAATATAATAATAAATAAAACTTTATTTTGACACCGTCAAGTCCGGGATGGCTGCCCTATTCATGGGTGTGTACAAGCATATTAAATTCTAAATAGCTTAAAATTATAATTAGTCCAGGTAAAGTGATAAAGTAATAATAGTAAAAAATAACAATGATACGTTATAAAATATATTAAATGAATCAATAAAAGGATTGACGGCAGACACGCTGCTACGCCTGTCCGACCGGCGAGAATACATTGGTGTTTTGAAAATTGGTGGATGGGGAAAGGAAAACCAGTCACAAAAGTCAAATAAAAACCAATTAATATGACACAGCTTAATGAAACTTATTGTAATATATCCAAATATCAAATTTATTTTCCACTTTTTCATATTTTTATTTGCCTACGTTATATTTATATACAAAAATGCAATGAGGTCCCGAATAACTACCAATGGACGCAAACTGGAAAGAGTAAGTCAGTTCAAATACCTTGATGCTGTCATCAATGAAGAGGGTTCCAGGAATGAAATCATTGCAAGATCTGCGCAAACATTAGCAACACTGGCAAAACTGAAACCAGTTTGTAGAGACAAGAACATCGCACTGAAATCTAAACTGAAACTAGTATGTACACTTGTCCTTTCCATCTTTCTGTATGCATGCGAATCATGGACCCTCGCAGCGGAACTGCAAAGAAGAATTGCTGCAGTGGAAATGAAATGCTACCGAAGAATCCTCAGTATTTCCTACACTGACCACATCACCAACGGTGAAATAAGAAAAATCATCATTCAACAGTTGGGACATCACGAAGACCTGCTGACCACAGTAAAAAACAGTAAACTGAGATGGTATGGCCATGTAACACGATTAAGCGGGCTCAGGAAAACAATACTACAAGGAACAGTGCCGGGGAAAAGAAGACAGGGACGACAAAGGAAGAGATGGTCAGACAATATTCCAGAATGCACTGGGAAGACCTTCACAGAAACTCAGACATTAGCACACAACTACGAAGACTGGCATCGATGGTGAAACATTCAGCAATGCAGCGCCTCTATGACCCAGGAGGGTTAATTACGGGAGCAGTAAGTAAGTATATTTTTCTATTTTGTGTTTGTCTCTTGCCAGGAACTAAGTTGGCCAAACAACACATTTCCTCATTTTTAAAACATATCTTGAAAACTATCATTCACATCCCACTCATATTTTGCGTACTAATTGTACATATGTTGTTGTCCTTGAACCTGTGTGATTTTATGAGATACAAGGCTATTTCAAGCAATTAATTAAAATGTTGTATTAGGTCAAAAATGGCATTTCTATAAGAAAATGCTTGCCCGATCCTACATAATGTAGTGTGCAAATATTGAAAATTCCTTTTCTCCGACAACTTTAAGTTATGTCCCACCATAAAAAATACTATTAGCTGGAAATTCAATAACAATATTTTAAGATCATTTTCCCAGTTTTCATGGAAATGCCCCATTGTATAATCGCAACAGTTATCCCTATATGTAGGAATACGACTAAGTGATTGAAAATAATGACGAGATTTGATTTGAAATGACTCGAGTCGTGACTCAAAATTTTCAGAGGTGACTCAACTTCAAGACTTGACTCGAAATTTTCAGAGATGATTCGAGAGCAAAATGACTCGAGATTCGACTCGAAAGCTTGCGACTTGCCAACAAGTCTGGAGTAAAGGGAAAGGTAATGGCTTTTTGCTACCCCTAACTAACACATGTATTGTACTGTATGTCTGTAAATACTTGAAGTTGATACATGTCAATCTTGTCAAAATTACCTTCAACATAACCCTAGGCCTAACTTAGCCCTAACACTAAAGCTTAGCCCTAAACCTAACCCTTTTTGCACATCAAACCAACCATAAAAGGGTATTTAAAAGTGGACGGGTAGCAGGAAGCTGTCTCCGTCTCCGATGACGTGAACTGGTGAAACAGTATATCTATTATCTAAACTACACAAGTCTCAAGGGGGGGGCGCGCGATAGTGTAGTGGTTAGCACATCCGCCTGACATGCCGGCGCCCCGAGTTCGAAACCCGGACCGGGCAGGTATGGTATATTTGGTGTAAAAACCTGGCTCTCAACATTGGGGACTGTGTATCCCTCGTGACTCGGAGATCACGTTAATGTCGGTCTCGTCTCAATTTGGGACGTAAAAGAACCACTGAGGACGACAAGCACCCTGGCAGTGACCACCCTCAGTGCCAGCATAGAAAGGTCGGCTTGGCGATAATGTTCTGAAAAAGGCTGACTAGTTGAATGAGACCTCATAAGATCACTGTAACCACAATATATACAGACTAGTCAGTTAATAGAACGTTGCCGAGTGCTGGAAACAACTAGAACTAGAACTACAGTATAGACATTTTCAACAATTAATTCGTTTCACTTTCGACTTCGTATCTCGGCCTGCAAAGTCAAAACTCTCGTCAAATTACCTACATATTTATGTTGCAACTAATTTCCAATATGCTGGAGAGAAATTACTCACTTGTTATTAATACTTTGGGTCGCTTTGAGGCAGTTTTTAAAATAGATATCATGCGCTTATTTGCCCTATTACCACCGCATGACTCCATTTTTATGGCGGTTCCGTGCCACCACGTGGCGCCACTGTTTTGGGTAATGCAACGAAACCCCACAAGAGTTGAAACTGTTTAGGGCGCGTTTTCAACCGTTTTTCAACGAGTTAGCAACAAACACAGGTCCTCACAGGCGAACACGCGCGCGCGCACACACATACACACACACGCAAACACGCTATATATTCCAGTCCTTCATCAATTAACACCGGAGTAGTCCCATCTGACTGGAAGGATGTCCACTTAACACCGGTCTTCAAAAAGGGAGAACAGCATGATCCATCCAACTACAGACCACTGTCACTCACAAGTGTACCATGCAAATTGATGGAGCACATCGTCACCATGGAGTGCCATCATGAACCATCTTGAGAAGCTTACAATCCTAGCTGTGTGACCAGTGCTCAACATGGATTCATGAAGAATAGATCCTGTGAGACTCAGCTCTTAGAACTTACCGACGAACTCTGTACGAACATGGAGAAAGGCGAGCATACGGACATCCTAATATTGGACTTCGCGAAAGCCTTTGATAAGGTCAACCACAGTCACCTCCTACACAAGCTCCACCACTGTGGCATACAGGGTACCACCAATGCAAGAATCACTAAATTCCTCCCCATCTAACAACGACACGTGATTTCACATGTTCTGAAGCTGAATTCACGTGTTCAGCTAGTTAAATTCACGTGTTTTCCGTACGTGAATTCACTAGATTCTGTGAACAAATTTTAAGGTGAAAACACATGTTTCGACACGTGTTTATCTGGTTCACCGCACGTGAAATCACGAGTTTCCGTACGTGAAATCACGTGTTTCCGTACGTGAATTCACGAGATTCTGTGAACAAATTTTAAGGTGAAAACAAGTGTTTCGACACGTGTTTTCTGGTTCACCGCACGTGAAATCACGTGTTTCCGTACGTGAAATCACGTGTTTCCGTACGTGAATTCACGAGATTCTGTGAACAAATTTTAAGGTGAAATCACGAGTTTCCGTACGTGAAATCACGTGTTTCCGTACGTGAATTCACGAGATTCTGTGAACAAATTTCCAGGTGAAAACACGTGTTTCGACACGTGTTTATCTGGTTCACCGCACGTGAAATCACGAGTTTCCGTACGTGTAATCACGTGTTTCCGTAAGTGAATTCACGAGATTCTGTGAACAACTTTCCCCAATAAAACCTTGTCTTATGCACGTGTTGTAACAGGCTCATTACTCGTGAAATCACGTGTTGGCGTACGTGAGGTCACGATAATCTGTAAGCATGTTATCCCGTGAAAACACGTGTCCAAGACACACATTTTAATTGGTTCATAACACGTGAAATCACCTGCCCTGACAAATGGTTAGGAACTATTGAAGATACATCAAGTCAGTTCGGATCCATTATCAGTTTCCCCAAGCCCGCTTGTTCATCTCGTCTGTAATGTCGTATAGAGCTGGTCGATTGCGGTCAAGGAGTATCATGGCGAAGAGCTTGCCAGGTACGGAAAGAAGTACAGGGTGTATGGTGCTGCGGTGGTTGCTGCACACTTCCATGTAACCTTTGTTTTTTTTCAGAATGGCAGGATTATTGGTTGCCCCACCAGCCCCACACGGCGCCATGTTTTAACCCACCCTGATAGAAAGGTCCTGCAGTCTTTGACGCATTTACTCGCCAACGACATTTCCTATGACTTTGCACTGTGTGTAATTTTAATTATTTAATTTTAAGAGTGATTAGAACGAACGAACGAACGAACGAACGAAGAACGAACGAAGAAGTTTATTTACCCCATGTATATAAAAAGTACAAATTGTTTTTCATACTTGATTGTAGAAAAACAATAAAGCATATACAAACACAAATATATATACTACGCATGATACATAAGTATGTAATTCAGTAATTTGCAGGAATAAAAAAAATCACTTTTATTTGATAGCATACTGTCTATATATATATAGATATCAGACGGGGTCGGTGACTCCTATTAAGACAAAATGTCGCTATCATAAGAGCCACCCCATTTACGTAAAAATAACGTAGGTTCTTTTATTCAACAATAATGTCAATCTCAAAGGTGTATATGTATGTGTGCGTGGGTGTGTGTGTGTGTGTGTGTGTGTGTATGTGTGTGTGTATGTGTGTGCGTGTATGCGTGTGTGTGTTCATGCCTGCAACTGTATTTTTATTTTATTTTGCATGTACTTGTACTCATTTATGCATTCTTACGCTAGCGTCTTTGTAATCGATTGCACATTTTCAAAACTTCATTTATTATATGTTTTGGTGGCATGTATAACAGTTTGATAATGTGCACCTATAATCGTATTTTTGTAAAAAATAATTTTTTACATATATTGAAAATCCTCGCATACTGTGGGTGTATATCTTATCTTTAATTAAATCAGATGCATCTACGGTCTTGTTCAGGACGGATCTAAAAGGCGAAATTGTCCTTTTAAGAAAATGTGCCCTTTCTCATATCGGGAAAATAGCACTTAACATATAAGGATATCACTCAATGACAGTATTGCTTGAAGAAACTACCCGCACCCTTCTCTCAATCGCTTACCCACGCTTCAAGCCTGGGGACGATAATATTATAGATATAGTCAAGCACGCGGACCCAGGATTTCGAGATATACATTGCACGCCAGTGTCTGAAAATAAGGCACTTTGACCAATAAGACATACAAAATCAAAAACAGCAATGGCGTCAGTAACATAGGTTATAAAAAACCAAAAGACCACTTTTTGTATTTTTATGGGGGCACGCTAGCAACGGCCCTGTCATCTCTACCAATTCCGCTTCTGTGGGTCCCGTGAAGCGTTTCAAAATGTTGTAGACGTTGTCGCCAACCATTAATGGCGCTCACACAGGAAACTGGAATTACTGGAAAGGATACTATATGCTAGAGGGTTGTAGTGGAGTGTAAAATCGGAGATAGTCAGATGGTCAGGAATTCCTCAATCGGAAGATGACAGCACGTTACGGTCTCCTCAAAACTACCGTTGTTCATTAAGTTCTATACCATTCGCCAGGCGGCACCACGTTACGGACGCGTCGGAAGAACGGCGTCGTCAGTAGCATGCGCGAGGCGAGAAATACTCCTCAATAAAACCGGACCCTAATTACATTTAGTTGTGAGTTATGAAACTAAGCGAGCCCACGGTCTAGCATTGAAACGACGTAATGGCTGTAGCAATATTATCAGTCAAACAGGGTGTTTACATTTGACAATTGATATAATTATATAGCTTATTAACATGTCTTCTTTATATATATATATATATATATATATATATATATATATATATATATATATATATATATATATATGTGTGTATATATATATATATATATGTATATATATATATAAATATATACATATACATCTTGTAGTATGTAGTGAAGTTGTTTTTATATGTATTTGGACGGCAATGTTGAGTCCGAAATAAAAGTATTGATTGATTTACTTATTGATCGGTTGGATGGTTGTTGATTGATTGATTGATTGACTGATTGATTGACTGATACACGGAACATGCAATTTCTGTAACGAAAGGATGATTTTTTACGCAATGGACTAATATTCCTACAAAAGTGTGGTCATGTCACCAAGTAAGTCTTAATTAATTAATTATATGTTCACGTTATATTTTCAAATCTGAATAATGACCAATTTGTTTTGCACAATAAGAAACGTGTTAAGTCTAAAGTCACAATTCAAGATGTTTCCATTCAATTCATTGTTAATGCGAGTAATTTATTCGCTCCTGGGGCTCTATTCAATTTTGACCACAATTCAGAGCGTATACACATAAGAACGTTGAAAGATCGGCGTCGCAGACCAGTGCCAGTTGTCGGGTTTTCAACCCAGGACTTCCACTAATACCCACACTGTCAGGTTTACTTCCTAAGACAGTTTATCCTATGTAAGAACAATGAAGGCAGAGTTAGAACACTTGGGTTTTTAACTTGCGCATCCCAAAAGTACATGGCCAAGTATGCCACATGTAAATGTGTTGTAGGCGATACCACAGCCACATAGAACTCGACTCGTACCTAAGCAATTGGGTGGAGATGTTTGTCAAGATATCAACTGTCGCCCGGCCGCGTCGCCATCCGGCCTTGCTAGTCCCTCCTTCATACTATCAGTCAGAACAAGCTGCTGCCGAGAACGACTATAGAGAGGAGCGTTTTCAACGCCCTAGTCACACATACACGTGGAGGTTAGACTGTTGCCAATGGTATGTGAATGATACCAGAATTAAGTTTTATTAGTATGGGCAGTCTTCAAGTTTATTATAGCAAACAGTCTTTTCCCAGAGCTAAAGTGGTCAAGGGTCAATTCCTCCTAAATACGCAACCAGCTATTGAAATGCCTTACGGTTTGGAGCAATATCCAACAATTATGCAGTTAGTCTACAGTTAGTTTTTCCATTGGTTGCCATATTTGGGTTTTGTATGATTGTAAGAAAACGTGACCTACAAACATTCTTAAACTTCTTACCTGCTCTTATCATCATCTAGCTCATTGACATGCTGGTCGAGTTTAATCAAAATTGAATATTTCTAGTTCTCGTAAAATGCCTATATGTATGACACCCGTCAATATTTACGAATGCAGGCAGTACTCCGGTTAAAGGATCAAATAGCCCAATTGCTGCAAAATATCCTTCCGCTTAGTAAGATCAACTTAAATACACCATTTTATTGTCAACAGCTTCTACAATCACACCTGGAAATCTGACTACTCATATGCACTTATGTCAGAGCATGTGCATTGTGTAAAAAAAAACATTGGACTTGAGATGTCCAATTAAAGCTACCTTATCTTTGACCATATACATTCCGCTATTTGCAAAGGGAGTGATGGACTTCCTGCTTTAAACAAATACAAGGATTATAATACATATAGGCGTGAACCAGTAACTAGTCCAACTGTTTACTTAATATGGCTATTAACCATTTGAACTAGGTTTAGGCATAGGAACTAGCCAATGTTAATTTCAGTTATGGATTTATCCCTCGGTTGTAAATTTATTTATGACTTATTCCTGGTTATTGCCGATAAATACCTATTTTACCCACTGCCCTTTCTAAAATTGATTTTTCCCGGGAATGTGCCAACCCTGACAGGCATGGGGTAATAGTAATATGTACTTTAACATCTACCTATTTGTCTAATAGAAAGCCATGCTTATATGTTAGTAAAAACACTATTGATTATGTTTTCTAAAGGTACAGTGTGGAGTTTAACCAGGATCCACATTGAATCCAAAGCTGTTTATCTGATATATATATATATATATATATATATATATATATATATATATATATGTATATATATATATATATATAATGACATGTGTAAGGTATCTGATTTGTCTAAGTATAATTATTCTCTTTCCTGATGATACTAATCTGTTCTGTTTGGGTCGTGATTTATTACAACTAAATGAAAATATATGTGGAGAACTTGACAAAGTAAAACATTGTTTGCTATAAATAGGTTCTCATTGAATGTGCCTAAGACTAACTATATGCTACTTAGTAAGACCTACTATGTTTCTGGGAGTTGTAATAGATGACAAAATAGCATGGAAGGAAAACATTGTTTGCTATAAATAGGTTCTCACTGAATGTGCCTAAGACTAACTATATGCTACTTAGTAAGACCTACTAGGTTTCTGGGAGTTGTAATAGATGACAAGATAGCATGGAAGGAAAACACTGTTTGCTATAAATAGGTTCTCACTGAATGTGCCTAAGACTAACTATATGCTACTTAGTAAGACCTACTAGGTTTCTGGGAGTTGTAATAGATGACAAGATAGCATGGAAGGAAAACATTGCTACTGATAAGTCGAAGGTATGTGAAAGCCTGTCAGTCGTGTCAACAATTAATAATGCACGATAATGTAATCATTCTGATGAACTTTCATGTATAAATGGAATTGAATGTTGACATTTGTAGATTTCGCAAAAAATATCCTTTAACTTCATTTTCTTGTACTATAAACAGTATCTTGTTTAATTCGTGTTGTAAGTTGAAGTATTAGTTAAAGACTTTGGATTATTACTAAATGATAATTATTTAGAGCAGCTGTTGCTACGTACGCTTGTCACAGAATAGGAACCGATTAATAAACAAACCTTCTAGAGGAAACTTCTTGGCAGCTCGTTGAACACCATTTAAGTTAAGCAATGAAAAATGAATGAGGTCCAACCTTTGTGAAACAGTGGATAGATTCATTTCTGTCCATTCAACTCTGAAATATAACGAGGCCTGCAAATTCGGGGTAGAATACTTCCTTACACAGCGAACTTCTACTTCCGGACATGCGCATTAAGGGTCGGTGCGGCAGTATTTTACAGCAGCAGGATTTTCGCTACAGCGTGACCAACGTCAGGTAAACCTGATGCATGTTAAGCGCTGAGGATTTTCAAACGTCAATAACTTAAAAACTATTCAAAATTTCTGCATATATCTAGCGCGACATATTTGTAGATGGCGTACTTATCTTTAAGACGATCTAAAAAAACTTTAAATTCCGCGGCTGGAACTCAACATACAGCTTTATGAAATATTGAACCCCAATTTCTCCTACCCCGTACGAATTTCGAAAGTATCTCAATCTTCGAACCATCTCAATGGACCCGCTAGATCACATGCATGTACATGCGAACACCATCGGGGACTCTCTTTGAAGCAGTCAGCCATGCTGCAGCTACTACGCGAATACTATTCGTTGAATAATATAACCACTATATATCGCCAGGTACTCATTTATAAACTGAGGGAACTGAAGTAACGCAGAATAAACGAAATTGCGAAACTTAGAAACGGCAGCAAGAGTATTCGATCCCGGATTTTCTTGCCCGAGTTTCCGATGCTCTGTGTCGAACCATCGGCTGGTGTGAGTTCTTTTGTGCGGTTGATAAGGCAAGAGTTCCGTCTCACCCTAGTAACATCGTTTAGGTACAAAGCTATGTCGTCAATAATGCGAAAAGCATAGGAGAGTCTGTTTGTACACTGTATAGATGTACCTGTAGTTCACTTTTACAAAACTATGCCAGTGGATGTCTGATGAAAATTGCTGATAACAGTCGAAACGTCATAGGACAAAGGTATCCTCACGGTGAAATTAGTAAAAAATAATACTCATTCAAACCATCCAGTCTGATGAACCTCTTCACTCATGCCATTTTTACAATTTAAAATGCACTGTTGCGACTTTGCACTCGTACAAAATACGTTAGTCAATAATTATATTATATGTCATATGTAATGTTTCGGATGACAGTAATTATGTGTTGAGTTTTACCCAATGGTACATCCATTTATCAAAAGAGCACGATCTAACAATGTTATCAGTACAACAAAGCAGCGTTGGCATGGATGCCGGAAGCGTATCGTGTGCAGCGCTTTGTTGATGAGGCTTTGGTGTCAAAGACAGATCGAAAAATACACAGAAGGAAACGTTATTTTAGATTATATGACATTTATTTATTTGTGCATACGCATATTCATTTGTACATACACTTAATATACCACATCATTACAAAGTGAATTTAGTTAAATATGCCTAGTAATCACATATATAACATTGCGACAAAAACATAAACATCCGGTAAACATCAACATCTGATATTTTAAAAAGTGCATTTAAAATACATCGTATAATAGTGTCTATGTAACCAATGCAACTAAGTACATTATGTGTCATACGCATATCAAGATTGGCATAGTTAACTATATTATATCGAATCATAACTGAATGGTCGGGTTCGGCAACATTATAAAATTTATTTTCAAATCTTCAGCATGGCTATTTTTAGCGTATAACTGCATACTCTTCGTACCTCCAACTGCGTCAATTAATACTGCCTACGCGGTGGGGGGAATATACGCACCCAACGCAACTTTCCAACCCACGGGCCTGCTTTTTCACGAACACTATACTAACAACAATTATACCGACGACTCTAATAACAACAGTAATGGCAATTATGATACTATTGTCCATAATGTATTTCTCTACGAAAATTATAATATTTCTCTACGAATTTTCAATACTGTTACCAAGACGATAGGTTAGTTTCTCTGTACACCGTTAAATGTATCCGTGCTCAATGTTCAGTAATGTGACGTACATGACAATGTTCAGTAATGTGACGTGCATGACAATGTTCAGTAATGTGACGTACATGACAATGTTCAGTAATGCGACGTACATGACAATCGTTCAAAAGGGTTCAACTAATGACCGAACCTGAAACCATTTATCAGGGTCAACACCAATACTTGGTCAGAACTCTCCGAGCAAGTCACGGAACATTGGACTCAACAAACAGTAGATCAACGGGATATAATAAGTACAGTCGTGTGACTTGCATATCCATCGTGACTCCGATCGAGTATAGCCAATACGGTGCCCAACAAACAATATACTCTGCCGTGATGGCAAACAATAGCAACACTGTTCCTGGCGTCTTCTTTTTTGCGACTAATATTAGTGCTGCATGAATGGTTTGATTTCCTTGTGACGCACTACAGCTGCTATTTGTGGAGTGATTCGTAGAATAATGACAGACAATTGGTTGTTGGCGAACATTAATGGGTGTGTTGACGGGAGTGGCTTGCAAAGTGAGTGTTGTGAGTTTGGTTAATGGCGCTATCTTTTAGCTATCTTTTTGGAGCGTCGGCCCATTGTCAGCGACGTAATTGTTTCACCAGTGCGTTTCAACAAGGCCGCTGCCACGATGGAATAAAACACGACAATGATGATGACGGACGTTGCGACGAGAGCAATTAGAAGACACGAATGTATCACATTGAAATTGAACGGCCAACCTATTAAGGCCACCGCCCCGTACCCCGCCGCTAAGATGGCTATGGGAATCACACCGACAGACGCCCGTTTGGCGTCCAGGCTGAACGTGTGTGGTCGTAACACGGCCATGCACTGTTTCGTCGCCACGTACGTCAGCATGGTCATGGAGAAGATGGCGGCGAAGAGGACGATATAGAGGAGGCTCGTGCCAGCGACTCTTCTCAGGAAGCCAAAGAGCGGTCCAGTTTCTCCCACGAGACACAGGATCTCATCGACTACAGCCAGCAAGAACATATATACCATGGTGGACGTGGTTAGTCGATTCATATGCACAACTATCACCAGCGCATTACAAGGTCGCTCATTGCCAGCATGATCTGGTAGAACGCTCGCACTATCACGTTTGCTTGAGGTCTGAAGGTCATGTAATCGATGTCCACCTTCCAAAATGTGGAGTTACTCGGAAACATGGTGTTACTAAGTGATTCCATACATTTGACAGTCAACTGTCCTGTTTCTGTAGGATTTGCGGGCGAGTGTCAGTCGCTCCACATCTGCAGCAAAATAGCCAAAAGAAGAACGTCGTACCAAGAACTGATGGTGAACGACAAGTCTCGGTTGGAACGTATGCTAGAGGAATTTTCTGCGAAGAACGTAGCAGCCGATCGGCCTTCACCGCAAGGCTCGCTGTCCTCCCCAGCTACGCTCGGTGTTACAGAAGGCGACTGGCTCGGCGTGTTAGACAGATTTCCCTTATACAACGTGTGATGTTCAAGAGGGGTGCGTCGTGACTCAGTCGTTTCAAATCAAGAAACGACACCACAGATATTATGGCTGGACTTTTGCAACAGCGGCTTGCTTCAAGTTACCTCTCAAGTAGCCAATAGAAAATTTGCAACAGCCACCATGCTTTCGTAACACTGGAACGAGACGGGTGAGATAATCGAACTGCGTACCTAGTTTTGTATCCTTTCGTAACACTGGAACGAGACGGGTGAGATAATCGAACTGCGTACCTAGTCTTCCCCATTGTCCCCTCATGGCGTGAATTAATGTGTTGAACATCGATTGCGTGGTAAATAATTGGCTTCCTCTCGTGGATTGTACAATGCAAATACAAGATGGAGTTAAGAAATTATTGTAAGTTCGGTTGGTGGTGGTTCTTCCGATATTTTGGACGTCTTATTCGGTGATACACTCCCATTGTAGTGGTCTTGCTGGTTAGCCACGGCGCTGGTGTGAATTATTGCTAATTACTTCCTACGACATGGCTGCTTGGGCATCCCGGTGTTAGTGACAATCTGGCTGGTACAATGCACCACGTGATCCTCGGAGGACACACGCCGTTCAATGTCAATGCATCGTAAATCTCCAAATGTCTCGTTGACAATGTCGCTGTTCAAATATCTTAGCGACATAGATGTCTTTCTCCCGCTATTACTTCAGTCCCCATTACGTTTAATTATATAGATCTATGTGACGTCGTTCTCCCATGTTTGCTCCGGTTTACGTTTACTTCTTAAAGCAGCCAAGAGTCGCTCCAGTATTGTTTGTTTTCTATCGAGTATACCCTATAAAGTCGCAAAAATTGTAAAACATTAGACGCTTTAAAATGTACAATTGAACCAGTTTTGCAGTAGGTATATGTCGTTCGCTTGACGACTCGGCATGCGATCAATGGAAGTCTGGTGAAACATTCTTGTTGTTATTGACAACAGCGTGATTCTATGGGATTTACAGTAAACGATCCCATTTGACGAGTCATGCTGGATTTCAACACTACGTTTGGTGTATGTGGAATGCTGTTGAACCTGCAGTTAAATGTTTTGATTTCCTTCGCACTAATCTACTTATAATCGAGCTTGCGTATGTAGGTAGGTTAACGTTTTCCTCTTAGACTGCTTGAACATTAAAATCCAAACTTTCAGGGAATAATCTACGTCCTCTATAATAGGACGTAAGACCTATATCTATTGAAAAGTACCCCATATTTATAAAGATTCTCACCTTTTATGGGATAAATCAGTTGTTCGGAACGTAACATGTAGTGTGCGCGTAATACATTAAACGTAACGTAGCCAGCTGTAAATTTACTGTTCTCGGGTAGCCTTTCTTATGGTAAACCATGTCGTTCAGTGCCACCAATCCTGTATATTCCAACATATACGTAGGAGAGAATATATATATATATATATATATACGTGTGAATATATATATTCTCACATAGATATATAAGTTTCATATCATGTATTGGTGACGCCGAGTGGGGTTTTGAACCAAAACTAAACATTATTCATTTATCAACTTTTCTATCTCATGTGATCACCCCCAAAATGTGCATCGTTACGGCTGTCTTGAATGAGTGCAGCGAGACACGTGAGGGGGTACTTGGAAAGGGAAAGGGGTAGGGGTAGGGCAAGGCATTCCACACAGCAGATACAACAGGTGTTGGGTGGCGAAACATCTACATGTGAATTAAAACAATTAAACTGAACAGTCTATTTTCAACGGTTAAATTTACCCAGTTGCACCCTCAAGTAGTAGAAATATGTGTGGTATTTTAGTGAACCTGTAGTGAATATATACGTAAAACCTCTCTTAATATTACTAATCCCCCCGGTAGTACGTAACTGCCAATTGCCAGAAAAAAATTTCGTTAAGGCAAACACCATTGTTGAGGTGTGCATGTGCGTGCGTGCGTGCGCGCGTGTGTGAGTGTTGGTGTGTTTGTGTAAACGCGCGTCTGTGTGTGTTGAAAACAAATAACATACACATAATCAACTTCGCCTGTTGTATTAACCAGACATATAACAATGGCAGCGAACATGATATAACAGAAAACTAATCATAATGATAAATGTTTTGCGTATAACATGAGTGAACGACCGAACTTAATATCATGACATAACTACATTGACACTATATAGCAGCGGTGTTTAATCTAGGGGTAATTACCCCTTTAGTAATTCTGGCATTTTCGGGCGGTAACGCAAGTATTTTGAAATATGGATTTTTCCGTAATTAATTAATCGCGAGTACACTACTCGCTACATTGAAGATACATGTTGCGGAAAGATGTACCAGAAGTTACGAATGTCTCATACTGGAAATTGGAAGTCCCTTCCAATTGAAGAGGATCTCGTCAAGTAATCTCTAGTTAAGGCAACGAGAGACATATAAACTATATATCACTTTAGGACACAACCGTGAAAATTGAATGTCTAAATTGACCGAGGTCAGTCTTGGATCACGCTGTTTTTGTTGTAAAGTGTTCGGAAACCCCCCGATGCTTCGCTTCAATCGAATGAATCAACATAATGTGTATTACATTATGTTGTCTATTGTACACAATTTCTTGTACCTGAAAGAGGATTGTCTGTTCTCCAACTGTTTACCACGGAGTACCTTGAACCTCCGAAATGCCACTGAATGTGAAGAGGTTGGATCCAATTTCAGTGTTCGTCTCTTTCATAAGGAGGATCGCTGGTTATCATGGAGACTACATTTCTTAGTGTATTCAAAGTAAACTAAAAAAAATTATTTTGTTTTTTGAAGGGAAAGAACTATTACATGCCAACATTTCAGGTGACGATGTCAGAGAGAGAGGTCATACAGTTGTTATTAAGCTGGGCTATATTGAAAATTTTTTGGTGAGACTAGTCAGCTGAAACTCTCACAAACAAAGAATATGGTGAATAGTTGCACGGCTGAAAGCTGTTGCTAGCTCCCTTCGCAAATACAGTTTTACCAACATGAAATTCTGGCTAATGATGTATCCATGTTCTACAAATTGTAAGCGCCACTTGAAGTAAACGAAGATCTGTGCCCGTTTGCTGGTGATATCACCATGTAAATACTTTCCACGCAAAAAGACGCCGTCTTTATTTTTTTGTTCGGGATATGGAACGCCGTGAGAAGAATGCATGGCTATTTATACTTTTTCAGTGGACGAAGAAGTCGTCAAATTCGAAAGAAAAATTCCTTGGCTTGTGAGAAGATAGCATGCTGAAAGAAGACTCAAGATTCTGACATGGTCACTTTCTGACAAAAGGTTCCTCATCCCAATGTACTGTTGTTGAGAACTAGCATTTCTACAAGGACTAACATTAAAACAAATACATAAAATGACCTCCTCGCACCTCAAAGCTTATCAAGAAGATGCAACTTCAACCATACACCGATACTTTTGTTTGCGAAGTATTGGTTGTTATAACGTTTCGTTTTAATTTTAAGGCAGGGAAGCCAGGGTATCGCTAATGTTATATTTTACTAATACACTATTAAAATGATTAGTTATGTTACTAAATGTTCTTTTTACAAATTTCCTTTTCTCGAGTTTTGTATATTAAAATGGAGGGGTAATTAAGGTTTTGTTGGCTCGTTTAAGGGTTAACAGTGCCAAAAAGGTTAAATACCACTGCTATGTACAGCATATCGTTGATTGTCTACGAAGAAAACCACAAACTGCTAAATTCTCTTAGCATGTGCATTACACTCTTCCGTACACTTTTGAACAGGGATAGATACAGGATGCCGTTAACAGAACAATTGCACAATAGCATCCAAACACAAGCGAACTTAAACGAACCTGACACCGCGATATTCAGAACCAATCCCACAAATATCAATACAGTCGAGGGTACTGTTAAAACAAGGGCTGCTGCACATATTACCAAAATATTTCTACCCGATCGAATCGCCTGGAGAGCCACAGGCGGACTCGTCAAGCCGGCATCGCCATGTCCACTGATCGAGTTCACCTGGGATGTGATTTGAACTTTTGTCTTCACAATCACGAAGAATATCCTTGCAGAGGCGTAAACTGTGACGACAAGAGGCACAACAACGCCCAATGTTAGTCCGATTTGTGTTGACAACGGCGTGCGTTCGTAAAAAGAATTCGTTGTAATGCAAAGAACCTGGGACCACTGTACGTGTAGACGCGTTCCCACCAACGCCAGTACTATGGCAAGCAGCCAAATGCCCGCTATTATCACGTAGCATCGTGCCCTGGAGAGCAGTTGCTCATAGCGCAACGGCATCACTATGGCGATCATCTTCGATAAAGTCACCCAGCACAGACTGTGTAGTGAGACCATTGTAAGCACTCTGAACAAGAATCTGTGCATTTTGAGAATGACCCACCCGTTGACGGTTTCTCTCGAACAAAGATACGCGCTGATTGGCATTGTGGTGAATCCGTTGATGAGATCAGAGATAGTCAGCGATAACATAAAGATCGTCGATTGGTCTTCACGATATTTGACGATAACGACGACCACGAGACTGTTCACGAGAACGTTCACAGCCGTCACCACACTAATGATGGATGTCTTAACGACGCCGCTGTAGTACAAATCCATGTTGTCAAGATGTCAGCATTCGTAAGCGGGGCAGTGGCAACTAACGCATTGCATACGCGTTTTTGAATACTTAAAATGCAGATCGAAAACAACACACTCGGTGATTGGACGAGTGCGACAACGTATGATGATGAAACGCTGATTGTGACTGGCTAATTTTAATGTACATTGAACGCGAGAGTGTGATTGGCTTGCTTGGCTTTCTCTGCAGGCGACGTGAAGATATATTATATAATTAATACATTAGATCACAGTGCTGCTTGATGTGCCGCGACAAAGCCACAAGTATGCCGAGTTACTTTCGTGATTAGAGGAAAAATACAACATTACTATTCTTTATAATCCAACCTACCTTCGTATTATAAATGTTACAGTATTTGTTTTTGTCGACTGAGCAAATGTGATGACGGGACACAAGTCGCACAACGATTTGTAGCATGAATGTTTGGTAGAGAACAATTGCTGGCATAAACTAGCATATGTTGATGATATCGTTAGGAAGATTAAACAATTTAATCGAAGAATACAAAGTAGCTGTGAGAATGTGCGGACAAGTTAAATGCAAACTAGTGAAAACTGTGACAGTAGACAGAAGATATAGTGTGCGACTCACTTGATATGTTCAAATGAACCAGTGACACCCATCCTAAAAGAAACTGCTGAATGTGGAAACTGAACATACGGGCATGATGTTTCAAGACAAACTACGTCATCACTTCAAGCTGACCAACATGGATTTCCATGACTGTGATCGTAATCTGTTCACTTGATCTGAGATTTTTCTGAAGGTAAAGAGGGGAAATAACATACTTGGTGCACGGTCGCATTCTCAAACTTGCGTTCAGTCAGGTGCTTGTGGACGCATTCTTTGTGCAGTTGATCATGCTGTTGATGTATATGCTACCGTTTTCAGAATAAACTACTTGGTTACCTCATGATCGTTAGTGACATCATACTTGTGAAAAGTGTTTTGATTAAGATAAAGTTTATAATCTCCTTGATAAGGATACTAATTACTAATGGGGATTTTCATTGATAATGAAAGTTCAAAGTAATTTATTTAATGGTTTAAAACATCGTTTACACCTTGCAACAATTGTTATAAGGCAATAAATGTGCCATAAATGTAGAAAAGTTAAACGAATACACATTTGCTAGAAGAGGTGCTGCAAGAATCGAGTGAACTCAAAAGTGTGCCCCGACATGAACAAAGTTGAGAAGCACTGCATTAGAACACAGTATGTGATAGTACACTACAGGAGTAAGTGATTGAGCTAAAAAATTATGTTGGAATGTGCTGTAACAATTAACCGACGAAATCGAAAAAGCGCGGCGTACTTTGGAAAATGTAGAAACCACGAGTTAGTCAGGGAGCGTCTGCAACAAACTAGTTGGTTTGGGGAATATGGAGGTGAAAGGAAGTCAGCCATTAGTACATATTAAGGCGCCGCAAAGAAAGACAAAGCGTGTTGGCAATCTGGGAATTTGTTTTAAAATTGTTTAGTGATTAAAATGCCAGGGAGACACTTCACCTGCGTGTAGTTTTTTAATTTCCATACGTGTGACAACTGTTTTTATTGAATGAGAAAGAGTACGGTAATGGGATTAAGACTAATTAATCTATAGCTTTTCTGAGACCCCCGCTGCCAAAATAGACACATTTGTATATCACAAAGGGGAAGAGAAGCGACATACTTTAGTTGAGACATGTTATATGAAGACAAATATCACAGTAATCAGCTTGTCCAGGCACATGATATGATCTATTGGATTGTCTGCATCCTTATCCTCACCAATACGAAATGATATCCTTTAAACGGTTTCGAAATCGCACGATTCACACGTTAGGTATTTAAAGTCATGAGTCGCAAGCAAGTCCCGCGAGCGGAATCTGTGTCTCAGCTAAAACGGGTTAAGAACTGCTGTCCTAGGATTAGCAAACACTAAATAGGGACTACATCAGTTAGGAGCTAGTATAAAGCATTTCGCCTAGTTCTAAAAAATAAACAAAAACATATTTGAACCATGTATTCTTTGTCATGCTTTGCTAGGCGTAAACACTAGCGCCGGCTGCCCCACCTGGATATGTGCTTGTCGCTAATATGTTGCTTAACCCATCATGTGGTGCTGCCACCTACCGGATAGTGGCGCAATACGTTGTATTTGGCCCGTCACCTTCTGGAGAGAAGACGTCCAGTAAACAGAAGTGTTATTGTTTTGTAGTCATAGGCGGATCCAGAGAGCCAGGGTGGCACGTGCCGCCTTAGATGTTTGGAGTTTGGCGTTGCTGTAGACCTTTTTTTTAAAGCAGCAAAGCAGTGTTGGGACGGATGCCAGAAGCGCATCATGTGCAGCGCTGTGTTGATGAGGCTTTGGTGTCGAATTACAACGTCACACACCTAGAAGTGGTACACTACAGTCCGTACCCTGTTTCAACCCCTCCCTGCTACCATCCCTGCCGATGTCACAACTTCTACTAATGCGATCAATGTCACAACTTCTACCAACGCTGCCAATGTCACAACTTCCGCTCCTGCCGCCCCTAGTCTGACGTTTAACATGGACTTTCCTGCGACAGAAATGAAGAAGACGCTTGCACGTCACATAGCTTGCAGCGTCGTTGAACTCTCAAGATGACAATGCCTCGCTGATGACATTCTAATTTACGTGCACTTTGACGAGGCCGTTGATGCCATTAATTCAACTGCTGTGATGGAAGACTGGTTGAGTGTTTCGTTAGACGCAAGTGTGAAGCTGACGTCCGGTCACTTGTGTAATATCAATACTTGTTTGCGAGAACCGTTTTCAGGGGTGTGGTGAAACAAAGTAAAGCAAAGGTTCAGGCAGTAACCTATAAATAACTCCGTCTTGTGCTTTTATGACCTTTGATGGCATTAATTCAACCGCCGTGATTAAAGACTGGTTAACTGTTTTAGTAGAGGCAGGTTTTAAACTATCCGACATGACATACAAACACTTGTCTAATACCAAGACTTGGTTGCACGACTCTGTATCAGAGCAGCGGCGAAACAATGTCCAGTCTCTGTTTCTTTTTTCAGTTATGGAAGGTGACTTGTAAATAACCTTGCTGTAATGGAGGGTGACCTGTAAATAACCTTGCAGTAATGGAGGGTGACCTGTAAATAACTGTCTCTTATGTTGTACGAATAAAATGTACACACCTTATCTTGTATTATTTTTCCTAGAAGTCCTGTGCACACTAATTACTTTCAACATTTTCGTACACTTTAGCCCTACTTCCATTCCACGACACTAACATATTTTTTGGTAAGACCTTAGCTCTACTCCCGCTTACCGTACAGGTCTACGATCTTCATACCATAGCGCTTTACTATAACAAGATGTAAGGTGGTAAGAAAAGTGACGATTATTTTAAACAGGTCATTGCACACATACACTTTAAAGGTCGATCATTTGCTTGTGTGGTATTTGAAATCCCTATTTTCATCCTATTCACCATGTCACTATACCGGAGCGTGAGAAAAAATGATTAAAAAAAATTCGTTTTATTGGAGGGTATATCTAGAACAAAAGAGGTGATGTGGAGGTAGGACAGACGAGATGAGGCGGTCATAGAACACACGGGGTGAGCCTGTGAGAGACTTCTAAATACAAAGCAGTATTGTATCTTCTACATAGACCGAGATTGACAAGCGAATAGCCACATCATCAGCAGCCTTTGGTAGAGTCTGTAACAACACATTTTCATATCGAGGTAATTTCGTAAAACAATAGCTTACCATCACGGTAGACTTGTACGACTTTCTTATATTAACCATCACGGTAGACTTGTACAACAGTCTTACATTAACCATCACGGTAGACTTGTACGACTTTCTTATATTAACCATCACGGTAGACTTGTACAACAGTCTTACATTAACCATCACGGTAGACTTGTACGACTTTCTTATATTAACCATCACGGTAGACTTGTACAACAGTCTTACATTAACCATCACGGTAGATTTGTACGACTTTCTTATATTAATCATCACGGTAGACTTGTACAACAGTCTTACATTAACCATCACGGTAGACTTGTACAACTGTCTTACATTAACCATCACGATAGACTTGTACGAATTTCTTACATTAACCATCACGGTAGACTTGTACGACTTTCTTACATTAACCATCACGGTAGACTTGTACAACTGTCTTACATTAACCATCGCGGTAGACTTGTACAACTGTCTTATATTAACCATCACGGTAGACTTGTACAACTTTCTTATATTAACCATCACGGTAGACTTGTACAACTGTCTTACATTAACCATCACGGTAGACTTGTACAACTGTCTTACATTAACCATCACGGTAGACTTGTACGACTTTCTTATATTAACCATCACGGTAGACTTGTACAACAGTCTTACATTAACCATCACGGTAGACTTGTACAACTGTCTTACATTAACCATCACGATAGACTTGTACGAATTTCTTACATTAACCATCACGGTAGACTTGTACGACTTTCTTACATTAACCATCACGGTAGACTTGTACAACTGTCTTACATTAACCATCGCGGTAGACTTGTACGACTTTCTTACATTAACCATCACGGCAGACTTGTACGACTTTCTTACATTAACCATCACGGTAGACTTGTACAACTGTCTTACATTAACCATCGCGGTAGACTTGTACAACTGTCTTATATTAACCATTACGGTAGACTTGTACAACTTCCTTATATTAACCATCACGGTAGACTTGTACAACTGTCTTACATTAACCATCACGGTAGACTTGTACAACTGTCTTACATTAACCATCACGGTAGACTTGTACAACTGTCTTACATTAACCATCACGGTAGACTTGTACGACTTTCTTACATTAACCATCACGGTAGACTTGTACGACTGTCTTACATTAACCATCACGGTAGACTTGTACAACTGTCTTACATTAACCATCACGGTAGACTTGTACAACTGTCTTACATTAACCATCACGGTAGACTTGTACAACTGTCTTACATTAACCATCACGGTAGACTTGTACAACTGTCTTACATTAACCATCACGGTAGACTTGTACAACTGTCTTACATTAACCATCACGGTAGACTTGTACAACTTTCTTACATTAACCATCACGGTAGACTTGTAAAACTGTCTTCCATTAACCATCACGGTAGACTTGTACGACTTTCTTACATTAACCATCACGGTAGACTTGTACGACTGTCTTACATTAACCATCACGGTAGACTTGTACGACTTTCTTACATTAACCATCACGGTAGACTCGTACGACTTTCTTACATTTACCATCATGGTAAACTCGTACAACTGTCTACATTAACGCGTGAGCGTCGTCAACGTTCTTACATTAACCATCTCGGTAGACTTGTACGACTTTCTTACATTAACCATCACGGTAGACTTGTACAACTGTCTTACATTAACCATCACGGTAGACTTGTACAACTGTCTACATTAACGCGTGAGCGTCGTCAACTTTCTTACATTAACCATCACGGTAGACTTGTACAACTGTCTTACATTAACCATCACGGTAGACTTGTACAACTTTCTTTCAATAACCATCACGGTAGACTTGTACAGCTGTCTTACATTAACCATCACGGTAGACTTGTACAACTTTTCAATTCAACAACAATTCTAGCGTATGAACGCGTGAACGTCGTAAATTCTTGCCAGCTTAGTACATTACCGATATAACTTCGTAAACATTTAGCTTACCAATATTGTAGACATGTACAATTTTGTTACTTTAACACGTGAACGCCATTGACATTTGACCTTGACCTTTGATATTACATCGGTGATGCACAAAATTACTCAAACACTACCGCTCTACCGCACTGAAGCGCAAAGATCGTTAAGAAATTACGGCGTTGACGCATTAAACTATGAAAATGTTACATGTCTAGCGCGCTGAAACGGTAAAGTTGAGGAGCAGGCGATATTCTTGCAATTCAGTCAACACACTGTAATATATATATATATATATATATAGGTATTCCTATCATATATTCAACCCGCTGATGGGATTCTGTGTGTGTTTTTATCGCTTCAGATTAGACTTCTACAACTTTCGTACATTAATGCGTGAGCGAACTAAATTATTGCCAGTGTATTTCATTACCAAGGTAAATTCTTCGTGAACGTCGTAAATTGTTGCCAGCTTAGTACATTACCGATGTAACTTCGTAAACATTTAGCTGACAAACATGGTAGACTTGTACAACTTTCTTACTTTAACGCGTGAACGTCGTAAATTATTGCCAGTTTAGTACATTACCGAGGTAACTTCGTAAACTTTAGTTTACCAACACGGTAGACTTGTAAAAAATTTCTTTCTTTAACGCGTATGTGTTGTAAATTCGTGCCAGTGTAGTGCATAGACAGGTAAAATTGAACAATTTCAACAATATAGACAAGTAAAGGCATGAACTAGTAACTAGTACAACTGTTTTCTTAATATGGCAATTAACCACTTGAACTAGGTTTAGTTATAGGAACTAGCCAATGTTAATTTCAGTTATGGACTTATCCCCGGTTTATGACTCATTCCTGGTTATTACCAGTAAATACCTATTTTCTCATTGCCTTTCTAAAGTTGATTTTTCCCGGGAATTTGCCGCCAACCCTGATAGGCATGGGGGTAATAGTAGTATGTATTTTAACATATACCTATTTGTGTATTATAACGCCGTGCTTATATATTAGTATAAACAATATTGATTCTGATTTTGTAAAGGTACAATGTGGAGTTCAACCAGGATCCACATTGAATCCAAAGCTGTCTATCTTATATATATATATATATATATATATATATTAATGACATGTGTAAGGTATTTTGTCTAAGTATAATTATTCTCTTTCCTAATGATACTAATCCGTTCTGTTTGGGTCGTGATTTATTATAACTAAATGAAAGTATATGTGGAGAACTTGACAAAGTAAAACATGATTTGCTATAAATAGGTTATCACTGAATGTGCCTAAGACTAACTATATGTTACTTAGCAAGATCTGCTAGTTTTCTGGGAGTTGTACTAGATGACAAGATAGCATGGAAGGAAAACATTGCTACTTAGTAAGATCTGCTAGTTGTCTGGGAGTTGTAATAGATGACAAGATAACATGGAAGGAAAACATTGTTACATATAAGTCGAAGGTATATGAAAGCCTGTCAGTCGTGTCAACAATTAATAATGCACGATACCGTAATCACAGTGATGAACTTTCATGTATAAATGCAATGTTGAAATGTGTGGATTTCGTTAGAAATAGTCTGTGAAGGATGTTTGAAGAATTTAGTGTTGATGTCTGACTAATTTATGACGTTGATGTGCAACTAATGTATAATGCTTATGCCTAACTAATATGTAATTATGTCTAACTATTTTGTAGTGATTGTGCATTAATAATTGCATGTCTACGTTTTGTATGGTGATCTTTGCTTGGGGTTCTTCTTTCTTTTGTTTACGTTCTAAATATTTCGGGAAAACTGAGAAGTTAAGCTATATTGGCGATCCTAGAGGATAGAAGTGTTCAATATTCTTGTACAGTAAACACTATCTTGTTTAATTCGTGTTGTAAGTTTACATATTAGGTAAAGAGTTTTGTATTATTAGTACACGATAGGTATTTAGAGCAGCTTTTGCTACGTACGCTTGTCACATGAATACAGGAACCGATTAATACACATACCTTCTTGAGGAAACTTCTTGACAGCTAGTTGAACACCATTTATTTTATTTTATCCTGGACAGATGTATAACAACATCCGTTACGCAAATAAAAATGAATGTGGTCCAACCTTTGTGAATCAGTGTTTAGATTAAT
This sequence comes from Escarpia spicata, assembly GCA_963995525.1. NCBI lineage: Eukaryota > Metazoa > Annelida > Polychaeta > Sabellida > Siboglinidae > Escarpia > Escarpia spicata. The sequence goes on from OZ023206.1 coordinate 18,206,284, forward strand.
TTATGTCCACTCGAGTCTGAAATATAACAAGGCCTGCAAATTCGGGGTAGAACATTTCCTTACACAGCGAACTTCTTTTTCCGGACGTGCGCATTAAAGGTCGGTGCGGCAGAATTTTACAGCAGCATGATTTTTCGCTACAGCGTGACCAACGAGAGGTTGACCTGGTGCATGTTAAGCGCTGAGGATTTTCAAACGTCATTAACCTAAAACTATTCAAAGTTTCTGCATATATCCAGCGACATATTTGTAGATGGCATAATTATCTTTAAAATTATATAGCAAAACATTAAATTCCGCGGTTGGAACTCCATGTACAGCCTTTTGAAATATTGAGCCCCCATGTTCTCCCACGCCCCCCGGACGAATTTCGAAAATGTCTCAATCTACGAACCATCTCAATGGGCCCGCTAGATTACATGCAAAATTTCAGCCCGATACATGCAAAACAAACAGAACGAACTGTTTTACAATATAGACAAGATGTCCTTTCATACGTGTACATTCGAACACCATCGTGGCCTCTCTTGGAAGCATTCAGCCATGCTGCAGCTACTGCGCAAAGACTATTCGTAGATCAAAATGGAATAAACGAAATTACGACGCTTAGAAACGGCAGCGAGAGGATTCGATCCCGGATTCTCTTGTCTGAGTTTCCGATGCTCTGTGTCTAACCATCGGCTGGCGTCAGTTCTTTGGTGCGGTCGATGAGGTATGAGTTCCGTCTCACCCTAGTAACATCGTTTAGGTACAAAGCTATGTCGTCAATAATGCGAAAAGCATACGGTCTGTTTATCGATCATGATAACCATTCGCGAATTTGCGTGCGTGCGTGCGTGCGTGCGTGCGTGCGTGCGTGCGTGCGTGCGTGCGTGCGTGCGTGCGTGCGTGCGTGCGTGCGTGCGTGCATATATGTACCTGTAGTTGTCTTTTGAAAAACTATGCCAGCGGTTGCTGTCTGATGAAAATTGCTGATAACAGTCGTAACGTCACAGAAAAAAGGTATCATCACTGTGACATATGTAAAAATAATACTATTTTGAACCATCCAGTCTGAACCTCTCCACTCTTGTCAGTTTCACGATTGAAAATACACTGTTGCGACATTGCACCCGTGCAAAATACCTTAGTCAATAATTATATTAAATGTAATATATAATGTTTAGGATGACAGTAATTATATGCTGAGTTTGACCCAATGGTACAAAGAGGCGGAGGTGAGGTACATATGGGGAAAGAGTAATAGACACTCAATTTTGTGAAAACAACACGATCTAAGAATTTTATCAATACAACAAAGCAGCGGTGGCACGGATGCCGGATACAATCATGTGCAGCGCTTTGTTTATGAGGCTTTAGTGTCAAAGACAGATCGAAATATACATAGAAGGAAACGTTATTTTAGATTATGTTACATTTATTTATTTGTGCATACGCATATCCATTTGTACATATACATAATATAAGACATCCTTACAAAATTGATTTAGATAAATGTACCCGGTAATCACATACATAACATTGCGACGAAAACATCAACATCTAGTAAACATCAACATCTGATATTTTAAAAAGTGTACACACCCATCGCATCCTTCCATCCTACGGGGCTGCATTTTCACGAACACAATACTAACAATAATTATACCGATGATTATAATAGCAATAGTAATGACAACTATGATACTAGTGTCGAGTACACAATGTATTTCTCTACGAAAATTATATAATTTCTCTACGAATTTCTAGTACTGTTACCAAGACGATATGTTACTTTCTCTGTACACACGTTAAATGAATCCGTTCTCAATGTTCAGTAATGTGACGTACATGACAATGTTCAGTAATTTGACGTACATGACAATGTTCAGTAATGTGACGTACATAGCAATCGTTCAAAAGGGTTGAACTAATGACCGAACCTGAAACCATTTATCAGGGTCAACGCCAGTATTTGGTCAGTGTGGTTCTAGCGTTCTGGTAGAACTCTCTGAGCAAGTCACGGAACATTGGACTCAGCAAACAGTAGATCAACGGATTGACAACGGGATATAAGAAGTACAGTCGTGTGACTTGCAAATTCATCGTGATTCCGATCGAGTATAGCCAATATGGTGCCCAGCAACCAATGTACACTGCCGTGATGGCAAACAATAGCAACAATGTTCTTTGCGTCTTCTTTTTTGCGACTAATATTGGTGCTGCATTAATTGTTTGATTTTCTTGAGACGTACTACGGCTGCTTTTTGTTGAGTGCTTCGTAGAATTATGACAGTCAATTGGTTGTTGGTGAATATTAGTCGGTGTGTTGACGGGAGTGGCGTGCAAAGTGTGTGTTGCGAGTTTGGTTATTGGAGTTATCTTTGAGCTGTCTTTCCTGGAGCGTCGGCCCATTCTTAGCGACCTGATCTTTTCTACAGTGCGCTTCAACAAGACCACTGCCACGATGGAATAACACACGACAATAACAATGACGGTCGTTGCGACGAGAGCAGTTAGAAGAGACGAATACATCACTTTGAATTTGAACTGCCTACATATTAAGGCTATCGCCCCGCACCCCGCCGCGAAGATGGCTACGCGAATCACAGCGACAGACGCCCGCTTGGCTTCCACGCTAAAGGTGTGTGGTCTCATCACGGCCTTGCACCGTTCCGTCGCCACATACGTCAGCATGAACATGGAGAAGAAGGCGGCGAAGTGGACAATATAGAGGACGCTCATGCCAACGACTCTTCCCATGAAGCCAAGGTGCGGTCCAGTAGCTCCCACGAGACAAACGATCGCATCGACTACAGCCAGCGAAAACATATATACCCTGGTGGACGTGGTTAGTCGATTCACATGCACAACTATCACCAGCGCATTTCCGAGGACGCCCATAGCCAGCATGACCTGGTAGAACGCTCGCACTATCATGTTTGCAGGAGGTCTAATGTTGATGGAATCGGTGTCCATCTTCCAAAATGTGGAGTTACTCGCAAACGTTGCGTTACTAAGGGAATCCATACCTTTGACAGTCAACTGTCTTGCTTCTGTAGGGTTTGCAGGCGCTTGTCAGTCGCTCAAACTCTGCAGCAAAATAGCCAAAAGAAGAACGTCGTACCAAAAACTGACGGTGAACTACAAGTCTCGGTTGGAACGTATGCTAGAGGAATTTTCTCCGAAGAACGTAGCAGTCGATCGGATTTTCCCGCACGGCTCGCTGTCCTGAATAGCTCCGCCCGGTGTTACAAATGACTGGCTCGGCGTGACAGACAGAGTTCCCGCATACAACGTCTGATGTTCAGGAAGGGTGCGTCGTGACTCCGTCGTTTCAAATCTAGAAATGACGCCAAAGGAATTGTGGCTGGACTTTGTAACAACCGTCATGCTTTCAAAACACTGGAACGCGACGGGTGAGATAATCGAATTGCGTAGGTAGTTCTATATCGAGTCTTCCCCATTGTCCCCGCATGACGTGAAATGATGTGTTGAACATCGATTGCTTCATAACTAATTGGCTTCCTCTCGTGGGTTGCACAATGCAAATTAAAGATGGAGTTAAGAAGCTATTGTAAGTTCGGCTTTGGTGGTTCTTCCGAGTTGTTTGACGTCTTATTCGGTGATACAGTCCCACTGCAGTGGCCTTGCTGGTTAGCCATGGTGATGTTGTTTCTAATTACTTCCTGCCCGGACACCCGGGGTAAAATTCACCACATGATTGTCGGAAGACACCCGGCTTTCAGTGTCAATGCAAAGTAAATCTCCAAATGTCTCGTTGACAATGTCGCTGTTCAAATCTCTTAGCGACACAAACGTCTTACCCCGCAATCATACCATTCCCCATTACGTTTAATTATATAGATCTATGTTCTCCCATCTTTGTTGCGGCTTGCGTTTACTTCTTAAAGCAGCCACAATTCGCTACAGGTTTTCAATCCAGTATACCCTACAGGGTGGCCAAAATAGTAAAACAGACGCTTTAAAATGTACCATTGAATCAGTTTTGTAGTTGGTATATGCCGGTACTTGACGATTCAGCATGTTATCAATGAAAGTCTGGCGAAACATACTTGTTGTTATAGACAACCGATTCTATGCGATTTACAGAAAACGTTCCCACCTGATGCTGAAGCTGGATATCAACACTACGTTTGATGTATGTGGAATGCTATTGAACCAGCAGTTAAATGTTCTGAAACGCATTTCCTTCGCACTAATCTATTTATAATCGAGCTGTGGGTAGGTTAACGTTTTCCTCTTAGATGGCTTGAACATCAAAAATGAAACTTTCATTGATTAATCTACGACCTCTATAATAGGACATAAGACCTATGTCTTTTCAAAAAACTTTTATTAGTAAAGATTCTCACCTGTTATGGGGTAAATCAGTTGTTCGGAACGTAATGTGCGTGTAATATGTTAAACGTAACGTAGCCAGCTGTAAATTTACTGTTCTCGGGTAGCCTTTCTTAAGGTCAACCATGACGTTCAGTGCCACCAATCCTGTATATTCCAACACATACTTATGTGAGATTAGATATATATATATATATATATATATATATATATATATATATACACACACACATATATATATATATTCCCAAATAAGAATATAAGTTTCATCTCATGTATTTGTGACGCCGAGTGGAATCTTCAACCAATGCGAAACATTATACATTTTCCGACTTTTCTACCTCGTGTGATTACCCCCCAAAATATGTATCGTCATAGCTGTCAAGATTTAGCAAGATTTTTTTGCCACGCAGAGAATTAACTAAATCGCAGATGGACAAGTAAGCCATTTGGCTTATCGAGGGTCCAACACTTTTTTGTAAGTATTTCCCGCACTTCTGAGGTATGTGTCGATTTTAGCACCCACACAATCAGCAGATAATCTCTTCCACCCATTTACAGTCCTTTGTGAAAATGAGAACTTTCTTGTATCTAATCTACACTGGTCCTTTACTAATGTAACTTCATGTCCTCTAGTCATTATACAATTTTTAAATTATTTTTAAATATTGTTTTTATTATTATATTTATTTTTTATCTTTATTTATTGATGTTTCTATTTTATATTTAGGTTTTTATTGATGTACTTTTTTCCAATATGGACACAGTACTTGTCTGAAATAAAAACACTATTATTATTATTATTATATATTTCTTATCTGTGAAAAAAATATTTCTATAAATATTTTCATAAACATTTAATATTTCAAACACTTTTATTTGATCTCTCAATCTCCGTGTCTCTAGTGTTTTTAGACCACATTATTTTAGGCGTATTTCATAACTAAGATCCATCAGTTTTGGCATCATTTCAGTCGCTCTCCTCTGTACTCTTTCTGGCATATCTATGTCCTTCTTGCGATATGGCCTTCACGCTTGTATACAATATTCTTAATTAGGTCTAGCTATTGTTTTATACAGCGGTATAATTAGTTCTTTTTCCTTATACGCTATATTTCGCCTAATTAATCCAAGGATTTGATTTCCCTTTGAAGCTGCAATTCCGCGCTGCACTGAAACCTTCATATCAGTACTTATGGTTAATCCTAAGTCCTTTTCTTTTATAGTAGTACTTATATAGTACCCCCCATTGTATATTTTACATCTTCGTTCCCATGTCCTGTGTGGAGGAATTTACATTTCCCAAAATTGAACATTTGCAACTTTTCAGACCATTTGATCAACGTGTCAAAACCATCTTGCAAAAGCCTTTTATCTCTATCACTTTTCCTCCTTTTAAACACTTTTGTGTGGTCCGCAAATTTCAACACCTTGCTTATTATATCATCGTCCAAATCGTTGATATATATTAAGAATAATATAGATTCCAGTACTGATCCCAGTGGTACCACACTCAAAACAATAATTTCTAATTTGAAGCCTTCTCATTAACTACTTCCCGTTGTCTTCTGTCAATTAGCCAATTTTCTATCAAGTTAATTGTACAATTTTCTATGCCATGGGTCTTTATTTTAAGCACTAATCTTTGATGTGGCATTTTGTCGAAAGCGTTTTTAAAATCTAAGTAGATGATATCTACTGGTGATCGCTCATCTACCCACTTAGTGATATCTTCAAAAAACAAAAAATATTTGTTAAAAATGACCTCGCTTTAAAAAACCCATGTTGAGATAGGTTAATCAAGTTATGTTTAACAAGAAAATCCACCATGTGATCTTTAATTAGCCTTTCTAATAATTTGCAAATCACCGATGTTAAATTCACTGATCCATTGTTCTCTGACTTGTTTCTCGAACCTTTTTAAGTAACAGTATAATGTTTGCTTCTTTCCATTCTAAAGGAATTACTCCCTCTTCTAATGGCAAATTGATCATTATAAAACTGTTGCAAGCGGTATACTAATTTGTTCTACAATTTCCAATAGTAGTTTGGGCGGAATTCCGTCCTCTCCAGGTGATTTATTATCCTTCATAGCTCTTATTTTCTTAGCTAGAATTTCCGGTGTTACAATTAACTGTCCTAAATAGTCTGATTCTGCCCCTTTGAACGTAGCCTCTGGTACTGGCAGTGAACTAATATCTTCCCTGGTAAACACCGAACTAAAATACTCGTTCATGTCTTCTGCCATTAATATTCCCTCTGATATTACATTTCCAGCACTATCTTCTATAGGACCGACCTTATCCTGAAGTTTCTGTTTGCTTCGAACGTAGGCATAAAACCTCTTGCTTTAGTGTCCTATCTGTCTTTCTTAGAATAGAGTCCTCCATGAACACCCTCTCTTTTCTCATTGCTCCCTCAATCACTGCCTCACAGTAGCTCCTTCTCCGGTTTGCATATGTCTAGTTGTGGCTTTTCCCCCTGCCGTCTTCTCTCCTGTCACATTCTTTTCCGTTCCATTCTTTCCTATCGCTTTTTCTCTTGTCTCCTTTCCTCCTGTCATCATCCTTTTTATCGACTCTTCTATCACATTTACTCATACTCCCTTTCGTCTCTTCATCTTTCTTACCATCATGTTTTCTTCTCTCCCGTCTCATTTACCCTTCCTTCTCTACGGTCACGTTCTTTCCTGTCACTTTCAAGTCTGTAACGTTTTCTGTCGTCGATTCTCCAATTTCTTCCACTCCAATCACCTTTCCTCTTCTCTGTTTCCTATCATCTGTCTACTTGCTACTACTCTGCTCTTTCACTCTCACAGTATTCCCAACTCTCTCCCTGTCGTCTCTCGCCATTCCACCTGTCTGCATGCTAATTCTCATCTCCATCCCCTTCACAATATCTGTCACCTAACGATCTCCTTCTGCAGCACTCCACCTTCCAAAACCCTACGCACTGAAAGGTGATTCCATCCATCTTGGTTTCTGTCCATGACTTCCCTTGGCCTGACAAGACAAAATCCATCTAGCTATGGCAGTGATCGCACACCAAGTGTTGATTTGCCTTCAATTGCCGCTTGCAAGGCGCCATATCAGAAATTATTTAATAACTTAACTAACTTAGTCTTTATAAAGACTTGAATCAGTGCAGCGAGACACATGAATAGATAAAAGATAGAAAGGGAAAGGGGTAGGGGTAAGGAAAGGCATTCCGCACAGCAGATACAACAGGTGTTGGGTGGCGAAACATCTACACGTGAAAGAAAGTCGTAGACAAAGACAAAACTTAAAAGTTTATTTTCAACGATTATATTGACCCGCACCCAATTGCAGCCAATTTACGATTATCACCTTCAAGTGGTAGAAATATGTGTGGCATTCGAATGAACCTGTAATGAATATGTACGCAAAAACTCTTTGAATATTACTAATCCTCCCGGTAGTACGTAACCAGCAATTGCCAGAAATAACTTTAGTTAAAACAAACACCATTGCCGAGGTGTGCGTGCGTGCGTGCGCGCGCGCGCGTGTGTAAGTGTTTTGGGTTGGTGTGTTTGTATATATGTGTGCGTCCGTGTGTGTTGATGAAAACAAATAACATACACATAATCAACTTCACCTGTTGTATTAACCAGACAAATAACAATGGCAACGAATATGATATTACAGAAAATTAACCATAATGATAAATGTTTTGTCCATAACATGAGTGAACGACCGAAACATGATATCATGACATACTTACATTCACACTATATAGCTGCGGTATTTAATCTAGGGGTAATTGCCCCTTTAGTAGTTCTGACATTTTCGGGGGGTAACGCAAACATTTTGAAGTATGGACTTTTCGTAATGAATTCATCGCGAGTACTCTACTCGCTACATTGAAGATACATGTTGCGGAAAGATGTACCAGAAATTACGAATGTTTCATACTGGAAATAAGAAATATGTTGTCTATTGTGCACACTTTCTTTTACCTGAAAGGCGACTTTGTAAAAGAGGATTGTCTGTTCTTCAAAATGTGCCTTGAACCTCCGAAATGCCAATGAATGTGAAGAGTTTGGATCCGATTTCAGTGTTCGTCTCTTCCAAAAGGAGGATCGCTGGTTATCACGGATACAACATTTCATAGTGTATTCAAATTCAAATAGAAAAGAAAAACATTGTACTTCGAAGGGAAAGAACCAGTACATGCCAACATTTCAACTGACGATGTGAAATAAAAAGGTCATACAGTTGTTATTCAGCTGAGCTTTAGTGCACATTTTTGGATGAGGTTAGTCAGCTGAAACTCAAACAACAAAATAATATGTTGAATATTTTCACTGGTCAAAGCAAAGCTGCCAGCTCCCTTCGCAAATTCTGTTTTACCAACATGAAATTCTGGCTAATGATGTATCCATGTTCTCCAAATTGTCAACGCCACTTGAAGAAAACGAAGATTTTTTCCCGTTGCCTAGTGGCATCATACCGTACATAATTTCAATAGGAAGACGCAATCTTTATATTTTTTCCGGATCTGGAATGCTGTGAGAAGAATGCATGGATATTTATACTATTTCAGTCGACGAAGAAGGCGTCAAATACTCAAATGCGAAAGGCAAATTCCTTTACTTGCGAGGAGATAGCCTACTGAAAGAAGACTCCAGATTCTGACATGGTTATTTTCTGACAAAATGTTCCTCATGTCAATGTACTGTTGTTGAGAACTAACATTTCTACAAGGACTAACAATAAAACAAAGACAAAAAATGTATTGGATCTAGCTGATGACCTGCAGTGTGCTCTAACTTTGAGAACTCCTTGCACCTCAAACTTATCAAGAAGATGCAGTTTCAACCATACACTGATACTGTCATATGTAAAATATTGCTTGTTATAATGTTTAATGTGAATTTTAAGGCAGGGAAGCCAGGGTACAGCTAATGTTATAGTTTACTAATACACTATTAAAATGAGCAGTTATGTGACTAAATGTTATTTTCAAAAATGTAAATTTGGCCGAATTTTTTATTTTAAAATATAACGGTAAGAACGGTTTTGTTAGCTGAATAAAGGGGTAACTTTGCCACAAAGGTTAAATACCACTGCTATTTATAGCATATCGTTGCTTGTCTACGAAGAAAACCACGAGTTGCATTCTCTTAGCATGTGCATCATGCACTTTCGTACACTTTTGAACAGGGATAGATACAGGATGCTGTTAACAGAACAATTGCACAATAGCATCCAAACACTAACGAATTGAAACGAACCGTGATATTCAGAACCAAGCCCACAAATATCAATACGATCGTGGGTACTGTTAAAACAAGGGCTGCTGCACATATCAGCAACATATTTCTACCAGATCGAATCGCTTGGAGAGCCACATATTGACTCGATGAGACGGCACCGCCATGTCCACTGATCGAGTTCACCTGGGATGTGATTCGAACGTTTGTCTTCACAATGACGAAGAATATCCTCGCAGAGGCGTAAACTGTGACGACAAGAGGCATAAGAACGCCTAACATTAACCCGATTTGTGTTGACAACGGCGAGCGTTCGTAAAATGCATTCGTTGTCATGCATATGGCCTTGGACCAGTGTACGTTCAAACGAATTCCCACTGATGTCACGGCTATGCTTAGCAGCCATATGCCCGCTATTATTACGTAGCACCGTGCCCGGGAGAGCAGCTGCTCATAGCGCAACGGCATCAATATGGCGATCATCTTCGATAAAGTCACCCAGCACAAGCTGTGTAGTGAGACCATTCCAACCACTCTGATGAAGAATCTGTGCATTTTGAGAATGACCCACCCGTTGACGGTTTCTCTCGAACAAAGATACGCGCTGATTGGCATTGTGGTGAGTCCGTTGATGAGATCAGAGATAGTCAGCGATAACATAAAGATCGTCGATTGGTCTTCACGATATTTGACGATAACGACGACCACGAGACTGTTCACGAGAACGTTCACAGCCGTCACCACACTAATGATGGATGTCTTAACGACGCCGCTGTAGTTTAAATCCATGTTGTCAAGATGTCAGCATTCGTAAGCGGGGCAGTGGCAACAAACGCACTCCATACACTTGTTTGAATACTTAAAATACAGATCGAAAACAACACACTCGGTGATTGGACGAGAGCGACAACGTATAATGATGAAACGCTGATTGTGATTAGCTAATGTTAATGTACATTGAACGCAAGAGTGCGATTGGCTTGCTTTGCTTATTCTACAGGCGACGTGAAGATATATTATATAATTAATACATTAGATCACAGTGCTGCTTGATGTGCCGCGACAAAGCCACAAATATGCCGAGTTACTTTCGTGATTAGAGGAAAAATACAACATTAGTATTCTTTATAATCCAACCTACCTTCGTATTATAAATGTTACAGTAATTGTTTTTGTCGACTGAGCAAATGTGATGACGGGACACAAGTCGCACAACGATTTGTAGCATGAATGTTTGGTAGAGAACAATTGCTGGCATAAACTAGGATATGTCGATGACATCGTTAGGAAGATTAAACACTTTAATCGAAGAATACAAAGTCGCGATGAGAATGTGCTAACATGTGCGGACAAGCTAAAGGCAAACTAGTCAATACTGTGGCAGTGGACATAGGATATAGTGTGTTCAAATGATGTGTTCAAATGAACCAGTGACACCCATCCTAAAAGGAAACTGCTGAATGTGGAAACAGAACATACGGGCATGATGTTTCATCACAAGCTACGTCACCACTTCAAGTTGACCAACATGGATTTCCATGACTGTGATCATGATCTGTTCACTTGATCTGCTGAAGCATCATGCAGCGAATGAGTTTTTTTCTGAAGGTAAAGAGGGGACTTAACATACTTGGTGCGCGGTCGCATTCTCAAACTTGCGTTCAGTGGGGTGCTTGTGGACGCATTCTTTGTGCAGTTGATCATGCTGTCGATGTATATGCTACCGTTTTCAGAATAAACTAATTGGTTACCTCATGATCGTTAGTGACATCATACTTGTGAAAAGTGTTTTGATTATGATAAAGTTTATAATCTCCTTGATAAGGATGCTAATTACTAATGGGGATTTTCATTGATAAGGAAACTTCAAAGTAATTTATTTAATGGTTTAAAACATCCTTTACAACTTGCAACAATTGTTATAAGGCAGTAAATGTGCTATAAATGTAGAAAAGTTAAACGACTACACATTTGCTAGAAGAGGTGCTGCAAGAATCGAGCGAACTCAAAAGTGTGCCCCGACATGAACAAAGTTGAGAAGCACTGCATTAGAACACAGTATGTGTTAGTACACTGCGTATAGGAGTAAGTCATTGAGCTGAAAAATAATGTTGGAATGTGCTATAACAATTAACCGACGAAATCGAAAAAGCGCGGCGTACTTTAGAAAATGTAGAAAACCACGAGTTAGTCAGGGAGCGTCTGCGACAAACTAGTTGCTTATGGGAATATGGAGGTGAAAGGAAGTCAGCCATTAGTACATATTAAGGCGTCCCAAAGAAAGATAACTAAGAGTGTTGGCAATCTGGGAATTTGTTTTAAAGTTGTTTAGTGATTAAAATGCCAGGGAGAGAATACACCTGCATGTAAGTTTGTTTTATTTCCAAACGTATGACAAATGTTTTTATTGAATGAAAAAGAGTACGGTAATGGGATTAAAACTAATTAATATATAGATTTTCTTAGACCCCCGCTGCCATAGTAGACAAATTTGTATGTCACAAAGGGGGAGCGAAGCGACATACTTTAGTTGAGATATGTTATATGAAGACAAATATCACAGTAATAAGCGTGACCAGGCATATGATATGATCTATTGGATTGTCTGCATCGCACGATTCACACGTTAGCAGAATCTGTGTCGCAGCTAAAAAGGGTTAAGAACTGCTGTCTTACGATTAGCAAACACTAAGTAGGGACTACATCAGTTAGGGGCTAGTTGAAAGCATTTCGCCTAGTTCTAAAAAAAGTAAGCAAAACATATTTGACCAATGTATTTTTTGTCATGCTTTGTTAGGCATAAACACAAACGCCGGCTGCCCCACCTGGATCTGTGCTTGTCGCTAATATGTTGCTTAACCCATCACGTGATGAATGAACGTTTATTCAGAACATTGATAACAATATATACAAGACAAGACAACCAAACAAGTTTAACTATAATACAAGTGAGAATATACAATGTTTGAAGGGGGTAAATACGAAGTCATTGACTTTTGTGTAAATTTACCCCTGACATATATTTTTATATAATTATATACCTGTATGTATACACACATATACATACATATACACACATATATACATACATATATTCACATTCACATACATACGTACATGTGTTTTGAGACATCAATATTATATTATTCGAATTTGCTATTCATCTAACCATCTAGCTACAATAATTGAAAACATGCAATGGAATATGTGCATATTCTAAATTTAAAGTATGTGATAAGTACACATCTTTACTCATATTGTAGTTTCCTCAATGGCATGATTATATTTGTGTATGATTTTATTTAGATTTCCACAACCAGATATTTATCAAATAAAAGGTTCTTGCATTTACGCTTAAATTCAGTAATAGTATTAGTAGTTTTTAAATGATCACATAGAGAGTTCCATAATTGCACTCCCTTTACACAAACCGACATTGATCGCATTGTAGAACAGACTCTCTGTCGTTCTAGGTCATGATTAGCTCGCATTGAGTATGCTATTTCCCGTTTAGTAAACAAACACTGAATATTTGATGGCAAACAGCTGTAGTAAGCTCTGTACATAAATAATTATGTTTTCAGTTCTATGATATCTGGAAATTTTTGAACATGTAATTGTTGGAAAAGTGAGTTTGTATGATCCAACCATCTTGCACCAAATATAATGCGGATTACTCTTTTTTGTAATAAGAAAATACAGTTAGGATTTGTTGGGTACGTGTTTCCCCATATCTCTGCACAGTAATTTAAATACGGCAAAAAGAGAGAACTGTATAGAATACGTCTACTATTTCTATCAAGTAGATGCCTGCATCTATATATTATAGCTGTACTTTTTGAAAGCTTTGATTGTACGTATTTTATATGAGCTTTCCAATTTAGTAGATCATCAATAAATACACCCAAAAACTTGGTGACCCTTACTCTTTCGATATTAACATTTCGTATTTTTATATTAATTTCTTTGTTTAGCATAAGATTTCCAAATAACATATAATTGGTTTTAGATATGTTCAGAGTTAATTTATTTATTGCAAACCATGTATACATTTGATCCAGGACGTTACATACAGTTTCGTTTAGTTTATGGATGTTACTATTTGCATAAAAGATATTAGTATCGTCTGCAAAGAGAATGTATTTTACTAGATTAGATATGTTACACATATCATTAACGTATAGAATGAATAGTTTGGGGCCCAGGATCGAACCCTGTGGGACACCACATGAAATATTGCGCACAGTAGAATTACATTTGTCAATGGACACAAATTGTTTTTTGTTTTCTAGATAACTATTTAACCAGTTAAATGCTCCACCACGGATACCAAGAAATTTGTGATTGACAGTGTCAAATGCCTTTTTTAAATCGATAAAAACACCAATTGCATATTTTTTGGCATCCAATGATTGGGTTATTGTATCAACAAGATCTATTAGTGCATGACATGTTGACATATTTTGTTGAAATCCATATTGGCTTGGGTTTATTAGTTTGTGTTTGGTAATAAAGCTATCTAAACGAGAACTGAACAATTTTTCTAATATTTTTGAGAATTGTGGTAACAGTGAAATAGGCTTATAATTAGTGCACATATACTTATCCCCAGACTTAAAGAGTGGGACAACCTTTGCTATTTTCATTTTCTCCGGGAATACTCCAGAAGTGAAAGATAGATTACAAATACAAGTGATAGGTTTTGCAATGGAGTTAATAACTTCTTTGACCAAATGCATACTTATGTCTTCGCAATATGTGGATGTTTTACTTTCCCAATTGTTCACAGCTCGGATAACTTCATCTTCATTAACTGGAGTTAGAAATAAATTGTTAATGTTAATGTTTTCTAGGTAGTCATAAATAGAAACATTTGTTGGTGCCGTTATATCCTTTGACAGCTCCGGACCGATATTAGTAAAATAATTGTTAAACATGTTCGCTACATCTTCCTTATTACTAATGGTTATGCCATCATTAACAAACTGATCTGGGTAGTGATTTCCTAAGCGAGGTGTTCCCATTACAGTTTTAAGTACTTTCCAGGTGCCAGCAATGTCATTTTTCTGATATAATACTGTTTCTTAGTGGATCTGAGAATACCTGTTAATTTATTTTTATATGATTTATATCTAGTTTCCGAGATAATTGATCTGGATGACAGAAATGCTTTATACAAATGATTTTTATTGATACATGCGTTTCTGAGTCCTTTAGTAAACCACGTTTTTTTTTAACGAATTGTTAATACTTTAGGTCGTACAGTTGACACAGGACAATGTTTGTTGTACATTTGTGTAAAATCATGAAGAAAGTTGTCATATGCCTATATTTGCATTTTCAATACCGATAACAGTATGCCAAGAATTTTGCATTAAGCCACACTTCAATGCATTGATGTTTTCTTCGCTAACATGACGAATACACTTGTTAGAATGTTCGTTCACAGTACCTTTTACAGTACAATGGCACAGAGCAAATACAGGAAGATGATCACTGATATCATTTACTAATAGACCACTATCAATCTTGCACTCAAGTTCAGAAGTAAAAATTTTGTCTATAAGGGTTGCAGAGGTAGTAGTAATTCTGCTAGGTCTATTAATTAAAGGGTATAGACCAAGACTGTACATAAGATCTACAAATAGCTTGGTTCCACTATGACTATCACATTTAAACAACTCTATATTGAAATCACCACATGCATATATGTTTTTGTGCAACGTATATGACTAAACAATTGTTCAATATTGTCATTAAATGAAACCATGTTAAACCCAGGGCACCTATATACACAACTGACCAGTGCAGTTTTGTGTCGGTTAATTTCACATTCAACTGTAACACGTTCTAGTACGTTATCAACTATTAGTGACTTTGTTTCGCATAATCGCCCATTTAGCTTCTTGTTAACATAAATCACCACACCTCCACCTTTTCTGTTGTCTCTAACAACATGAAACGCATCATAATCATTAAACATATATAAAGGAGATGAGTCCTTGCTCAGCCACTTTTCGCTTATTGCTATAATATCAAACTTTACATTAAGTGATTTGAGAAGATCTTGTATTTCGCTGAAGCTAGTATTCAGACTTCTAGCATTAAAATGTACCAAAGACAGACCACCATCATCATTTCTGTTTAGCTCATTATTGAATTGTTGTTCTGTATAATATTTACAAGATGTTGATATGTTGTTGTAATAATAATTTTCAGGATCGACATCCTCCTCAAAATGACACCTGCTGTGTTCAGTATATTTGTAGGTTTCAAATATGTTATCCATATCATCACAATTTGAGAGTAATTTTCTTTCACGGTGTTAGCCATGTAAATGGTAGATAGTAGGTATTAAATTAAATAGAAACAACAAAGCAATATGTTTGCCATCATAAAGTAATATACAATTTTGACCATTGTTATCAATAAGAACAAACACACAGTGTACAACTGTAATACAGTGGATGGACAACATCAACAAAAACAGCTGAGTCGTAGAGTTAATTTCGGTGGAATCAGACACCAAAGACAGAGTGACGCAGTGTGCAAAACTAGTATAGAAGATGCACAACAACAACAAAAACAACATAGTCGTAGACGTAGAGTTCATTTCGCCGGTGGAGTCAGACATCAATGTCGCGCAAATCGTCCATGCACTTAACGAGTCGAATCTTGGCGTTCGTTTTCACGAAGATCTTGCAATTTCTCGTCCACGTTGACTGGATTTTGCCTTGCTTTCTCAGTAGAGGGGCGGTTTTCGCGAGGTTCGCTTGCTTTGCCGTCAAATGTTCGTTTACATAAACGTTGGTGCCGCGTAGTTTCTTGCCCCATTTCAGAACATTCAGTTTAGCTTTCCAGTTGGAAAAGCGTACGATAATACGTGGCGGTGCGGTGGTTCGGTGTTGATTCATGTTCGTCTGAGAGTGTGACACGCAGAAATGTCTTTTTTGTCGATGTCAATACCCTTCGAACTGAAGAACTTTACGACTTTCTCTTCCAATGTCACCAGTTTTTCTTGCGGTGCTTCTGCGTTGGTGTTTGCGTTACTCGCTGTTGCCGTTGCTCTAGCGTACGTTTGGTGTTTGGTGGCGAGTCCAGTGATAATGATGTCATCAATTCTGGAGTATTGTTCAAGGTCTTCAATTCTCGACTCTAGTAAGCCGATTTTCTTGTCTTTTTCGTCGTTGGCACGCTGTAACAGTTTAACAGTTGTCAGCAGTGCTGCCAGTTCCTTTTGGAATGTCGAAATACCAGCAATGTCATGTTTGATGTCAGCGAGTTGTTGTTTAATTTCAGCTATATCGGTGGTATGCTCAGGTGTGCTCTGTTTTCTGTTTTTAGACATCGTGATGTGCAGAGTGCGTAGGTGCAAGGATGGTCGCGTGCAGCATGTGTGGTCGGTCTTGGCAAAGGCGAATAGCTGTCGATGTGTTGTCAAGTGTTTGTTTACATCCGGGTTGGCGGAGAGGGCAGGAAATACGATTTGATATCAGACAGACCCAGATGCACATTTTTACCTTGTCGACTGCGCCATTCGGCTTGCAAGGTCAACCGTCAAGTTCCCCGTGTCGGGTTTCGTCTACGTGCCGAGTGATCGTTAGGAAGCCTCCAGGTAAAATCGCAAGAAACGACACCTAATGCGGACGACCAAAATCAACAGTATGCTGATGCTGACACCTGCCGGATAGTGGCGCAATATGTTGTATTTGGCCCGTCACCTTCTGGAGAGAAGACGTCCAGTGTTATTGTTTTGTAGTCACAGGCGGATCCAGGGGGCCTGAGTGGCACGTGCCGCCTTAGATGTTTGGAGCTTGGCGTTGCTGTAGACCTTTTTGAAAGCAACAAAACAGCGTTGGGACGGATGCCGGAAGCGCATCATGTGCAGCGCTGTGTTGGTGAGGATTTGGTGTCGAACTACAACGTCATACACCTAGAGGTGGTACACTACAGTCCGTACCCTGTTTCAGCCCCTCTCTGCTACCATCCCTGCCGATGTAACAACTTCTACGGATGCGATCAATGTCACAACTTCTACCAACGCTGCCAATGTCACAACTTCCGCTCCTGCCGCCGCTGGTCCGACGTTTAACATTGACTTTCCAGCGTAGCATGCAGCGTCGTTGAACTCTCAAGAAGGCAATGCCTCGCTGATAACATTCTAATTTACATGCACTTTGACGAGGCCGTTGATGCCATTAATTCAACTGCTGTGATGGAAGACTGGTTGAGTGTTTTGTTAGACGCAAGTGTGTAGCTGACGTCTGATCACTTGTGTAATATCAAGACTTGATTGCGAGAACCGTTTTCAGGGGTGTGGTGAAACAATCAGATGTTCGGCGAGCGACCCCCAACCGCAGTTCCAACAACTGCCACCAGATAGCAGAATGTTTTAATGTTAGTCTTTGTTGAAATGCCTGTTTTCAATAACAGTACATTTTGGATGAGGAACCTTTTGTCAGAAAGTAACCATGTCACAATCTTAAGTCTGCTAGTCAAGTAATTCATATTTCGTATTTGACGACTTCGTCGTCGACTGAAAAAGTTTAAATATCCATGCATTCTTCTCATATCATTCAATATCGGGAAAAATATAAAGATTACATCTTCCATTGAAAGTATGTACTGCATCATATCACCAGCAAACGGACACAAATCTTTGTTTTCTTCAAGTGGCGTTGACAAGTTGGAGTACATAGGTACATCATAAGCTAGAAGTAATTGTGCACAATAGACTAAATAATATAATGCATGTGATGTTGATTCATTCAATTGAAGCGCAAAGCATCGAGAGGTTTCCCAACACTCTACAACAAAAACAGAGTTATTCAATAGTGATATCGGTCGATTCAGTCATTCAGTTTTCACGATTGTGTGCTAAAGTGTAAAGTGATATCTGGTTTATCTGTCCCCTTTTGCCTCCACTAGAGATGACATGACGAGATCCTGTTCAATTGGAAGGGACTTCTAATTTCCAGTATGATACATTCGTAACTTCTGGTACATCTTTCCGCAACATGTATCTTAAATGTAGCGAGTAGTGTACTCGCGATGAACTAATTACGGAAAAGTCCACAATTCAAAATGCTTCCGTTACACCCCCGAAAAAGCCAGAATTACTAATGGGGTAATTACCCCTAAATTAAATACCGCTGCTATATAGTGTCAATGTAGTTATGTCATAATATTATGTTTTTGTCGTTCACTCATGTTCGGAAAATGTAAAAACCACAAATTAGTCAGGGAGTGCCTGCAATAAACGTGTTGCTTGTGGAAATATTGAGGTGAAAGCAAGTCAACTATTAGTACATATTAAGGCGCCCCAAAGAAAGATAACAAAGGGTGTTGGCAATCTGTGAATTTGTTGTAAAATTGTTTAGTGATTAAAATGCTTGTGAGACACTACACCTGCGTGCAGGGTTTAAATTTTCATACGTATAACAACAGTTTTTTTATTGAATAAGAAAGAGTACGGTAATGGGATTAAAACTAATTAATATATCGGTTTTCTCGGACCCCCGTTGCCAAGGTAAACAATTGTGTGTTACAAAAGGGAAAAGCGACATACGTTATTTGAAATTTGTTTTATGCAGACAAATATCATATTAGTCAGCGTGTCCAGGCACATTATATCTATTGGAATGTCTGCAGCCTTATTTTCACCAATATGAAGTGATATCCTTCATACGGTTTCGAAATCGCACGATTCACAAGTTAGCTATTTAAAGTCGTCAAGCAAGTCCGGCGAGCGGAATCTGTGTCGTTGCTAAAAAGGGTTGAGAACCGCTGACTTAGGATTAGCAAACACTAAATAGGGACTACACCAGTCAGGGGCTAGTTTAAAGCATTTCGTCTAGTTCTAAAAAATAAGCGAAAGCATGTTTGAACCACGTGTTCTGGTGTCATGCTTGGCTACGCATAGGCACAAACGCCGGCTGCCCCACGTGGATATGTGCTTGTCGCTAATTGGTTAAAGAACGCCTACGTTGTTTAACCCATCTACTGGAGAGAAGACGTTCAGTAAACATAAGTGTTTTTTATTTATTTTTCAACAGCACATCCCCCGCCCCATCTTCCGATGTTACCAGTTGAGCCGAGACAGCGGGAAAAAATTAATTACGGCTGCGCGGCAACGACTAATTTTGTACACCATTTGATTCGGCCGGCAGTGGAGGTTTTTGCGTCCTCAGTGGATCCGCCCCTGATAATTGTCAACTGGCTGGTAAGCTATTATGTAAGAGACAGTACATAATTATCACACCTTTCTCAAAGCGCGGTTGTCAGATAATTTGTGTTGTGAAAATAACGCAGCAAGTATTTTAATATTGTTTGTAATCTGTAGAATCGATAATCCAGACTCCGTAATATGGCGGCACTTGTGGTCGCTCCCATGATAGCGGTGGAAACTTCTATAAATGTCAACCCTGACGACAACGCTTAATTGGTTATTCTGAATCCGGGTAACCAACGAGACTGATAAGAGGGGTACCACTGCACTACACACCACATTGAAGAGATGGGATGGGTTAAACTACTGTTCTAAACGTGCGCACTTTCCCTTCTCGGATACACGAGCCAGCAAGCTAAAAGAAAATTCACGTGCAGCCGCAAAGTTTTGTTCACGCATTTTAGTTCATTATCTCCCGCACCTCGTGTGGAAACTCTTCAAATGACGGATCCCTGTGTATATGAGTGTTGATTTTACATGAATCATTGGCGACGGAACCGGAGGCCCCAATGTTGAGTCTGGAGGGGGCTAGTTAGAGCTTCGCACCCAATATTTTGTTAATTTTGAAGATGTTTCTGGTAAGCGCTTTTCGAGTTGCATCATCCGAGTTGGGACTGCATAATTACATAATTTAATTTCGTGCTTGTTCCGTAAATATATAGAATAGCTCCCTCCCCGTCTTCCGGTGTCATGTCCGACAACGTCAAACATTTGGAACGTTAACGAGAAAGTCATGTCCGAGACAGCATCGAAATGCTGAAACTATGGCTCAGCCCCCACAATATTCAACTCGTCCCGACGTTTATGCTGAACGATTAGTTCATCATCGGATGTCCAGCTAGTGGTCAAATTGTGTCTTATTTGTCAATTTACGATAAACGGGAGACTTAGAAGACTTATGTGTTATGTTTCTCTACTGACTTTGCATTTGATTACATCACTCACTTCTGTTGATTATGTTTCTCTCGTTGGATATGGGAAAGGACTACCATCAACAACCGTTACGGCGCGACATCCGGTCGAATCGCAATTAACGCAACGTCCAACTTCAGGCTTCCTGTATCATCTCTTCGGCTAACTTCCGGTAGTGAGTGTTATTATTTCAGTGCGCCAGGGAGACAGCAGTTCTCGAACAATCAGTTCTTGGCAAGGTTCGTTGCCTGCTCACCGTTCCCACTACCTCACTGGCGATGACGTGAAACATACTTTCTCCTGTTCGCAACTTACCCGATTGTGGCACAACACACGCACGCTCGCACGCACGCACGCACGCACGCACGCACGCACGCACGCACGCACGCACGCACGCACGCACAGACTGGAAATGGGGTGGAAATCTTACGTTTGGCAACTACATACTATAATTAGTAACATTAAGGAACGTTTTGCGAATATTGGTACAGTAAATATTTGTTTAGAAGGGAATCGCTTTTTCGAAAGACTCGCTGCAGTTTGATTAGAATACCACACATATTTCTACTATTGGTACGTTCATTGTTGCCGAGCCGTCAGATGGAAATTGGTTTAGCCATAACAAAAACCAAGTCTGGCGAGATTTAGTTTGACCACAATCCAAGTCTTAATGCGAACTTCATGTATTCAAAAATATGTTGTGTAATTTTGTTTTTCATAGAGCCAAAAACTTTTATTGTGGGTAAATTGAGAAGCACAAAGTGTTAAAAAAAAAAAATACTGGTAGGAACCATGGCTGGGTCAAAAAGTAAGGAAAGCTGCGACAAATATGGGGAACGATATCACGTATGCATTCTGAACGGTTACTAGGAATAGCGTGATACGTCGGTTTCACAAAAAGATTTGGATTCAGACGTCGTTAACAGCACAATGCAAAGTGAATATTTCTTTCCATTGACAGTGAACGGTCGGTGTCGTCGAAGGATCACGTTGTGCATGGTGCCAGCCAGATTGTCATTAACACCGGGATGTCCAAGCAGCCATGTCGCAGGAAACAATTAACACAAGTTCACATATTTGCTTTCCGTTTATATCACAGTGATGGTGCTGTGTCACCATGTCACGTGGTAAAAATACGAACACTGATGCATCCGTAATTCCACAATGCATGTGCATTGTGCAGATCGCGAAAGAGCGCCAATTAGCCACCACACAACAGGTGTTCTGCATTGCTGCGACGTCATTACTTCACGCCATATAGGAGAGGTGATTCCTTTTAAACCTGGCATCGCATTTCGATTGTACACTTGTCTCGTGTGAAGCTGTACATTTTGCACAACAGACCCGATCTAATATCAAATAGGACTCGCTAGTTCATTTATACATCTGTTTTGTTTAATTTTGATAGAATGGTCGGACCGATTGTGGCATTAGTTAGTCTTCGAACTAAACAGAATTCTGCGACACAATCACAAAAGTTCCCCAATACACCTGAGGTAAAGATCAAAGTTTGTTTTTTTACTAATCCAACAGCGCATATAATTACGCATTCATTTAAATGATACTTAAAGATGTCCGGTCACTCCGTGTACACCTAAATATCCAATCAACTCAAGAGCTTTACCGTAGACTCCTTGACATGTACGAATTGTTAACGTCATAAGAAATGTACAACACATAATTACTTGCAATTAAACATGACGTTGTTGGGATGACTGCAACAACTCGTATGCTAATATCTACATTAAGGACACTTGTCCAGTCAAACAAATATGTACGTCTGTTTTGACTACTATTATTTTGACAACGTTACCGTAACTGAAAGTTCCCCGTATGTTAATAACTCTCACCTGCGACACCTGCAATTGTACTTTATAAGCTTGATGTAAACATGTACAGTGGAACCCCGGTATTGGGTAACCTCGCAATTAGGGTCATGTTGGGTCAGTCCCATATAATTTCCATAGTAAAGAATATGACATTCGTCCCGATAATAGGGCCACCTCGCTATTCGCTAATAGGGTCAGTAACGGACTGTAAAATGGCCAGATTACTCACAGGGGAACACTGCAATTAGGACATTGGCCGGCAGCCCTTTTGTCAGACTCAAAAGTATCAACAGTAATTAGAATCCATGATCATATCTTGTATAGGCAGAAGACAATGAATTTCAGAAAACTATAAATGACACAGCACTTAAGATCATCAGTCATCTTAGGGAACACTTTGAACTAATATTCTAATTGGATGAGTAGATTTCACAGATAAACACGACAGCCGGGTCAGACTTGATGCTAACAATAATTAGATGTCATTAGTGAGGAGCCTGATTGCTTGTTTATCTAACGAAGCTGAGCTCAATTGGAGTGGTAGGTTCAGGTGAAGAAACGTAGTCGTGACAAACAAAAACCGCTTATTTGGCAATAACATTATTTCTGCAGTCAGAAGCCAAATTAACCAATAAATGAAGACTTTGCAGTATAGTTTACGAATTGTTAGATTTTGATAAGTGTATGCAAAATGGAGGCGAAAGAGACATATAAGGAGAGCGCTTAAATCCCATTATATAATTTTCTTTCTATTCAACCCTGTACATGTACAGCGTACTTAACATTTTAGGAAAAGCACGTACACCCTATAACTGCATCAAGAAATAATCCAGACACTACACTGTACTTGATAGCAAAATGCATTTGCTTAATATGCAGTGCTATTAAAATCACATGTATCTGAACAATTTACCCAACTCCCGTGATGCTTCAGTCCCCATATTCAATATCAGGGTCACCTGGCTATTGGGGTCACTTTTGACAAGTCCTTTCGATAACCCTAATACTCCTGTGTGACCCTAATACCGAGGTTCCACTGTATACTACTCCAGGTGAGATTTTATGATAAATCAATATTCAGACATTATAGATCGTAACACCGTTGAGTCGAATGTCATATTATGCCTCATACACTAATCTAGTAAACAGTTAAAAACGTGCAGGATCGACATTAGCAACAACCACCCACATGACAACCTAACACAACAAAAACACGGCACATATAATAGGATATCAAACGCCTACCTGCAAACGAATAGCATAATTATGTGTAACGTTTGCATGCATTTTGGATAAAGGCCGACCCCCAGCAGTTAGCAAAGCATGGAATGAATGGAGGATCCAGTAGAGAAACGGTGCAATCGAGCGAAATAATTAACTACATGTATGATATGTGATATTCACGTAACAACCAGAAAAGTATTGTCAAGACGAAGATCAATACAGAAGATTCTAATATAAAAATAAAAGTTAGCAAAAAGTTATAAAAAAAAACCAGTTAACGAATAACGTTGTGGGAGGTTGCAGAATGTAACTTATTCCATTCCAATCACTAAAAGAAATTAATTAATCACAACACATTTTTGTCAGTTAAGGAGAAACGTGGACAACAACAACGGAAGTAAAGAATTGTTTAGAAGATGCGGATGGGAATCACAAATAACGATTTGGTTACCACCATATATTTACAACATGAAACCAGTATTCGACGTAACTGCGGACCGCGTGTCTGAACCTTCTGTCGGGTCCGCAGCTGCCACGAGTCACAGGTCCAGTTTACCAGCTCAGTTTTTGGATATATCTGCCGATCTTTTCATCATTTTGCTAGCGAAGAACAGACAGGTACTACGAGAGAAGTGCAGCAAGAGTACCTGAACGGTGACGATGTGTTCGAGAAGCTGAAGATAACAGTGTGCATAGAAGTCGCGCGGTTGGTCATCAGAAAGAGGGGTCGAACACCATAGTGGAGATGGAGGATATCAAGCATACGGATGTTTGCAGAATCAATGGTACTTCGGCCCACTTATAGTCTTCGCCGGCCTTGACTGGGAGAACCAAACCACATCAATAAGCTATTCCAAGAACACGCGACCAGGCCGTGAGCCCCTAAATATGCCAATTTAGTGGCGAAAAAGTGAAAGACCAGGAGTTTACTCAAGGAAGGAGATTTTTTAATGTTTCTCATCTGTCTGAAATATTTCTAACACAACACTTGAAAAGTGCAATAAGTTGAGACTTACACTGTAGCAATCTTATTTTAGCCAATTAATCTAGTTAATTGTTATGAATATACATACTGATTTTTGTGGCTAAAAAGGAATATCGACGGGGTGGGTGTGGAAGGGGTGTACGTAATCATTATATATTGAAAGGGAATTTGTTCCTAGTTTTTCATTAATTAATTCATATTATGTTTAATATGATTATAGTATACAGCAGCCTGTATATGTTGAATATATACTGCCTGCAAAACTGGTCTTAGTTATTTTAGTAAGCTCGTAACAATGTTCGTGATTTGAAAGTTAAATCTGCGCATCATGTTCAAATGGTAAACAACGCATCCAGTGTCAAACAAGTTTGATAAGCAATTTTGCCAAAGCGGTCCGAGTTGACCACAATTCCCTTTGATATCCAATTTTCTCACGTTCAACACAGCAGTCTTCCTGTTACAAATTACTACGCTGGCTAATTCCTGGTACAGTAGCAGCAGAGTAACATACTCCCTCCCTTTAACGTGTTCTGTTTATGTCTGTGCTTACGGGTCAACTGTTTGAAAAGATGTACTTGAGTGAAACTTTGTTGTGTTGAGTTTACAATAGACCACACATATTCCAAACATAAATGGCAGCACTATTCATGTGATAAATTATGGAAGTCTAAGTAAGCTATTTTGACCGACGTTTCATCGACAAAAAGGACAAGCTGTAGTAATAACATTTTAGTTGGTGATGCATATTGAAGACACGCTTGCGCAACGGATCGATATGTTATAAATCACTAACAGTAGTTTCAATTCATCGATTCTAAATAATTTATTACTACAGTCAATGCGATTAATACGAGCTCCGGTTGCGTGCAAACTGTCGGAATATATAGCTGCACTTAAGAGAGAAATATGTTTCCAGAGCCATGGTCCATGACTTATGAATATCCTACAGAAATACTCATGCTTTAGCTGTTATGACGTTTACATTTGTGTCCATCGTAAAATCCCATGATGAATGAAACTTTGTACATTGAGTCATAAGTTGAAATATTTGTGTTGACCACTCACTGAATTAAATATCGATATTTTAAGCAATTTGCGAAACCAAAATCGTCAACATGATGAGGTTAACGTACAATATTGGTAGAAGAATAAGCAGCAGCATCATTGCTCTTGGTGTGAACTTGTATTTGTACACTATTGACTAGTTCAGATATCGTCCATTTGTGCGACTACGCATATGCGAACTTAGAATGACGCGGAAGCTTGCGTTCCAAACGTAAATGTAAACAGAAGAATGTATATCAAAAATTGCAAAATAGAATACACATCAAAGTAGGATAGTAACCTAGCTTCTGCTTCGTTCTTCGGTGAGAGGTCAGTACATAAATAATAAATGCGACATAGCCGTCAAAACATGCGTTATTAATATATCGCTGGTAGGCGGTCAGCGTTGAGTAAACAAACATACATATATATATATATATATATATATATATATATATTTATATATGCAAAACAGAACCGCCCTACCATGAAGCATCACCTTAACTGCCATGCAATAGCAAGTACATGTCAATTAACAGAAGCATCGTCTTCTTACGCAGCGAGCGATGGAGAACAGTATAAAGGAGACTATTCATAAACTACGACGACGACGACGACGATAATGATGATCAAGTCGATAAAGAAGATGATGATTATGAAGATATTATGGTGATTTTGATGAAAATGAAAATTACTGTGACGATGATACGAAAATATATTTTCTGATTTACCTAAGTAAATGCTTTGGCCTATTGTGGGCCAAAAATGTTAACGGAATCGTGACTTAGACACAATTTTTTCATCCAAATATGTATTACTTAAAATTCATAAAATAAGCCCATTTAGTGGCCAAAAAGTGAAAGACCAAGAGTTTTACTCAGGGAAGAAGATTTTATAATGTTTCTCATCTGTCTTAAATACTTCTAACACAACACTTGAAAGGTGCAATAAGTTGAGACTTAGCAATACTGTTTTAGCCAATTAATATAATTATTTTTTATGAATATACATACTGATTTTTGTGGATAAAAAGGAACATCGGCGGGGTGGGGGTGGAAGGGGTGTACGTAACCATTATATATTGAAAGGAGGGAGTTTGTTCTTAGTTTTTCATTTATTAATTAATGTTATGTTTAATATGTTTATAGTATATATGTTGAAGATATACTGTCTGCAAAACTGGTCTTAGTTATTTTAGTAAGCTCGTAACAATATTCGTGATTTGAAAGTTAAATCTGCGCATCATGTTCAAATGGTAAACAACGCATCCAGTGTTAAACAAGTTTGATCAGCAATTTTGTCAAAGCGGTACGAGTTGACCACAATTCCCTTTGATATCCAATTTTCTCACGTTTAACGCAGCAGTCTTCCTGTTACAAATTACTACGCTGGCTAATTCCTGGTACAGTAGCAGCAGAGTAACAGACTCCCTCCCTTTAACGTGTTCTGTTTATGTCTGTGCTTACGGGTCAACTGTTTGAAAAGATGTACTTGAGTGAAACTTTGTTGTGTTGAGTTTACAATAGATCACACATATTCCAAACATACATGGCAGCACTACTCATGTGATAAATTATGGAAGTCTAAGTAAGCTATTTTGACCGACGTTTCATCGATAAAAAGGACAAGCTGTAGTAATACAATTTTAGTTGGTGATGCATATTGAAGACACGCTTGCGCAATGGATCGATATTTTATCAATCACTAACAGTAGTTTCAATTCATCGTTCCAGTGTTTTTTTAGATAAGCTAAATAATTTATCACTACAGTCAATGGGATTAATACGAGCTCCGGTTGCAAGCAAACTGTCGGAATATATATCTGCACTTAAGAGTGAAACATGTCTCCAGAGCCATGGTCCATGACATATGAATATCCTACAGAAATACTCATGCTTTGGCTGTTATGACGTTTACATTTGTGTCCATCTTAAAATCCTACGATAAATGAATCTTTGTACGTTGAGTCATAACTTGAAATATTTGTGTTGACCACTCACTGAATTAAATATCGATATTTTAAGCTATTTGCGAAACCAAAATCGTCAACATGATGAGGTTAACGTACAATATTGGTAGAAGAATAAGCAGCAGCATCATTGCTCTTGGTGCGAACTTGTATTTGTACACTATTGACTAGTTCAGATATCGTCCATTTGTGCGACTACGCATATGCGAACATAGAATGACGCGGAAGGTTAAATGTAAACAGAAGAATGTATATCAAAAATTGCAAAATAGAATATACATCAGATTGGGATAGTAACCTAGCTTCTGCTTCGTTCTTCAGTGAGAGGCCAGTACATAAATAATAAATGCGACATAGCCGTCAAAACATGCGTTATTAATATATCGCTGGTAGGCGGACAGCATTGGGTAAACAAACATACATACATATATATATATATATTTATTGATTTAAATATATATATATATATATATACAAAACAGAACCGCCCTACCGTGAAGTATCACCTTAACTACCATGCAGTAGCAAGTACATGTCAATGAACAGAAGCATCGTCTTCTTACGCAGCGAGCGATGGAGAACAATATAAAGGAGACTATTCATGAACGTATTGCAGCTGAACAACCAGATGGCGACAAATTTGAAATCCTTTGACATAACCAATCTGTTGCCGGTGTGGCGCATCAATGCGAACGCAACCAGTGGCATGGTGAGTACCACGAACATGATACAGATGACAAGTATGTTTCTGGAAGAGCGAATCGCTTGTAGTGTCACCAGTCCAGCACTTGCGGTTCCGCCGTCGATGGCGTGCACTTGCGCAAAGATGGCCATGTGTGTGCGCATGACGACGACGAATATTCTCGTCGTGGCGTACAAGAGAACTGTCATTGGTATGACGCCAGTGACAGCATAGGTGAAGAGTGGCAACGCGGATATGCCGTAGCCTGGTAGAAACGTGAATACGCACACGTTATCCGAAAACTTCGTATGTGTTGTGAACTTGGTTGCAGCTATAGCGGCGCCGACGACCCAGTTGAAGACGATGATGCCGTAGCAGCGGTTGGGAGTGAACAGCTGCTCGTAGCGGAATGGCTTCAGTACGGCGACCATCTTGCACACGGTCAACCAACAGAGACTATGCAGCGAGTTGAAGCTAAACAACCACAGGGAGAACATGTGAATATCTGAAAGGATGTTCATTTCCTTAACGTTCGGAGTGACACGGGAACACACCGCGGCGCTGATGGGCATCACCGTGCACCCAACCGCGAGGTCGGATGCGGAGAGCGAGGCCATGAACAGCGTGGTGCGGTCTTCACGCAATTCCGAGTTTCGTGCGATCACAACAATCACGATACAGTTGGTGATTATATTCAGTATAATCACAGTGCTGATGATCACCGTTTTGACGTCCATGTCTATATAAGCGATATTTTCTGGTGGATCCATGATGGTCGCAGTATTTTATTGTAGACAACCAATTAAATGTAATAAATTTAATAAAATTCCTGCAACTTAGCAGTGGCTTTAACAATTAATGGCTGGTGTTTCAGTAACCCTTGATGTGTAAGTCAAGACGATCACACCCATGATGGTAATGTGCGTCGTCGTATCTTTATCTCCCAGATAATACTGCCGAACTACCACTGCTGTTTTATCGAACTACGAACCTTGATCGTTGGAGTACTTCTTGTTGTCGACGGTGCAGTATCTTTATACATAAATGTTATGGTAGTGACTTATTTCATCCAATACTTGTTACCATGTAAATAAAATAAATGTAGAACGGACAGATGCATACCTCGGGTTAAATGAGTAAAGGTGAGCCACTCCGACGCTGATCCGAAGTTCTGATTACACTACAGAACCACCGTTGGCTTTGGTTTGTCCAGTTGCCACTTGGTGATTGGCAGATGTACAGTCAGATATAATTTAATTTGCTCTTCTGTGCAGGTATGACTGACCAACCGTCGAGCTGTCCTTTACGGTCTTGAGCCACCCGCTAAGCTGGCACCGCCTCCTTGTAAGACATACAACGCCGTGGGCAGTGGAAGAAGCTTGGTTCGGTAATCAATCATACTTGTTATTATGAAAACAGGCAATATATTTACCGTTCAGAAGTAATATTGGTCCCACTTGCGCAAGTTATGGTACATCACTGGATATCTTACATCAAATACGTCATTAGTCAGGTTCATCATTCAATAACAGTATCCCTTCCCTAGCAATTTAACAGTTTCAAAGACAACATACGCAAACATTTTTTCAGACTTTTTATGTTAGAATCTTATACATAAGGTGGCAGCACAAGCGCATCATATGACGACGACGACGACGACGACAATGATGACGATTGGTAATGAATAGTAAGACGAATGTGATGATAAGGGTGAAGACGAAGAAGAGGTGATAAAGATGATGACGTCAAAATGAAGAGAACGATGACAAAAATGATGAAGTTGAAGCCGGTGATGATGATTATGACGAAGACCAAAATTATAATGATAATCAGGAACATTCTGAAGATGAAGACAAAAACGATAGTGATGTTGAAGAAATCGATGCTGATGAAAATGAAGACAAAGAAGAAGGAAACGATGATGATGCAAACAAAGATAAAGACGAAGATGGTACTAACAATAATGAGTTGGTGGCGATGTCGAAGAAGATAATGATGATAACGTCGATAAAGGAGGTGATGATTATGAAGAGATCATGGTGATTTTGATGAAAATGAAAATTACAGTGACGATGATAGTGCAAATTAGGATA
This sequence comes from Escarpia spicata, assembly GCA_963995525.1. Classification (NCBI taxonomy): domain Eukaryota; kingdom Metazoa; phylum Annelida; class Polychaeta; order Sabellida; family Siboglinidae; genus Escarpia; species Escarpia spicata. Next base: position 18,236,824 of record OZ023206.1, read on the forward strand.
ACGTGAAGGATTTGTACGACGAGAATTAACTAAATGACTAGGACGACGATGACATGTTCACCATGCCATGGCTGACATCCACTCGACACTATATAGGAACTTTTTTTATATGTCATTCATTCATTTGTTCTTTCGTTCGTTCGTTATTTATTTATTTATTTATTTAATGAACGAACAAGCGATCGAACGAACGAAAGAACGAATGAATGAATGATAAATAAAAATGTAAAAAAGATCCTATATAGAGTCAAGTGAATGTCAGCCATTACATGGTGAACATGTCTTAATAATTAATTAATTAACGAACGAGCGATCGAACGAACGAAAGAACGAATGATTTAATGATAAATGAAAGTGTAAAAAAGTCCCTGTACAGTGCCAAGTGGATGTCAGCCATTGCATGGTGAACATGTCTTAATAATTAATTAATTTCGTTTCGAACGGGGAAAGTCTGTCTCTCACCCTCTCTCATTGTGATAGCTTATGTTTGTGTTGTAGTTACCTTAATCTTACTTTTATGACATTGTTGAGTGTAATCAGTACGCCAGTGATGATATCATACGTGTATAACAATGTTTTGCGCGTTTTGGTTGTGCTACGAAACTATATCACCAGTTTCTTTTTGGGACATCCTGACGGGAAGTAGCAGCAGTATTTAACCTGCGGTGTGTACATCTTTTGTTGCAACGAAGTGCATGTGCTACGGGCCGAACTGGGCCGAGCCTGAGTGCGCCAAGTGCAGGGACTATTACTACGGACATAGGTGTTTGCCGGCCACCGTGTCCCACCAGTCGCAGTACTACGTCAACGTAAGCAAGTCTTCTAAAACAGTTGTCACCCTGGTGAAAGTGAATGCTACAAGAGAAGATGACGTCCCGTTGTGGTACCGGATATATTGGCGTAGAGGACGTGGCGGTGGTTAGTCTATGGTCATAGCAAATCACATAAATAAAAGATAAACAACAGGTACGTTCATTGAATGGATAGAAGATCCGGTTTCCTTGTTGTTGACACTGTACTTAGTTACCTCTCAAGAAACTTGTTCTTGGTGCTCAATGACTAGACGACGAGAACTGGCACAGGATGATGATAACGGAGACTGTGATCATCCACAGAGGGAAGCCTTCGCTTCGTGTAATATGACATAGGTTTCCTAGTTTCCTAGTTATTCCCAGCGCTCGGCAAACGTTCTATTAACTGACTAGTCTGTATTATTGTGGTTACAATGTAATGGTCTCATTCAACTAGTCAGCCTTTTTCAAAACATTATCGTCCAACCGAACTTTATGTGCTGGCATTGAGGGTGGTCACTGCCAGGGTGTTTGTCGTCCTCAGTGGTTCTTTTACGTTCCAAATTGAGGTCATGTGACAACAGTAACTTCAGTCTGCTGAAGGAGGCCGTGGAATTGCGGCTGAAATTTGCAAGTTTCTTGTGAAGTAACTATGCACAGTAACATGTACGCCTAAGTTCTAATATAACGCAGTATCCAATCATTAGGACTGCTGTTTGGGGAGCGATGATCACGCGGTAGAGCGCTGGACAGTCGATCGAGGACGATGGTTCAATTCCACCTTCACCGGTTTAAACATTTTAGCAATTTAATTCACCTTCCGTTGCCTGTGTCTTTCGGAAGAGACACTAATATTCGTTTGTCCCTTCTATTTGGTGTTGATGCCAGGCGAAATAAAAGATCCCACACGGGGTAAATGTGTAACCTCTCATGGACTCGCAGACTGGTGGTCTCTATTTCCAACCCACTGCATCTAGCTTCCAGCGGCCGGAATTGATTCCCGGTCGGGCTTGTAAGAAACTCCGAGCAGGTAGTGTGTACTCTGTGTCATTGGAGCCACCGGGTCCAATATGAATGTAGATACATACATGACTGCATAAAGCGTGTTATGCTTTACTCCATGGCAGACCGGTTCAATATAACATCGATATCTCTGGGAAGCAGTCAGCCACAATGGAATTGGGCCTACCGTGCGAGGAGTACACAGAATATCCACCACTGCCAACAGCCAGCCGAGTGAACAAGCGCAACGTAGAGTGAACAAGCTTGCTGAAAGTTCGAAACATCAACAAGAGGGCTCGAACCCAGAATATTTTGGTCGCGAGTCCGACGTTTTAACCGCTACACCACTGCGCTCCTCAAGCAAATGACATATGTGTTCGAACGTGCAGACTTTCCATGGTTCTCCTCAGACTGGTGTGATATGTGACCCCATATAGCAAATTGGGTGTAACTCGAAAAAAAAGTGTGCCTTTTCGGGTTCCACAGATCATGAGCTTTAAAATGGTACCTCATTTCTTGAAATACATTTAGTAATTTTTGATGTATTGCCAAAATTGAAGAAACTTTTAAAAAAGGAACGTTTTGAGAAACAAGATAATTTTGACTCATTTTGTCTTTTTTAATATATTGGTTTTCGTAAGTGCATTTATTTATTAGCTTAGGATTGTTATTCGAGAAAAAGAAACTGGACATTGAAAGATAATAATGAAAGGTATGCATTTCCGCAAAAATCAAAAAATTCATGGACTATGACCTAAACACCTATTGTTGTACCATGTATAGAATAGGCATGTGCGAGATAACACCCGATTTGCTGTGACAGGTCAAATATAACCATCGGCGATTCACGATATAAAACGTGGTTTATAATTGGCAAAATAAAGAAGTACTTGTGCTAAGCATCTCAGTAACAGTTGACGTTGTATATTTCGCTCAACTGTTAATGTTATTCTGCTAAAGCAACTCGTTCATGTCGGCAGGAACATTGACCGTATTAGCGGGACTCATTTCCGATACTTCATTCATTCATTGTAGGTCCTTTGTATATATTATTTTCTTGTGTTGTGCTTCGTTTGTGATGATTCGATTATACTTTCTTCGTATGGATATACAATCGGATTGTTATAGTGTAACAATGATTGCAAGACGGCTACATTACCGAGAAAACTGTAATGCAAGTGTCGACTACAGCTTCAACTGATCTTTGCTGTTTTTGAGAAAGAATAATAAGCGACGTTATTACGTCTTCAGAGCTCTCTAGCGGGAGCGGCCCGCGCCAAGGCTGATGGGATAAGTATACACACTATCGGCACTGGAGGAGACGTTCGTATGGCCGAGATTTCATCACTGGGCGACAAATTCGGCGAAAGCGATCCACGTCAACGACTTCGCAGACCTGGATGGCGACGCAGCGTTACAACAATTGTATTCCTTTGTGCTGGGTAGGTATTGGCGTCGGGCTTCGTATTGACGTCATTGGTGCCTGGTTAATGATAATGATACGAGATGCATTGACTTCAGTAGGGATGTGATTAAAACAAATGTTGCCTTATTCGGCTGGCAGCAATTAACCACCCGTAGTATTATTGAAACAGTTTAATTAAGATGTACGTAATATAATTTAGCATATTGTATGAGGGAGATTTCAAATGTGTTCGAACATGGATCATACGGTAAGCCTGGAAGCGTAATGTAAGTACACACGCAGCTGCAATTACATAACAGGAATGTGAAAATAAACGTAGTTCCGCATGAGACGGCAAAAAAGTGCACGTATGCTGTATAGAGATATACGTTACTTAACCAAACGAACACTTCAGTAACCAATGACATGACTTAGTCGTAACCGTCGTCATGACAACGAATGATACGAGTACCATTGTTAACATAGAGGTGAACTGGTCTGATATGTTCGACAATGCCTGCATTCGTCACGTTTAAATATAGAACGAATGGGTATGCTCGTTTTTTGTTTGTAAATAAACGTTATATATTTTGGGGGTGTTAAGATTGCTTACAAACATCAGCCCCCAAAGTGGCATAACTTCTTCTATGCATAACAAAACGCTACAAACTGAAGATAGTACAAGTATATGCAACAAAAACATCATACTCAGACCTTAGAAAAGCCAACCCACTACACGATAGGGATGGGAGACTTTAATGCGCAAGTAGGGAAACGAACAAACATTTTGGAAACGGCATCGGGCAAATTTGGCCTAGGTGTGAGAAACGAAAGAGGCGACACTTTGGTAGAATGGGCAACATCAAGAAAGTACAAAGTCATGAATACCATGTTCCAGAAGAATGCATAGAGGAGATATGGACGTGGGAAAGCCCAAAGCGGAGAAACGAAGAACGAAATTGACTACATCCTGAAAAACAGGCCAGACATGGTGACTGACGTACCTGTCATCAACCAAGTCAACAGCGGAAGTGACCACAGAATGGTAGTGAGCAATATCAAACTGGACGCCAAGACTGAAAGGCAGAAGTTGATAAACAAGAGACCACCAAGTGTAGATACCACACAAATAGGAACAGAAACGAGAATATTCCAATTCGAACTGAGAAACCGATTCGAGACACTACAAGAACTAGACAACATCGACGACACCATGAGCGAAAACATCACTGAGATGATCCAACTAAGTGCGAAAAGTGTAGCCAAAGCAATCAACAGGCATGTAGTGACGAGAATATCGTCACCGACATGAACACAAATGAAGAAACAACGAAAAATTATGGATAACGGCGAACGAAAAAACATATAGAGTACGCAGAAATATGCAAGACCATCAAAAAGAAAGCGAAGGAGGGCATCAGAAAGTACAAACAATAGATCATACGAGAAACGATTATTGCATCAAAGAGCCTGGAGAAAGTCAGAAGGACACAGGCATTAGGCCGAGACAGACTGATTACACTTCTAGACAAGCAGGTTAGAAAAATACAAGACCAAGATATGATCATGGAACGAGGAATTATATACATAATACGACAGTGAACAGTGTCATAATTCACACCGACCCGAAAGAAGTACCAGAAATAACACCATGGGAGGTGGAAGCAGCGCTAAGAGAAGAATGGGAAGTCATCAGGCAACGACCATGTAAACATTGAAACATTAAAAGCAGGAAAAGATACCATCTCGAAGACACTGGCTAAGCTGTATACTAAATGCTTATCAGAAAGACGAATACCCACCGCATGGAAGAACGCAATGATGGTGGTAATCTTCAAGAAGAGAAATAAGAAATACTTAAAGAACTACAGACCGATGTGTATCTTACAGGCGATACGATGGAGAGGCGAACTAGACCACGTACACGTCGTAAACCAACTGAAAGGAAGTGCCGAGAATATAATATCCCGCGCTGCATCGGTTTCGTCGACTACGAGAAGGCTTTCGATTCGGTGCAAATTCAAGCAATACTGACCTCCCTTCAAGAACAGGGGATAGAAGACGTGTACATCGAACTCGTGTAAGACATATACAGTAACAGCTCTGTGACAGTCCACTTACACAAAAAGAGCAACAGGATCAACATCAAGAGAGGAGTACGACAGGCTGACACCATATCGCCCAAACTGTTTACGGCAACACAGGAAAGCATATTCCGAAGACTAACCTAAGAAACCAGAGGGTGAGGATAGACGGAGAATATCTCACTCATCTTCGCTTCGCCGACGACATACTCATATGCGCTACTGCACCGCAAGAACTACACAAAGTACTACAGGAGCTAGCTAATGAAAGGGAAAAACAAGGTCTGAGGATGAACATTCCGAAGACAAAAGTTATGCTAGAAAATAACACACCAATATATGGCAACACCACGCAGTTAGAGAACGTTAAAAGCTACGTCTATCTGGGACAGCGATACAGTATCAGACACAAAAACCAAGACAAGGAGATTCAAAGAAGAATCACCGCCGGCTGGACAGCATTCGCCAAACACCGCGACATCTTCAATTGTAACTTTGGAACCTGTTTCAAGAGACAAGTCTACAATTCCAGCGATGACATACGGCGCGAAAACATGGGCACTCACCATCCAGGCAAAGAACAAGCTAGCAGACGCACAAACAAATATGGAAAGAAGTGTGTTAAACATCACATATCGGGAGAGAGAATCAAATATCTGGGTATGAGAGAAGACAACGGTGATAGAACAAATCAGAAGACAGAAGTGGACCTGAGCAGGCACAACATGAGACCTTACGAAGGGAAACGATCTAAAGGAAGACAGGCGAGACGGTGGAGAGACTAACTAGACACATACTGGAAGGGCATCATCTGGCAGAAGATAGGGCAAGACAGCCAGATTTGGAAACGACATGCTGAGCCTTCGCCCAACCACGGGATACTACAGATGCACAATGATGATGACGATGATATTGACTATGCCGTCAATTAAATATGACGCGCCTATGTGTTGCAGGAATATGCAGCCTTCGTTCTATCAAGACGGCGCCTACTGCCTCTCGTACAACTACAACATGAATGGCTTCCACGTCTACCCGCTGCAAGTAGCCAAGCAAACCGCTTCCGTTCAGTTGGCCAACTTGTTGATGAAGAAAGGCAACCAAGGCACGCAGTGGCACGCTGCCCAATTCACTGTAGACTTGCACAGCTCGGACCAGGTCAGTACAGCAGTGGACATGTTCATTTACGTAGTCAAGTCTTAATGATGATGGTAATATTGACGTTGACAATGATGATAATGATGACGGTAATAATAATAAAATATATTAGCAAACATATTTAGATATAGTGGTCTGCTGATGATACTAAATGTTAATAATATTAAAAGACTACTACTACTACTATACTACTATTAATAATAATGTTAATAACAGCAGCAACAATAACGATATATTTACCGTCATTACTGTAATTTGCCGCCATTACGGATAAGTAGTTATGGGGTGTCACTGGAATAAATCACTACTGAATGACTTGTGACCCTATTGATCTATCTTCTATAGATTTAAATTTTCAAATTCGATAGCACAAAACTAATCAATACGTTCGTCGTTACGGTAGCCAAAACCATTAGTCCGGTAAGAGTCGTTAGTGTGATAATTTTACGCATGGCTGTTATAAATGTGATGCTTGTAATGACGACTGTGTCTACAAGAATACACGTTATGTGTGTTTTAATTATTTATATTTTATGATTCCTAATTAGTTTACTTTAACACTATTCATGCACTAAACATAATTTTACATGCCTCGTTGTTCATGATTTGTGATTCCAGTTGCGATCGTTTCGAAAGAAGGACCCAACCTGTTTCCACCGAAGGTACCGCCATGTGTTGACGCCGCTCCCGGTGAAGTAGCACTGTATGACTGAACGATGATCCTGCTATTACTAGTTGATATATCGTGATAGCACCATTGATTGGGGTACAAGACAGGTGTTCACTGAAATTAAGCAATTCTGCAACAATTTCTAGTTAACTTTAACGGAAGCATTCACGATGGCTAGATCGTAGAATTAGTATGTTCCCGTATGTAGACTAAGTAAAACATGATTTCCTAAACCCAATAAAACCTTCTCTTCCCCTTCAGTTGGCGTTCCTCGGTATCCGGGGACATCGCCGTCGATAACATGTCCGTCATATCAGGAAGATGCTTGGAGTGAGAGGACGTTGGGAATCTAGTCACATATACTCCATTTTGCCGGAGTGTCGAATGCTAGTGACATTGCCATGCCACCTGGTCACAGTTGATATAACATTAATAGAGATTCGAATTAGTTTAAACTTCCGAGACGGTATTGTGTGGCTCGACAAGATTTGTGTACATAGGTGTCATAAGCACAGGAGTAGGATTAAACGAAAACAGGTTGTACGCAGCTAAATAGAACGTTTGTGTAAATTGTCACGCTTCATGCGTTCACAAAGGAAACGCAAATGAAAGCGTTTGAAATTGGTATAACTAATTACGTCGTGTATGCTTGGATTACACTGTAGGTCTATGGTTTTGTCAGTGTTATTAGTCATCCGGTTACACTAGTACTAGGTATTGTTGCAGTCATTGCCACAGTTTCAACGATAGCAGTAGGTGCATCAATAGCAGATGTTGCAGTAGTTGTAGCAGTTGTGTATTCGTGCATTTCTACGTATTGGTGCACTGCTAATTGAGACGACACGCAGCTTTAGCAAACTAGTAATATTGTTTATGTAGATACATACGTCAGTTGGTCATTGTTTCGATATAGATACTTTAAACTTTCTTGTATCGGGAGCTAAAACCGGATATAATGCACTGCGCATGGTGGCCCATCTGATGGACTAACAATGTCCGGTCTCTATCTCCAAACAAGCGATGACTGCACACATCTAACGAATTTTTAAGTAGTGATAGTTAAGATTGCTTTTTGACAAGTACTTCAAGACATCTGTGTATATTAATATGTTAAAATTGGAGCGTAGCGAGTTCATCTCCTCAGATTAGTTTAGGTCCATTCTTTTCATTCTATATACATCTGTTTCCTTGATCATTCGCATATGGTCTGCGAATTGGAGATATATTTAAGAAAACACAACAGTAGTTATTTAAAACTACTGACGCACCTGTTTTATATGCTATGCCTTTATTGTGGGTCTCCCTAAAAATATTGGAAAGTGGTCAGATAACCAGATGGAGCCATTGTAAACGAGTGATTTGTTGCTTCATGGAAAGATGTAAGCTCGTATATGGTAATTAGCAAGACACACAAGTTGTTGCATTATATATGTTAACACATGTTTCCCATGACGTGTTCCTCGAAAGGTCATGGGGAAATACGAATCGTCACGCTTAGTAAGCCAATAGTGTATTGTTGTAATAATAGTATGAACAATTTAGTAATACAACGATCAAGTTAGAATCGTGTACAGTTAATGTCGAATACGGGCACGCAGAATTACAAAGCTGTGGGGGGGGGGGACGTTCCCCCAGGCCCCCTGGATCCGGCTATGGTTATTGCTGTTTAAAAAGTCTGTATAATATATTATGTGCATATGGTATTTTAAATATATTATATAGTATTAAAAATTGTTCTATGGCATAATCTTACGGGTAACATGAATAGGCAGTAAAACGAGTTTGTTAAAATTTCGATGGCGAATAACAAGTGTGATCCATGAACTTTGCAACGAAGAAACTATTGTACCTATCGCAACTCAAGTATAGTTTAACAAAAAACACTGAGCTGGACTACTGTCACTGTTCCAATAACTGGAGTAAATGCGCCGTTGCCACATCCGATTAACAGACTTGTTTTCAAGTCGCAAGCTTTCGAGTCGAGTCGAATCGAGTCTCGAGTCATTTCGCTATCGTGTCCGAGTCGAGTCTCGAGTCATCTCTGAGAATTTCGAGTCGAATCTCGAGTCACCTCTCGCAATTTCAGATCAAATCTCGTCACTACTTTCTGTCACTCAGTCGTATTCCTACATATAGTATATTTAAAAGTTATAACTGCTGCAATTATACAACGACGACTATGGTTATTTAGTTCAAATAAAATGGTTCGTATAAGAACCGTACACGTAGCATAATTATCAAGATAACGTTTGGCTCAGCCATTAAGCATACACTTACATTCGTAATCGAAACGGTCGAGGCTAGATGCCCTCACAGTCACGTAGAATTTAATAAATCGAAGAGATGGCGTCACCGGCACTATATTTGCCTGACATGTCATACAGTCCGCTGTTCACAGTTGGTTTGTCTGCACGAAATGTTTATAGCCAAACGTTATAACGCGAGGCAACATTTCGCGCGAGATCATAGCCTCATTGGCGGTCACATGTCTTCCATATTGATCTCGGTGGTACCAACCACTTGGTGTTATATATATAAACGGCTACGTGATTTAATTAGTCTGTGACAAGTCTTTCCAGTAAATAGCTATCACGATACCACACAGTCGGGAGCAGATATGCAGATTATCGGCAGTATATACAAACAACGCTTTGCATGATTATTCGAGCAAGTCACATATTGAGATGGGCACTCGTCATTGGCTCGAGTCTAGTTCTAGTTCTAATTGTTTCCAGCAGTCGGCAACGTTCTATTAACTGAGTAGTCTGTATTATTGTGGTTACAATGTTATGGTCTTATGAGGTCTCATTTAATTAGTTAAGTTTTTTCAGAACATTATCGCCAAACATACCTTTTTATGCTGGTACCTTCAATACCAGCATATTTTTGTTATGCTGGTACTGAAGGTACCAGCATAACAACATATACTTGCCAGGGTGCTTGTCGTCCACAGTGGTTCTTTTACGTCGCAAATTGAGACGGGACCGACATTAACGTGATCTCCGAGTCACGGGGGATATACACTCTCCAATGTTGAGAGTCAGGTTTTTACACCAAATATCATGCCTGCCCGGACCGTGTTTTGAATTAAGAGCGCTGGCATGCCAAGCTGATGTGCTAACCATATCATTAGTCAAGTCCGAGTCATTTCGCAGCCGAGTCGAGAGTCACTGAAATGTGCGACTCGAATCGAGTCCTTGGGACTCAAATCAACAAGACTGCCGTTTAGGCATTATTGCATTATTTTCATTTCGTGGAATATATGGGTATTTATGACGTATAGATAAACTTTGGAATTGCATTCGATATCTTGTACATAATTATGATATACACTTACACTTACACATTATCTATGACACTTGGCATACAATACAATTGCCTATCATTTCATAGGATTATGAAAGTGATGCCGTTGCAGCGGGGTCTGCTACATATAAAACAACAAAGCGGATAATGGCACCAACTCTATATCAATATGGAGGTAATACAAAATAAGGGTAACGTTATATTTAGGGTTGTCGCTACACCATTTACCGAACTAACTGGTGCTACTTTATTTGGTACTGAATTACATTATTTTGTGGTAAAAATAATTGGTAAAATCCATGTGCATAAGAAATTATAGAGAACAAGAACAAGAAAGTTTTATTCAGACCCCAATTACAATATGTGTATAATATCAAATTAATGTAACATGAACAGGCATATATATATATATATATATATATATACAAATGCAGTGTAATTTCAAATTAAATGGGGTCTGTGACTCCTATTAAGACAATAACAGTCGCTCTCATAGGAGCCACAATAATAATTTGTTTCAACTCATTTTACCGAAGGAAGTGCAAATGTAAATGTGCAGGAAAAGAAAAGAAACCGAGATTACTTGATTACATATATGCATGTATTGGAGTATTAAAAGTATGTTAAAATAAACAAATACTAGTTGTCAATAGTACACTTCAATATACTTGATATGTATGTGTATATGCACAAATACAATATCCATATGTTTATCTATATATATACAATACATATCCATACATATCACATGCAATAATACAGTTTTAATGACTTTGATAGCATGTATAGCAGTTTAATATTGTACACGTATCTACGTATTTTTCTAATAAATTGTTTGTTTGTATAATTACCAAAACTTCTGAAGCTATGTGTTCCAATCTTCTCTGTGACTAACTTTGAGGTATTGTTAATGACATGTAGCAAACTGTATCTAAGACATCTTTTGGCAAATTCATGTTTTGTTCTGAATGGGTGTAACTCTGTTTTTTCCTTGTGTTGTAATTGTGTACGTAAGCATTTGTAATTATTTTCCAATTTAATAGGTAAGCAGGGAGGTCATGATGTATATATTTATAATAAAACTTAAGTTCATGTAATTTTAACATGTCATCAATTTTTAAGATATTCAATTTTTTGAAAAGTGGCTCAGAGTGTGGATTATATTTACTTATAGATAAAATTCTCTTTCTTTTGTATTTTCAACATTCGACTACCTTGGTATCCCCACACCATAATACAATAGTTGATATGTGATAAAAATAACGTATTATATAAGAAAATTTTAATTTCTAGGGGAAAGACATATTTTAGTCTGTTTAAGATGCCGACTGTTTTGGAACACTTGTTTGATACTTTTTCAATGTGTTTATTCCAATTTAAATCTAAAGCAAGTCCTAAAAAATGTAATTCAACTACTCTTTCAATGTTCATACCATTTATATTGAGCGTAAAGTTATCAACAGCTTTATTTTGCATGTGAAAAATCATATATTTGGATTTATTTCTGTTTAATGATAATTTATTAATGTTTAACCATTCAATTATTTTAAGGAGTTCATCATTTATTGCCGATTCAATATTTCTATTTGGGGAGTTACCTTGAAAATAATTGGTGGTACTAAATAAGGTGCTATCGTCGGCATACATAATAAAGTTAAATATTTCGCTAGCTTTAGGAAAATCATTAATGTATATTATGAATAATAGGGGACCAAGAATAGATCCTTGTGGTACATCAATTGTGATACGTAGAATATCAGAACTTTCATTTTGAAATTCGGTGTATTGTCTTCTATTGCTTAAGTAACTATTAAATAGATTCAGGGTAGGACCCTGTAATCCATAATATCTTAGTTTAGTTAATAATATCGAGTGATCAATTGTATCGAAAGCCTTAGAGAGGTCAAGACAAATACTGAAAGGAACATAATTTTTATCAATTTGTGTAATTATTCTATCTATTAGTTCAAGTGATGCATTCTCGGTAGAGTGTTTTTTTTCTAAAACCATATTGATTTTTAACAAATAGATTATAATCATTAAAGTATGCTGTTAGTTGACTAGATATTATTGACTGTATCTCTTTTGAAATTGTTGGAAGAAGAGATATGGGTCAATAATTTTTTTAAACAGATGGGTCATCTTTCTTAAAAATAGGAATTACTTTAGAGAGTTTAAGTGTATCGGGAAATATACCAGTATTTATTACTTGATTTATTATCAGGGTTAATGGCTTGATGATGGAGGGTTCAATTATTTTCAAAAGTTTACAAGAAATACCGTCACAGCCACTACTGTTTTTATTGGGAAGGAATAAAACGTGAATATATTTTGGTATGTATTATGCTTTGTTTTCGACAATTGCTGTAATACTGATATAAACATCTAGATAGCACACATAATTAAGAAGCTCAATGAACAGTAACGTTACAGCCAATATATATATATGGTCGATTCTCACGAAACCTGGACCCATTTGTCTCATTTCATTAAATAGCCCACCATTCTAACATAATTCAAAGGATACGCACAACTAGTATGACGTTTAATAAATGTGGGCAAACAATCGTTGCTGTGAAACCAAAATAAAACGTTAATATATTTGTTTATGTATTATGCTTTGTTTTCGAAAATTGCTATAATACTAGGCAAAAAATTCAATCTCATATAGAAGCACTAGTAATATATATTTGACATACATATTGCATTTTGGTTAGTTTACTCATGATCAAAAAGAAGTGCTCCCCACTACAAACCTGGATGAGATACACCGTTTCGCGTGGTATCACCGGTCTCACATAATATTCTCCTGTGGGCATTTGTTAACATAGCTTAAGCACTAAAGTGTAATAGTATAATGAGGATAACCCAATACTATACTTTAACCACTAAAGTGTAATAGTATAATGGGGATAACACAATACTATACTTTAACCACTAAAGTGTAATAGTATAATGGGGATAACACAATACTATACTTTAACCACTAAAGTGTAATAGTATACTGAGGACAACACAATACTATGCTTTGGAAACGTAGTTTTAATTAACACAACATATGAAGTTGTTACTTCATTATGTTTTGACATTTAACACAACAGTGAAGGTGTATGACGTGCTAAAAACAGTAAACAGACATTACGGTGTGCCGTGCTAAAAAGAGTTAGCGGAAACTGCGGTGAAGAAGGGAGTCGTATTGTGGAGGGGGAAAAATCTACAACCGCTTCGTTACAAAAGAAACCAAGATGACGGTTGTCCGTGCATCTTCCATCTCAGTCAACGCCAGTTGTGGCATCATCAGTTCATGGAACATCACCACACTTCAACAGTCTCATGACCGCACACGCTATGTAGGGGTCAAATGTACAATCGAAACAGATCGTGCTTCTGTGGATGTTGGTACGCCAAATACGTTCGAACATACATGTTCGGGCAGGACAGCAGGACGCATCATAATGTTCAAGGTTCATACTGCTACTGCTGGCGCAGCTTCACTGTTGACACAGTCACAACTGACAATATAGACACAATTAATGACATAACCACCACTGATAATCCTCTATTGTTCACCCCCATGTGTGAAAGATCATCAAATACGCAGAAAAATGTATGTACATAGACAATGACTTCATTGCTGTAAGGCATGGTAACAAATGGTAGGTAAAAAAGGTAAAAGACACCATCTGTGTTAAAGATACCAGCGCGAGGCTGGTTGAAATAGGGAAAAGCGGGATGTAAAGAATGGAATATGTTATACCAAGTAACATCACATAGATCTGTCGCGGTGTATACGACATTCTAGCCAACGACAAAAATTCTGGATAATGATGATATATTTGAAGAATAATTGTTGTTATTCTGGAGCCGCCAGTTGTTAACGTTTTTGGCAAAATTATATGGATAGCATATTGTTATCATGAAATGGTAAATTATAAGTTAATTACACGATTACATCATGAAATTGTACAAACACTTTCGCAAGATATGGATCAACCCGAAAGGCGATACCAGGCGAAACGCATACGTTCTTGTAACTGTTGTGCCAAGACTTATTTTTAAAAATGTAATTGTTATGGTTTCATTGCTAGCACACCCATCACTTCCCGTTAAAGCAAAATATGTGTTAACCAGCTAACTGTGTATGCCGGCGGGACTGTTAAGAACATATTGTGTTAATTGTGTTATGGTTAAGTCAGAAACAAAAGTGTAACTAAAATATGTTGTTGATTATGTTTGACCATGTGTTCACGGTCAAGATAGATATGAATTATTATCAATAAAGCGATGCAGGTAATATAAATACGTTATTAGCTATTCGATACCCTATTATAACAAATATATATGACAACAGCGAAACATATTTTCTAAGTCCGCATTCACCAAATTATTATTGATCCCACAAAAACAAACTCGACACCATTGCAAAGCCATCTTTTTTATTTCGTCATAAATAACAACATTATTTTCTACGCACAACACAAGTAAACATATAACATTTGACACGGTGTGATGCATGACGTGGAAGGAATGCAAACAAATATAACCAACTTAAGCACCAAGAAAACTATTAAACCGTGTATTTACAGCTGATGAATTTCCATTACACACAAGACGGTTTAAAAATTATATGTATCAGAAAGCCATAAAAAGTACGTAATGTCTGATATTACAGAGACATGTTGCAAAACGGGCGATCTGTGTTTCGCGTGATATCACACGAATCAGACATGTAACTTCAAACCCCTCTCTCTGGCAGTAATAACCATGATAATGTGCCCCATGTTTTGTTTTCAAATCTTCAATATGTCTACTTTATCATATTAAAACGATATATCTATATATATATATTGCGATTTTGCGATATATGGTTGATTCTCACGAAACACGTTGTTGATTTGGCAACTTTATATAATCATATCGCAAAAAAATCTTAATACAATCTTCGCCGAGTAGCTCATCAAATAGTAACAAATCACAATAGAAAGTGTCATCTGGGCTGATTGTGACCGATAAAGGACCTAAGTCAACTCTGGCATGAATGACAGCAAGTAATGATCCTGACCGTTGGGAAAGAACCGTGTGTGTGTATGTGTATGTGAGTACATGCGTGCGCACGTGAGTGTCAGTCACACTTTGACTATTCTGCCAGTTGTATATCTTATGACACATTAGTTAGTGATATGCTATCTTTGGAATAATGAAAACACTCCATTTCAAAGAAAAAATAGCGATTCATATAAAAATAAAAGTATTAAGAAGTGTCGGGCAAAGTTACTCTGTTGGACGTATCCGCCTTAGATAAAAATAAATAAGCCACATCCTGTTTCTAGATACCTTATCCCCATACTACTGTATGACCTGAATTAAGCACCTAACAACTGGTCAACATCATTTTTGTCAATATTTTGCCAAACATCGATTTTTTTACCATTCCTTTGCTGAGGATTCAATAAATTAAATGATACCGGGTTAGAATATGAGTCTATGTCACAAAAAGTTCTTTTGATATTTGTATAAAAAAAACGGCATGTTTTGATTAATTGCAATAATGTGTCCGACTCGCGGGTCGGCCTATGTATATTTATAGAGGTCCACTCGGTTTCTGCCGGGCGCAATATGTAGTCTTAATCAACATTTAAGAAATCGTTTGGCGATGTATCGATATTATTTAACATAACCATTTGTTTCACCAATGGCATGTAAATAATGCGTCAACGAAATAGAGGTTAGTGAAATACTTGCAATATTTGTAAGTCGACGTAATTACACGCGCCAAACGGGGATGAACTCGATGTTTGCCTAGTGAGACGCAAAGCATTAACTAAACAAACACCACGGGATGTTCGATAACTTTCCTGTGGAATTACTACGAACAGTTTACACGAATAATTATTTCGTCCGATAAATTGAAATATTGCGTGTGTTTACATCACCGTCGCCGATAAAAATGACCACGTGGAGCACTAGTCACACGGTCTGCGTTCGCTATAAAAATATATCTAAAAAATCTAGTTTTCTCGTTTCAATTTTGACACGAACAACTTTATTACTAGTTTGGAAACGTCGTTTGCTCACAATGACTGATATATCAGACTAAAGGCGTCTCTCATGTGAGATCCAGCGAAATATTGAAAGAAAGCAGAAACCTAGAGGCAGCAGAAACCGCGCAGGTAAATATACGTAATATAATATGCCTCCATAATTTGTTAAAATATGTATTTGCTTTGCCCTCTGATGTTTTTCCCATCGAAGTTAGAAGGAAAGGAATTTAAACAAAGACGTGTTACAATTTGGCCTGTCAGGGACTGCATTGAAAAGTAACAACATCATTACGACAAATTGTAACTTAATTTTCAAAGCACACTACACGCATTAAATGGTGTTATTGAATGCTGAAAACAAATGTTTGCATGACGATAAAAGTACATTATTTTCAATAAATGGATGTTATCGCATACATTATATTTCATACTTAATATCACAAAATATTACTTTTGTGTTTGCTAATTTTTTTATTTATGCAAAATGTAGCATGTGTAATCAACTATGCCGTGTTTTATATCACAGCCGGCAGTATGTTCCTACAAAATTATTATTTACAGACACAGTTAGCATCTGCAGATATGCTACAGTTTCAATTTCGCGTACATTTACGGAAAGCCCCCCCCCCCCTCAGTGAGCGAAGCATCGTGGCCGTTGATTGGCTGACACGTTCACATCCGGCATCATGTCGACGTTTATTTACGCGAAGTGCGTCGATAGTGTTCTTTTATAGCAATATCTTTAAAAAACGGCACGAAGCCGTCAGTGATTTGTAAATCGACGCATTGCAATATCGTTTAGAAGCAGCACAAATGTACGCAGTTTAATGTTCACGTTGTGAGAAGAAACAGCGGAACAAAAGTTGCCGATTTCAACGGCTACGTTCGTGGGGAAACCTAATATAACGAGCAACGTTGACCTCGCTTTCGTTTCGACTTGATGGAATAACTTGAACAACTAATCCTGATGTCGATCACGAAAGATGTTGTGATTGCTTGCATGTGCATATTTACACAATTAATCATACTCGATTAATGTACAGTACCCGTTTAAACGTTTTCCAGCATCATATGGTACAGACCAGATCAGTTCAGTTCAATGATACAAATATATATATATATCTGAAGTGTAAAATAAAGTATTAATAGTTTACTATTCTGTATGGTAAATGCGATTTTATTACTAATATGTTATAAATGCATGCAATGCAATGTTAGCAAACAATATACATTAATTGCGTAATGTCTACGGTTTTTTATATTTATAAAGATGCACATGTGCATCACAATTGTAGTCATTCATAGATATTTTAGCGCCGGCTGATGTTCGGACGGAATCACATTGGTCACCTCATGTCAGACATGTTGCTTAATTATGAACTAATTAGTAAACATTTACTCGTTAGGTCGTGATGAATTTATCTGCTTGTGATCTTTCATTGTAATAACTCATAATTATATTCGTAGTCTCAACCATCACAACAGCTGATGCTGAAATTTAAGTTTGAGCGAAGTTTCTAGTTCTCCAAACTACTCGATATGACTTAGACTGCTATCAGTGTTACCACCTTAAAAAAGAACCAGTATTCCAGGGACATGGAAATAGTGGCCCACTGGGGAATGTGTGGTGGCATTGTACGAAGATTAAAACTACCGAAAAGTTCCCCAGTAGCTAAAAATTTGTCTTTAGTCCAGAAAACCATTGGAGTGACTTTAATAGGAATATAAATAGTCGGATGGAGCTCGGCTTACTCTTTCTTGCAATAGTTTTTTTATATATACGTGTTGTGATAATTTATATATATTCTTGTGTATGAAAGACGCCAACAAGTCTATTTTGGCATGTCCGCAGCACAGGGTAGTATTAAAAATATTATCGTAATAATAATATTGACTAACTGTTTAACTATATGTTTTAGTTTATTCTAGGAAGACATATGTTATTTTATGATGCTCTCTAAAGCATTCGCATATAAATATTATTTTCTTTATCTTACATGATTGTATGTGTCCACAAAAGTCACGTGTTTTATGTTATCTGAATAATTTGTATTATAGCTATGTTCCAATAAAGTATTTTATGGGTGGAAAGTATGTCTTGTCGTGTACTGGCCGTGGGCTGTGCGTACAGCGACATTATAGAATGAAGATTCTCGTAGAGAAAGTACGAACACGTTTATTGTGACACATTGAGATGTAAAAAGGAAAAGAGGAAACGGGACATGGTAAACGGTTCCGCGATCAAGGATCTAACAGTCTACTTAACTAATATACATGGGGCTGTCACCCAAAAACAAAAGCCATAAGTATAATCAACTTTTCTGGTCGTCAGAAGACATCGAAATCGCAGAAAAGCAGCGTCCTCGTTAAGAATGTGTTCTAGCTACGTCGCCTACGAGACTACGTTATCCATCTTTTTCATATACAGGCTTTTCCAGGTTTATATTCATGGTGTACTATATATAGGTCCTTTGTTTCTTTTGTGAAATAAAAGTAGTGCAGGATATATAGACCTAATTTGACAACGTATGGTTTGAAAATTTAAAACGTTGTATTTTACGTTATCCCGTGTTCTATGTTATTGCGGAGGAAGGAAGCGTTGTAACACGTTCCACGGCGCTCTGACGGCAACGTTTTTTTGCCAGATTCAAACGTGATCCTGCTGCGGGTCTAACACCTAATTTACAAAACAAAGGTAAGTTTGTATAAATTTACCAATGCACGCATGACAAATAAACGTGATATTGTACACAAGCTAGATTCCCTTCACAATAAGAGATTACTATCGTATAATTCCATTTAGAATTAATAATTTTGGTGATCAAAATGAAGTGATGACTTGCAGTCGTTTTAATTCAGGCACCTGCGAAAAATCGCTAGCTCATGATGTGTCACCCTTGCATAAAGGATGAATATAGTAAAAATTATCGATATCGTAGAATACACGCATACATATGTAACATTTGAATGGGCTTGTTTGCATTAACCCTAATAGAATCAACTGGACGAAATGCAAGTGGAATTCATAATAGAAACATTTAATTTTCAACACATTCAGACATTGCAACATTTCAGCAGCTCCTGGAATGGATAACGTAGTCGAATACACTTGACTAATATTTTTTCAGTGTTTATTGTTACTTTGTGATTATGTAATATATCTTGGGTATCCTCCTGTTGCACGTAGTTGATTGGTGTTTTACTATTCTTGTATAATCTTTCAAATTTCAAGTAAAATGCCGCGAAATTCAGCAGAAAATCAAACTAACGCCCTTTACTTGGCCAGAAAGAGAACACGCATTGCAAAATACAATGTCAAAACTGCTTAACTGACCCCGGAAGCTAAGAAAAAGAGAAGACAGAAAGTAAAGGAAAACATGCGAAGATACCGAGCGAAGAATGGACAGAAGTTGGATGCGGTGCCAGTAGTTAGGCCTATTAGAATCCTGCTTCATGTGAACATCACCCTGTGAGCTACTTTATGCAGTTTACATGTTTAGAAACTATGAATTTCATACACAATTTCATATCTTATTATCATAAATGCCATTAAGCTTAAAATACTGGTAAATACAACTGTAGCAGAGCTTCCAAGTTGAATAAGCCCAAAATAGGGAGATCTCCATATATTATCAAAACACAATAGGGAGATTTTACGGATAATTGTTTTTAAAGGGAACGCTTATCGAAAGCCACCTAAGCTGAAACACACCTATACCAGCAAAGTGCGGTCGGGCACGCGATTGAACGCGTGATCGGATGGATAGGACATGCAACTATGAGTATGTGTATATATATATATCACATATACACCAGTATGGTAAATTTTGGTAATCATACTTAGTGTGTTCAATCATAAAATAAACTGTTGCGTTGTAAACAATAATTGTGATGTCCGTGACATTTATATGGTCCTTTTCGCTATACTCTTTAATATATCCATCTCAAGGTATGTCCGTATAGTTATGGATGTCCTAAATGTACAATAGTTAAAATAATTGTCAACGATGTTGCGATATAGGGGGGGATTCTGCAGAATGTTCAAAAAATCTTTAATAATGCAATGTTAAATGTTCTGTTGAGAAATATTACATCTACTTCTAGCGCAAGCGATATAGGGGGGGATTCTGCAGAATGTTCAAAAAATCTTTAATAATGCAATGTTCAATGTTCTGTTGAGAAATATTACATCTACTTCTAGCGCAAGCCACTGTTGGGTCAATATATGTAACACAGCTTTAATGTTTCTTGCAAAAAGTCTGGTCAAGTAATTTATTATATCTATATAATTCAATTAATAATCTTAGTTTGTTATTTTTTGTTTTAGATTAACTATATCATAATACACATTATATCTGACACCATGCAATAATAATTCAAATGCATTTGTGTATATTTAAAATGCAAACACTAACCCTACGTTCCGTGTTATTTGAAGATGTTATCAATTTCAATAAAACTGTTTCAACAGTCTTTCCGCTGTTTACGATGCTTTGTGAGTAATAGAATCGACTCCGTTCTGGGTACAATAGCAGTCAATCAGTTTTATTCCAAATGACCGTTGTATCCTCCAATTTGCCGTGGACACATTGGCCTTATGTGTACTCATAATACCCAACCTTCCCCTAATATTCTCATTATTACGCATTGTCTAATATGAAATGAACAAAAGAGATATATACTATTTGTCCACTATAAAATATTTGCAATACCGTTGGCGGTGTGTATATAGTGTACCCCAACTGTTTCAAGCATATTTTCCATAGCAACACGAACACATGTAAACCATCACGCATTTCTAGAGGAAACAACACAAGCGAAGAGCGTTAACCCTCCGTGGTGACAACCTTTGTTCTTTTAAGCATCAAAAGCAATCAAACGATTCCATTCGTAATGATTAATAAGCAATGCCAACTAATAATCAGTAATATCGATAACAATCATATCAAATTAATTTGCCAAACATACTCAAAATTTGTCATAAAACACTAAAATAAAACTAAACAAACTTCCTATGTACGTAAAGCAGTTACAGTAGTGTGGTGTGGTTGCACGGGTCTGTGTGACGTGACTACTGTCGTAGCGTAGTCAGTAGATTTTAGTGCATGCGCTTCATACACTCGCTTTCAGTTGCGACCGCCAGCTAGCCGCCTCACAGGGGTGATAGGGGACATGGGTGCGCAAGCCTCCCCTGTTGATAAATAGCCTCTCCAAAGAAGACTAGTATGACCTCCTTGACATACACTGCTGGGCACCTTACAGCCCCAGGCTAGTATGCTAGGGATCTAGGAAAAGGACAACTTTATTTACAAACCTGGGTAGACCCAGCTCATTAACCTTGGAAGGCAGTGGGTCTAGGAGAAGGAAAACTCAGATTCCAAGCCATAGGCAGATCAAGTCCATTAGCCATCGAAGACATTGATCTAGAGGAAGAAATACATGGAAGACAAACCCACCACATGGGTCCGCATGGGAAAAGAAGGAGGCACTATGTGGAAGAAGCGAGTGATGAGGAAAAGCCAAGACTGAAGCAGAAGTACAGGGAGAAGAAAAATGCAACAAATAAAGTTGTTGCTAAGGTAAGAGATGAGAAACAGTAGGGACTGTGCGAGGGGATTGAAGAAGATGGAGGGAAACAGTTGATCTTCAAACTGGCCAGAACTAGATACAGAGAGAGCAAAGATACTATACGAACATCTGAAATGAAGAGAAGCGATGGGACATTGTGCTAGGTGTTTGGGAGGAGTATTTCAGTAAACTACTATATCCAGAGGGAAAATGTGAAATAGATACTACGTTCTATAAGGAGAAAGCTATAGGTGAGGATAATAACAGAATAAGAGGTGGAGAAAGCAGTAGAGAAGATGAAAACAGAAGGTTGTAGGAGTAGACGAACTATCAGTGGAAATGATGAAAGCAAACAGACTAGTTGGAATCAAGTGTCTGTATACTGTGTGCTTTACAGCAGGATATACCAGCAGAATGGCGAAGAGTGATTGTTCCGAAACGGAAGGTAACGAGGACATCCATGACCCAGGGAGATACTGTGGCATCACATTACTGAGCCTAACCCTGACATTGCTGGAAAGGATACTGGATGGTAGGGTGAGGCATACAGTAGAGAATAACATCGGAGAGAAACAGCTGGGATTAGGAAAGGGAGAGGGACAAACGATGGATTGTTGCCATCAGACACATTACTGACAAGAGTGAATTTTTAAATGTAGCATTCGGTTTTATTGATCTGGAAAAGGCATTTGACATCGTGCCGAAAAAAACTGACATTTGCAGTCATGAAACGGATAGAAGTTGGAGAAGCAGAGATCAGAATGGTGGAGGCATTTTACATGGAGAGAACAGCAGTGGTGATAGTTGAAGCAGATAATAGCTGGGTCTGAAGAATATGTAGAGTAACGCAAGAAGGTAGAAGGAAGATGACGGAAAAGATTGGCATGAAAAACACACCAGTAGTGAGAAACAGAATGAGACTGGCAGGACACAGACAAAGGATGAACGAAGACAGACTGTCAAAAGGAGGAAGACCAAATCTGTCATGGAATGACAGCATTAACGGAGACCTTAGGAGGGCAGGTGTGAACAATGGAAGGTCACTGTGGACAACAGACGGAGATGGAGGGAAATAACGCGAAAGGCAGTAGAAGCTACTGAATGACGTGGACCCTACCCCATAAGGGGATGAAGAAGAGCAATTACAATAATGGACAGCTTCAAATGGAACTGCTGCATGTATTATGATCTAGCACAATACCAAGTCTTACTAAGTCTTACTAAAACAGTGCATTTGCATTTTACTAATTTAATTGCATGACGATCGAAGTTAATGTTGTAGATTTTGTAGTTACATTTTTGGTTCCCATTTTCGCAGTGTATCCATTCCAGATTCAGAGGTTTGTCTTAACGTTTGTCAATTTCGCTTGAACATAAT
The DNA here is from genome assembly GCA_963995525.1 of Escarpia spicata. Classification (NCBI taxonomy): domain Eukaryota; kingdom Metazoa; phylum Annelida; class Polychaeta; order Sabellida; family Siboglinidae; genus Escarpia; species Escarpia spicata. Next base: position 18,260,227 of record OZ023206.1, read on the forward strand.
GTTCAGGTAAGGTTCCCGATGGAACTCCCAAGAAGAGGAAGGCCCAGAAACAGAAAATGAAAGGAAGAAGATGGGATAACAATGGCGGATAATGGTCGATAGACTATGCTTCAAACAGGTCAAGTAAGTAAAATGTTCTAATATAGTATCATATATCCTTCAGTATCTATATCACATCGTACTACGGTCATGTGTTATCATATATAATAACATACGCTGCATCAGATAATATTTAACACACTAACACTCGTGTCTAACAAGCGGTGCTCAGGGTATTTCCGAAGTTACCGTTAATAACATTATGTCAGCCTTTGTTAGCAATTACACAGGTGTTGAATCTGATAACAACACACGTGTATATTTGTAACCGTCTACCTATGTGCTCAGATGGTTATGGAAGTCAGACAATTTTTAGTATATGTATTTGAAATGCCTTAGTACACGAATGTTGTAAGCGGGTGTTTACTCAAGCTATCAAAAAAACATATTTTATACATTTAAGTATAATTGAACAGTATTATCAAAGGATGCGCAACACATGCGCACGCACAAGTAGTGATGTCGACAGTTGATGACATGTATACACGTTTACAGCACTGGTTTCTACCTCGATTTTATGAGAACGTGATCAAGTACTCAGGGTAAGCCTGATTGTCCAAGAATATGACAAATATGCCTGGAGAAGAAACTCTGTCTACCACTGTATCAAAGGGGAAATCAGGATTTGCTGGGTTTTTTGGTGGAACTCGATACGAGGAGTGGCCAGTGGTATACTCTCCCGTCAAAACACGTGCCTGGTAGACTTGTTTCGAACCGTTTGCATCTGGAGTGGCATATTGGTTATTCGCTGAGTACGAGGAGTCCACGGCAAAGTATACTCCTTGGCCATAGGCAGTCGCTGTAAAACAACGAGAGCAGTTAATTAGTGTTGTTCATAAAAATAGTAATTGTTGATTATGAACATGGAAGTTTATTATATTAGCAGATATTTTATTGGAAATTGAACTTATAGATTACCTATCTACCGGCATGTAGAATCAGACATGATTTTCTGACAAGTGTATGTTGAACTATGTTATTGGAAGTTAATAACGGTATTTGTACAGAAATGCAGGTTCCAAAAATTGCATAATTATTCATTTTCAAGCTCCTGCAGAGTTTTACTTACCGTTCTTGCCACAGTAGCTACGATTGAATCCGCTATTAGTGATGCTCCTAATGGCGCTAGCACTGGTTCCATGCCAGAGAATGTGCTCAATGGCTGTCGGCTGCTTGATACGTTTCTCCAACTCGTCCTTACGCACCATATACTGGCGATACAAGCTCGGATTCTGAACCCTCTCAATCTAAGACCAAAAGCAGCGTATCATATACTTCAGATGATCAGTATTTCTTTGGTATAATATTTTGTGTTTGTTTGATTGCGTCTCACGCATACATCTGTACAACATGAAGAGTTACTTCATTTGTTCCCATCACACAATTTTTTTTATAATTCATACATCTACAACAAATAATATATTTAGTATGGATTTGTGACAGCATATTAGTTCACAAAAATGTTAAACACTAATACAATTGAATAATTGTCAGTCTTGATGTTTAAAAATGGGCAAGAAGAAGTTTGTGATCTATAACACTTTTTCCATAAATTGCACTTCACATTGATGTACTTTGTTTCCCCACAATAATTAGTACCACGGCGAAATAATAGTACTATTGTAGTATCTACCTTGCACCAATTCCTCCACTATTGGACTTACCATTCGAGGTTCAACATTGGATATGTATTCCACATTGTAATTTTATTGGATATGTATTCTGCAGGTTATCGAGTAGATAGTTGATACGAAAAATACAAAATAATAACTAATCAGCTGTCAGTGACTAATCTGACAAACTAATGTTGATGTACGTTGAATGTGCAATGGAGAACGTTAACCTGCACGATGTGTTGTATTTTAATTACAGCTATCACCTTTTTGACAACGTTGACAGTTCCCTGTGCCGTACTCAAGAATTTGCTCTGCACAATCTTGTATTCTTGACTGGACGGATTCAGCGGTTCTAACTTAACATGCTCGTCATCACCCATTGACGCCCAGTGCGAAGGCAATTCGAGACTACCTAAAACCACAGTGTAGAAACTGGTGATGCCATGCTGTGTACAAACACGTATCTAGCGATTCTGTGTGTACAAACGTAAGCACAAATGAGTATGGTTGAACGTGGCTGGTGTACAGTTGCGCGGGAAACAAACACGTTCATATGCGTCGTTGGTTTACACTTTAAACAAAACGGTGCGTACTTATCATTAATCGTTCGATCGGGTAACTGGTAACAGCAATAGTGCGACTAGCAGTATACAATAATTGAGGCCAAACTAATTTTGCAATTTTTGTCCAATTAAAGAATGCATTGTGATTTAAACGACCACTATAAAGTTGTTTAAGAAAGTGTATAAATGTACAACATGAACAATAAGTATTTATTTATTTGATCATACTTGATATCATATATGTCAATTTGGCATTTGATGTTATTCTACAAATTATGCTTCTGCAAAATTACCTGTCACCAGATCCGGCCTGCGTTTTCTTCAAAACGGAATTACACACTGAAATAGTTAAGCTGTACACAGTGCAATTTTGTTGTTGTTGTGGAAAATGTACTTACCACCAATGCCTTCACGTTTAACATCCACTCCAGTCCGATATCCTCCTGTTGTCTCTTTCATGGTTGTGAATGTCACGCGGTATTTGACACCAGTGTCTTCCTTCCACTCCACATGATTCTCCTTCGATTGGAACGCACTTTCCAACAACCCATTGATGGCCTCAGGATAATTTTTGAAGACTCCTCCTTCTGAGTATTTCCAGTGAGCCTACAGCATGCCAGATGTAACCACTTTAATCCGATCTTTGGTAGTGTCGTATACCTCTTCAAACATAGTGATATAAAATGATGGTTACTGCTCCATCGAACTGAATCACAAAAAAAGTTAAATGCAATTATGTTAATGCAATTGCATGAACATAATTACAACACGCATACACGCACGAACGGACGCACGTACGCACGCACATACACACACGCACGCACAGAGACAAGCATATATGTAGGAGGCACTGAGATCTACTTGATTCATTTGATGTTGAAAGCGTATGCGCGTAAGTGTATTATAATGAATTACAATACAGTCGAACCACGGTCACCTCGCCATTAAAGTCACCTGGGGACAGTCCCAAATTGTTTACCCAGTAAAAGATAGGACGTTAGTCCTGCTAATCCGGACACCTCGCTATTCAGGAACACGGCCAGTAACTCGGTGCAAGATGATGAGATTGCCCGCAGATCGTCGCCGATCTGCGCGCAGGCACCCGACCACCAAAGGCGACGCCATGAATTTAGCGTCTGGATGTTTACTCGGCGACTGGCATATTGAAAACGGTATAAAAGATTCAAGTCACCAGTTATCTTTTGCATCTTTGACGCTGACAATATGACACCGTCTGTTTGGTTTATGGGTGTTTGTGTAACGATCGAAGAAGTTTCTTTGGAGTAGCATACGTGTCTTAATGACAAAACGATGTGTTTTGTAAATTGTGGTAAAACTAAACCAACATGTTATTCTGCAGGCGTAATTGAGTGATAAAAGGTTACCCGAAATATCCCGTGTCGCCACTGGTGATAATATAAAACATGATCTAAAATTAAGAGAACTGTTTGCATCACGACAACGCCTGCTTGAACTTAATGTCAAAAGAGATATCATGGTATAATTTATGGGCCCCTATAATTTATAACAAAATCCACAACGGTATCAGTAGCATCAATACGCAAACATCGTGCGGTGTGTGGTGCGTGCGTATGAGCGTGTGTGTACGTAAATGTTAATATTATTGTAATCAAAGTTCCTGTTGACCAATTCGTTACACAAATAACTGTTTCCATTAATTAAACATACGCTACACCACACATGACAATACATACTGCATTGCTTAATGTTTATTGCAGTTAAATTGGCATGCATATATGTAGGCCTATATCCGTGTTCCCAATTCCTGATGCTTCAGTCCACAAATCAGTATTACGGTCACCTCGCTATTAAGGTCACTTTGGTCCAGTCACGTGGGTGACCTTAATACCAAGATTCCACTGTACATTATTATTTGAACTTTGAAGGAAGCAGTCTACAGTATTCACAAAATAAAGAAAATTAAGGAAAAACAACACTGTTTTCACATAGACAACTATTTTGTTTACCTGTTTTGCATACACAGAGGCCAGAGTTTTATCCTTGTCATCGTGTTCCATCTGTCTGAATATATTGACAATCTGAACGTTTGCTTGGCTCGTGTCGGTTGGTATTCCTTGGATGCGGATACACACTTTCGGTTGGTTCTTTGTAATGGTTATTTTCACATCAAGCTTTCCCTCTAGTGCTCTTATCTGATTTATCTGAAAGAACAATTTGTAAACAAATATATGAAGCTGTCATTTTTTATTTATACTTCAAATTATATCCAAGGCAATCAATAACAAATGACGCAGTGGTGCACATCTCAGAATGACGGTTTTCAATCGGTGCATTTTACACGTTAAAATCATCATCAGCCATCCCTCAAAATGAGGATAACGTCAGCCTGGGGTCGGTTGTGGGTCCTGGAATGACTCACGAGCCCACTTTTTGATTTGCAGATCTTATTGCAGTGTGGGCAGAAGGTTCCGGGTGAACAGGAGATGTGTAGATGTTGAGACATTCCCCTCGCATTTCTCATGTGCCGCTTTTCCGCCTTGTGAAGGAGGCAGTCAGTCTCGAATTGGGCCTTTGCCTGGTGAGAAAGTAGGCAGTCCGTAGCCGTGTCCTCCCAAGTGCTGATATTCATCTTCATGTAATATCGGGCAGTGTCTTTGAAGCGTTTTCTCTGGCCATCACGTGTTCTCGAACCATGCGTCAGCTGTGAGAATACTTGTCGGGGGAGGTGGCCGTCTGGCATTTTGACACAGTTACCAGTCCAGTGGAGCTGATTCTGTATGATCATTGTCTAAATGCTGGTTTTCTTCGCTTCAGTGAGGATGTAGGCATGTTACAGTATAGGGGTGCAGACATAATCGATGACGAAACAGAAAAACAATATAACATACATAAGAAAAAATTATGATCATCCAGCTAAAATCACACATAACATTGTCAGATCGATGCCTCAAAAATATACAAAATAAAATTCATTGTCAGAAAAAGTGAAAACGAGACTGTCACACAGTAAGAATCAATGTAGAATAATGTGGTTAAACACGTCTTATGAATGCTCGACAACAGGTGCACTACCAAAAATCTGACTGAAAACCCTGAAAAGGTAAAAGACCAAGAGAATGAGAGAAGAGACGATGGAGTGATGACAATTATTTAATCGATGGATATGAACTTGTGTAAACACGTTTTATTCAAAGAAGTATAATAGCAGATATATTATTTTAATTACATGTGTGAATACCAAAGAAAGTGATGAGGATACATGGCTTTATGTAACTAATGTTTCTGGTCAATATCAGATCAGCAATTAATTAATATATGGTGCCCGCCACAACCATGTATTACGTCACACATACTTGTTACACACACGAGCCAAACAGCTTTCTAGGTCATGTCCCATCAATTATGGTAGAAGTGCATACCTTTTATTCTCACCATTCAGTGTCCACTTTATTTCCTTGACAACTAATCCAAAATTAGCAACAATGCTAAAAAATATGTCAACTCAAAATATGTCAACAAATGAGGTATCACATTGCAGCTTATAATCTGTGGAATCCCAAAAAACACAACACTCAATTTCACAATATATATATATATATATATCTGTAGACAATATAGAATACACAGAATACAAAGGCAGTGGTGTTATATTAGCCGTTTAGCCACAATGGAACGTTGACATTTAGTACAATGACTGATACCAATGATGAACATTGGTTGTCCTGTGGTCTGATCCGAATTGTAGTTGCTGGATTTTCACCCGGTCCGAAGAACGTCTTTCCCTTATCCAAGTATGCATATGACATCACCAAATAAATGCAGGAGTCACCTAACATAGAATAATAGAGCCAAATTACAGAGGAATTTACCTCCGTTGGAGTCAGCTTTGCAATAGACGCTTGGTCTGTTTCACCGTCGAGGATGATTTCCTTACATTCCCTCTCACACAGTTGTTGCATGGCATTCTTGGCTGCAGCAATAGTATGATGTGATTTGCTGAAGATGTTGAAGGTGATATGTTGTCCGGTAGCGGAACTCTCTTTGTCTGTTGTGTCATCACCGAGGAAAAAGTCTAGAAAAAAAGGGAAGTCAACAGGTATTATATACATTAGTACGTTCAATTTGATCATTGTACGTGCATCTCCTCCCAGGCACAGAGGTCCACTTGCCGCCATCTATGTCCACTTGCTTCCTTGGACCTTTGGCTTCTGATCTATCAACTGGCGACGCATTTAATGAAAGTGTTTTGATACGCCTTGCTATTCTAGAGGGATTTTCTCCTGCCTGCGAGAATTGTGTTGTGGACAACATTCCTCCAGCGGGCGGTACTGTAGGAACTAGTTATAAAAAAGTCAAAATATTGTAATGGTGACGACTGCCCCTTTGCTTGTTGCTTCATGAGTGGGTGTAGGTCGTATGTAATTTGCAAGTACCCAACTGTGTAAATTTGCTGACGCTGCGTGATTACTCAAATGGTAAACCGAGACAATTAGACAATGTCACTGTGTAATATTCTGCCAACTCTTGAAAACAACAAATGTGCCCACTGATTAGCTTAAGCTGTGTTATTACCAACTGACCTTTCATCCGACCAAACATAGCCGACACACCCTCTCTCCAATCCTTCTTTCCACTGGCCTTCTTGAAGGCACACTTTCTGAAGGGTTGCATCATTGACTGTTGGAAGATGACGATCTTCACCAGTTTCAGAGACGACTCTGGCTTCTGTTGTGTGAAACGCTCGATTGCATTCAACATTGCGTCACCCATTCTATTGGGACTTAATCCCAAGTTGCCTACAAAACATCATGGTCATCGGTGATTTACCTCAGACAGCTATTAATATAAGAATAAATTAACATAACACAATTCTGTGTGACTCTACAGTGATTGTGGTATGTAACAATGATCATCCGAAGTGGTATGAAAGACCACCTTTGGATAGCAACGTCACTGCTACGTTTGGACAGCGGATCATGATCTTCACACTGACGTGACGCCATAGTACTGTTGGTAAAACATCGGACTCTCAACTTGGTTCGAAACGTGGTGCTTTGAAGCGTAGGCAATTTCATTCACTGCTCATTGCATCACTTCGATCAGCTGTATCATGGCACACACGGTATGACACGGGGTAAAGTGAAACGGAATACTGCGCTATTGTACTAGTAGAACTTAGCTTTGCCTTTTTCACTCGCGTGCATCATGCATAACCGGGTTAATTGGATGTATATATAACAATACTGCATGCTGATCATTACTGAACCTTTGTTTGCCGAGCTTTATAGGGACTTACCTGTGCCAAGAGCTGGGAATGCAATTGATTCAATGTCAAGGGAATCTGCTTCCATGAGAACGCTTTCAATGATAGCTGTCAGATCGTTTCGTTGAATATCAACGTGGATTATGTGGGTGCTTGGCAGCTGGCCAGCACTTGTCACAGCGATCCCGTTCGGGCCGATTTTCTCTGCAGTGTAACATATTCGTATTTTATTTGTAAGGCGCTGAGGTAATAGTGTTGCTTTTATGCCTGGTCCACTTTCACACTAGTTGTAATTTTTTATCAGTTGTTGAGTCAACCAAACACAAACATAGACACGTGCGCACGCACACACACACACACACACACACACACACACACACACACACACACACACACACACACACACACACACACACACACACACACACACACACACACACACACACACACACACACACACACACACACACACACACACACACACACACACACATTTGCCATAACTGCAATAATACATCCAACCAATTTGGCCACATTTGTAATCATGTATATAATAATTACATGTATATATATATTTAATAATGATAAATAACTGTATATACATATATCTTAACTAATCTAATTACATACCAAGTCTCTTGCATTCTCTTACAATAGACGGACCACCAGCTGCAACAATAGCTTTTGATGTAGCCCCTGCAAAACAAGTAAAGCAAACAAAGTTTATCAGCTTTTCAAATGTATATTATAAGAATGCATCTGTCATGGACATTCAACATTTTATATCAGAAATAAAGTAAAAGCTATCATTATAATTTAATAACCATAGCATACTCTGAAATAATAACACAATTCAAGTCCTGAATTTGCTTTTGCAATACGTACAAACAGCTGCAAGGTGGAGTTACTATTGGTATACGGAGAATGCAGATGAGAATCATTAATTGACTGCAGAAAAAGAAACGCATCCGTATTCAGCAGGATACATATTCATGGAATGGTGAAATCTTTCTATTGGCATTTTAGTTCAACACAATCATAATCAACACAGATTCATGCTCAGTGCTACGAGGTGTAGGTACTGCACACTACGATAACTTTAATATCAACTCAAAAATCAAAATTAGGCAATAAATACATTTAAAATCAATGAAAATATTTTCATCTTCTAGATCAGTATTTAAGTCATTTGAAAAAAATTATAATATGACAAATGTATGTGTAGTTGAAATAAATATACTTTCAATGTCACACCTAGCAGACGCAAATTTCTGTCGCTGCTGTTCACAATTGCATCAGTATCTTCCTGTGTTAGATCGCCATGAATAATGTCAACGTCTATTGACCCGATGTGGATCATTTCTTCACTCTCCTCGCTGATGCTGCGACTGATGGTGCCACCTACAGCACCTGAAAAGTGCAATTGTACATTGAGTAGCTGAATTTCCCTTGGAAAATGAACACGGTTATGTATATATGTGTTGCGTTTTCGCAAGCGAACATTTAAGTGACGTTATGAACTGTCAAACTGACATGTTTATTGCAGTCGCAGGCCACGATGCGAAGGGATCATCCCGCAATACATTTTAGTACAATGAGCGGGGAACAGTCATTGTCATAATGCAACATCCTTCCATTTTTAAAGAAAAGCTAGATTAACATTGCATAAGCATTAGTGTCAATAAAAGTCCTTGCAACAGTAGCAATTACTCAAAAATAGCAACTAATAGTGTGAACGAGTGAACTGTCCTTGTTCGGAAGTATTCACATAAAAATAAAATTACGCGAGTAGTCTAATCTGACTAACATATTAATGTTCATAATAGTGAGTCACTGGACGAACGAACCATACTACTCACTAACAATAAGCTGTTACTAATTTAAACGTCAGCTCATGGGGAGTCAAACAAAATTAGAAATATGCGGAATATATACAGTATGTAGTCTTCACTTGCAGTCGTAATCTTTGAGGTAGTCCGGCGATTTCACCTGACGACCCGATCTCGATGTTACGATCTGCGGACGGACGTCTCGACGGATCGGCGTAGATGCGGCTTCGGCGACCGTTGTCGGCATCTCGATTGGCGTAACGTCTTCCGCATCCACATTTCGTTGAGGGTTAATGATGTCGACAAGCGGTGCGCGAACTTGCAGCGGAGGTTCAGCCGACTTCCTCAGCTGCACGCGGTTGCGCCTGTATACCCCGTCGCCTGTCTCAACCTCGTACGACCTTTCGTCTAGACGCCTGTTGACGACAGCGTTCCTCCAGACACGACTACCCTGAACGAATGGTCTCATCCGCACAGTATCTCCCTCCTCCAGAACGGGAAGATCATGGGCAGATCTGTCGTAGTGTGTCTTCTGTTTGGCTTGGTTAAGCAGACGTCTCTTATCAACTTCAGTGGCTGTCGCGGAGCGCGGTTTAAGCAGTTCGCTCGTCATCGGAAGCAACGTCCTCGTTCGTCGGTTCATGAGCCGCTGGACCGGGCTGCTTCCAACACCTTGTGTGGGCGTGTTGCGAACGTCTAACAGTGCCAGAAATTGATCAGTGTTCGTGTCTTTGTTTTTTCTCATCAGTCGCTTGGCAAATTTTACAGCGGACTCTGCCTTGCCGTTAGCCTTCTGGTTCGCTGGACTGACCAGCAAGTGATTGAAATTCCACTCGACTGAGAAGTCGTGAAACGTCGATGCTGTGAACTGAGGACCTGGATCTGAGACAACATGACAAGGTATGCCCTATCTGGCGAAGTGACCCTTCAGCTTGCGAATGACTGTTGTCGTGGTCGTGTCCTCAAGACGATCAATTTCCCAAAAAATTGAGAATTAGTCGACTGTGACTAGGTAAGACTTGCCTTCGAATGAGAAGATATCTGTCCCGACCTTTTGCCATGGTCGGTCAGGGACGTCGTGCTGCATGAGTGATTCTCTTGGCTGGTCAACTTCGTATTTGCGACAAGTCTCACATGTGGAGATGTACTCTCTGATGTCAGCTGACATGCCCGGCCAGAACACGCATTCTCTTGCCCTTCGCAAACAGCCATCTATTCCGACGTGTGAGGAGTGGATGACCTCGATGTCATATTGTTGAACTCTCGGTAGCATTCCCTGCAGACGTCTGGGTGCCTTGGCAAGAGGTTTTTTCACAATGGCCTCCAGAGGCTTGTGATCGCTGTGGACAGTTGTGTGTCTGCCAAAGGTGTATTGGTGGAACTTCTGCAGTGAAAAGACGATTGCCAGCATCTCCTTCTCAATTTGCGCGTAGCGAGTCTCGACGTCCGTAAGCGCGCGAATTGCGAACGCGACAGGTTTCCCATGCTGTAGAAGAGCTGCGCCAAGTCCTTGTTCACTGGCGTCGCACTGTATCACCAGTTCTGACTCAGGATCGTAGAAGCTGAGTAGTGGCGCTTCTGTTACCAGCCTCTTGACTTCTGCGAACGCCTGGTCTTGAATGCGAGACCAATTCCAGTGCACGTCTTTGCGTGTGAGTTGCCGAATTGGTTCCATAGCAGCGGAGAGCCGTGGCAGGAACTTGGCTAAGTAGTTCACTGTGCCATTCAGACGATGAACTTCTTCCACTGAGGACGGAGTCTGGAGTTTTGTGATCGCTTCCACCTTCTTGGGGTCGGGTCGGAGACCAACGTCTGACATCAGATGTCCGAGGAACGAGATTTCGGTTTTCTTGACCTCTGCCTTCTCTCTGTTGAGCGTTATTCCCGTCTCTCTGCATCTCCTCAGCACTTCTTCCAGATTGCGGTCGTGATTTCTCGACGCGTCCTCTGAATTGTCACCCGCACCGTACACGATGATGTCGTCGGTGATGCATATCACGCCTTCTAGTCCTTCCAGAGCTTGTAGAAGACGCTTCTGGAAGATCTCAGAGCTCACGTTTAGACCGAATGGGAGTCGAAACCATCTGAATCGCCCAAATCCAGTCTGGAATGTCGTTAGGATGCTCGAGTCATAGTCGAGGATTACGTGCCAGAATCCCGAGGATAGGTCAAGTTTGGTGAAGTATTTTGCCTTTGCCAGTTCCGGTAGCACTTCATCCATGATTGGCATTTGGTACCGCTCTCGTTTCAGCGCACAGTTCAGAGGTTTTGGATCGATGCAGATCCTCAGGTCGCCTGACTTCTTTGTCGCGACCACCATGCGGCTGGTCCAGTCCGTTGGAACGTCGATTGGCGCGATCACTCCAAGTTTTTGGAGTCGATTCAGTTCAGCTTTTACCTGCGAACGCGATGCCACAGGTATGCGCCCAGTAGCAGAGGTGACAGGGGTGACTGTCTCATCAACATGTAGATGGACCTTCCCTGGTAATGTGCCGATTTCTCGATCAAAGACATCTGTGTACTCGGCGAGCAGTTTCTCGCAACAGTCAGTGTCCTTTGACGAAATAGATGCGATTTGTGCGAAGTTGCGATAGTTCACTGTGATCAGCTCCATTTGTTCTGCTACACGTTTTCCGAGTAGGGGCAGTAGGTCTTCCTGCACCACTACGAACTCGATACTGTACTTCTTCCCGTTAGTAGGATTGCGGATACTCATACGTCGCTTGCCTAGGGGGATTAGAACCGTACTATTCCACTATGAAGATTATAGGCTTCAAGTTCTAGGCCGGCTGCGAATTTCACTGGCAGTACATTTACTGTTGCTCCGCTGTCACTTTGAAATTGAACTTCCTGTTCTCCAAGCAGCATCTTGGCAAGAATGTCTTTGCCTGCGCAAGCTGAGAATACTTTCTCCGATGTGTCCTCTACACCAAGTACATATTTCCTGTCGCTTGATTCAACTGTCTGTTGCACGGAGTAGACCTTGCCGTGTTGTCTGGGCCTTGCATTTGGCCTTGACCTTTGCTCGCATTTTGCAGCGAAGTGATTTCTTCCACCGCATTTGGTGCACTTCTTACCCCATGCCGGACACTCTTCTTTCTTTCTGATGTGTCGGCTTGTACAAAATCTGCAGTCGATCAGATCTTGAGGGACCTTAGAAGTGTGTCCGCCTGTTTGATTACCTCTTTTGGGCCTGGGCGTCTGCTGCTTGTGAGTAGGTCTTGTTTGTACTCTGTGTACATGATCTTCGGGACCGCTCATCACTTTGAAGTGGTTACTGGCTGCTTCAGCACTGCGGCATTTATCAATGCACTTTTTGAGTGGCAAGTTGGACTGCTGAAGTAGTCTTTTTCTAGTCTGGCTGTCCTTCGTGCCGCGTACAATTCTGTCTCGTAACAGAGAATCTCCGAGACAATCGCAGAAGTTGCACGTTTTCGCCAGAGTGCGCAGTGCAGTGACGTACGAGTCAATGATCTCTGTAGCGTCTTGGTTTCTTTCGTTGAAGATATAGCGCTCAACAGTTTCGTTTGTGTCTCCAATGATGTGTTGGTCGAACTGTTTGATTACTGTTGGTAGATCGGTCTTGTCTTCTTCCTCACTGTACACGAATCCATTGTATATTTTTAGCGCTTCGGTGCCGACACAGTGCAGGAAAAGCGCCGTCTGGTAATCGCGTGGCTGCAGGTCAAGATGCGATATGAGACTGTAATTCTTCCACATCTGCTTCCAGAGTTTCCACTGATTTGCAGTATCATTGTGTAGTTCGAGTTTTTCGGGTGGCGAAATGTGCAAGTTGAACGCAGGAGCCGGTGGTCGTTCAGTAGCAGGCTGCGTGTCAGTCATGTTCGCGAATTATTGAGCGATTGCGAAACACTGACGCAATACGGGCGATAAATAGCGAGCGACCGTGATTAGGGCTCTAAATTAAGTCACTAAAGGTGTGTACTCACAGTTTGTTATGCGAGTGGTTACACTTACACACCGCTGCCACCATGTTGCGTTTTCGCCTATACTGTTAGCATAACGCAAGCGAACATTTGAGTGACATTATGAACTGTCAAACTGACATGTTTATTGCAGTCGCAGGCCACGATGCGAAGGGAACAGTCATTGTCATAATGCAACAATATGTATGTATATATATATATGCATACACACACACACACACACACACACACACACACACACACACACACACACACACACACACACACACACACACACACACACACACACACACACACACACACACACACACACACACATATACATATATATATATATGCATATATATATGCATATATATATATATAATACAAATATGTACACACATATATAGTATATATATATATATATATGTACATTATATATATATATTATATATACACATTAAGATTTAGTATATACACAACATTATGAATGTTTGACATGCAAGTTAAAATGGTTCATATTAAATTCGTAAGGTCATAAATAAAACCTGTACTAGTTATCACACAACCACGTTTTTCATCACGCACACCTCGAATGTACATGAAGATTCGTTCACTGTGGTGGAAATACAAGTGCAGTTTAACGTTCTACTGTAGCACATAACCTCTACGTTTGAGTTACGCACTACTCACGTAGTTCACCATTCTCCAGAAACATCAGTCAGGTATGGAACAGAGTTAGTTGTTAATATGTCGATACATAGCATTAAAATGTACCTCTGCCACTCCAAGCAAGCCATTGCATTGTTCACTGAATGTGCGTGCGTGCGTGCGTGCGTGCGTGCGTGCGTGCGTGCGTGCGTGTTGTAACTCGTGGACCGCCGCTTAATGGTCTAGTTTCGGTCTATCTATGCATCGTCGAATCAGAACGAGATCTGGTTAATGGTATGTCTTGAAGCAGGGATACCCTCTGAATAGCGTTGATGTGCTTTCTATGGTGTGAAGCGAAACACTATTTTAGCAATGCCGGAAGCATCCATGATGTCGGGCAAGGAATCTGTACCGTTCCCGGAAGACTCCACGAAAGATTAGCTTATCTGATGTTCGTACATATTCACTTAATTGTATGATTACCTGAACAGAAGACATTTTTTACTATTATCTTACCTATCATTGACCTTCCCTTGGCGTTACGTACGCCAGTATGCAAGCAATCAGAAGAAGACAGGAGTAAACTTTATGATAAAGATTGGATGCGTGTGAAAGAACACACAATTAAAACATTGCTAAACGGGATAACAACATATGAACGTGATGGTTACCTCGTTCTGGTCTTGCAAGTGCACGCGCTGGTTGTGATGCCGTTTTCTGCAAGCCTGGTTCACCGGCAGACAGCTCCTCTTCAAAAGCCTAAATACGATACACCCATTACGTAACCTACACCAGTGACATTTTGCTGTTATAATTCAAAACAAAACATGTAATCACACCAAGTAATACGGCCGAATTGACATGTGTGATTTGGCGTACATACTACCATTTTGTAAAGATGCACATGTATGTCGACCCTTCGGTGTTATATCGTTTAAGACTCTTGATACTGAATGCAGTACTAATACTAATGACCTTATTTAAATTTAAGATTATGTAACAAACAGTTCACGGTACAAAACCTGTTTTGGGCAGATCATGTATGTTACCTGTATGGTCTTTTGATCATTCTGATGCATAATAAATCGCACATCTTTCAGCGAGGTTTGTGGATTGCGGCTGCTGAATTGATGGAGTTCATCAAACATGATTGTGGCAACAAGTCGGTGGGGGAAACCCAACTGGCCGGTGCCTATGGCAGGGAAGGCCACCGAAGTCACGTTTTTCTGATGGACGGCTTGGAAACAGTTGGTTAGCAGTTGCCTCAGAACCTGCAAATAAAACACGTTGCATTGTATGCATGTACTACACCTGCTAATTGTTTTGAAATTGCGGGAGATTCATCATTTCCATGTCACGCTGTCTCATTGCGCTGACTGGGATCTTGTTATCGGAAGATGGGAGGGGTGCTGTTGGAGATTTCCAGCAAAAATCTTGTCATCGGAAGCATTTTAGTATATAAAAAAAACAATAATATCTCTGAAATAATAACAAAAACATTAGCACATTTTTCGCGCGCATCATCGTCACTAAGACGATCTCATCAACGAAAACTTTAAATAATATGCAAGTTGTGTGTGCATTGTTTTATTAAACTACACAACTGTCATGAGATCCTTAGTTATTTGCCATTACCAGCTTACACTAATACATGGTATAACAAACAAAAGGCACAAATTATCACCAGTACAGCATTTTAATAGTAACTCCCACTCGGTTGTCTCATGTAGGAGAAAGGTCTAAGTAAATAACTCAAAGTAAAGTCGTTGTGTTTTCGGAAACTCGTTGTCAGTTGGTACATCAGAGGCCAATGGTTTCGGGAAGGGAATTAACAGCTTATTTAGTATATTATTATTGGTATTATTACAAAAAGGCGAGTAGACCTTGGCGCCTTGGAGAAGATGCACATACAATACACCAAAAATGGCGTATTATATATATATATATATATATAAGCCTAACGGCAGCATAGATCAACCACTCCATTATGAGAGATAGGATATACAACGTCCGAGAAAAAATCTCCTTATGATATCATTATATGTGTGGGTATACTATGCATACTAACAGTTCGAATTTTGAAATAAAAGATATTGTCTACGCAACCAGGTCTCAAAACTTTATGCAGACCGGCTCTGGTCTGCTTAAAAACGGTGGTCTGCCTAAGGCAGTCCCTTATGCATATTTGATCAACGTATGCTGTTAGGAGTACATAAATATATATATATATAAATATGTATATATATATATGTATAAAGACGAGTAGATATGTATATATATTTATATGTATATATATGTATACATATCCACACATTAGTATACAGATGTGACTATGAAACAAATATTGTGGTATACCTGTTCACTTCCTCCTTTTCCTCCGTCCCAAGGACAACAAGCCCCGTGTACGATATGCTGACAGTGTAGACGTCCACCAGACGTCACCACGACTTTGCCGAACTGGAGGCCATTTGGAGCGTTCTGTCGACATTCCGTCTGGATGACGTAGCCACCATTCTGTAGCAGCGAGTGAGACACCGATCCGCAGTTCAACCCAAGATTGGAACTTGTAGAGTTGACAATTACATCAACCTGCAGCAACAGAGAAATTATTGGATTACCTTATTGACGGGTTACATTATGCACATAACTGGTGCGTTTTAATTTTGTTTTAGTAATCTAAAGTTTGACATGGGCTGGTAGAAAATGTTCCATGAATGGTAATGTTGATTTCAGTCTTTTTATTTCAGTCTTCAAACAAAATTATGACAAATTTTGTTATCATTAGGCATCCTTATGTCTTGAAAGACAATAGTTTGCGGGGAGTTGTCAATTGCCTGGTGTGACGTCTTCTCAACCAGTTGCATTAACCTTTTAACCTTTCCTCTTCTCACTCCCATCTTAACAATCAACTTCCAATAACCACGAACATTGACGGCTGTCTACCAGATGTTAGCGTCAATGCCCGCCATTTTCATGTCACGCCTGCAGGTGTTTTAGTACCGGATATGTAAACGGACAGTAACATGCGTTCCTGTAACAAATTCATGATACAGACATTTCTCGGGATAACACCTTCAATCATTCCGTGAACATGGCCAATCCATCGCAGACGTCATCGCGTGTATATGTCGGAGTGGGAAACGCACTCGGAGACCAGCATTATGGTCAAACTATACATAATGCATTTCCCATGTACATCAGCACATATATAATTATAAGGAAAAGTATTGTTTATTGAGTAACTTACGTTGTAGTGACTGTCTTACATGATATGTCAGCTATTGTGTTTAGTGCATTACCAATGATCTGAAATTATCACCAAAGAAGATATATAACATCGTACCAATTAACAACGAAGTATCTTTAACTCAACAAACCTGTTGTTTCGCAATTTCAGACTTGCACAATGTCAGTGTGATGCCTTCGGCTGTTGTAAGCTGTGCTTTCCCGGGTGTAGATGTTTGCTTTCGTTGGGTTTGTGCATCTTGAACTTTCCTGACTGAAATACGTTGAGACCGCCGGCTGTAGACCTTTGGAGATGACGTCTCGCTCCGTGTCTTCGTACGTGGAGACGGACGAGGGGCTGCAGACAGCAACACATATTTAACACGCTAGAGATATTATATATGGCACAATACATAACTAAGGGATATGTCACAAGGCTTCAGGAACTGTGGGTAGGAACTGACTGGCCAAACAAATAACTGGAATACAGGTATCTTCACTGTCTACAACGAGTATTCATCTGGAGCGGGATATGCATGGATTGCTGCTACCTCTGATTCGGCCTTGAGAGGAAGAAAATTTGCATGCTAAACAAATACTTGTTTGTAGTCTACCATAATTTAGGGCTAGCGCAAACAAGCTAAACATTCGTATTTCAAATAGGTCGCTTTAGAGGGACGCACTACTTGCCTTTCGTCTGGGAACTGGCTTGTCTATCACCAGAAATGGTCATCACCTTAGAACCAAACACGGTACCAAGACTCTTGTGAAAAACTCTCACTACATCTTCGTTGGGATCCAGCAGTGACACCGTCTTCACACTCGAGAGCGTGCAAGTTTCAAGGAAATCTTTCACAGCTGATATGATGGTCAATGTACATTTGTCAATGGGAAACCCGAAGATTCCGGAGCTCAGTGCAGGAATTGCAATCGAGGACAACTGCCAGTCTTCGGCAGCCGACATGCTTTCAAAGACGGCATCATAGAGACTGTTCTCCTCACTGCTATGTCCGCCTTTCCATATTGGTCCTACTGCATGGATCACCTTCTTGCACGGCAGGCGGCCGGGTGTTGACACATACACATGGCCGTCAGCAATTTCACCGTTCTGTCGCACATGGTTTTGACACTCCTTCTGAATATCTGGTCCTCCTGCACAAATAGCAGACACATGTCAATATATTGCAGTAAGCTAGTTACAATTATCCCACGAAATGTAATCTTGTGACTTTTATACTATTACATCTCGTCTCACTCCAATTTACTTTTCTTTTAGTAATTTTTTAAGAAGTTGTTTTTCACCAACGAAGGATCCATTTGATATAGCCAAACTTTTTTTCAAATAGTCAAACTTAATGTTGTTTAGACTTTGGCTAAATAGCTTATGATTAGTGTGGGCGTATCGCACACCTGAACGATAACAACGCACCTTTTTAATATCGTATGTTAACCACTTACATAGTTTTATGCAACGGTTTGTTATTAGTCTACTCACACCCATGGTAGACAACGGTGAACGTTGTTACTATTCTTGTTACAACCATAAATATGCATAAACGTCATTTTCAAACTGAACGAAACACATAATGAACCGACTGTAAATAATACCTGCATCAGCAATGGCTTTTGCGAGTCCTCCTATGTGGGCCAGACGTCCGTTTGCAGCGTTGACGATTGCATCCGCGTGGAACTTTGTCAAATCCCCTCGAACCACTTCCACTGTGACACCACGGGAAAGTGTAACACGCGACATGGAGCTGCTGCCGGCTGCACTGGCCCTGGCATCTGAAGCCAACTTTTCACCTTTCTGTGCATACCTCCCGACTGCCTCAATGATTACATTGTGTTGGTCTTCGAGTCTTTCAATGGAATGTTGACCGGCGTCACTTATCAAATATTTGGGCATGCCTGGTTTGTCAACCTTGAACTGTTGCACTTTGACTTTATCTGGCACCTTCTGCAACAGCTGAACGACACTCTGAAGCCCATAACTGTTTCCAGAAACAACATATCCACATGGCCCATCTAGCTTTGCAGTGATTTTGACAGCGCTATGTTGAAAGTCCTGCGTGATTCTCGTGATCTCTTCTGTCATGTACGTGTCTATGTAGCTTGCAACTCCATGCTCCATTGGAACAAATTGCTCACTGATGATGTTGTCCTTCAGGAATGTTTTTATTTCCTCCAGAGCTACTTCCATTCGTGACTTTGCTCCCACTAGAAGTACAGTGTTTCCATCAACGGTGATGGAGAGTAAATCACCATGCTTAGATTGTTGGTTCTTTATCAGTTCCGTCCACTTCTGTGGTGCTGCCATCTTGGTCTTATCAGCCTCAACTGACGTATCGCATGTTGTGTCCTTGATCACGTCAATGGCAGTGCACAAGTGATTATCGCTGAGTGCATACACTCCGAGTTGGTTTCCTCCCACGCCACTGAAGACAGCACAGATATTTTGGTTCTTGAATTGGTCAACCACGTGTTTCCTCATTTCTTTACCATTGAGCATGTTGATCAGTAGGGAAGACATTTCCATTAAGTGTTCTGTCATCTTGGCGAACATCTCCAACATTTCAATCTTTGCATGCATTACATCCCCTGGCATTCCAGAGAGTTTGACTTCCATAGCTTTCATGTCAATTTCCACGGTTAGGTGTGCAAACTTCCTCTGCTGTTGTGATTTGAATGCCATCGCATTCAGCATTCCCAGTTGGTGCAACTTGAGTCCCGATGTCGTTTCAGTTACTTTGGTAGCTGCTCGGGTCATTTCCTCTTGTACCTTCAAATGATCATCTAACAATTTTGCAGACAGATTTTCAACTTCATTTCTCGGCCCAGTGATGCATATTGAACATGCATCATTATTGAATTCAACAACGATCTCACTGCGATCACGTTCACTCACATAGCCAGTGCATCCCAAGAACATTTGCCAAGCTTCCTGCAGCGTCTCAATTTTTTCAGTTACGAAGTGTTTGGCCAGGACATCCAGGAATGCCTTCGGTACATCCTGACTCCACGTCTTGGCCTTGGTTTGTGCATCCTTCATCGTTTGGCTGATGACGCATGTCAACTCGACGCAGGTAGACGCGTCGTTGTAAGTGTCCCATTCAACTACTGCTGCCACCTCGGCCATCTTAGTGTCCACTAGTTGCCGAGACACGCCAGACGTCTGAAGGAAGTTGAAAACACGTGGGCAGAACTCAGTCACCACCACGTTCTTTGGTATCCATCCGCCTGGCATTGTGGTGTTGTGATACGGGGGAATCACACCCAAGCATTCATAGTAGGGCGCCACTCGAAGCGTCTGTTTGTTCACTTGCTGATTCCCTTTAGCAAGGATGTTTTGAACATCTGTAAACAGTCCGCAGGCATGGACATCACATTTTGTAATAGTACATAAAAGTAGAGAAACGGCATTACCGAAGCTATAACACACACATATCAATATATCTATTAGAACTAACTTTAGTATGCATGACCAATACACTAATAACTTTAAAAGGGTTTCAGGGTAAAATGCAATTTTATCATTACATTTTGTCTTTTTAATACAAAAACTCACTTTTATTTCTCACCTTCACAGTAAAAAATGGTACACGAAGTTGGAAGACATAAAGAGTCCAAAATTAAAGAGTATAGTAGCAAAGTCCGAAATATTTTTTGGTAGATATTTTAATAAAAAATGTGAAAGTTGCTGAATTTTATATCAAATCACGATATATTCATGCAGTGAGCGCCGTCACTATGCGTAGTGGGATGAGCAGGAAGAGCGGCAAAGTGGCTCTATCTGGTTGAAATGGATCTTTCACCTTTTGACGAAAAAGACGTATGCAGTTTACAACATTATGGAAACAAACACTCTTGTGTACATTGGTTAAAAAGGATTTGTCGCATTTTGATATAAAATAATGTAGATATTTTAATAGCTTAACCCGTGGTTACCCCAACATTTTGTCCTTGATCGGGCAAAATTTTTAAATGGCGTTTTGCCCTGAAATCTTTCTGTAACATGAAGTGTTTCAATGTAAAATGGTATATAATGATGAATATGGATGAATATAACTATATATATATATATATTCGTACATTTTTGTTTTTGACAAAACGTCATTTGTTTTTCACCTCAGTGCGTACCTAAACATATGTACATGCTATTGCAATATATTAAGAATACAAAATCATATCGACTCATAGCAAGGGCCGAAGTGAAATTGTGTCCTCCTCTCATACACGTCACATAAATTGGCGTTTATGGTGTTGTGTCCTGAAATGTAACTCACTGGCCCATTCCTCAAATGCAATGATAGCATAGTCATCTTCTCGGAAGACTCGGATGTCGGTCACTTCAGCACCTCCACTGCGCTTGCTCTCAAAGTACAGACTGAGCGTCATCTCATCGACTTCACCAATGTTGTGCACCTGGATGGCTTTGGACGTTTGCACTTTTTGTACATTTAACATTGTTCTCCGAAGTGGCTTTGTGACACACAGTTCCCGCAGACGGTCAAACTCTGAACAAACAAAACAAATTACTTTACGATGCAATAGGTTTAGTGAAGTTTGGGGTATACAAATTACAGTCTAGTGACCCGGTGGTAAAATATATTGTCTTCTTTTTCTTACGTATAATTAAAGGAGGGGTGGTTGTCACGTGTCACACTTAAGATCCGGAAGCCAGGCGCGTGCAGTCTCGTCTAGCCTGACATGGTCGCCTTGCATTTGTGTAACTGACACTCAGTGGTGATATTGTCTTGATGCTCTACTTCCATAATGCCTGGCATACATTTCAATGTCAATCGACATGAGTATCGAACAGATAACACAGAGATTGACAATGTTTTATAATTTACAATTATATTCAAAATCTGAGACATTCGGTACAAAAGCATTGCATTAAACAGTTTTCAACAGCATACATAACACATTCCACTATCTCAAACATATAAGATGTTACTGTGAATGTCTTACTTAATGCGTTCTATATCATCATAATATCCCTGTCGCACATATGTGATTACCTGGAGGGTGAGTGAACTGTAGCATCGCAACTCCTGGGTGCAGACTAAAGATCACGTGTTGTATTTCACTGTGAGTCTTCTCTGCTGAGAAGAATGTCTTCAGGTCGTCACCAGTGCAATTTGGTGACAAGCCCGACACAAGAACCTGATTTTCATCGAACGGCCCATGAAGAACTGGCAATGACATGGGAGGTTTCATCAGTTTTACTTGTACGCGTGAATCGTTGATCATCAGTTGTTCTTTCTGTGCAACTCGTTCGGCAGCTGTGAGGAGAAAATCAGAAATAGCCAGGATGAAGTTTCTATCCATGTAGGTGTAAATTGTATCAACTGCCCAACTCACTCACTATATTCTTCACAGTTTCATGTTATATTACCAATTTGTATAGTAATTTGTTAGTTAGAGTAATGAGCGATATTTAGTACATTGTTGTAAAAACATAATGAGGTACTACGGAATGTTCTGTGAGTTGTAATAAGTGTACTCACTGTCTGCGTCCTCAAAGACGATGACTGCAGTACCTTCTTCAGTGTCATAGTCAAGTTGTTCTATGTCCCCACCACCAGATTTACGTCGGTTTTCAAAGAGCAGCTGTAGCAATTCCTCGGTTGTGCCCTTGCCAATTCCTTCTACTTTGATCGCCCTTGGCCGGCAAGACTCACGGACCAGTCCGGCATAGATGTCCACCAGACGGATGACGGACAGTTGGGCACCATCCAGTTGCAAAGTCTTCACACTCATCAAACGCGCTGCGCCTAGGGAAACATTGGCTATTACTTCAGAATAAATTCGAATATATGTCTTAGTTAACATATGATATGTTGTGTGTACATATATCAATATATAAATGACTGGAAGTACTTTATAGCATGTTTCCCTAGTCATTTCAACAATCCACCTCCAGGCGTGACATTCTACTTAAATGTGCATTGAACCATTTAACGAGTAACTGGGACTTATCCAGCAGGCTCATAACCATCCGCCTTAGAGCAACACCTTTCAGCATCACGGTAGAACAAGTCTATGTCCCAACATCAGTTTATGATGATGAGCAAGTGGAAGAATTCTACAATCAACTCCAGGACATCGTCGACGGGGTAAACAAAAAGGACATTCTGATTGTCCAGGGTGACTGGAATGCCAAAGTGGGTGTCGATGCACATGCAGAATGGAAAGATTCCTGCGGCCCTTTCTGTAATGCTACAACTAACAAGAGGGGGCTGCGCCTGCTGGAGTTTGCCAACTACAACAACATGGTGCTTGCAAACACACTTTGAAGACATACATTTTCCCGAAGATGGACATGGCATGCATCTAACGGAAGAGATCACAATCAGATTGACTACACCCGGTGCAAAATCGGTTCAGATCTGGAATCAACAGGGCCAAATCAAGGACTTTCCCAGGAGCAGACATAGGAAGTGACCATGATCTTGTATTGTTGAACTTCAAAATACGGCTGAAAAAGATCAATAAACCTAAGAATACCAGGCTCAAGTTCAATTTGGACAAACTGAAAGACCCTGCGATCTTGGCGTCATTGCAAGCAATAATTCGAGGGAAGTTTGCACCACTGCTCACGCTTGAAGAAGGTCTAGAAGCGATGACTACCAACTTTAATGCAGTGATGACAGAAACAGCAAGTGACATCCTAGGGAAACACCACCGAAAGGTCAAACCCTGGGTCACAGAAGAAAAACTGGAAATGTGTGACACTAGGAGAGATTGGAAAACAGACAAGTACATGGAAGAAGGAGCAGCAAAGTACAGTGAGATCAACAAGAAGATCAGAAAGGGAATGAAAAAAGCCAAAGAAAAATGGATTGAAGAACAGTGCACAGAAATTGAAGACTGCATCACCAACAGCAAAAGAGCATACCAAGTCGTGAGAGAACTGACAAAACAAAGGCAGGAGAAAGTCACCATAATTCAAAACAAAGAAGGGAAATGCCTCACCGAACAAAAAATATTATCAACAGATGGACGGAATACTGTTCGGAGTTATACAACTTCTAGACCAGCGGGTTACGGGAGTAGTAAGTAAAAAGTAAGAATTGGGATTTATGATTCAAACTTGACAACAGAAAATGTTTCTTGAAAACTATGAATTCTGTAAGAATAGTTCATGTTGTGCTGATAACCAATCACTTTTAATGTACAAATGCATCTACACACTTTACAACAAAGTGTAATGTTTACAGTTGCATATTTTTAATACGTAAGCACACTATTTGGTTTGTTAATGTAATGAAGTGATTGGTCAAAATAAGGAAAGCCAGCATACACATACTGGATAATGGATCAGAATACTATTACCTTCAGCATTCTTGAATGCAACTATGGCTACGCATTTTGTCGTATCATAGTCAAGCGACTGCAGGTCAGTTTCCCCAGATTTGTTCTCGATGAACATTTCTATATTATCTCTTGCCGTGTCCGGTTTGAAACCGCAGATCTCTAGAATGTGCGAGGACGACATATCTGTGGTTGTACAACTTGACGTTGGTGTGTATGTTGCCTCTTGGATGGGATCTTCAACCACTAGTTTAGTGGTCAGGTCAGCACCATTTAGTTTCAGAGCTCCATGCTGCACAACACGCTGAGCATCTGGGGAAAACACAAAGTAAACTGGTGATATATTACGTAGATAATTCTTGCATCCAATGTAGCCACAATTCCAGTATCCAACGTATATTCCCACAATGCCATTCATAAGCAGAGGCGGTAGTTAACAATATTACCCATGGCATTTATTCCATGATATATATGAAGCATAGCCAGTTGTTGGTTTCGTGCCGTGATTTCTGGAATTAACACGACTTAAGCAATAACTCAAGGAAGTGTATGTCATCATACCAACAACGAATTCCAAATTGCAGATAACTAAATTGCAGTCAGAAGATTGGTTAACAAGCCCAGCAATAAAAGCATGTTTCACTAGTTGACGGATGATATTGACACTGATATAGTCAATACCGCTCCATGGCTCGCGACAATAGACAACCTACAGAACATTCTTTATTTAGTCACCAGATTGCTAAACCTATTGAATGTTAAAGCCAGATATCCTATCAAACTGAGAAACGTACATGTGGTGTTGGCATAGCATCGGGAATCAGTAAGGTATTTATATGTAATCCAATTAATTTCTTATATTGAAAATATTTATCATGATCATGATAATAACAGGTGTCTACCTTCATCACTGTGGAATGTGATGGTTGCCTGGCCTTCAGTGAGTCGGTAGTCAAGGTCCTTTACTGGGCCACCGCCAGACCTCTTCTTGTTCTCAAAGAATAACTGAAACACTTCCTCAGTTGTTGTATCTTTGATGCCGCTCACCAAGATCATATTTCGTGGAGTTACGGGAGGTGTCGCTGTTTGTGGTGAAGCACTGCTGAGAGGCTCAATGGGAGTCTGTGTCTCGTCATGCTTTCTCAGAGTCTCTCGTGATGAGTCTACAGCACGTGCGCCGATTACGGTACCATCTGCTCGCATGCCGATTACAATAGGTGAACTGACTGTGATGCAATATTGTGTGTCGTAATTCTGAATACAGGTCTGCGGTAATAAACAAAATACTTAACACGAAATGGTGTTACGCTAAGAATATAATTGTGTATTTCATATACCACTTTAACATTAGCAAATTACTGGTCTTGATCCTATGGTATAATATAATATAATAAGAGCCATTCAGTCACTGGCGATTTATTGATATGTTAACAATAATATCCACTTAAAAAGAACAGCTCTGAAATCCCGGTCCTAATCTGCGCTGTTTTATTTAAGCTTACTTGTGGATATTGTATTTACCCACGGATATAAGGAACAGTCTGGACATTTCCCAACGTGATCCTTATAGCAAAGGTCCATTCTATGCAGCTAAATGATGCAGTGCCCAACATTAATCTTAATGAGCAATGCGAGTACAGTAGAACGTCACTACAAAGGACGCCATCACGACTTGGTCAACGTGACTTGAATGGCGAGGTGCATGACCTCACGACTGGGCCAACGTTACTTAAATGGCGCTGTGACTTCAGGACTGGGCCAACGTGACTTGAATGGCGAGATGACCGCATTAGCAGGACAAATTTCCTATACTTTACTGTTTCAGAAATAATTAGGAACTGCCTTAAGTTGACGTTAATTGTGAGGTGGCTGTATCATTGACGTGTTCATTACGCGAGGTTCGATTGTAGGGCCTATGTGTAATGAAGGGAATATTATGTCTCAGTCAGGTATTCCTTAATTCCCAATGTGTATGTTTACACTGTCCCTGTATAAGAGGAACACGTTAGTCGTGAACATAATAATGCTATGATCAGATACTGCACCAACCTCCTGGCTCGGCAAATCGTGTGGAAGGCTGCTCCACGCTTTCGTCTCTCTCTTGTTCATCTGAATCGTGATCTTGGATCAGATGGTTGTGTCCTTTTTCGTTTCCCATCACTCTTTGTGTTGACCGGTGCCTTAAAGGTTTGCTCAAATTTGACTGAACTGTCAAAATGGCGCCCTCTAGTTTGAGATTGTTCTTCAGCACGTTCTCTGCAGCTGCAATGAATTGATAGAAACTGTTAGTGAAGGTTCG
This sequence comes from Escarpia spicata, assembly GCA_963995525.1. NCBI lineage: Eukaryota > Metazoa > Annelida > Polychaeta > Sabellida > Siboglinidae > Escarpia > Escarpia spicata. The sequence goes on from OZ023206.1 coordinate 18,287,000, forward strand.
ATAGACAAATACACAGTATATTTTATGTCTAAAGCATCATCTACATGTGTACCACGAAGGCTGGCTTTGTAGGTTTCACAAGGAATACGTGTACGAGAATGTTAGCAAGTTGCATGTCATAATTCCAGTTAGCAATACCAAAGTTTAAAAACCAGTATCATTATGTGACAGTGTACAAGAACTGTATGCATGTATGCAATAAAGTGCACAAACATGATCGCATATATGTGTATAATTTAATTGTGTATCAATATAATATTTACAGGTAATTCACCACAGCTAAATTTATTAAATCGTGGATGACATATACATTGTAACAAAACAAGGTCACACATACAGCTGCAAATGTGGACATACATTCATGCACCCTCGCAAACATGTCATATACTTCAAAAGTAAAATATAAATATCAAAATATGTGATGTTTATTAAGTGGGTTCATCATCGAGTGCCGAGGGAGCTGCTGATTGCAATAGTCTCAGTATTGTATTCTATCTCAATAGTGTAGTCAGCTTCCACCCATGGCTACAAAAGAGGTGTGGATTTAAGTGTAAACCAAGTTGTTGAGCACATTTTTATGTTTAAATCATTAAGTCTTAAGAAACTATTATGTGAGTGCTGTAACACATGCCAGGCCTGCGACTAAACCCATGCTAATCTATAGTTTTATACACTGTAGTAGAATATTAAAATTAACCAAACACCATTAAATAAAAGTGACCATGCACACACACTGTCTTGTCGCATCATCAAAATATAACAATACATGTCTGAAAGATAATTTGCCAGTACAGTATTCATAATGGTACAGCCATTTCACCACCTCGAATGATACCAACACTCAATTACCAGTGAAACAGTTTTAAAATCGAGGGTGGTAGAGGGTGGTAGGAAAGTGAGCTGACTCTCCACATTAAAACTGACTAAACTTTTGGAGATAACCAAAACCCCCATGTCCACTTTGAAAACAGGGTAAACAATCATGGTATACATGCACACAACTACCCATCCACGCCTATATATGGGTATTTTGTTATGCGTGTTCATATTACATATAATAATACATAATATTCTTGTTTCATCAGATGCTTCGTCTGTATTAAGGTAATTATAATCATGCCCAATCAATATACCTTCGTCTTACTAAACTCGTGGATCACAGTATGTTACCTGAACAACTTTATTTCTTTTATTAAACTCGATGTTTTTGATTTTGCCTCCACCAGAGCAGCTGTGTGTGGTGCGGTGTGTTTGTGGTGTGTATGTGTGAGCGAGGTGTGTGATGTGTGGTGTGTGTGTGTGTGTGAGCGAGGTGTGTGAGGTGTGGTGTGTGAGATGTATGTAAGTGTATGTATGGTGGGTGTGTGTGGGGGTGTGTGTGGGTGTGTGGTGTAGTGTGTGTGTGTGTGTGGTGTGAGTGTGGTGTGAGTGTGGTGTGCGTGTAAATGAGTACTGAGACTTAACTAAATCATATAACTTTGGAAACTGTATCTTATGATGCGTTCCATGTATTATCATTACTGTTGTACTATATAGCATTAGTTGCAATTCCGTAAAGAAAAAGCACATCTTCGGTTCTAACCTTCTGGACTTTCAAACATCACATATGCGATATTGCTGTCAGTGTCGAGGTACATATCTTCAACGATGTCACCGCCAGACCGGCGTTTGCTCTCAAAGAACAACTCGATGGCATCATACGATGTTGTGGGATGTAGTCCACGGACTTCGATGGTTTTTCTGTCCCATTTAGGCACTGGAGACACTGTCAGCATCGCCCCTTCCAATTTCAATTCAGGCATCCTGAGCACATTCTCAGCCACTACAAACAAACACATGATTTTGAATGACATGATTTTGGTTCAAACATGTACGCTTGCATATACGCATGCATACATCCATACATGTATGTGTCAATTATATATATATTATATATGGTGATTCACAAAAACTACATTTTCTTAAATGAATAAGAGATATATAAACAAAATATTCATAGGGATATACATATTTTTGTACTTAGTTTATATTTGCTGAAGTTTCAATTATTGTTTAGTACGTTTTCATATAGTACCAATCATGCCGAAAATATGCTGCCAGTTACTTCTTACTAACCTCTTGGATCCCAGTATGTTACTTGAACGACTTCATTTCTTTCTCCTATCTCGATGCTGTTGATGTCGCCTCCACCTGACTTCCGTGTGCTCTCAAAGAAAGTTTCAATGGTTTCGTTGACAGTTGTAGCATTGAGTCCTCGGACTTCAATCGTAATCACGTCTTGAGCCATGTCTCCTTGCTGTCCTTCAGCTGGATGGAGCAGTCAAACCTTAATTTATTTATTATAAATATATAAAACCACACACAAATTCCCCAAAGACGTGAAATGTTACTTTGTGAGGTTGATTCTTTGATGGATCAACCTAAAGTTGGATTGTTGATCAGGCATGGGGCAATTAACTTGAAAAGTTAATTAATTATATTACAATTACCTAGGAAAATGTCCACATTAAATTAACCTCACATATCTATCAGTCAATTAAATTAAATTGCATCAACATCTCATTTTTCTCATTTAAATTAAATTAACAATGAACTTTAATTCAGTTAAAATTAATTTCAATTAACTTCAATGAATTTAATAATTAACTTTAGTCCAAATAACAATTAACCATCTGTGATAAAAAAAACTGGCAAAAACATAGCGATTCATTGATTGACAGCATTAACACAATAAGAGTTTTCTAAAAGCACACAGACATAATTATACATGGTATCGTAAGTACTGTAACTAGTATTAATTAGTTCATCAGGCTGTTGTTAAACAGTGTTCATTGTGTGGCCCAGATCATTTACTACTTTTCAAGAACATGAGCAGTTCAAAAGCATAATTCCTGTTGTCACTTAACCAGCATCTTTCAGAACTGAACAAGTTTCTAGTTTCACCAAACAGCTCAGGATTGCAGATACCCTTCGTATTGCATGCACTTGGAAGGGTGATCAGTCATAAAAGACAGTACTCTTACATAACTGGTGGAAAATCTTGGGCTCAAATATTATCCATAAACATACATTAAGAAACAGCTGTAGCAGACCTGCCTACCCCAAAAACTTCCTGTCAGTAATCCATCTTCCCATTTACACGGATTTTCCAGAATATAGGCTTGCTGTCAGTAATAGTTCAGAACCGTGTCAGATATTATCAAGAAAAGAACACCACTGTCAGGAATACTTTAGTACTGTGACTATGACGATAGTTGCACCCAAAACATAATTGTCTCTAATAAACTTTGAGGTTTTTTGAAGCGTTCAGTTAACAAGGTAAGGTAGATGTTAATAACCAGCATTGATGGAAATCAAACGTGAAGAAGTGTAACTCTAATGTAAATGAGTCTATACACATTGTAATTCTGATTTTATGTAAATTTCAAAACCAGCATGCTGACTACAAAAACATGACAAATTATAACAATGCGTCACGTCATTGTCTATTTGTGGTGTCGTTAGGATTAATATTAGTAGCTGGTATACCTAGGGCCAGGCTATAGACTACACAGTATAGTAGCTTGACTAGATCAAAGACAAACACAAAGTCATGCCGGGGACAGCAAAACCATTACGTTACGCTAGTCATCGACATCGTCTAGTCTACTCAACTCTACTATATAAGCCTATGCCTGTATTATACTTTTATAGGCTGTAAATGATAGACTAAACTCAATAAATACACTAACTTAGTCTTAGTACAGTCAGTTGACATAACACTATAAGTACAACACCCACTACTCTGTCACTAGTACTAGTCTAATGACGCAGTCAGTACCTGCAATTATCCCGGCCACCAGTGACCATGTGAAATAGGAAAATAAATTGTGCGATGGGAGGAAAGTTGACGGGATGAAAGGAAGCGATAATAAATGTGACAGAAGAGAAGTTGATAAAAGGGACGATAACAGGAGGAAAGGTAACAAGAAAAAAAGGATTGATAATAATATCATCAAGGGAACATTTTCAAAATGATATGTAGAAGAAAAAACAAAAATTTTAGGTAAAATGTGAATGGATTTCAACCGACGCAAATATAGTTGTACGGCTTGTCAGCTGCAGGTTTATTTGGTATTGTTTTATTTTTAGTTTGTTTGATGTTTTATAGTTTGAAAGGCTGGATCAATTTGCATAACTGCTTTACTTCGTCTGTGAATCGATGACACACCGGGATAGTGTGAGCCACGAGTGGCTTAACAAATAAATAGTTGCACAACATCCATGTAAGAGAAACACGTTTCTCAAGCTTGTACTTTCATAAAATGAAAAAATTATTGAACTAACCTCCTGGTTCACTGGACATGGTGGAAGTAACGTCACTGCTCTGTTCTTCTTTGCCTCCACAACATTCCTCACTCTTGGCGCATTTGACATATGCCTCGTCGCTGTGGTGTGGTTTGTCGTCTAATGTCAGTTGGTACCCACCCGGAAAATCCACTCTGAATTCATCATCGCACTCATTTCCCCCTTGTTCAATTGTGTGTCGGTTCGAGTCTTGATCGTGGACTTGTAGTTTCTGCTCTTTTTCGTTTCCATTATCTCGTTGTGTTGTTTGGTGTCGTGAAGGAATACTCAACTTTGGTCGAACTGTCAAAGTGGCGCCATCTAGTTGGAGATTGTTCTTCAGCACGATCTCGGCAGCTACGATAATATTTTGACATGTTATGATATATCATATAGAGCGTCCTACTGATATGTGCCGTGTGGATTAAATGTGGTATTGTGTGTGTGTGTGTGTTTGTGAGTATGTATGAGGTGTGTGGTGTGTGTGTGTGCGTGTGTATGTGTGTGTGGTGTGAGTGTGGTGTGTGTGAAAATGAGTACTGAGACTTATTAACTAAATCATATAACTTTGGAAACTGTATCTTATGACGCGTTCTATGTATTATCATTACTGTTGTACTATACAGCATTAGTTGCAATTCCTTACAGAAAAAGCACATCTTCGTTTCTAACCTTCTGGACTTTCAAACATCACATATGCGATATTGCTGTCAGTGTCGACGTACATATCTTCAACTACGTCGCCACCAGACCGGCGCTTACTCTCAAAGAACAACTCGATGGCATCATACGATGTTGTGGGATGTAGCCCGCGGACTTCGATGGTTTTTCTGTCCCATTTAGGCACTGGAGACACTGTCAACATCGCCCCTTCCAATTTCAATTCAGGCATCCTGAGCACATTCTCAGCCACTACAAACAAACACATGATTTTGGTTCAAGAATGTATGCATGCACACACGCATGTATGTGTCAAAATATAACCAGTATATAATATATATATATATACATGCATTATATATGGTGATTCACAAAAACTATATTTTCTTAACTGAATAAGAGATATATAAACAAAATATTCATAGGGATATACATATTTTTGTACTTAGGCTATCTTTGTTGAAGATCAAATTATTGCTTAGTACGTTTTCATATAGTACAAATCATGCTGAAAATATGCTGCCAGTTACTTCTTACTAACCTCTTGGATCCCAGTATGTTACTTGAACGACTTCATTTCTTTCTCCTATCTCGATGCTGTTGATGTCGCCTCCACCTGACTTCCGCTTGCTCTCAAAGAAAGTTTCAATGGTTTCGTTGACAGTTGCAGCATTGAGTCCTCGGACTTCAATCGTAATCACGTCTTGAGCCATGTCTCCTTGCTGTCCTTCAGCTGAATGGAGCAGTCAAACCTTATTTTATTTATTATAAATATATAAAACCACACACAAATTCCCCAAAGACGTGAAATGTTACTTTGAGAGGTTGATTCTTTGATGGATCAACCTAAAGTTGGATTGTTGATCAGGCATGGGGCAATTAACTTAAAAAGTTAATTAATTATATTACAATTACCTAGGAAAATTTCCAATTTAAATTAACCTCCCATATCTATCAGTCAATGAAATTAAATTGCATTAACCTCTCATTTTCTCATTTAAATTAAATTAATAATGAATTTTAATTCAGTTAAAATTAATTTCAATTAACTTCAATGAAATTAATAATTAACTTTATCCAAATAACATTTAACTATCTGTGATAAAAAAAACAGGCAAAAACATAGCGATTCATTAATTGACAGCATTAACACAATAAGGGTTTTCTAAAAGCACACAGACATAATTATATACGGTATCGTAAGTACTGTAACTACCGGGTAGTATTAATTAGTTCATCAGGCTGTTGTTAAACAGTGTTCATTGTGTGGCCCAGATCATTTACTACTTTTCAAGAACATGAGCAGTTCAAAGGGATAATTCCTGTTGTCACTTAACCAGCATCTTTCAGCACTGAACACGTTTCTAGTTACACCAAATAGCTCAGGATTCCAGATACCCTTTGTATTGCATGCACTTAAAAGACAGTACTCTTACATAACTGGTGGAAAATCTTGCGCTCGGTTCATTGTGGATATCAGTGTAGAAATTTTGGAAAATACATGGAAGTATTGAAGAGATAAGTATTTTATTACGTAAATATTATTCGTAAACTATCCATAAACATATATTAAGAAACAGCTGTAGCAGACCTGCCTACCCCAAAAACTTCTTGTCAGTAATCCATCTTCCCATTTACACGGATTTGTCGGAATATAGGCTTGCTGTCAGTAATAGTTCAGAACCATGTCAGATATTATCAAGAAAAGAACACCACTGTCAGGAATACTTTAATACTGTGACTATGACGATAGTTGCACCCAAAACATAATTGACTCTAATAAACTTTGAGGTGTTTTGAAGCGTTCAGTTAACAAGGTAAGGTAGATGTTAATAACCAGCATTGATGGAAATCAAACATGAAGAAGCGTAACTGTAATGTAAATGAGTCTATACACATTGTAATTCTGATTTTATGTAAATTTCAAAACCAGCATGCTGAATACAAAAACATTACAAATTATAACAATGCATCACGTCATTGTCTATTTGTGGTGTCATTAGGATTAATATTAGTAGCCGGTATACCTAGGGCCAGGCTATAGACAACACAGTATAGTAGGTTGACTAGATCAAAGACAAACACAAAGTCATGCCGGGGGACGGCAAAACCATTATGTTTTTACGGTAGTCATCGACATCGTCTAGTCTACTCAACTCTAGTATATAAGCATATCCCTGTATTATACTTTTATGGGCTGTAAAATGATAGACTAAACTCAATAAATACACTAACTTAGTCTTAGTACAGTCAGTTGACCTAACACTACAAGTACAACACTCACTACTCTGTCACTAGTACTAGTCTTAGTACAGTCAGTTGACCTAACACTACAAGTACAACACCCACTACTCTGTCACTAGTACTAGTCTTAGTACAGTCAGCTGACATAACACTACAAGTACAACACCCACTACTCTGTCACTAGTACTAGTCTTAGTACAGTCAGTTGACCTAACACTACAAGTACAACACCCACTACTCTGTCACTAGTACTAGTCTTAGTACAGTCAGTTGACCTAACACTACAAGTACAACACCCACTACTCTGTCACTAGTACTAGTCTTAGTACAGTCAGTTGACCTAACACTACAAGTACAACACCCACTACTCTGTCACTAGTACTAGTCTTAGTACAGTCAGTTGACCTAACACTACAAGTACAACACCCACTACTCTGTCACTAGTACCTGAAATTATCCCGGCCACCAGTGATATGTGAAATTGGAAAAGAAATATTGTAATGGCAGGAAAGTTGACGGGATGAAAGGAAAAGAAATTTTGTAATGGGAGGAAAGTTGACGGGATGAAAGGAAGCGATAATAAATGTGACAGAAGACAAGCTGATAAAAGGGACGATAACAGGAGGAAAGGTAACAAGAAAAAAAGGCTTGATAATAATATCATCAAGGGAACATTTTCAAAATGATATGTAGAAGAAAAAACAAAAATGTTAGGTAAAATGTGAATGGATTTCAACCGACGCAAATATAGTTGTACGGCTTGTCAGCTGCAGGTTTATTTGGTATTGTTTTATTTTTAGTTTATTTGATGTTTTATAGTTTGAAAGGCTGGATCAATTTGCATAACTGCTTTACTTCGTCTGTGACTCAATGACACACCGGGATAGTGTGACCCATGAGTGGCTTAACAAATAAATAGTTGCACAACATCCATGTAAGAGAAACACGTTTCTCAAGCTTGTACTTTCATGAAATGATAAAATTATTGAACTAACCTCCTGGTTCACTGGACATTGTGGAAGTAACGTCACTACTCTGTTCTTCTTTGCCTCCACAACATTCCTCACTCTTGGCGCATTTGACATACGTTTCATCGCTGTGGTGTGGGTTGTCGTTTAATGTCAGTTGGTACCCTCCCGAAAAATCCACTCCGAATTCTTCATCGCACTCAATTCCCCGTTGTTCAATTGTGTGTCGGTTCGAGTCTTGATCGTGGACTTCTGGTTTCTGCTCTTTTTCGTTTCCATTATCTCGTTGTGTTGTTTGGTGTCGTGAAGGAATACTCAACTTTGGTCGAACTGTCAAAGTGGCGCCTTCTAGTTGGAGATTGTTCTTCAGCACGTTCTCGGCAGCTACAATAATATTTTGACATGTTATGATATATCACGTAGAGAGTCCTACTGATATGTGCCGTGTGGATTAAATGTGGTATTGTGTGTGTGCGTGTGTGTGTGTGTGTGTGTGTGTGTGTGTGTGTGTGTGTGTGTGTGTGTGAGGTGTGTGAGGTGTGTGGTGTGGTGTGGTGTGGTGTGTTTGTGTGTGTGTGTGTGTGTGTGTGTGAGGTGTGATGTGTGTGTGGTGTGTTGATTTGTATAACTTTGGAAACTGTATCTTATGATGCGTTCCATGTATTATCATTACTGTTGTACTATACAGCACTAGTTGCAATTCCTTACAAAAAAAGCACATCTTCGGTTCTAACCTTCTGGACTTTCAAACATCACATATGCGATGTTGCTGTCAGTGTCGAGGTACATATCTTCAACTACGTCGCCGCCAGACCGGCGCTTACTCTCAAAGAACAACTCGATGGCATCATACGATGTTGTGGGATGTAGCCCGCGGACTTCGATGGTTTTTCTGTCCCATTTAGGCACTGGAGACACTGTCAGCATCGCCCCTTCCAATTTCAATTCAGGCATCCTGAGCACATTCTCAGCCACTACAAACAAACACATGATTTTGAATGACATGATTTTGGTTCAAAAATGTATGCATGCACATACGCATGCACACATCCACGCATATATATGTCAAAATATAACCGGTATATAAGATATATAAATATATATATATATATAAGTATTATATATGGTGATTCACAAAAACTACATTTTATTAACTGAATAAGAGATATATAAACAAAATATTCAAATATACATATTTTTGTACTTAGTCTATCTTTGCTGAAGTTTCAATTATTGCTTAGTACGTTTTCATATAGTACAAATCATGCTGAAAATATGCTGCAAGTTACTTCTCACTAACCTCTTGGATCCCAGTATGTTACTTGAACGACTTCATTTCTTTCTCCTATCTCGATGCTGTTGATGTCGCCTCCACCTGACTTACGTTTGCTCTCAAAGAAAGATTCAATGGTTTCGTTGACAGTTGCAGCATTGAGTCCTCGGACTTCAATCGTGATCACGTCTTGAGTCATGTCTCCTTGCTGTCCTTCAGCTGGATGGAGCAGTCAAAACATACGTTATTTATTATAAATTTATAAAACCACACACAAATTCCCCAAAGACGTGAAATGTTACTTTGTGAGGTTGATTCTTTGATGGATCAACCTAAAGTTGGATTGTTGATCAGGCATGGGGCAATTAACTTGAAAAGTTAATTAATTAAATTACAATTACATTGGAAATTTCCTAATTCAATTAAAATAATCTACCATACATATCAGGTCAATTTAATTACATTAACCTCCAATTTTTCTCAATTAAATTAAATTAACAATTAACTTTAATTCAATTAACAATTAATTTCAATTAACAATTAACTTTAATTCAATTAACAATTAATTTCAATTAACAATTAATTTCAATTAACTTCAATTAAATTAATAATTAACTTTATTTCATATAACAATTAATTATATGTGGTAAAAAAACATGCAAAAACATAGCATTTCATTGATAGACAACTTTAACACAATAAGTGTTTTCTAAAAGCACACAAACATAATTATACATGGTACTGTAAGTACTGTAACTAGTATTAATTAGTTCACCTGGCAGTTTTTAACCAATGTTCATTGTCTGGTCCAGATCATTTATTACATTTCAAGAACTCGAGCAGTTCAAAATGATAATCCCTATTGTCACTTAACCAGCATCTTTCAGCACTGGACACCTTTCTAGCTACATCAAACAGCTCAGGATTCCAGATACCCTTGTATTGCATGCACTTGGATGGGTGATAAAAGTCATAAAAGCCAGTACTCTTTTACACAACATCCAATGCCACATTCCCAGTGGAGCTTATTCATTGATTGACAGTGGCTGGATAGTGAGACTATTCAAAGAATTACCTATGCCGATAACTGTCTTTAATGTCAACTGCGTGAACTTTGGTCACTGTACAGAATGATCTTTATAGCTCTAACCACTGACAGCAGGCCAGTGACTATGGCAACGAAAACAAAGTTAATTGAAAGTTAATTGAGATTTTGTCAATTATATAAAAATATCCTCTTCCAGAAAAGTGAATTAATCAAACTAAGTTATTGTGATTATTTTGAGAAAGTGAATTAATTAAATTAAGTTAATTTAGTTAATTGAATTAACAAGTTAACAATTGAAATTAACACTTGCCTGTTGTTGATAAACCCTTTTTGTTTCCTTGTAGTCAGAAAATAAGGATAGTTTGCCATTTGTTCGTTGCCTGTGATAATTCAGAACATATTGGCTAGACGTGAACCAACATAACTGGCCGTTTGTTATTCCTATGTACAAGGGATTTTATGCAAATGCCATCTGTAGGTGATTTACGTGTTTAACACAAATCCAGTGGATGCAAAGACGTACATTAAATATAAAATTAACGACTGTAGACCTAATTTATTTACACGGAAGTGTTTGTGAACATTACATTAATTAGATCATCATACAAGACACATTTTCTGTACAAAATGACATGTACACATGTCTTCTCAAAGGTGCATGAACAAACAGGGCAAAATTCATATCTTATAGTATAACAAATATATGTTTCTCCCACATTTAACAAAATTACACAGATACAAATCATCACAAACTCACCGACTGATTCTTGGTTTTCAGTATCATAGTCTTTAGCAGTATCACTCTCCAGGTAGTCACGTGGAGACATTTCTGACATTTCCAAAGATGGGTCAGAGACGTCTGAAAACATTAAACAACAATATTGATCCTAAGCAATAACAAAACCAAATTATCTAGGGAAAACAAACAGGCCTGCATTTCATTCCAAAATCTTTATTAAAATATTATGACATTTGAAATAATTGATCACATTACAATCAGAGGTAGAACACAGTGGCTAGAGTATTGGAGTCTCAATTGAGAGAACCCGGGTTCAAATCCTGTGCTGCCGTGTCAAACATTGGGCAAGTTTGTTCACTCTACGTTGCTTCAGTTCTTTCAGCTGTATGGATGTGTACCTGGCTATAGACAGTGGTAGATATTTGTGTACGAATAGTCTTCGCGCATTAATTGCCACATGGCTGATGCTTCCCAGAGAAGTTGAGATGGTGGTATTGTTTGGGCACCAATGGTGACATGTATACTGAACGTCTTAGTAAAGTATATGTTAATGCCAACATTATTAGTTTCTCCTAATCAGTTTCATCATGTATCATAATACAATAATTACACAACATGTATAATCATAACCATTATTACAGTACCTTAGACAAAGTGATCGACTACAAATATAAGAGAAACAATTTCACTATCAGTATATGTACAAACATTACAATATCACACAATTAACTAAATAAGTGAATGTAATGTATTTATAAGTGAACATGTGGCAAGCCTAGTATGTTTGTCCTACGTAAGGTAATTGGCATTATTTACTTATTATTAGTAAACATTTATAACAAACAATGTAAGCCTATCTGGGTAAAATACCTGTTCAAAAGTGAATTGCGCATTTCACACTTACTAGTAGAAGATTGTTTTTCACTGCCATGGTCTTTTCTCGCAGCGCTCTCTAGCTCAGATGGATCAGTTTCTTTGGGTGTAGCTTCTTTTGGTGAAAGGGGGTCCTACACAAATGCTCACATGAATGATTGAGCCAAAAGTATCATCCAACTGTTTCATCGTGATAGGCAGAAAAGGTGATTGAATGTGTGAGTGACTGAGTGAGTGACTGTGTGACAGAGAGAGTGGCTGAGTGAGTGACTGAGTAAGTGATTGATTGATTGATTGATTGATTGATTGATTGATTGATTGATTGATTGATTGATTGATTGATTGAGTGTTCGGATGTATAGGTGGGTGGTTGGGTGGTTAAATGATTGAGTGATTGGGTAAATGAGTGAGTGATTGAGTGAGAGAGTGAGTAACTGGACTAGTACTATGATGATGCAAGATGATAATTAAGCAATGATAGCCATGAATGAATATGATGTGATTTGCAAAAACATAAAACATCATTTTTGATTGCCTTTACACTTGTTCTATGGAATGGCACTCCACATGAATTTCTTCCCAAGGGACAACAAAGTATTGTTATTGTCATTGTAGTGGATACTATATAGGTTCAACTTTGCATGTAATATGTCTGAAAAGGGAAGACAAAAATATGAGTTGACGAGGGAATTATTTTAAAGTTTGAGCACTAATAAAACTGTAAAAATTAATGAACCAATGGCCTATCTCAATTGGGAAAGGAGTTTAACCGTAAGTCCAATGTGACAACTATTGGAATGTTTTCTAATCAACATTTAAAAAACTTTATTAACCTTGTTCATCATAAATAAAACTAAAATAAAGGAGGCGAGCATTTACTTTTTGACGTTCTACAGTACCTCCTTATCCTTCTTCTCCATTATAGCTGATCACCTCTACGCTGACATTTCACATGTCCTCTCTTCGTCTGAAGTCACTTAGTGACGCAACTGGTGCAAGACGTCCAACACAGCTGAAACATAACATCACCTTATCTGGTTAAATGCATATGCAATAACTGAGTGGACTTGTCACCAACTTTTTGCAATCTCTTGATTATCTTTGGAATTCTGTTTCATATATCATAGGTGCCTGAAACGGTGGGGGACTGTGCCCCCAGTAATGTTGGTGGTGGCTGGAAGTAGGTTTAGTCCCCCAATATTCTGCAAGGTGTGCAATTGGATGTTTTTGGTGAGCTTCATGGTGGGTTTTTGATGAGGTTCAGGGGTGACTGAAGGAGTTTGGTAAGATTCAGGCCGCCCTCGATATTCACCATGTTCCAGTGCCTATGTATATAAAATAAAAAGCTGAAATTCTCGAAAATAGAAACACAACTAAAATATTAATGTAAATGTACAAAGAAATTAATATATATATGTACAATTATGTCATTATAAAATGATTATTATCTACTTTAATGTGCGCTATTTATGGGAGGGTCAGACAGGTTTGTTTATCTCATGACATTAGTTAGATAATGTTCAACATTATAGAAATCTAGTCAGACCGTTAGATATCCACTCGGGAGTGAACATCACAGAGCAGACATGCACACAGCCATTTTTGCAACCATCCAATTGATCGACACTTCCTGCAAGATTACATACTCCAGCATTAGTCTCCCTTATTATTCAATTCTTGCTAGTCTCGCTTAACTGACTCTCGCTCACGTTCGTGAACTTGCCAAGAAGAGAATCTGGCCCAGGCTTGACATTATTAATATAGCTACATACAATATAAAAAGTAGAACATGAACAAATTTTTATTTTGCGATGCATCACCTAATTAAGTGGGTAACATGGTAGAAAAACTAACAATGAAAAATGCTCATTTTGGTTTATTTAATTGTGTGACTTGTTTTAATATATGTTAAATAATTTCGAAAGCACAGAATTACCGTATAAAAGTTAACTGGCGTTTAATTGTTTGTTTCCTAGTTGGTCTCCAAGCCAATCATGATCTCCACCTAGATTTGGGGTAAATCTGCCTACCGGATAACATTGCAAAACCATGAATATTCCAGTCTGTAACAGGGGCGAATGGGATAAACAGTGGCGCCTCATTACGGATGTAACCGAAGCTACTCCAGCAACTGAATTTGTCCGCTGTATGGCGCCAGTGTTATTTTCAATCCTTTATATCAATCAATCAATCAATCAATCTTTATTTCAGACAAAAAAGCATACATGTAATATGCACTATGTCCATAGTAAAAAAGTAAAAATAAAAAGTATATTATAGTGTATATATTGCACTAATCCACTTCCTGCGCAATACAGAGGTCGTATAAACATCACTGTGTATAATACTCTCAACAATGTTGTTCGTCGATGCAGATATTCTGCTCATAAGACTGTACATGCATTTTCTAAATCTAGTATTGCAACAGTCCGTGTCAGAACTAACAAACATTAGGCTAGCACTACACCTCATAGATAGGCTGTGCATAATTCTAAATGCATTGTTATAGGAAACAATAAAGTGCTGCATAGCGGCTTTTCTATAATTAGCCCATAAGGAACATAAATACACATTACTACAATAGGATGTGAACAGTTTGTTCTTCACCTTTACTGAACAAAAGTGAAAATTCCTGAGTAGAATATTGCTTCTGCCGTACAAACTCCTTTCTTTGGATTTCATATCCGTTTCATCTGACAGATCATTACAGATTATATGGCCAAGATATTTGTATGCCTTCGTTGTATTCAGAACTGCATCACCAAGCTTAATAGCTACTTCAAAACCGGTTTGTCTTGTGTCAAAAAACATTAACTGCGACTTTACTCTGTTAAACAATATGTCGTTGTCACATCCATAATTGTATGATACATCTAGCAGTCTTTGCAACCCCTTAGCCGATGGAGCCAGTAGTACAATGTCATCAGCATACATGAGGTGATTAACAGTTGTATCACCACAATAGCATCCGATGGGTAGTTTCATCAGTAGCAAACTCAAATCATTCATGTATAAATTAAATAAGAAAGGAGATAGCATACCCCCTTGTTTAACTCCATTAGTCACAGAGAAGAAGTTGGAAAATACCGAACCCCATTTAACACACATAGCCTGATTACAGTACCACTGACATATCACTTTAATTAAATATTTAGACACTCCAAGCTTAAGTAGCTTCGTAAATAATGTTGTGTGATTCACCCTGTCAAATGCCTTGGAGGCATCAAGGAAGGCAACATACATGCATGACCCATGATTAGTGTAATATCGAAGGAGCTCCTTTAACACAAATACACACATTTCTGTCCCATGTTTGGGTTTGAACCCAAATTGGTTACTTGTAGTCCGGTTTCGGTGATGTTTCACACATATCACATTGCTATTCTAGTGCAGTGATATAATTGGCATTAGTAGTTGTGAATGTACATTTGTTACAACTTACCCGTGTCAACTAACGCCGGTCTCTCCTATGATATGTAGGCCCTTTGGTTTTAATAAAATTACACAGCGTCACAGGCCTACTAAGTCTACTTCCTGTTTTGTGTCAATATATACACAAAAAGGTTTTAGACGTTTGATTAGATCCGCATTATCATGACATTCAACTGCATGTCTTTTATAAGTCACATTATGAAAGCAACTGGCATTACGTGTACCTACCTTGTTCAGATAATCTGTGTCGTTATTTCTCTTCGACTTCGAGTTCGTATCTCGCGATCAGCTGGTAGATCGACCTAAGCCTAAGGCTAAGGCCTAAGGCTAAGCCTAAGGCTAAGGCTAAACTGAAGTCTATATTAGCGCAAATCAGTGACAACACCGTAAACGCAGTGTTCTCGTTTATAGTTCGACTGTCATGGTGCAATGTGAGCTGAACGTTTTTGTCTCTCATTGACTGTCAGTTTTGTACACGAAACAGCTTGTTGACTCACTTTCGCTATAGTTCAGTGACTTGTAGTTTCCCGGAAAGTATGAAGAGTTGTGCGTCAGTCGCTAGGTGGCGGCATATAGCGATACATGTCAAATGATGTAAGTAACTTAGGTTAGATAACGCTAATACAATTTATTTAGTATTCTGGCCAATGTTAATTAACAATGCACCTTCTAACAATCATACAATTTAGAAGATAATATACGCAACAAAATGTACACAATCAATAATATAAAGTTTAATTGCAAAACTGTCCACCAGGGAAGGAAACCAGCAACCAGAAAGCAAACGCCAGATTAGGGAATTTCCCAGGGTATTTTCCATCACGTGATAGAGAAGCATGTGATATGTATTGACGCAATTTATGTTATCTAGCCTCGATCATCCAATCTCCGTGGTTGCCACACACACGTTAATTGTTGACGTATTCTCCATCAGTCCATGACGAAGATGTTAGCTGCATGGAGGTATATTATATGTAAAACACTGAAAATTATGAACACCTAGGTGCCCATGCAGAAGGTCAAGAGGATATGTGAGCTAGATGCAGTTGAGGTGATTAAAACACCTGGAAAGTCCTGCTCAGTCTCTATACACCAGCCTAATAACATCTACATTGTGAATGGGTCCTCTTGCTGTGAGGTTGTGGCTGTCACCAACATAAGAGATGAAGAGAACAACAAAATGTATCTGTGCAGGGTGTATGACAGACCCCAACCTGTCTTTGTAGAGCCATGTGATTCCAGATTGGTTGGTGTGTACCATGTTCATGTATGGAATGCTATGATGGTTCAATGGCAGCTTGGTACTCAGGCTGTATTCCTAGCAATTCTCCATAAATTCTAATTTCTAACCAGTAAGTTGGCTCTTCTTATTCTAAAATAGATTTGAATTAATTTGATACTAACATTTACTTTAGAATTCTAGAATCGAGTTTGAACTAATTTGTAGCTCTATACCTATATCGCCATAGCATTTTAATTTTCAGTGTCAGACTGGGGTGTCTGTAATATTATTTTTCTAGGTGCTGCATGCATGCAATGGCAACATAAGTTACCCAATGTTGAAGCCATTATTACATCACACCTCACTGATGGGAAATCAGAGCGCTAAATGTTAAATAGCATAGCTATAACATCATTTTTTCAAATAACGTATATTGTACAAGATTTCCCACAGAAATTGAGAAAGGGAGACTGTGTTCAGTGGACCATATCTTTCAAACTGTTGTAAAGAAAACAATTAATTAGAGCTGATATGTTTTACACAATTGTTCATGATTTCAAGAGTACTTGATCAGCCAAGGCCAGTTGATAAATAATTGTTTCCAGCATACATGAAACTCTCATACATCAGATATAGTGGTAATTCAGATGGAAGGACGAGTATTATATTTGATGTAAATAGTCATTGCAGCCCACACTCTTGACAATGTTATCAATTTATTGTTTAAAACCTGTCTGGCTTTCAGCTCTGATGAACACTTGGGGTGGGCAACATTTTGAAAGGTATGGTTCACTGAACACAATGTCTCCCTTTTTGTGGAACACACTGTACATGTACTTGAACTGTCTAACAATATGTAAATTATATGAAGTGACACCTCACACTATTATAAAATTGCTGAATCTAATTCTGCTCTCTTAATATTACTGTTGTAGATGCCTGTCAAAGAATATGTTGTGGTAGGGTTTGATGGTGAGAAGTCTGTGGCAGTGGCCCAACGTTCATGGCTCTCGAAGGTGGTAGCTACCGGTGTAAGTCAAATCTATTTCATGTCGATATTAGTAGAGCTCTGGACCAGTACATGGTATTACAATAACATCGATATCAGAACCGGTATTCCATTCTTGTCCATTCGATATTCATTTTGATATGTTTTCAGGCCGAAATACTTTAAAAGTGCACGAAGTCTACATCTTTTATAGTAGGCTGTGTTGAAAAGTTGATCGTTAACTTTTTCGGACATGCGAACTACATGTTTCTGCTCTTTTGCACGGGCACAGGATTTTCACAATGCACAAGATTTCCTGCTGAAGAAGACAAGAAGCCATTTTCATAGGGATTTGATAGATATTACGTATAGTTTATTCTTACCATGTAGCTTAACCTAAATAAAAGCTCGTGATGTACAGTATTCAGCTGATGGTATTCAATTTTACTGTTGTAGATTCATATTCTGATATAAACAAACGTTGACATTGATATAAATTCTACTGATAAACTTGTACTTTCATGTTGCCATCGCCTAACTTGCTGCATTTGAGTTGTAGATTGTTGAATCAACATTTTAACAATTATGCTCAAAAATCTATTTTACCGTTGTATGTTTTGTGTATTTTCAGGAACTCATTTGCTTCTTTCCAAAGCATGATGCAGCAAAGCGTGCAAAGTCCATGGAAATCCCAGACAAGAAAAACTGGAAACCTTATGAAGTCAGGATACTTAGTTCAGCGGGTAAGGGAATGGTCATAGTATGCAGTTCCACTTAAAAATTAAGTATGTGTGGGAGACAGGAAAATAATTTGAAATCTATGGGGGTGTCAAGTAATGTGAAATGTGGGGGTCAAGAACAATATAAACATTGTTGATAAGGAATTTAAGATGTTGGAGTAGGTAGGTTTAAATACTTCTAAGTTTGAGAGAGTAGGGGGGATCTTCCTGTGCCCATCACTTACATATTTCTTAAGTGGAACCGCCCTAAAATAGTTAAATATGATATTTATGTCACATCCACCACACCATTCTGGAGACTATTCAGAAATCATTATGGGGAAGGAGGGAACAGTGGACGTTTTGAATTGGCCAAAACACAGCACACCTGTTCATAGAAAGGTGAATGAGGTTTTTCTAAGGAATTTATAAAGTGAATATATAAACGAAAACAAAGAAACTATTTTGTCAGTTAATGTTTACTTTGTAATTTTTTAAGTTAAATAGTATGATAGTTGATATTCTAATTTGATAACGATAGAAAAGTCTTAATTGGCTCAAATAAGTTTTCTGTACATGTAACTTTGTCGTTTTCATACTTTTGCACATTAATCTAGATACATACGTCACGGCATATGAGCATCTAAAGAGGGCAGAAGATACATCAAATATCGACAGAGGGACAGAGGAAGAGATCAGTGGGAGAAAGACGAAGAGACATGCACGCTATGACAACGTCAATGATCATGGTAGGTAGAATAGTAAGGGTGGTTTCATTTGAAAATAGGGAGGGTGCAAATAGTTTGTTCTCAATGGTAGGTGGTAGTACTCCAATTTGTTGGCCTCCTGCCTACCAATATTTAATTTTTTAGCATTTTGCCTACTGTCATTTTTTTATTTGTTTGCAGCAACAAAACATGTTTATTTCAAGCATGTTTCAACTACTGGCTTATTAAAACATTTTGATCTCACTTTATTTTAGTTTTGGCAGCGAGAGGGTGCAAGCCAGAAGTGTGCAGTTATCTGGTACCCCACCATCCACAGAAAAGAAAGATGCCAGACTGCCTGCTACCACATTTAGACACCCCCTCCCTCCCACCAACTAGTTTCTAACGGTACTACAGTGACTATCCTAAGTTGAAGGCAGCACAATGTCCAATTTAGCATATTGACATGGTAAAATGGGTTTCATCATTAGTTTGTTTAAAACCATAAAGGACTGCTCTGCATTATATATATATATATATATGTGTGTTTATTTCTTGTTTATTACTGTTTATAGATGAAAGTGATGAGAGCGAAGAAGAGAGGCCTCAGAAAAAGAAAAAGACGCAAGCAGCTTCTTTGCCAGCTGCACCTGCATATGTGACACCATCATCATCTACTCATCGAACCACATGTAATGTTTCAATCCTTTTTTAATCCAGTTATTATTGCCAGTTATTATTGTAATTCAAAACCAAAATGTCCTAGAAAACATAGTTTGGTTTGATAAATCTATTTGACATTTGGGAACATTTTGAGGTGTGAAACTCTATGAACAAAAATGCAGATGAACATGGAACACAAAGTAAATATGGGTATTCCTATCTTTTTAGGTTCTATCAATGATAAGAGAATACTTTCACCCATGGGAAGTGAACATATTCAACTGTACAGAACAGAACTCCAAGAAGGAACAAGACAATCTCACCTCGGTCGCCTGTATCCTCAGTCAGCTCAGAGACTGAAAGGGAACAACCATCCTCACCTCGGGATAGGACAGAACCTGGTTCCGACGCACCATTTTCTGGTAAGGGCTATTCCAGAAAAAAACGTAGGGGGGTCACAGACTGGAACTTTTTTACCCCCATCCCCCAAAATTCAAATAGGTCATGACCTCTCCTCCCCCCAAATTAAAATACGTAGGCACCCCTTCCCCTTAATTCATATCCAACCTCCCTTCACCCAAATAAAATATCGACCCGTTTACTCCTCCCCCAAACTGAATTATGTTGTCACCCCCTCCCCGCAATTTAAATAGACTTCCAGCCTGTGACCCACTTACATTTTTTTCTGGAACTGCCCGAAGCTGTTTGTTGTTGCAACCTTGTATGTGGAGTAAGAAGGGGCATGGTAGACCACTAAAGGGGGTTGACATATTTTAAATGGGGCAGGTAAAATAGTTTATATCTGGGATGGTTAACATAATTTATATGGGAGGGACAAAACGTGTTTATATGAGTATTAAATTTTAACGTAGGGTGTGTGACATATTTCAATTGGGAGTGGGCATGACATTTCAACTGAAATATTTCAACGTGGGGGTGGGATGGAGATCAAAAATGGTATTTTTTTTCTTAAACTTTAAAACAGTATTAAACATAGGAACATAAATATTTGTACATATACTAGTTAATATGTACTAATGTACGTATGATTATTGAAACAGGCTTTCAGTTTCGGGTGCTTATGAAACTGGATAAGATTATTGAAAATCAGTGTGAGGAGATAACACTTCTGAAGAAGTTGGTCTTCACAACTGGGGCTGCAAGTGTCGATGGCATTGAAGATGTCTTGCCAGCGCCTGTGGATGGGGAGGAGCAGCAGTCTCAAAGGAACAGCTGTTCCAAAAACAACTGGTATGCAATCACTTTAATATATTATATGATAGTCTGTGCAACTATATTGTCTAGTAGGTGGTACAGTGGGTCATATGATTAGGGTGGTGAAATTTTGATTGAATGCTCCAATTTTAGTGAAGAAAATACTGTTACTGTATATTATATTTATAGGAACCCAAAAGGATTAGCTTGAGCTAGTGCCACATACTAAATAAAATAGATAAAAAATAGTTGCATATATAAACTATCATCAACAAAACAGAATTACAAATACTGGTAGAATTACGTATTAAACAAAGATCTGCATGATTTACACATTTTTATATTTGAATATTAAACTTGGCTAGGTTGCTTTGTTTAAATATGTCATTGAATCTTTGAAAAACATTACAAAGATTGCTGACAGTTACATTTACCAGTATATTTACATTTATATTTCTTCTTCCTCAGCTTGAGTACCTCACATCCTTAGGGGCAGTAAACTTGGG
The DNA here is from genome assembly GCA_963995525.1 of Escarpia spicata. NCBI lineage: Eukaryota > Metazoa > Annelida > Polychaeta > Sabellida > Siboglinidae > Escarpia > Escarpia spicata. Next base: position 18,308,583 of record OZ023206.1, read on the forward strand.
GACCAGTGTTCGGACTATGCTGAGGAAGGTGGGGACAAATTCACCTTGGTCCCTCTATTCCCTTAAGGGGAGGAAGGGCAAGAAGAAGTTTGCTGATATGTCTATCTGCAATCTTGTGATTAGTAAGTATTATACAACAACATAAATCTGGAAAATACTCTTTAATTTTCCGTAGCCACCTGGCAGCTGAAAAAATTTAATATGTTTTGGCATTGGAGCAAATGTTTCTCAACTTTAAAGCATGGGATGGTGACAGGTTAAAGATGTAAATCTTCGGACAGGATTTGAATAAGTTTGTAGATTAGACTATTTTACATGCATCTGTTATGTAGACTACCCTACAATACTTCGTATACTGTATTAAATAAAATTTTGTTGTCTTATTTTAGGGGCATGTCTGAAGAACCATCCCAGGGCGAAGATTGGGGATGTAGAGTTGGAGATTGGGGATGTAGAGTTGGAGATTGGGGATGTAGAGTTGGAGATTGGGGATGTAGAGTTGGAGATTGGGGATGTAGAGTTGGAGATTGGGGATGTTGAGTTGGAGATTGGGGATGTAGAGTTGGAGATTGGGGATGTAGAGTTGGAGATTGGGGATGTAGAGTTGGAGATTGGGGATGTAGAGTTGGAGATTGGGGATGTAGAGTTGGAGATTGGGGATGTAGAGTTGGAGATTGGGGATGTTGAGTTGGGGATTGGGGATGTAGAGTTGGAGATTGGGGATGTAGAGTTGGAGATTGGGGATGTAGAGTTGGAGATTGGGGATGTAGAGTTGGAGATTGGGGATGTAGAGTTGGAGATTGGGGAGACGTTAAAACATGCACCCAACAAAGTGGGAGGAAAGAACAAGGTGAGAGAACCTTAGATACAAACACAAGTGTTAGTTTATGTTACATGGTGAAAAGCTTGTTTTAAGGTGTGACACTTTAGAAAACTCCTCCATTTAGGGGAATAAGATAGTGTGAATTTTATCACCCCCTCCCCAATCGGATGCCCCGGATTTCTTTCACCCCCTCATTGAACACACACAATATCTTTCACGCACCCCCCGCTCTGTCAGACATGCGAGCTTGAATTACCGATTCACATCATAATGACCAAATCAATGTTTTAATAGCATTCATATTTGGATTTCTAAAACTACTATTGACGTATTTACATTTAGTAGGATCAGGAAATATTGATTGAATGGTTGTGGAAGTATGAATGCTGTGTTAATTTGTGAAAGAAGGTGTGTAGCGCCAAAAATGTTCTCATTTATGGTATATAATGCTGTTCACTAATAACAAGTTGATTTTTATCCACTACTGACAACTTGATTTTTATCACCTCCCCCCTCCACCCATCAGATATTGCATGATTTCTTTCACCTCCCCCTTCCGGAAATAATGATGGCCCCTTGGTATAAATATCCACACTGTCTTTGATTTTACATATTCAAATTTAAAGGTCACATTATGTGTCAGAAAGTACAACCCCAAAATTACCACGTGTGATTTATCAGAACCCACCTATGCTTGTGGTGCTCCCTGGGCATCACATTGGACAAGTGCATTACATTTGTGAAAATATTACAGCATTAGGGGCTGTTCCATAATTTCTGATTTGGGGATGGGGTGGGAGATTTGATATGGAGAACCCATCAAAAGTTATTACCCCCTTGAATTTTTGTCAACAGTTAATACCCCTTGAATTTTGCCCCACCCCCTCCTATTGTGAATTGTACTTTTTCTATTGCTGTATATTAGTTTTAAACTTTATTTTTTATGCACAAGATGCTGAAAAAATCACTTCTCACAGAACATCTACATAAAAAAATTAATACCCCCTTTGTAAACAAATATTACCCCTCCCATCCCCAATCAGAAATTCTGAACAGCCCCTAACAGGGATGATCAATTGTTAATGTTGAGCTAATAAAGTTAAAAATGTTGAAAATTAGTATTAATTAACTCCCTCTAATCGATGGAAACTTTGTGATCCTGTTTCAGAAGGCAGCTGCAGGGAATGCTAGCGCAACAGAGCCAAGCCATTGGCTTCGATGGTCTTGACTTCTGATGAAGATGAAATTTAAATTGATACCTGTGTAATAAAGACAGAATAAATGTTATAAAAAAACTTTGTATTCTGTTCTTATCGACATCATATTATGACCCCTTCATATTGTGGGAATGTTGCTGGAAGGTTGTGGGAATGTTGCAGGAAGGTTGTGGGAATGTTGCTGGAATGTTGTAGGGATGTTGTAGGAAGATTGTGGGAAGGTTGTAGGAAGGTTGTGGGAATGTTGCTGGAAGGTAGTGGGAATGTTATGCATAACGTTTTGATAAAAACGTTGTGGCAACGTAACAGGGACCATCCATTTAACAAGATTGCCACCCAGAGAATTAACTCTATGTGGCAGGTGGACAAGGAAGCCCTTTGGCTTATCGAGAGTCCGACCCTTTTATCTATGTGTATCCCGCCCGTCTGATGTATGTGTCGATTTTATTTTTAAACATTCACGCTACTAGCACCCACACAATCAGCAGGTAATATGTTCCATTCATTTACAATCCTTTGTGAAAATGAAAACTCTTATATTCAATCTACTCCGCTCCTTTGCCAATGTAAGTTCATGTCCTCTAGTCCTTCCATCTATCTTAACTGAGAAAAAAATATTTCTACCAATATCTTCATAACTCTTCAATATTTTAAACACTTCTATCTGATCTCCTCTCAATCTCCTGGTCTCTAGTGTTGTTAAACCGCATTTTTAGGCGTATTTCGTAACTGAGATCCCTCAGTTTTGGTATCATTTTAGTTGCTCTCCTCTGCACTCTTTCTAGCATATGTATGTCCTTCCTGCGATATGGCCTCCACGCTTGAATACAATATTCTAAATGAGGCCTAACTATTGTTTTGTACAGCGGTATTATTAGCTCTTTTTCCTTATACGTTATGTTTCGCTTAATTAATCCAAGGATTTCATTTCCCTTTGAAGCTGCAATTCCGCACTGCTCTAAAACCTTCATATCAGCACTAATGGTTAACCCTAAGTCCTTTTCTTTTACAGTAGTACTTAGTACAGTACCCCCCATTGTATATTCTACCTCTTCGTTCCCATGTCCTGTGTGGAGGCATTTACATTTCCCAAAATTGAACAGCATTTGCCACTTTTCAGACCATTTGATCAACCTGTCAAGATCATCTTGTAAATGCTGTCTATCTCCATCACTTTTAATCCTTCTAAACACTTTTGTATCATCCGCACATTTCAACACCTTGCTTGTTATATCATCATCCAAATCGTTGATATATATTAAGAATAATATAGGTCCTAATACTGATCCCTGTGGTACCCCACTCAATACCGATTTCCAGTTTGAAGCTTCCTCATCAACTACTACACGTTGTCTTCTGTCAATCAGCCATTGTTCTATCCAGTTTATTATACCATTTCCTATGCCATGGGCCTTTAGTTTAAGCAGTAATCTTTGATGTGGTACTTTGTCGAAAGCTTTTTGAAAATCTAGTAGACGATATCTACTGGTGATCCCTCATCTACCCACTTAGTGATGTCTTCCAAAAAACATAACATATTTGTTAAGCATGACCTCGCTTTAAAAAAACCATGCTGAGATGGGTTTATCAAGTTTTGTTTAACAAGAAAATCCACCATGTGATCTTTAATTAGTCTTTCTAATAATTTACAAATCACTGATGTTAAACTCACTGGTCTATTGTTCTCTGACTTGTTTCTCGAACCTTTGTTTGCTTCTTTCCATTCTAAAGGAACCACTCCCTCTTCTAATGACAAGTTAAAAAACTTTTGCAAGCGGTATGCTAATTTGTTCTACAATTTCCAATAGTAGTTTGGGTGGAATACCATCCACTCCAGGTGATTTATTATCCTTCATAGCCCTTATTTTCTTAGCTACCATTTCCGGGGTTACAATTAATTGTCCTAAATAGTCTGAATCTGCCCCCTTGAACTTAGCCTCTGGTACTGGCAGTGAACTAATATCTTCCCTGGTAAACACTGAACTAAAGTACTCATTCAGGTCTTCTGACATTAAGAATCCCTCTGATATTATATTTCCAGCACTATCTTCTAGAGGACCGACCTTATCTTGAACTTTCTGTTTGCTTCGAACATACGCATAAGAACTCTTGCTGTCATGTTTGATATTACTAGCTAATTGTTGTTCATAGCTTCTCTTTGAATTTCTAATTTCAGCTGACTTCCACATCATTTGTTTATACTTAATTTTTCTAATGTCTTCTTTTGAAAAGTGTTTCTTTTTGGACCGTTTTCCTTGTTTTTTAAGGATACAAATTTATCGATTATGCACTTAATTTCACTCTTTAATATATTCCAGCATTCTGTTGCCGTCTTATTTTGCAGTGTGTTATTCCAGTCTATCTCTGCTAAATATTTCCTCATGTCCTTATACCTTCCTTTGTGAAAATTTCTCCTATGCTGCTTTTTACTATTCCTTTGTGATTTTACTTTGTTGGTAAAATATATATGGTTGTGATCGCTACTCCCCAGTGGCTCACATATCTTTACATTGTCAACTAATTCATTCTGTGAGGACACAACTATGTCTAACACATTCTCACCCCTGGTTGGTTCTAGCACATGTTGAGAAAGGAAAGTATCTTGAACTAAAACTAAAAACTTGTGGTCCTCACTCCCCATACTCTGTAAAGATTTCCATTGTATATGCCCGTGGTTAAAATCCCCATAATAATACAGTCCCGTTTGCTTACTTCCCTTAAAGCGTTTTGTATTTTTTTCATTCTCTTCTATGCTTATGTTTAGACTTCTATAAACTAACCCAACTGTTAACGTTGAGTTTCCTGTAACTATGTTAAACCAAACAGCTTCTTCGCAATCTGCTTCTCTTTCTAATGTTATGTCATAAGCCTGGATAGATTCTTTAATATATAAAATAACTCCACCCCCCTTTCTTCGTATTCTATCTTTTCTAAACATTACATATCCTGTCAGTCCCAATTCAGCATCTGATATATCGGTGGTGGTCCAGGATTCGGTTATACCTATTATATCTTCTACCATAATGTTTAGTTCATTTCTTTTGTTTACTATACTCCTTGCATTTAAACAAACACATTTATATCCAGCTTCAGAAGAGTATTCCAGATTGTTATTTGCTTCTTTATTTGTGCTGTCTTTATCTATGCCTCCATTTTCAGGCTTTTCTGAGAGTCCCCCCTGCGAATCTAGTTTAAATAGATGCAACCTGTCCCACTGTCAACAGATCGCAGCAGGTTCTCTGAGAAAACTGCTGCCCCTTTCCACTAAGATGGAGGCCATCTCTCATGTACATATCTTCCCTCCCAACAAAGTATCCCCATAAATCTGTGAATCCCACCCCCTCTTCTTCACACATCTGCTCAACTAGTGCATTGATCGCCATCCTCTTGCAGTTTCTATACGTTGCCCCCCTTCCTCCCATTACTGGCAAAATTCCTGACAGAATAATCTGTTCAACTCTCGTCTTCTTTAGCTTCCTCACTAACTGTCTATACTTCTGTACTATCGCAGTTGTTCCCTCCCTGTCTGGATTATTTGTTCCTACATGTACCAGTATAGACCCCCCCTTGCCATGTCCCAATACCTTCTCTACCCTGTCAGTCACATGTTCAATCCTAGCCCCCGGTAAACAAACAACGACGTCCTTCCCCTCGCTCAGTGTCGTTGAACGTTGCTGCAACGTTTTGTCAAGATGTTGCCACAACCAAAGAGTAACGTTGTCGCAACGTTATTTTGTTAGCTGGGATGTGACATGGTTTTTTTCTGAACAGGTTTTATTTAAATGAAAACAATTCTGACATGTAATATTGATTATTATTTATGTATCCATACATTTTGAAATCATGTTTGTTATTTTTGTCTCAATCCACATTTTAGCTTGATATAGGGAGTAGCCAGTTAAAGTTTGGCTGTTTTTTATTTGCACAAAGATCAGATTTATAGAGAATATAACAGTAATTGTTATCAAATAGTATCTCGATCAAAATATTGAATATATATATATATATATATCGGTTTACTACCAACGTTAACTTTTAAAAATAAATAATTTCTAATAATGGCACATTGGTATATCGGGCGTAACCGTAAAGAAACGGCCAATTAGCAATTGAACAAAATTGGGTAGAATTATGTATCTTATGGAACTATAATAATTATTATTGTGTATTACGTCGATGAGATAGTTTACCTTGGCATCAGATATTTATAAAAAGTAATTTTAAAATGGAAAGCCTATTTTTAGGCTATTCTAACAGGAATTAGGCACCTTTACTTGCATTTGTCTGTATGGAATTAGCCATATCCTGAAACACCTCGTCGACACGGATCCAATGATGTGTCTAACTTAGATGTGAGATCATAAATGGGGAAAAAATTGGATATAATACAACGTGGAAAGTTAAAATTTAAACGAACTGTCAGACTTTTTTGGAGAGTGGCCCTCATATGCACTGTACGTGTACTTCCATCGCAAGTCGGTGTATTATTCATGGGCTAAAGATTAATTGAGTTGAACACCAGTGCGTTCAGGATTATACGTTATAAAATTATGTTTATGCACTATGACGACTAGTATTTAATGACTATTCGTTATACTGTATACTGTATACAGCCAAGGTACCATTGATTTTATTCCGATTTTGTATTAACAATACGAAGCTTCAACAATGTGCAGTTTCATATGCCCTGTATCTGGTTCTTGTAACACGATTATTCTGAGTAGCGTGAGTGTACAGAACACTTCCAAATAACACAAAATGAGCCCATTTAAAAATAGATTAATTTAACGAATCCAGCCGCCAACAAGAAGGAAATCACCAGACAGCAGGAAATGGAAGGAAGTTAGTTAACCCGAAGAAAGTTACCGGTATTCATACGCCGTGCGCACTCAAATTTCAAGTTTCAGTCTCTGGCACTTTTTATCTCGAGATCTCGATTTTTTATCTCGATATCCCGACTATTTATTTTTTAAGTTGAGATCTCGACTTTTTTCGAGATCTCGACTTTTTATTTTTTATGAGAAAGGATATCGCAACATTTTAATTTGTTATTTGAAATCCGATTTAATATTATTTTATCTCGAAATCTCGAGTTTTTATCTCGAGATCTCGAGTTACGAAAGCGAGGCGGATCAAACGAAGGATGGAAGTGCAACATGGATGCTACCGTGAATAGTATGTTTGATCTCGAACTAAGTCAGCATGAAATACGCAGCCTGGTGGGACATAAGACCGTCCCCACCTTTGCTACTTCTACTTTTGTCATTTAATAATTGTTTAGCAATGAGCAACTTTGTATAGGCAACTAAACATTTGACACACATGTATTGTATTTTCTTGATGACCATTTAAGCATTTTGGTGCTGGCTGCTAAGCTATATTCTCATTGTATATTGTTATCGCGGTGTGTTCTTTCAAGAAGATTCGGCTGTAATATACGTGTAAGTCAGTTGAGGCGTTCTCGCCAGGTTGCATTTAATATTTATATTACAGCTGAATCTTCTTGAAAGAACACACCGTATTTCATGCTGACTTTTCATTGTAGCATCCGTGTTGTCCTTCCATCCTTCGTTTGATCCACCTCGCTTTCATAACTCGAGATCTCGAAAAAGTAAATAGTAAATCAGATTTCAAATAAAAAAATGTTGCGATAGTCTTTTCCGTAAAAAGTCGAGATCTCGAGATAAAAAATTAAATTTTGGTATGTCCTCTCCCAGCCACCGTAAAAGTCCACCTAGTTCATTACACAGATTCAGGTTAAGCAACTACATACATATCAGTCACAGAGAAATCCCGACTTAAGAGGGCACACTTATAAAATAAAAATCGCACTCGAGATTAGATATTACAAAGTTTTCATTCACAAGAAGGAATGCCAATGAATACAAATTATTGGAATAAGTTACCCAAGCGACAGTCATGTCAATAAGTATAAATTATTTTAAAGGCCATAATATTGACATATATTTAACTAACAAGTCGGAGGATTATAAAAGGCTGCGTATTCCCTTCTCGTCAACTATAATTACTAGCTAAATGTGTTGTAAAAATATTGAATATCATTTCGCCACAAAATTTGTTAGAAATGTTGTTAGAAAAATGCCCACTTATATTGTCAATGCTGTTATCCTCCCGCGAAATAATTTGCGTTACGAATCCCTCGCACCCCGTGTCAAATTTATGCTGCGGCGCCTGCCCATTTGTCACTTGCTTGTGGCGGAAGTGGTCTTATGTCGCGGGGGACATCGTTGCAATGGTTGGTAGGTCTACTTGACGCAGTTTAAAAAATAGAGTTAGTAGATAAACCCTAGGGTTTCTTTTTTCGCCTCAATGATCCGATTGAGATGAAACCAACATCAATTAATATAATTAGTTTCTATTATAAACATATTGCTTAAACAGTTGTGTGCATGTAATAGTTTTATGTTGGGACTGTTTTTTATTCGACTGATTTGCTTATTTTCCTTCCGTGTAGTGATCACAGTCACAGTTCTATCACTGTGATTATTTTGTGCCAGCATCAACATCATGTTGACATTGTACTCAACTTCAGTGTTGCCGTCTTAAAACGTGAAACAGATTATAGTTATGACCATGTAATGTTTTATGTAATGAACGTATGAACATGTTTTGAAAATTGTTGATATAAATTATACCCCACCAGGCAAAAACGACACTTCGCGAAAATAAATGTTGTTTTTTATTGCATATTCGTATAGAGCATATTCAGAGGCAAAAAAACAATACCGCAATGTTTCCTATGTTCACAATATGTCCAGAGATACAGCAATTTGAATCTTGAAAATGCGAAATGTATGATTTGGAGAAAAATTGCTTCAAAGTTTTAATTCCATACTTTGGCTATGGTTTTCTCACTGTAAAAACATCAAAATAAACATATTTAGATAAGTTTAATTTATACCGGATGATTTCACGATGGAAACTCCTTCGGAGCTGTAGTGTTTTGGCTCATAATTTGTGATGAGCGTCAACGAGAAGCGTCTCATCTTGGAATGACGGGTCACAATTGTTCGCAGCTTTCAGCGTGTATTCAAACTATTGTATACTTCCGTAGAAGTCAACTGGTCCTACGTGCGGGTCTTTGACTTAGCTAACAATTTTTTTTCTGGGAAATATGTCCAGGCCAAATTGCATAACCTCAAGATATTGGGATTGGTTGCGAATAAACAGGTGTAGCAGCGGTGAAATATCGTTTGTAACATTCGTAATTTCTATAAGAACTTTTCTAACTGCAGAAATAGGATGTTAACTTAAGCACAGGATTGACAACAGACACATGTATTTATGTGGTGGAATAAAACCAACATTAATGTATTGTTCAAACACACATCCTCAATGACATATAGAAAATGACAACAACATGACACTTGTATAGGTAATACAAATTAAAATTATTCTATCCAATGAACAAAACATTTCTAGGTATCATTCAGTTTGTAGGGCATCGTATATGATTTATTTTGTAATGACTGTCCTATAATATATAGTTATATCACAGTAGTCGTAGTTGTATGTATTCAGCTACAAATTACACCACACACATTATGATGACAACCTAGACAAGGTAATTACAATTACTGATTTTCCAATCGACTACCAGAAAACCACACATGCCATAGGAAAATACTGTGACAACATTAATAATAACTGAATGCCAAATTGTTTAGTAAGTTCGTGTTGTTGTCAAAGCTGGGCCACCAGATTGTTTGGAACTTCTTGTTGGCAGTACCTCTGAAACAGAAAATACAGCAGCAGCGGAATTTTTTGTTAAAATGTCTGTGTTAAAAGAACATGCTATGTCTCTTACTCAAAATGACTCTTCTGTTGACTAACTGAGCCAATTCTGTTTCACTATATTCTCACAACCACCATCGCCATATGATGTATTCATTTTCTTAATTTTGTGTGTGCCCGACCTGATGCCAACTTTTTAAGTTTGAAGGCCAATATTTATGCATTTTCTGAAGCTAACTCACTTATTGTCAATCCATGTATTTTTCGTATACATCTTTTTCTCCAACCCCATCGTTCTCTAGGATTCTATGGAATGTTTATCTGAGGGTGGTAGGGGGTCACACATATTAAATACAGGAAATTTCAACTCATAATCACTTTTTCTTATAACTGTGGGATCCCATTCATTCTGAAACCTGACTTATGAGGTTGACTTTTTGGTGGCAGACCAGGAAAGAGAGTCGATGCTGCAGGTTTATGAGGATCCTGAAGCAGTTTAAGTTAGTGTCCCTTTTCAGCCTGGTGTTGTTCTGATGCAGTTGCCTTGTGCAAACTTTGCAGTAAGGACTGTCCACCCCTGAACACATTATCTCCACCTGTCAGTTTACTCCTAATGGCGAAGAGTGTAAATAGACCAGGAGGAATGTCGGGTACAGTAGCGAAATACAATTCTAACAATTTTAATTGGTCAAGGAAACGGTTTGCAGTCGCTAGCACTGCAGGCAAATGTTTACAAAAATATGGCTGTGTTGTGTGAATGAAACCTAAGCAAGTGAACATCGTAGGGAATATATTAACAATGTTAACGCCATCATCTGGTGCCGGAACAGGAAGGTACCTTGCAACGACATCATGGAATACCTTAGCAGCCTGTGTGTTCAACTGTGTAAGTACATTTTCACTAGCTGCATTTAGAATGATTATTGGCAGATGGTTTCTCGTCTTCTGATGCAACAAATGACCACCCTTGCTGTTCGCAATGTTTTTATTTCTGCAATAGCAGGCTGATCTCTTTTACCTGAAGGTGAACAGTGAAATTATTTTATTTTATTAACACCACATTTCTTCAAACAAATAAGACGCACATATTTTCGAAACTCAAAAGTTATATTTGCTGAGACCAAACAAGTAGGCCACTCAGAGCATGTTACCAAACCTGTAATAATAGTTTTTTATTCCCAGAAAATATGTAACTCTATCCAATCAACTGATTCAGCAGATTGCACATAGGATTGCATGTTAGCTACATCCTGAACGTCACTCTTACCTGCCTGGGAATTTTTTTAGTTTTTACTGATTTTTTTCCACTTAGAGCAATTACTGATAGTCTCAAATACATTGACTTAATAACTGAAACCACAGGCTTATTAATTATATGAGTGGCTCTATTTGCCTAATCAAGAAAGAGTGGTGTATCAGTACTCCTCATAATTTTAAGGGGAGAATGTATGCCGCGCCAACTATATGGAATTCGCTTCCCGTTAAAGTTACATCAGCAGAAAATATTGTTACATTTCTTCATCACCTGAAAACCTATCTTTTCAATATCGGCTATCCTCCCTAGCTTCCTAGCACATCCTTCCATTTGTTGACGACTTTCGCCTAACACACGAGTACGAGAATGTGTTGTGTATAGCTACTACTGTTCGTTGATTAATTCCGTTCACGGATTCCTAGTTAGTATTGTAGTTCCAGAAGTAAATGGCTACAACATGTAAAATAAATGTTCTAGTATAAACTATGAGTTACTTCCTTACAATCCGTGCAACTTACATCTCGACTACATCGAGAATACAACATATTCATGGCGACGAGACAGGATCTACAACCGCACGCAGGAAAGTAGCCTAACCTGAACTAAAGCAAAATGATGGCTAATTCAAATGATCCGCCGGCGAAGTTTCTATAGTAGAACATGCCGGACCACCGCTAATTGCGTGAAATAAGTGGAAGCGTTTATGGGACACGTACATGGATGCAATTGATGCAGAACAATTTAGTAACAAACGAAGAACAGCTTTGTTATTGCATTCGTTGGGGACTGAAGGGCAAATGCGATATTCGAAGTTGAAAGATCGACAACTATCCCGCTGGCGCAAAGGAATTTAATTCTAAAAGACGAATCTAAAATTGGCAAACAAATACAAGCTTGTCGAAAATAAACGCGCTGAACGTTACACGTTCCGTAGACGAGCACAGTTGCAATTCGAGTCTGTCACTGAATACATTGCTGCACTACGAGACCGTGCATCTACCTGCGACTTCGGTGACTTTCTAGATGATGCTATCTGCGATCAGCTATTCGAAACAATGAACAGTCACAAAATAAGAGAGAGGCTCTTGGCTGATGAGAACATTGACTTAGACAAGGCTATCGTAGTGGCTGTGAGACTAGAAAATGCGATCAGAGATGCAAAAAGTATGCTGCAGGAATTACACCCAAAGATGACCTTGTGCGGGCAATTCTAGATGCTCCAGCAACGGAAGGCAAAGACCAACTACGTTCGTTTCTCGGACTTTGCGAGTAAGTTTCAAAGTTCATCAAAAACTTTGCGACCAAAGTGGCACCAGTACGAACGTTGATGAAGAAAGACGTACCATTCAAATGGGAATCGCAGCACGACTGAATCTTCAATGAACTGAAACACGACATCACTGAGCGACAAGTGTTGTACCGATTCGATTGCTCTGACGCAGTCTATACTGTTGTGACAACAGACGCGAGCTGTTACGGCTTGGGCGCAGTACTCACCCAGATCTCGGGTGGCCAAGAGAACATAATTGCGTTTATTTCACGAACTCTCTCAGACACAGAGAATAAGTACTCAGTAATCGAGAAAGAAATGCTAGCCTGCTTCTGGACTACAAAACGCTTGAGAACATTTCTCTGGGGCACACACTTCACACTCAGAACTAACCATAAGCCGCTCGTGAACATTCTAACTACAAAGAGTTCAGCGTCCGAGCGCACAAGTCATCGGATCAACAAATGGTCATCGAGGATGTTGGAATACAACTTCGACGTTACATACGTGCAAGGCGGCAATAATGTCGTGGCAGATTGTTTATTGAGACTACCGTTGCAAGCACAGCCTGACGAATACAGCCATGACACCGCAGATGATAAATGCATCACGCATATACAAGAGACTACTCGAGGTGTTATCTCTCTGAGCGAGCTGACAACTGCTACGCACATTGACGTGAATGTGCAACTCGCAATGAGGTACACAACCTCAAAATGGCCTTCACGGAAGACATTGTCTGGAAGTCTGCTAACGCTCTCCGACGTAGCCGACGAACAGTCAATCAACGATGGAATACTGCACCGAGGCGACCGAATCGTCATTCCAGACGCACTGCAATCACGTGTGATACAACGGGCGCACGAAGGACACTTCGGCATGACGCTGGTCAAGAGACGACTCCGTCAGCACTACTGGTGGCCAACAATGGATAGAACGTGGAAAAGACAATTCACAACTGTCGGTATTGTGCATCAAATGATCAATCTTACACTTGCCACACTACTCCGCTACAACCAGTGCAATTACCCGAACGGGTATGGCAAAAACTTGCATTGGACATCATGGGACCGTTTGACGACCCAAAACACAAGTTTGTAATAGTTCTCGTCAATTACTATTCTAAGTGGTGTGAAGCTGCACACGAATCCGAGGTAACAACTGATAAGATGATCCAGTTCGTGGATAATGTGTTTGTTAGAGAAGGCTTACTTGAGTTCTTAGTCACAGACAATGATGAGTAATTGACATCTAAAAAAAATGAAGGACTTTCTAGAGAGCAATGGCATAACTCACTTACTTGCATCGGTGTATCACCCCCAAACCAAAGGACTTGTAGAACGAATGAATCGTACTGTGAAGGAGGGTATTCAGATATGCAAGTTAGAGGGCAAATCACCTGTTCTAGCTACACGGGAACGACTAAGAGCGTATCACACAACCCCAAATGGTCTTACGGGTAAGACTCCTTTTGAATTGATGAGCGGCAGAGCTGGAAGAACAAAACTCCATATAATTCCCACTGAGAGTGTTGTTAAGGATCATGAGCAAATCGCAAGGAAGGTCCTAACCAAACAACGACGCTACAAAGCGTATCATGACAGCAAACCGGGTGTTAAGTCATCTGATGTGAAAGTTGGTGATTATGTACGAATCAAGAATCGACGGCATGTAGGAAAGGGGGAGGTGAAGTACTCGAAACCAATCGAAGTAGACAAAGTAAACGGTACATAAAAGATGGAAGGAAATGGAACATGTCTATGGTTGTTAAGTGTAGAGCAGCCAACATTCAGACCACAATGACAATTTCCTGCATATGGACATATCATGCAACAACAATCAACAGGCAATACAAGTAGAACCAGGTCCTAACACCACTAATGTTCCTAACAGGCCGGTGCATGATGATATTGCAGTAACTAGAAGGAGCTCTCGTTTGAGACATGGCGCTAGAAGATTGATTGAATGAGTAGGCTGAAGACATGACACAATCATGCATGTATGTTAGCGATTGCTTCTCTAAGAGAGGGAGATATGTTGTGTCTAGCTATTACTGTTCGTTGATTAATTCCGTTCACGGATTCCGAGTTAGTATTGTAATTCCAGAAGTTTATAGCTACAACATGTACAATAAATGTTCTATTACAAACTACGAGTTACTTCCTTACAATCCGTACAACTTACACCTCGACTACATCGAGAATACAACAGAATGCTTAATCCATTGGTTTTGGTGCGCCCGGATTGTCTGAGGATATTGACGCGTTAGAAGTGATTTATTATTATTATGGTTTTAATTTGTTTTGCCCTCTGTTATGAATATAATTGGCACCGGTATTACCCGGAATAAGATGGCTAATGTTAGTAAATTTCTTAGGCATAGACTTTTGTTTATTGCTATTCTTATTGGAACCTGTACTCACACTGTGATGGTTACTGCTCGGAAGAGTCAATTTTGTTCTGTAATAGCATATTAACATTGATTGTGCTTGTAATAATCCACTGCATGATCACCCATCGCAAGAAGTTTTAATAAACTGATATGTTTTGCAGATAAGCAACATCATCTGATGGAAGTTGTGAATTAAGACTAGAACGACCGTACAAACCTTTTTGGTATAAACATGCTATTGTGGCACCTACAATTACTTAAACTCCACAGACGGTCGCAAATTTTCTGTTCGGCAACCCGGTGTTGCTCGACTTGGGTGTTTGTTCTCGACCCTGCAGCCCGTGTGTATCTCACGTACGAGCCGATTGTGCGTCTGGCTGCCCGTTTTGTTCCAGACGTTGATGCCAAACAGCTGAAAGATGACTATGAGGATTTCAGCTGTTAGCCAATGACGCCATCGTACTGGATGAGGATGCAAGTCTTCCGCTTCCCGCTGCAGGCAAAGGTGATGGCGCCGCTTCTCTGCCTCCAACACAACAATGCTGATGTAGAGAGGCCGTTTTCCATATTGCGAAAAATATACACAGACGCACGCCACCGCTTGAATGCGGACACCGTTATTGCGTACCTTCAGTGCAAGCTGAACACCGACAGCCCCTGCCACCAGTTGGCTGTGTCAGCTAAGACTGGCTAAATCTGCAACGCATGCTGGGTCACAGTGGTGAATGTAAATTGTGGAAGATGTTGGGTATAATGTATGAGTAATAAATTACGTACTTGTTGTTATGGTATGTGCGACATATATGTATATATGAATGATACAGATTGGTACAGATTCTTACAGAATTTTAGGTCAACAATACAGATTGCAACCTAACAAATTTGGCAGGTCTGATTAAAATGAAACGTCTACGGACCGCCCGTGTTGATATAAGTCTTAATAAGTGGAACATGGAGCACGGCTTTTGGCATTATGGATATTAAATATATAATGAAATACGTATGCAAAAATTTAATTAAATGTTAACAGTCTCAATAACTAAATTGTGAACAACTGTTCACATTAAATTTAAGGGACTATAGTACACTGCTCGACGGCAACGGCAAAGCATCTACGGCAAAGCGGCAAACCGCGAGCAGAGCCTAGTACACAGAGCGCGGCAATCTTCGACGGCATATGCAAATTTGATTTCCCAAGCGGCCAACTTCTTGGCGTTTTTGTAATCGGGATGGGACGGAGCATATAGCAATTCTCGTTCCTCTACCTCTACGATAAGTTTTTTTCTGCCGACATCATAAATTTTGTCAGGGTTATCAACAGACTGCGACAACATATATCTCAAAAACCTGGTTTCCTCGTTTCAATTTTGTTTCAAGTTTGGAAACGTCATTTGCTCACAATGACTGATATAACTGACAAAAGGCGTCTCTAATGTGAGATCCAGCGAAATATTGAAAGGAAGCAGCAGAAACCGCGCGAATAAATATATGTAATATAATATGCCTCCTTAATTTGTTAAAATATTTATTTGCCTTGCATTTTGATGTTTTCCCATCGAAGTTAGAAGGAAAAGAAATTTAAACAAATATGTTTTACAATGTAGGCCTGTCAGTGACTGCACTAAAAAGTAACAACATAATTACAACAAATTGTAATTTAATTTCCAAAGCACACTACACGTTTTAAATGGTGTTATTGAATGTTGAATACAAATGTATGTATGACCATAATAGTACATTATTATCAATAAATTGATGTTGTCGCATATATTATATTTAATATGAAAAATATGACTTTTGTGTGTTTGCTAAGTTTTTTATTTATTCAAAATGTAGCATGTGTAATCAACTATGCCGTGTTTTATATCACAGCCGGCAGTATGTTCCTACAAAATTATTATTTACAGACACAGTTAGCATCTGCAGAGATGCTACAATTTCAATTTCGCACACATCGACGGAAAACTCCCCTTCAGTGCGCCAAACATCGTGGCCGTTGATTGGCTGACACGCTCACATCCGGTATCATGTCGACGTTTATTTACGCGGAGTGCGTCGATAATGTTCTCTTCTTTTATAGCAATATCTTTTAAAAATGGGCCAAGTGGCCCTGAAGTCCTTTGGACTGATACGTCTATATGTGACCGGCTGAATGAGTGATAAGTCAGAAAAATCGTAACATTGTTTTCTGTCATTCTTATAAAGGTTGCGTAGGGTGCTTTTACACAGTTAAAAAAATTATGACTGCTACAAAAGTTATGGCGCATTGAACATGGTAGGGGTAAAAAAGTTAAAATGAAGAAAACTGCTGTTGAAGTTTTACATTATATATGCAAATGAATTGCATGGGAATATTACATACAATGCGTATGTTATGTTGCAATGATACATTGGAAGTACAAATGTGCTGCTACAAAAACTTACTTAAGTTATGCCAGATTATTTATGTATTCATGTGTAAAACTAAGAGGACAGATTATTTGAGAACAAAAGGTAGACGAAAGAAAATTAACTAGGCTAGACCAATACACACATTTACAGCTGGCCACTCCACTCACAGCCTAGTAAGTGATCAGGGCAAAGTCCACTATCCTGTTACATCAGTAGGGTGGCTACCATGATAGCTGCATATAATTGTCTTAATGGCAGCTTCCCTGACCTTACTATGAATATTATATTGTAGTTTATGTGCTTATGATGGTCAAACAAAATACTGTCTGTCTGTCTGCATGTCTGTCTGTCTGTCTGTCTGTCTGTCTGTCTGTCTGTCTGTCTGTCTGTCTGTCTATAATAATACATTTATTCGTACTAAAATTGTACAATTCAACTAAATCAATGTATATAAGTTACTGTGTACATAAAACAGTAAGCAATGAGCGCAGCTCGTCAATGGCTAAAAAAGAAGAGCTACCCACATTATTTATATTATGTAATACATCTTTTGCAAATGAGACTACATACTAGTTCATCATCCAGCCCCTCCTGGTAGTGGTCTTGAATCATACCATAAAACTGATTAGACTTCATTCGAAAGAATGTCATGGCATCAAGTTTGAATTTGGACATGATACAACACGAAAAATGAGAAATACACAAGGAGCGGAAAAAAAAGATTGATGTCTACCATCAATAAATCCGCCCTTACAGACCATGCGACAACTGAAAACCATATCATAGACTGGGAGGGAGTGAAAATTGTTGACAAAGAACCCAACAGAAGAATTCGGCAAATCAAGGAAGCCATCTGGATCAGAAAAACCCAAACACCCATCAACAGAGACGAGTGCAATTACGAACTGCCTCACGTGTACGATGACGTCATTCAGCGTCATAGGTACTGATGAAGTCGACGTGACACGTCAACGAAAGCCTCTACCAGGTAATTTAACATGATTCTTGGATATGAAAAATGAAAGTTTCGAATTTGAAAACGAACTATCCTGAAGAATGTTCAGTAATCTTAGGACATGACATAGTTAAAACTTTTAGACATATATGACCCACTACCTTGAAAGGCTAGATGAGAGAGCATTTTCAAACTGGAGTTACTGCATTTCAAGCAACTCTGCATAAATCGTACCATTCGATTCATAATTTGAATTTGAATCGGTAAACAGTCTGCTAAAAGTGGCACCATATTACAATGCGTGCAAACTGGTAGATTAAACAGTTTTCTGATACGTTTGCGCCACGTAGTATAGAACATATCAAGATGTTTGTTTTGCAAGTTCCACAGACATACACCATAGAAAGATGTACAGTACAACATATATAATTGACGTTTTATGTTTATATTACAAAACCCAAAATTAGCAGATAATGCATTTACACGCCATATAAAATCATGACACATATCTTTTACCATAGCCTGGTGAGCGTCAGGACCAATAACGTGGCCTAAATGCAACCCCTTTTTACTATGTTTCACTTTTAAACCATCAAAGTAAAATGGGCAGTCGGTACCACTGCCATATTTAATAAGTTGACATTTTGCCGGGTTGAATTGTAAATCATATTCATATGCAAATTTTTGACATATATCACACATTTTGTTCAATGCATATATCGATGGAGCTACCAAAGATATATCATCAGCATAGCCAACAGCACCATAGTACTTATGACCGATCATACAGCCAAAATCAGACATGCAGAGTCTTGTTAACATTTCATCAATGTAGATAGAAAATAAAATGGGGGACAACACCCCACCCTGCTTCACACCATTGGCAGTGGAGAAATGCAATGACATGGAATTGTTCCATGATACATTTAAATGTTGATTAGTGTACATATAAAGTAAACATCTGATTAAAAGGGGATTCATTCCTCTATCCATCAGTAAGTTAAAAAGTTTAACATAATTTACTTTATCGAATGCTTTAGTCGCATCTAGTAATAACACGTAAACATCCGATTTATTCTGCTGGAAATAGTTCACAGTCTCCATTAACGCAAATGTACATTTAGCTGTAGAGCTTTGAGGTTTGAAACCAAACTGTAGATCACTTGTTTTAAGAGCATCAGAACTTTTTATCATTATAACCCAATCAAATATTTTCGACAGAGGGCTACTAAGAACAATGGCTCGATAGTTGTCAGAATTATTTGATGATTTCCTCTTGTTTTTTACCAGAGGTTGAATTGTTGATATATTAAAACCATCCGGGGTATATCCGTGATATACCATTGCTGTGAATAGCAAAGAAAGAAAAACATGTAATTTGGTAGGTGCATGAATAAAGTGGTCGGTATATATAACGCCGTATCCATCACATTTGTTAATCTTAACATGATTAATGCCATTCAAAACATCATGCACCGTAATAGTATTTTCACCTTCGTTACAATGTGCATCTACTTTACTATGTATGTTTTGTAGCAATGACGTCATGTCTGCATCATTATAGGCTACTGAATTATATAAGTCCTCATACTTAGTAGCAAAGTGTTTAGAAATATTTTCGTCTCCTGTCACTTCATCAACCATGTTGGGTAGCATATTATTGTTCTTTGTAACTTTACCTACTTCTTTCCAGAAGTCCCTACTTTTATTTCCATGTAACGCTGTCGCCATACTTTCTTTTTTAACATTATTTTGATTAAGTTTAACAAAACGAACTGCTCTGTGATATTGAGAGCGTGATCTACGCATGACGTCAGCAATAACAGCATTGCGAGGAGAGCCACAATCTTTCCATAGATTATGCCAAAACAATGACGCTTCTCTGTATGGTTTAACGTGTTCATTCCAACCAGCTATTACCTTCGAATTTCCCTCTTTTGAAGTATGTGGAATGGAGTTTTGACAAGCTCTTATACAACAATCCATTATTGAATCATGAAATATCTGAATATCATGACAATGCGTTAACCTGCTAGGACAATGTTTATCGCGGCATTCTAGAGAATGCCATGGTATAGATATTTCGTCAATCGTTCTTTCTAAAACCTTGCTGTACTGACTTAGGTTACAGTCTGACGCTTCTTGCCATTTAGGTCTAGATATGTACCTTCTAGAAGAAGGTGAACAATAATTAACTTCTAAACTCAAGGTAAGAACCAGTGGCGAATGGAATGATAAATTTGCACCATCGTGCATAGTATAATATTCTAACATATGGTCAAAGAGTCCATTGTTTAACCAAAAATGATCAATGACATGAGTACCATTGTCCACAGGACTTGTAAATGTATAACAAACATTATGTCCTTCAAAATCAATACATGGCTTGATTGTTTCACGTTCACATATGTAATTTAAATGTTTCGTAAAGTTAGAAGACACACGATTGAAAGACGTGTTCATATCACCTCCAATAATGAAATTGGAACAGTTCATTATATTACATGTACTCATAATTTCAGTCAAAATATTGCAGTACAGATCATCATTACATCTGGTATCACATGGCATGTACACATTAAAAAGTAATAATGACATGCTTTGCCTAGTTATATTAACTGCACATATTCGATTAGAGTTCATGATGACTGGGGAGACAATACAATTCAAGGAATTTTTCCACAGAATGGAACATCCACCATACCCTCTGCCATTTAAAAACATAGTATTATCTATTCCAGAAACATCATGAGATAAAATGCTAACATTGTTATCACATGGTATGTTTTTAATCCTGTGAAATTGAGATTCCATTAACCAACGTTCCTGGAGTAAAACAAAATCATGTGCTTTGATGAGCTCTGAGACATATTCAGGCTTACCTGGACCAAAGCCAGTACAATTATAACTTGAAATAGTAAGGTTACTAGCCATATTAAAAATCGTAAATTATGTCGGAAGATAATGAAATCAGAACGTGTTACGCGCGTTCTTAAAGCGGAATATACGACATATTCTGGCCACACACCGCTGTCAAACAGCTTATCACATTCTGTGAAAGGTACTGTTAATTTGAACGAACTGTTTTTAGCCTCATTATGTGACACACACTTAACATTCAAAACAGTGAAGCCCTTGCTTTCCACATAGGACTTTAAATCATCCGGCTTAACTTCTTTAGAGACCCGTGATACAAATATGTCTCTAACCGATTGACCATTTCTGGCTGCCATGAGTGTTTCTGAAGCGGTAGCCGTTCCAGTAACTGTTTGTTTAGCCATGCGTCTCTCATTCTTACGCCGAAGGTAGCTAGGAATCTCGAATGAGTCACCTGCGCTCGAGTTGACATTAATGATACCTTGCGTGTCAACATCGTTAACAACCAGTGCGGCATTGTAAACAACAGTAGTCGAGCCTACGGTCCTTGACTCGCTCGCAACTCGTGGTGCTTGCCGACTTGTTCGTTTTACAGGACCAGAAGCCACCTTTTTCTTCCTATGTTTTCCAGACTGATCGGTGCTGGCCGGTGTTAGTTTCACGGTTAGTTTCTTCTGCTGCTTGTCCGTAGAAGTCTTCAGTGTCTCAGCGTAAGACCGACTGGGGGTGGAAGCGGCTTTCTTTGCGAGTATTGATATATCACCCTCCATTCGCAGACGTTTTTCAGTGTTTGTGCTGACACTGTCACTAAGTTGTCGCAACTGGCTCTCTAACACTGCCAGCCTCTCCACTAGAGACGGCTCCAACAGCTCACCTGGCGAATATTTGGGCAATCGCACGATATCCTGTGCGTTTAGCACAACACATGGTGGACAATTCAGAGCGTATATTTTCATCAGCGCTGTCACGATGTCGTCCGTGTTCGCATCTTCGGAGCTTCTTGATGTAGTGTCCACCCTATGGAACATTTTGTCGAGAACATCCACGGGCTTATATGCATCCCACAGGGCATGTTTCGCAGCTAAAATTTCACATTTTGTGAAGTGCGATAAAAAACAACCGTTTTTATTTGCTCACATGGTCGCTGGTGGATATGGCCGACTATGTAGGCCAGAACGTAATTATTGATCGTAGTAGCACTGTTGGCAGTAACTGTCATGACTAGTGGGTCATGTGACCCGACTTTATTTGCATCGACAGAATCGGTGTCAGCGCTTCGTTCGGTCAGCGTGTTTGACCTGGTGGGTTTACCCATTACGTCAGAATGCACTTAAACCCACTTGAAAGTGTCAGTTGAGTATAGCGTCCACTACAGGGCAATGTCACGCTTCCGTGGTCCGCTGGCATTCAACGCACTTAAACCCACTTGAAAGTGTCAGTTGCAGATAGCGTTCAGGACCGTGTCACGCTTCAGCGGTCAGCTGGCATTCAACGAGGTTGCACAACAAGACCCATGCATCGCGGGCGATAATTTGTCCAACAGCATTAAAACATCTCATAAAGTTTATTAACGACAGATAAGACTCGATAAAAACGTGTTTGCATATGCAGTGTTCATGTACTTGCTGTTTACTGTCAACATTTACACCCCGTGTTTCAGTCGTTTCTGGATTTTGCAGTCTGTCTGTCTGTCTGTTATAAATAGAGATCGGTGGGACTGAAGGAGGGAGCAGCAGAGAAAGAGGAGCACAATTTTGCATTTTGGGGGGCCCTGAGGTGCCCTTAGAATGATTCAATCAAATACAGATTTATTGTGTATAGTGGCAGTACCCTAAGATACATCTATGCAAAATTAGAAAAAAGTTACTGAACAGTTTTTTTAAATATAGAAGTTTGGAGACTGGTAGGTGGTAATCTATCCCCTCAGCACTAGTGTTCACTGCCAACAACTGGATTCATCCTCCATCCTCTAAACTTACCAGAGCCACCACTGATTCATGGTCAAGTTGATTAGCTCAATGCACCAACTAAGACAATACACAACACTGTGAGTGACAGTGTCCAGAGTGAGGCCTAAGCAGTGTCCTCATTGCTGAATAGGTCAATTAAACCTGCCAAGTGGGTGACAATGTGCACAAGAACGCCAGACTGACCGCATAATTGGTGAAGAACATGCAGTGTTCAGATAGGGGTATTGGTTGGATTGTATTTGTCTCGACGCAAAAGGCTTTATTGTGCCTTCATCGATTATAAGAAAGCATTTGATTTAGTAGACCGGTCCTCACTGTGGTCTAAGATAATGTCATGGGTATTAATGGTAATGTGTTGAAAGTTGTATACAACATGTACAAAAATGCTAAATCATGTATAAAACAGGGCCAGGCTGTGTCAGCCTTCTTCTCAAGTGATGTAGAGGTACGGCAAGAACAAAACTTGTGTCCTTTGTTATTTGCTATTTACCTGAATAACTTTGAACACTGTTAGTCATAATTATAAGGGACTTGACATGGCAGCTGGTGGAATTTATAACAACCTTAGTGATGATGATGTAGCAAATGTATGTTCTACTATATGCTGATGACACTAGAATGATTCTATCAAATATAGATTTATTGTGTATAGCGGAACTATGTCAACTCTTCTAATGGTTGACATTTGGTTGTTTCAGGTGTCAACTATATTGTGAATCTGTAATTATTAGTCTATATTGATACAATTAGTTTACATAGTACCATGTCTATACAAGGCATGACAAGCGTAAACAGAATAGTAGAATGCATTTGATATCAATAAAGTGTAGGATATTTCACGCTATAGTTGTCCAGAATATTAATTTTCTATGTTTGTCACCTACAGGTGACAATACATTTTTAACCAATAGACACCACAGTCACACCATTTTATAATAATTAAATGAACATCAAAATAAACACTTGCAATTATAGAAAATCAATAGTTTTGAAGATATAGTTTAACAGTTTTAGGCAACTATTCAGTCTAACAGGGGTCAAGTGTGTCTACTCTGCCTAAGCCCTGTGACCAATTAAAGAGTCAAGGTCTCAACGAAACAATAGCACTAGGTGCAGAGTGGAGTGATGCTGCTAGCTTTCTGGCACATTAAACAAAACCTACTGTTGTGGGTGGGCTCAATGGCCCTTTTCAAAACCACATAACTAGATAAAGTAAAACATTTCCACTTTGAGGGGCCCTTAGAATTATTCAATCAATTACAGATTTCTTGTGTATAGTGGCAGCACACTAAGATACATCTATGCAAAATTATAAAAAAAAAGTTGCTGAACAGTTTTTGAAAAAATAGGCAAAATGTGACAAATTACCAGCTTTTTGGGCCCTTGGGGGCCCTACGGGGTCCTTAGAATGATTCAATCAAATACAGATTTTTCGTGCATAGTGACAGTACTCTAAGATACGGCTACACAAAATTACCAAAAAAAGTTGCTGAACTGTTTCTGAGAAACGACAGCTAACGGCGGACGGCGGACGGCGGACACAGAGTGATGGCAATAGTCCTTTGGACCTTCGGACCAAAGGACTAAAAACGGCACCAAGCCGTCTGTGAATTGTAAATCGACGCATTGCAATATCGTTTAGAAGCAGCACAAATGTACGCAGTTTAATGTTCATTTTGTGAGAAGAAACAGCGGAACAAAAGTTGCCGATTTCAACGGCGACGGTCGTGGGGAAACCTAATATAACGAACAACGTCGACATCGCTTTCGTTTCGACTTGATGGAATCACTTGAACAACTAGTCCTGATGTCGATCACGCCTCGATCACGAAAGATGTTGTGATTACTTGCATGTGCAAATTTACATACTTGATTAGTGTATATTAACCCTGCAAACGTTTTCCAGCATCATACCGTACCTAGACCAGATCAGCTCAGTTCAATGATAGGCCTACGAATATAGATGTGAAGTGTGAAATAAAGTATTAATATTTTACTATTCTGTATGGTAAATGCGACTGTACTACTAATATGTTGTAAAT
Organism: Escarpia spicata; assembly: GCA_963995525.1. NCBI lineage: Eukaryota > Metazoa > Annelida > Polychaeta > Sabellida > Siboglinidae > Escarpia > Escarpia spicata. The sequence continues at coordinate 18,333,530 of OZ023206.1, forward strand.
GCATGCAATACAATGATAGCAAACAATATACAATAATTGCGTGATGTCTTCGGTTTTTGTTTATATTTATAAAAACGCACATGTGCATCACAATTGTAGGCATTCATAGATATTTTAGCGCCGGCTGATATTCGGACGGAATCACATTGTTCAGCTCATGTCAGACATATTGCTTAATTACGAACTAATTAGTAAACATTTACTCCTTAGGTCGTGATGAATTTATCTGCTTGTGATCTTTCATTGTAATAACTAATAATTATATTCGTAGTATCAACCATCACAACTGCTGATGCAGACATTCTGGAAGTTGGAGCGAAGTTTCTAGCTCTCCAAACTACTCGATATGACTTAGACTGCTATCAGTGTTACCACCTTAAAAAAGAACCAGTATTCCAGGGACATGGAAATAGTGGCCCACTGGGGAATATGGGGTGGCATTGTACGAAGATTAAAACTACCGAAAAGTTCCCCAGTAGCTAAAAATGTGTCTTTAGTCCAGACAAAATCATTGGAGTGACTTTAATTGCAATATAAATAGCTTAGTCGGATGGAGCTCGGCTTACTCTTTCTTGCAATAGTTGGTTTTCTATACGAGTTGTGATAATTTATACGAGTTTTTGGGTATGAAAGACGCCAAAAAGCCTATTTTGGCATGTCCACAGCACATGGTAGTATTACAAATATTATGGTAATAATAATATTGACTAACTGTTAGCTGCTTAACTATATGTTTTAGTTTATTCTAGGAAGACATATCTGTTATATTATGATGCTCTCTAAAGCATTCGCATATAAATATTTATCTTACATGATTGTATAATGTGTCCACACAAGTAACGTGTTTTATGTTATCTGAATAATTTGTATCATAGCTATGTTCCAATAAAGTATTTTATGGATGGAAAGTACGTCTACTTAACTAATATACATGGGGCTGTCACCCCAAAACAAAAGCCATAAGCATATTAAACTTTTCTGGTCGTCAGAAGACATCGAAGTCGCAGAAAAGCAGCGTCTTCGTTAAGAATGTGTTCTACGTTATCCATTTATTTCATATACAGGCTTTCCCAGGTTTATATTCATGCCATGATATGCTATAAATAGGTCCTTTGTTTCTTTTGTGAAATAAAAGTAGTTCAGGATATATAGACCTAATTTGACCATATATGGTTCGAAAATATAAAACGGTGTATTTTACGTTATCCTGTGTTCTGCGTTATCGCGGAGGAAGGAAGCGTTGTAACACGTTCCACGGCGCTCTGACGGCAACGTTTTTTGCCAGATTCCAACGGGGTTCTGCTGCGGGTGTAACACCCAATTTGCAAAACAAAGGTAAGTTTGTACCAATGCATGCATGACAAACAAACGTGATATTGTACACAAGCTAGATTCCCTTCACAATGAGGGCTAACTATCGTATAATTCCACTTCGAATTTTGGTGAACAAAATGAAGTGGTGACTTGCAGTCGTTTTAACTCAGGCACCTGCGAAAAATCGCCAGCTCAAGTCTCAAGATGTGTCATCCTTGCATAAAGGATGGATATAATAAAAATTATCGATATCGTAGAATACACACATATGTAACATTTGAATGGGCTTGTTTGCATTAACCCTAATTGAATCAGTTGGACGAAATGCAAGTGGAATTCATAATAGAAACATTTAATTTTCAACACATTCAGACATTGCAACATTTCAGCGGCTCCTGGAATGGATTACGTAGAATACACTTGACTAATATCTTCTCAGACTCAATGTTTATTGTTACTTTGTGATTATGTAATATGTATTGGGTATCCTCCTGTTGCCCGTAGTCGATCGGTGTTTTACTATTCTTGTATAATCTTTCAAATTTCAAGTAAAATGCCGCGAAATTCAGCAGAAAATAAAACGCTTTATAATAAAACGCAAAAAAACAAACTGATGCGCTTTACTTGGCCAGAAAGAGAACACGCATCGCAAAATGCAATGTCAAAACTGCTCTTTTGACCCCGGAAGCTAAGAAAAAGAGAAGACAGAAAGTAAAGGAAAACATGCGAAGACACTGAGCGAAGAATGGACAGAAGTTGGATGCGGTGCCAGTAGTTAGGCCTACTAGGAATCCTGCTTCATGTGAACATCACCCTGTGAGCTACTTTATGCAATTGCCATGTTTAGAAACTATGTATTTCATACACAATTTCATATCTTATTATTATAAATGCTATTAAGCTTAAAATACTGGTAAATGCAACTACAGCAGAGATTCCAAGTTGAATGAACCCAAAATAGGGAGATTTCCCTATATTATCAAGACACATTAGGGAGATTTTACCGATATAAAAAGGAACGCTTATCGAAAGCCACCTAAGCTGAAACACACACATACCAGCAAAACATACAACATTAAAACAATATAGCACAAAACATGACAAATTACAACTGCAACAGTGTTGTAAAGGTGAGTCGCCTTTCCAAACGAATCCAGCAAACCTGGCGACATCTGCAATTGGTAGCATGCAGAGGAAACATTGATTTTGCTCGCAAGCAAGGCACTCAGGGACTCATGCCCTAGCGACGGCCGAAATTTGGTGTCGATCATCCCCATCATGCTGAACACCCTTTCCACCGCAGCCTGGTCGTAAGGGAGGATGAGGAGCGCCTAGACGAGGCGACCTAGGCACTTGAAGCGCGGCTGTCAGGCCGCGTCATCTTCAAGACGGACGGACGCTCACCACAGGTCGATATGGTCGGTGAAGGAAGACAGTTCCTGGGCCACTTGGAAGTCCTGCCACTCCTCCAGCAGCTCACCCGCCTCCTCATCGGACAGTGACTGGAAGGTGTCCATCCGTTACAGACAGGTATGTCCAAGTACAAGTTCCGCACTTTCAAGCTGCTTCTGTCGATGGTCCGAAGGAGGATAAGACAGGCCTTGCTGTCGTTCCTCTTGTTCATCAACCATCAGCGTCACAGGCTGCGTCTTCGCCGTCTGGACCACCTCCTCCATGAAGTTTGGGGCCAGCGCATGATTAATCACGTCACTGACCTTCGTTCGGCGACAACTAAACTTATTGGCGATTTCGCTGTTGGTGAACATCGCCTTCACGAGATCAATGAAATGGTCACCGACAGCGAAGGCCAGGTTGTGTTCGGCGACGAACTAGAAAATAAGGCCTCGGCCTTCGTCACCTTCTCCGCGACCGTACCGGTAGCACCTGACTGAAAGCGCATGCTTATCAGCTTGGCCTGCACGCCACACCTCTTTGCAGCGACCACTTTGTCCTTGTGTTTTTTGCTCAACACGTGTTTCTCCACATCATTTCTGCCCCATGACTGACGGAGAAGTAGTCCTAACAGATCGTACATAAAACAAACGTGTCGCCTTCAGAGCTTTTTCGAATTCCAGCAAACTTGTCCGCCCTTGTTTGCTGCCAATTGCTTCCTCGCCTTTCTCTTTGCATATTTGCCATCGTCGTCTGCCTGATGCTTCTCATTCTGCATTTTCAATTTCCAGTGAAGAGTAAATGTCGCGATCGCTGCAAGGTATAGTACAAAATGGCGTCGACCGGAAGTTTCAAGCAAACCAAAATGTATGCTGTGGGGTCAATTTGAGCATTGCCAAACGAGGACGCTGCAGTGCAGTTTTTTTAAATTTTCGAATAAAATCGGGAGATTTGTATTCTAATTCGGGAGATCGGGAGATCGGGAGATGTTGTACATCCTGTCAAAATTCTGGAGATCTCCCGCCAAATCGGGAGACGTGGAAGCTCTGCTAAAGATATACTTGTTAACAGGGAGTGTGCAGATCACAGAGAGGCGAGCAAAGCAACAACAGGATCCGCAGCCCCAGGCGTTAGGTCAACGTGAGACTAATACCCCGTAGGCATATTAAGAATAATTATTTGTCACGTTTACTTTCATTAATTGTATTACCTATAACATTTAAAGCAAGTGTTTTGTAATTTTAGATATACGGGGACTAATGACAGATTTTTTATTTAGAAAATATTGGGTGTGTGTGTGTGCGCGCGCGCGTGAGTTGCATGCGTGTTCGTAGGAATTATATGTTTATATTCGGACCTGCGTCTGTTTTTCATTTTTTTGTCAATATTTGTTCTGTGTCAATGTGATTTCAGTTTAAAAGTGAAATTCCCGTTTGAAGCCGACGGACAGCATTTGCGCAGGAAGAGCCGCAGGAGAATAAGCAGGGCGGTCGCAATGATGAAACGCAAGAACGAAAAATGGGCCAAGAGGCTCTGAAGTCCTTTGGACTAATACGTCTATATGTGACCCCGGCTGACCAAGTGATTGATAAGTCGGAAAAATTGTGACATTGTTTTGTTACATTCTTGTAAAGGTTGGGTTGCTTTACACGGTTTCAAACATTATGACTGCTACCAAAATTGGCGAAGTCATGGAGCATTGAACATGGTAGGGGTCAAAAAATGAAAATGAGGAAAACGGCTGTTGAAGTTTTACATTACATATGCAAATGGATTGCATAGAAATATTACATGCATGCCATTCAAATGTGGCACATACTATGTATGTTGCAATGATACACCGGAAATACAAATGTAATGCTACAAAAACTTATAAAGTTATGCCAGATTATGTCTTTATGTATATAACTAAGAGGACAGATTATTTGAGAGCAATAGGTAGACTAAAGAAAATTTAAAATGGGTCAGCTGGATGGTGATAGGTCTTTGTCAAACCTTTGTCTCGAGTTTACCGAAGGCGGTGTCCTGCTGTCAGAACTTCGAAGGTGTTACTCTCCTAACTTACAGGTTTTTGTCAGTAAGAATAATGGGATGGTAATTTACACCAACGTTGTTTCCTGTAAAAGTCATTTTGTGGGATATATTAGCATTAGTCGTGCCAATTCAAAAAAATTATGCTATATAATAGTAGTTTGTCAAAATGTAAACAAACTCAAAGACAGTTGCAGCTTAGCCTTAGCCTTGGGAGCGGGCTAAGCCCATGGTTGGGCGGCCAGGCTCCAACTTTATAATGATCTCATTTATCTCCCTTCTCAACCACCTTCCATATCTTAGTAATTTGTGTTATTGTGTAAATCAGAATATACAATTTATGTATGTGAATAGAATATCACTATTTTTAGTTATAAGTACTAAAACATTCCTAATTTTACTGTTCCGCAACTGTTCTTTTACTGTTCTGAAATATTTTAATGACAATGATATATTTCACATAAATATATAGGGAGCTAATGGAGAGGCCCATCATAATCCGTAGCACTACAAAATGAAGTATCTGAAAGTCACACTCCATATAGTGACACATCTCATACTGTCTTTCTGGACTGTCACAATGTCCAATTGTTTCCTATCACAACCCTCGTGTACAATATACCAAAGCTATATATTTCCAGCACCACAACATATGTATTATCATTGGATAGGTAATTGAATAATCTTTCAGATGAATGCAAATTTAATTGTAGCAGCAGAAAATGAAGTATACAAAAGTTACACCACAAACAATGACATGCATTCTCAAAATGTGATCCATTATAAAAATTACCATTTACCAAGCTCAGTATGGTCAACATATTTCATTGCATCAACATACTAAAAGGTATCATCATGTAGATAATTCAATGCTCTTCAAAATAACACTTACTTGTAATTATAGAAAATGATAAAACTACCATGCATCATTTAAAAAAAATCTAGGTCAAGCTTCTGATGAAACAGATACTGTATAGAAATAACATGCGAGTGCTAATGGGTTAACATGGGCCTAGTGCATTATGTCTGTTGACACAAACCTCTGCCAGTGACCAATTACAGATTAGTCACAGTTTCCACCAAACAATAGCAGCCAGAGAATCTTAGCTGCAGTGGGATGGGATGTTGTTGGAAAAGGGTTTAGCTTTTTGGGAGGCCCTGAGATGCCCTTAGAATGATTCAATCAAATACAAATGTCTTGTGTACAGTGACACTACCCTAAGAGACGTCTATGCCAAATTAGAGAACAAGTTACTGAAGAGTTTCTGAAATAACAGAAAAGACAACCTCTGATCTATGCAAGACACAAACTCCGCATGTGACAGATGTTGTTGGAAAAGGGTGTTGCCATCAAGTTAAAAATAGAGCTGCTGCTGTAGGGGACACTTTAGTTAGCAAATTTAGCATTTTATGGGACCTTTGATGCATTTAGAATGATTCAATCAAATATAGACTTCATGTGTACAATGACACCAACCTAAGGAACGTCTATGCAAAATTAGAGAAAAAGTTACTGAACAGTTTTTTTTAATAAAATAGGCAAAATGTACAAATTTACCCCTTTTGGGGCCCTTGGAGGCCCTAGGGAGCCCTTACAACGATTCAATCAAATACAGATTTCTCGTGCATAGTGGCAGTGCCCTAAGATATGTCTATGCAAAATTTTCAAAAAAAACGTTGCTGAACGCTTTCTGAGATAGGGCAGCGGACAGCGGACAGCGGACAGCGGACGCAGAGTGATGGCAATAGTCCGTTGGACCTTCGGCCCAAAGGACTAAACATTGCAAAAGGACTCGCAAGCCGTGTGGCGCAAGGTGTGGTAGCTACAAAAGAAACAGGCTAGAACTGCCAAACTTTACCAAGGCAGGCCATATCTTGGAATGCATGTTTCAACACCGACTAAGAATGCTGATGCTCTGCTGCGTGATACTGGGCTTACATCACGCAAGGCGAAACGAATACGCAAGAGTCTTATCCTCCATAACAACTTGATCAGACATCTCAAAGCATCTGAAAAGGTGGCATGTAGGAAAGCAGTGAAGTCGGCTAGTCACACTTGTTCTGCCAGACTTCTGGGTGGCACGCTCAAGGTGCACAGGAAGGTGTGTATGACAGCAGATGAAAAGGCAGAGACGAAGAAGAAACTATCGGCTGCTCTCCACCGTAGCTCGATTGACTTGTTCTACAAACACGAGGAAATCGCGACCTGCTTACCTGGCAAACAAGACACTGTGAAAGTGGACGGCAAGCGCATACAGAAGTACATTCGATATCAACGACAGCATAAGTGTACTTTACAAAAAGTACAATTTTGAAAACCCCAACCAAAACATAAGTTTGGCGTTGTTCCAACGCTGCCGACCGAAGAATGTTCTGCCAGTCTCGTACGTATCGCTTAAGATCTGCTTGTGCAAGAGCCACCAGAATGTTGCCTTGCGTCTACGTATTCTGCGATCACAAGGTGTTCAACAGTCTCCGGATCAATCAATCAAAATAGAGACAAGGGAATCTCTTGCTACGAAGATAAATGTGCTAACCAACGACACTGTTACTTTACAAGTATGTAATCAAGTCGTACGCCCCTACAAAGATGCTACCATAAAGAAAAAAAATTTGTTGAGGAGACTGTTCCGAAGTCTAAGTTCAAAGAAGTTTTCTTGTAAAGCATGGACGCCTTCAAACAGCACTCCGAAAGAGTACGCGCACAATTTGCCATTCTTAAGGGTACACTCACAGAAACAGAATGCAGCATGCAAGTAGATTTCGCCGAGAACTACGCGTGCCAATTGTTGGAGGAAATAAGTAGCGCGTACTACTCTAAGGCCCAGGTGATGGTTCACCCTGCGGTGATACACTACAAGGGCGTACGGGGTGAACTGAAACACCAGAGCTTCGTGGTACTGTCAGATGAGATGGCGCATAACGTTGCAAAAGTGTTCGCATTCATAAAGGTCATCGTTGGTTGGATCAAGCAAATTCTGCCGCATATCCTGCAGCTCAACCATGTGTCCGATTCCCCGACAAGTCAGTACAGGAATAGCAGCCTTCAATCTGGAAACATTGCACAAGGCCATGTTCGACATATCTACGACATGGCAGTACTTCGAAAGCGGTCATGGTAAAGGACCATGCGATGTGGTAGGAGGGGCAATGGAACGAGCAGCTGACCAAACCATAAAAATGGGGAAATTTATAAAAACGGCCCAAGATTTCTATACTTGGGGTATTTCTGAGAGACAGTCAGTTTTAATGTATCTGTTGGTCAAGAACGAGGAGGTGAAGGAAGCGTCAGCAGAGATGCCATCCCTCGGAGCTGTTAGAGTTCAGGATACAATGAAGACACACGCTGTGATGCCAGTGGACGATCACATCTACATCCGATATGAAACGCTGACCGAGGAACGTACCACCTACTCAACACACCAAGGAACCACCAACTCAACACACCGAGGAACCACCAACTCAACACACCGAGGAATCACCATCTCAACACACCGAGGAACCACCAACTCAACACACCAAGGAACCACCAACTCAACACACCAAGGAACCACCAACTCAACACACCGAGGAATCACCAACTCAACACACCGAGGAATCACCAACTCAACACACCAAGGAACCACCAACTCAACACACCGAGGAATCACCAACTCAACACACCGAGGAACCACCAACTCAACACACCGAGGAATCACCAACTCAACACACCAAGGAACCACCAACTCAACACACCGAGGAACCACCAACTCAACACACCGAGGAATCACCATCTCAACACACCGAGGAACCACCAACTCAACACATCAAGGAACCACCAACTCAACACACCAAGGAACCACCAACTCAACACACCAAGGAAATATCAGAGAGTTCATCTAACATGACAGATATACCCCTAATTAATATAAACATGTTGCCAGAATGAGCAACGTATATGTTCTACGTCATCAGCGAATGTGATTGTTCAATCACGAACACATCTGCGCTACAAAAAATTCAAACTGCTCTAATATATTTAGTATATTTACCTCCAAAAAGTTTTTTGGTTTTTCTTCTGTATAATTTCGGCCACACTTCGCGGCCTTCTTCAGCAGACTGAATTTACGGTGTCATGTGACCTGCGTCATGTGACACAAGCTGTAACATGACTGCTCTAAATGCTGTAATAGTTTGTGACAGGTCGAATATGTGTTCAGGTCATCTTATATTTAAAAGTATCTTTCAACATATCAATAATAAGAAATAATTGCATTCATATGTGTTCTACATTACTGGCATGTGGCAGTGTAAACTTCAATTTGTCATGATAATTACACTACTTTATCAAGACGTTTCAGTTGTTGATGTTTTCACAAATGCTCCGGATGTCACAAGAAATGTAAGTAATATAATAAATCGTGTGTTTATCTTTATTGTAGAGAATTGGAGGAATACTCCATCACGATTTATGTACTTATTTCCATGCATTACTCATTTACTTAACATAATTATCTGAACCATTTTGATAACAATCATTAGTGTATCACGTAATTAACCAGACCCCAAATCCATTAACTTTTGTTTCTATTACATATATATAATTTGTCTATCTTGTGCATAAACCATAGACCTGTAAATCAGCAAGGGTTGTATTCTACGTTATACACATACATCCTTTGGGGAAAGCCACGCCAGCAGCCACATATTTGTATTGAGGTGATGACTATTTTTATACAGTTCAAGACAAGGTCCCAATGAAAGTTGTGTGGCCCACGTGATTCAATGACTGTGGCTTGTGGAAAACGGACAACTTTTCTAATTTCTCATTTGTTTACATCTGCGAAACAAACTCACATTCAACAACGACATTCCTCATGTTTATAATCTGAACCTTAATTAGTTATTTATAATCCATGGCCAGGATATAACATTGCATTAGGCGCATTTGTCTTTTATTAAACATTGTTTTTAAGAATATCCAATTATATTTAGTAAGACAAAGTGGTGGACAACGTAGGATACATTGGAAAAATTGGCTGAAAATCATCATAGTTTGACTAGGTTGGTACAAAAAAACCATCGATAGCTTGGATGAGAAGAACGAATGTTCCTAGACGTTTAACATATCTACTTTCGTACGGAAATACAGTATGTATTTTAAAATATATTGAAATAATATTTTTTCCATTTCTAAATTGGACAGGGGAACTTTTCGGTAGTTTTAACCAGTGCATTATACGTGGGGAAACGTGTCGGTCAAGAAAGAAAAGGGAGGATCGAGGTAAATAGCATGGGGTCTGCCTAAACATATGATTTCAAATGTTTCCGATGGCCAGATCGCAAAAATCAATATGACACACCCCAAGGTGACATTTTATTTTAACAGCTACACCAATTAATGAAAACACGTCCACATGTACGTGACACTGACTGCCTGATTAAGACAACATACCCTCAACAAACAAGTGGGTTAACCCATGATGTCCGTCACGTAATTCGTTCATATTCTTTGTCCCAACGATGCTCCAGTAAACGTCTTCATCATCTGTTGACTTCTCTGCTCAGTGCTGACACGATTAGCCAGATACATATATTGTAACTTCATTCTGGAAATCACGCTATGTTCCCGCTATCACTACAAGATACGCCCATTTGTGTGTTCTGTATGGTGTCTGTCACGAAATATGTGAAGATTACATTAGTTTTTTCGAGGACAAACTGGCTGGAAACGTTCAAATTGCGATATGAATGAAATACCTGTGGTATCTAAGACAATTGCACTCTAGACGTGTGCATTTTAGTGCCACCACTTCAATTATTTATAGTGGGTTTGCTTCAATGTACCCACACGTATTGTGAAGAGTGATGCAATAACATGTTTGATTGGTGCAGTTTCTGCGAAAACATTGAATTGTTTCTAGAAATAAAAACAACCGATACTTTGTTTCGTTGTGAACAATACTTGCGAGGTCCGTCACATTGATATGGTGCTTTTTGTTATTTTCTTTAATATATCCAGCTCAAGGTATGTCCGTGTAGTTATGGATGTCCTGAATGTACAGTATTTAAAAATAATGATCAACGATCTTGCGATACAGGGGGTGGAGAAAGAAATTGTCTGCAGAATAAAAAAATCATTAATAATGCAATGTTAAATGTTCTGTTGAGGAAAATTACATTTACTTCTAGCGCAAGCCACTGCTTGGTCAATGTCTTGCAAAAAGCCTGGTCAAGTAATCTATTAAATATATATAATTCAATTAATAATTTCAGTTTATTCCTGTTTGTTTTTCCATTAACTGTATCATAATACATAGTTTATCTGTCAACATGTAATATTAATCCAAATGCATTTGTGTATATTTAAAATGCAGACATTTACCCGACGTTCCGTGTAATCTAAAGATGTTGTTAATTTCAACAAAACTGTTTCAACTGTCCTGCTGTTTTAGAGGTTTTGTGCGTAATATAATCGACTCCGTTCTGGGTATAATAGCAATCATTCAGTTTAGTTCAAATGACCGGTGTATCCTCAAATTTGCCGTGGACACATTGGGGATTACGCAACTGTTTATATTGCATGTTTGTAATATTCGTATTGATACGCTTTGTCTAATCATGGTTGAACAAACGAGCCACAAAATATTTGTCCACTATGAAATGCAGAACTCTATCATTGTTGGTACTCTTACATGTTGTTGGTGCTGTTTTCATAATCATCTCCAAATGATTATAAATACCAACACGCACCTTTGCTTTACTTGTGTATTTAACAAAATATTGATAAAAAAAACTACTCATAATACCCAACCTTCCACTAATATTCTCATTATTACGCATTGTCTAATATTAAATGAACAAAAGATATGTATACTATTTGTCCACTATAAAATATTTGGAATATTGTTGGTATATATACAGGTGTATAGTGTACCCCAACTGTTTCAAGCATATTTTCCATAGCAACACAAACACATTTAAACCATCACGCATTTCTAGAGGAAACAACACAAGCGAAGAGCGTTAACCCTCAGTGGTGACAACCTTTATTCTTTTAAGCATAAACCAATTCCATTTGTAATGATTCATACGCAATGCCAACTAATAATCAGTTATATTGATAACAATAATATCAAATTAATTTGCGAAATACACTCAAAATTTGTCATAAAACACTAAACTAAAACTAAACAAACTTCCTATGCATGTAAAGCAGTTACAGTAGTGTGGTGTGGTAGCACGGGTCTGTGTGACGTGACTACTGTCGTAGCGTAGTCAGTAGTTTGTAGTGCATGCGCTTCATACGCTCGCTTTCAGTTGCGACCGCCAGCTAGCCGCCTCACACGAGTGAAAAGGGACAAGAGTGCGCAAGCCTCCCCTGTTGATAAATAGCCTCTCCAAAGAAAAGACTAGTATGACCTTGACATACACTGCTGGGCACCTTTCAGCCCCAGGCTAGTATGCTATGGATCTAGGAAAAGGACAACTTTAATTCCAAACCTGGGTAGACCCATCTCATTAGCCTTGGAAGGCAGTGGGTTTAGGAGAAGGAAAACTCTGACTCCAAACCATGGGCAGATCAAGTCCATTAGCCATGGAAGACATTGATCTAGAAGAAGGAATACCTGGAAAACAAACCCACCATATGGGTCCGTATGGGAAAAGAAGGATGCACTATGTGGAAGAAGCAAGTGATGAGGAAAAGCCAAGACTGAAGCAGAAGTACCGGGAGAAGAAGAATGCAACAAATAACGCTGTTGCTAAGGTAAGAGATGAGAAACAGTAGGGATTGTGCGAGGGGATTGAAGAAGATGGAGGGAAACAGTTGATCTTCAAACTGGCCAGAACTAGATACAGAGAGAGAGCAAAGATACTATACGAACATCTGCAATGAAGAGAAGCGACGGGACATTGGTCACTGGAGCAAAACAAGTGCTAGGTGCTTGGGAGGAGTATTTCAGTAAATTACTAAATCCAGAGGGAGAATGTGACATAGACATACTGCGTTCTGTTATGAGAGAGCTACAGGTGAGGACAATAACAGAAGAGCTGGAGAAAGCAGTAAAGAAGATGAAAACGGAAGGTTGTAGGAGTGGACGAACTATCAGTAAAAATGATGAAAGCAAACAGACTAGTTGGAATAAAGTGGCTGTAAAATGTGTGATTTATAGCAGGATATACCAGCAGAGTGGCGAAGAGGAGATTGTGCCGAAATGGAAGGGAAAGAGGAAAGGGAGATATTGTGGCATCACGTTACTGATCCTAGCCCTGAAATTGCTGGAAAGGATACTGGATGCTAGGGTGAGGCATACAGTAGAGAGTAACATCGGAGAGAATCAGCTGGGATTTAGGAAAGGGAGAGGGACAAACGATGGATTGTTGCCGTCAGACAAATTACTGAGAAGAGTGAATTTAAATAAAGGATGTAGCATTCGGTTTTATTGATCTGGAAAAATCAGAATGGTGGAGGCATTTTACATGGAGACAACAGCAGTGGTGATAGTTGAAGGAGAAACATCAGACCTATTTGGAGTGGGAGTAGGGCTCAGAAAGGGTAGCGCTTTGAGTCCCCAGCTTTTCATATGTGGTGATGAACCTGATCATTGGAAAGGTATCGGAACAGGAATAACTGAAGAAAATAATGTATGGAGACGACCTAGCAGTGGTGGCTGACAACAAACAGGAACTACAGAAAGCATTGCAAGAATGGAGTAACACCTTTGGAAAACATGGCCTGCGAATGAATCTAGAAAAGACTGAAGTAATGTGGTCAGGTGAACAGGAGGTCGATCGGCATGTAGTCATTGTGGACAACAGACGGAGATGGAGGGAAATGACGCGAAAAGCAGTAGAAGCTACTGAGTGACGTGGACCCCACCCCACAAAGGGATGAAGTAAAGCAATTACAATAATGGCCAGCTTCAAATAGAACTGCTGCATATATTATGATCTAGCACAATACCAAGTCTTACTAAAACAATGCATTTGCATTTTACTAAGTTACATCACACTACCTAAATGAGTGACATAATTGTGAACTTTTTTTGTAAAGCGCTTTGAACAGAACTAAGGACTGGATACAGCGTTATATAAGACTTTATTACATTAAAATGTATGCCGCTAGGACATATGCTATTGCTTGACGATCGAAACAGTTAATGTTGCAGATTTTGTAATTACATTTCTGTATCCCATTTTCGCAGTATATCCATTCCAGATTAAGAGGTTTGTCTTAACGTTTGTCAAATTCGCCTGAACATAATGTTCAGGTAAGAGTTCCACATGGAACTCCCAAGAAGAGGAAGGCAGAAAAACAGAAAATGAAAGGAAGAAGATGGGATAACAGTGGCGGAAAATGGTCGATAGCCTATGCTTCAAACAGGTCAAGTAAGTAAAGTGTTCTAATATAGTATCATATATCCTTCAGTATCTATATCATATCGTACTACGGTCGTGTGTGATCATATAACGTACGCTGCATCAGGTAATATTTAACACACTAACACTCGTGTCTAACAAGCGGTGCTAGGGGTGTTTACAAAGTTACCGTTAATAACATTATGTCAGCCGTTGTTAGCAATTACACAGGTGTTGAATCTGATAACATTTGTACATTTGTAACCGCCTACCTATGTGCTCAGATAGTTATAGAAGTCAAGAATTTTTTTGTACATTTTATTGAAATGCCTTATTACACAAATGTTTTAAGCAGGTATTTACTCAAGCTATCATTAAAACATATTTTATACATTTAAGTATAATTGAACAGTATTATCAAAGGATGGGCAACACATGCACACGCACAAGTAGTGATGTCGACATTTGTTGACATGTATACACGTTTACAGCATTGGTTTCTACCACGATTTTACGAGAACGTGATCAAGTACTCTGGGTAAGCCTGATTGTCTAAGAATATGACAAATATGCCTGGAGAAGGAACGCTGTCTACCACTGTATCAAAGGGGAAATCAGGATTTGCTGGGTTTGGTGGTGGAACTCGATACAAGGAATTGCCAGTGGTATACTCTCCCGTCAAAACAAGTGCCTGGTAGACATGCTTCGAGCCGTTTGCATCTGGAGTGGCATATTGGTTATTCGCTGAGTAGGCTGAGCCCACGGCAAAGTATACTCCTTGGCCATACACAGTCGCTATAAAACAAAGAGAGCAGTTAATTAGTGTTGTTCATAAAAATAGTAATTGTTGATTACCAACATGGAAGTTTATTATATTAGGAGATATTTGATTGAAAATGCAACTGTGTTGCTCTGAACTTATAGATTATCTATGTACCGGCATGTAAAATCAGACATGATTTTCTGACAAGTTTATGTTGAACTACGTCATATCGGGTGTTATTGGAAGTTAACGGTATTTGTACAGAATTGCAGGTTCAAAAATTATTTAAATATCCATTTTCAAGCTTATTCTGCAGAATTTTACTTACCGTTCTTGCCACAGTAGCTACGATTGAAACCGCCGTTATTGATGCTCTTAATGGCGCTAGCACTGGTTCCATGCCAGAGAATGCGCTCAATGGCTGTCGGCTGCTTGATACGTTTCTCCAACTCGTCCTTACGCACCACATACTGGCGGTACAAGCTCGGATTCTGAACCCTCTCAATCTAAGACCAAAAGCAGCGTATCATATACTTCAGATGATCAGCATTTCTTTGGTATGATATTTTTTGTTTGTTTGATTGCGTCTCATGCATACATCTGTACAAGATGAAGGGTTCCTTCATTTGTTCCCATCACACAAATTTTAATAACTCGTCTTGATGTTTAAAAATGGGCAAGAAGAAGTTTGTCATTTATAACACTTTTCCCATAAATGGATGTACTTTCTTTTACCACAATAATTAGAACAACAGCGTAGTAATAATACTATTATTATAGTATCTACCTTGCACCAATTCCTCCACTATTGGACTTACCATTTGAAGTTGAATATGGGAGATGTATTCCACATTGTAATTTTATTGGATATTTATTCTGCAGGTTATCGAGTTGATAGTAGAAGATATGAAAACAAAAACTAATCAGCTGTCGGTGACTAATCTGACATGCTAATGTTGATGTACGTTGAATGTGCAATGGAGAACGTTAACCTGCACGATGTGTTGTATTTTAATTGCAGCGCTCACCTTTTTGACAGCGTTGACAGTTCTCTGCGCCGTACTCAAGAACTTGCTCTCCACGTCTTTGTATTCTTGACTGGACGGATTCAGCGGTTCTAACTTAACATGCTCGTCATCACCCATTGACGCCCAGTGCGAAGGTAATTCGAGTCTACCTAAAACCACAGTGTAGAAACTGGTGATGCCATGCTGTGTATAGAAACATATGCACCGATTCTGTGTGTACAAACGTAAGCACATATGAGTATGGTTGAACGTGGCTGGTGTACTGTTGAGCAGGAAACAAACAGGTTAATATGCGTCGTTGGTTTACACTTTAAACAAAACGGTGCATACTTTTCATTAATTGTTCGATTGGGTAACTGGTAACAGCAATAGTGCGACTAGCAGTATGCAATAATAGAGGCCAAACTAGTTTTGCCGTTTTCGCTCAATTAAAGAATTGCATTGTGATTTAAACGACCACTTTAAAAGTTTTTTAAGACAGTGTATATATGTAAAACATGAACAATATGTTATTATTTATTTCACCATACTTGATACCATATATTCCCGTGCAATGGCAAAAGGGTGCAAGTGACATCTTTATACACACAATGAGTTAACATCACAATCGCACATTTTGGAGCAAGTGCCATCTTATTATATAATAAATAACACAGTTGACCTCTTAGATTGGCTAGAAATGACAAGGCACAAGGGTGCAAGTGGCAATGGAACTGTATTTTACAGTGACGAAAGGGAGTAACTGAATGTCCAATAGTGCGACGTATTATTAGGACAAAACATCCAATCAATGCGCTGCTCTCTTACTCAGTGAAGCGGGAGAAAACTCTACCATGAATTTTGCGACTATATTTCGCGATTTCATGGATGAGTGAGTACATGACACTATATATAATAATAATGTATTTATTTCATGTCCATATATACAAGTACATCAATAAAAGTATGTAAATAAATATAAAAATACATCGATAAGAACAATATGTTTAAAAATTAAATAAATCCCGGACCCACTGGTGCCGCAGTTTCAAAGTACAATACACGTCGCTAGTTTTAATGCTATAAATAATGGGATTCAAAGACATGTCAATCCTATTCATTAAGCTAAAAATAGCCTTTCTGATTACACATTTACCCGAGCTGACATTAGCTGTAACAAACATGTGGCTAGCGCTACATCTCACTGGCAAATTGTTCAATATTCTGAAAGAGTTATTATATGCAACAACGAATTGCTGAAAACTAACTTTTCTAAAGTTCACCCATAACGCACACATATAGATATTACCAAAATACGCTGTAAATAGCTTATTTTTTACAGCAGTTGAACAAAAGTGGGACTTTTGACGTAACATATTACTCTTGGCATACAAAAGTCTCACTTTGGCTTGCATGTCAGACTCATCAGACAAATTATTAGAAATGACATGTCCAAGATATTTACAAGAGGTGGCAAAGTTGAGCTTCTTTCCTCCTAATGTCATTTCTTTAGACAGATTTTACATTCTAGATTCAAAGTACATGACCAGGGATTTACCCGCATTTTATTGCACGTCATGCTCACATCCATATGAGTAACACACGTCAAGTAGTGTTTGTAGTCCTTTAGCAGAAGGTGCAAACAGAAGTAGATCATCGGCGTATATAAGGTGATTAACAACCATGTTACCAAGACTACAACCGATTTGTTTTTTGTGCAGTTGTATACTCAGATTATCCATATAAATGTTAAAAAACAAAGGGGATAACTTCCCACCTTGCTTAACACCATTGCCTACCGAGAAGAAGTCAGAGTAGGTATTTTCCCATCGCACATTGATTATTGAATTCATTGCTGAGGACTCTTAAGATATAGTTTGGTACATTTCGTTCTTCTAGTTTCGTTAAAAGTTTATATCGGTTGACACGATCAAACGCCTTTGATGCATCTAAAAACGCGACGTGCATAGCTGAACCATGTTCAGTGTAGAACCTTAATAATTCCTTAAATGCAAACACACATAACTCCGTTCCATGTTTAGGCTTATATATATGTATATATACATATATCTATATCATATATATATATATAAATATATATGTATATAAATATATATATATATAATTCTCCTAACAGCAGCATACGCAGACCAAATATGCACAAGGCGCCGCACACCAAAGGCAAAGTCAGTCTGCTGAAAGTGTTGACCTCTGGTTTATCCTTTATTTTAACAATTCAAACTTTTAATATAGCGTATGCTTAGGATTATATATATATACATATATATATATATACATATATACATATGTTATGTGTTGAGTTCAGTTCTGGAGCAGCCTGCCTGTCAACGACACTTCTGTCAACATGACTGACACTGAGTGAGACAATGACGAATATCTTAACTGTCGTAGCTTTTGCTTTTATACTTTTGTTTAATTGCTGCTTTAAAGCCAGAATGTCAGTCTACTATGATAATATGAAACTGCAAGTTTGTAATTTGTATCACCGAGGGACATCATAATAAATCAACTGACTGATTAAATTTGATTTAACAGAAACAAATTATTGACTGATTATAATTGTGTTTTAACGATTGTGTACTGTCATTTTTCAATATAATTTTGTCATCTCCAGTTATAGTTTGTTCTGACATGATTTAATAGCACTTGCTTCCTTTTGTTATATAATTGCTTCGATATCGATAACCTAATAAAATGACAGAAGGGAGTGTCACTAAGTCACCATACACTCTGTAACACCTGGAGTACTGATTTATAATAGTCATTCTTATTACACAATTGCCAGCTCCATTTGTAGATCGTTCTGACATGATTGAATAGCATTTGCTTTTTTGTCATAGAATTGTTTCAATATCGATAACGTAATAAAATTACAGAAGGGAGTGTCACTAAGTCACCAAACACTGTAAAACCCGGAGTACCAGTCATTCTTATAAATACACATAGTCAAGTAGTTCATGCAATTGTAAATAATTGCTGAGCCATAATATGGAAAAAGTGTGCAAAAGAAAAACGCATTTTATCCAATATCTCAAAAGCACCTCGTTCTCACT
Source organism: Escarpia spicata (assembly GCA_963995525.1). Lineage (NCBI taxonomy): Eukaryota > Metazoa > Annelida > Polychaeta > Sabellida > Siboglinidae > Escarpia > Escarpia spicata. Next base: position 18,352,450 of record OZ023206.1, read on the forward strand.
TGCACCCTTTTGTCATTGCACGGCAATAAACAAAACTGTCAATAGGTCAATTTGGCATTTGATGTTATTCGACAAACTTATCTAACTGACATTTTATGTAATTTTGATATGCTACTTTTTAATAATTTTCTTTTACCTTTCTATTTAATTATTTTAGGTCATTTAATGTATTTTTACTTATACTTTATGATTGTCAACGCCTTTGAGCAGGTTTGTTATCCAGACACACAGCACACTGTAAATGCTTTATAATAATAATAATAAATTACGCTTCTGCAAAATTACCTGTTGCCAGATCCGGTCTGCGTTTTCTTCAAAACGAATTACACATTGATACAGTTAAACTGTACACAGTGCACTTAATTTTTTTCTTTTGGAAAATGTACTTACCACCAATGTCTTCACGTTTAACATCCACTCCAGTCCCATCTATGTCTGTTGTTTCTTTCATGGTTTTGAATGTCACGCGGTATTTGAAACCAGTGTCTTCCTTCCACTCCAAATGATCTTTCTTCGATTGGAACGCATTTTCCAACAACCCATTGATGGCCTCAGGATAATTTTTGAAGACTCCTCCATCTGAGTATTTCCAGTGAGCCTACAGCATGCCAGATGTGACCACTTTAGTTCGATTTTTGGTAGTGTCGTATACATACACCTCTTCAAACATAGTGATACAAAATGATCCATCGAACTGAATCACAAAAAAGTTAAATTCAATTATGTTAATGCAATTGAACTAACGTAATTGCAACACACATACACGCACGAATACACACACGCACGCGCATAAACACACGCAAATACACAGACATGCACATATGTAAAAGCCACTGGGAACTATCTACTTGATTCATTTGATGATGATAGAGTATGATAATGGACAGTTTTAACATGTATGCGCGTAAATGCATGTATTATAATGAAACAGTGGAACCTCGGTTTACGATCACCTCGGTAATCCGGTCACTTTGCCATTAAAGTCACCTGGGGAGTCTGAAATTTTTTCACACAGTAAAAGATAGGACGTTAGTCCTGCTAATGAGGTCACCTCGCTATTCAGGAATACGGCCAGTAACTCAGTGCAAAAGGATGTGATTGCCCGCAAATTACCCGGCATGTACAGTTAGTTACAGCCAGGAAGCCAAGGTGCAGACAATGCGAAGCCATGAACTTGGCGTCTGGATGTTTTCTCGGCGACTGGCATATTGAAAACAGTATAAAAGATGCAAGTCCCCAGTTATCTTTTGCATTTGTGTTGCACTTGGAAGTCAAATTCTTAGTGGCTAAGAATATTTTACAGACAAATGCAGCGGCGCTGAATCAAAGTCGTGGGCTTCGTCTTCGACGCTGACAACATGACACTGTCTGTTTGACATCTGGGTGTTTGTGTAACGATCAAAGAAGTTTGTTTGGAGTAGCCTATCTGTCTTGATTTTGAATGGCAAAACAGTGTGTTTTGTAAATTGTGGTAAAACTAAGTCAACATGTTATTCTACTGATGTAATTGAGTGATAAAAGGTTACCCGAAATATCCCGTGATAATATAAAACATAATCTAAAATTAAGAGAGTTCGAACTGTTTGCATTTGACAATTGCTGTTAAAATGGCATGCATACATGTAGGCCTATATTGGTGTTCCCACTTCCCATGATTCTTCAGTCCACAATTCAGATGTATTATAATCACCTCGCTATTAAGATTACTTTGGTCCAGTCCCGTGGGTGACCGTAATACCAAGATTTTGAACTTTGAAGGAAGCAATCTACAGTATTCACAAAACAAACAAAATGAAGGAAAACAACACTGTTTTCACACATATAACTATTTTGTTTACCTGTTTTGCATACATAGAGGCCAGAGTTCTATCCTTGTCATCGTGTTCCATCTGTCTGAATATATTGACAATCTGAAGGTTTGCTTGGCTCGTGTCGGCCGGTATTCCTTGGATGCGGATACACACTTTCGGTTGGTTCTTTGTAATGGTTATTTTCACATCAAGATGTTCCTCTATTGCTCTTATCTGATCCATCTGAAAGGACAATTTGTAAACAAATATATGAAGCTGCCATTTCTATTTTAGACTTCCAATTATATCCAAGTCAATCTATAACAAAAGACGCAGTGGTAGTGACAAACCAAACAAAGGGAGATGTGTAGATGTTGAGATATTCCCCTTTCCTTTCTCCTGTGCCGCTTCTCCGCCTCGTGAAGTAGGCGGTCAGTCTCGAATTGGGCCGTTGCCTGGTAACAAAGACGGTCTGCAGCCATGTCCTCCCAAGTGTTGATATTCATCTGGCTTTTATTCATGTAACATTGGGCAGTATCTTTGAAGCGTTTTCTCTGGCAACCACATGTTCTTGAACCATATGCGTCAGCTGTGAGAACAATATTTGTTGGGGGAGGTGGCTGTCTGGCATTTTGTTACAGTTACCAGTGCGGTGGAGCTGATTCTGCATGATCATTGTCGCAATGCTGGTTTTCTTCGCTTCAGTAAGGACGCTGGCATGTTACAATACAGGGGTGCAGATATTGTCGATGACGAAACAGCAGAACAATATGATAACATCCAAAAACAATGATAAGACACAAATAGATGGCATCCTACTCGATTTCGCCAAAGCCTTCGACAAAGTCCCCCATAAACGCCTCCTATTCAAATTAGCTTTCTATGGAATAACTGGAAACACACAAAATTGGATCAAATCGTTTCTATCCAATCGCAAACAGAGAGTCTCAGTCAATGGAGCCCTGTCGGACAGAACAAATGTTACATCTGGTGTACCACATGGCTCAGTCCTAAGACCTGTCCTATTTTTACTCTACATAAACGACATAACCGAAAATGTCCAATCTTCCGTACGCCTCTTTGCAGACGACAGCATTATATATATCGCAAAATCACATCCGAAACCGACCACGAAACTCTCCAATCTGACCTGATCAAACTCCAAACATGGTCTAACAAATGGCAGATGGAATTTAACACATCTAAATGTGTGCATCTCCCTATAACAAACCAAACCAAACCCAGACTACATTCATATTCACTCTTTGGCATACCACTCTCTACCGCCTCTAGCCACACATATCTTGGAATAAAATTAGATTCTAAACTAACCTGGGCTAACCATTTCACTGACAAATCTTCAAAATAAACTAGGCATGATCAAACGAACCCTCGGACCATGCAAACCTGAAGTAAAAGAAACAGCCTATAATATGCTAATCCGACCAAAAGTCGAGTATGCCTCTCCCATATGGAATCCACACACTGCCACCCAAATTAAACACATTGAAAGAGTACAACACTGTGCTGCCAGATTTGTCAGAAATGACCACAGACGCCAAACAAACGCAGCAGACCTAATAGCCACCCTTGGATGGTCAACTCTTGAACGACGACGCATTATCAAACAAGCCATAACATTTTACAAAATATTAAATAACATAATCAACATCACACCCCCACCAGGTGTACTAATACAGTCAAAAAACCATCAATGCAGCAGTGTTCTCTTTCTACCCCGAGCAGTTCGAATCTGGAATATGATTCCACCACCGATTACTGAACTAGAAAGCCCCATAGCGTTTCAAACAGCGATCATGAACCTCCCTTTCACCACACCCAATCATCTAAAGTGCCTATAAAATAAACAAACAAACTACCCACAACGCATGCGCATAAACAAGCACCTTACAACTCCTGCGTTAGCTCAAGTTTGTTGTTTGGAGTAAATCACCTAAGACCTAAGATCATCCAGCTAAAATCACACATGACATTGTCAGAACGATGCCTCAAAATTATACGTACTAAAATTCATTATGAGAAAAAGTGAAAACGAGGCTGTCACACAGCAAGAATCAATGTAGGATATTGTGGTTAAACACCTAGTAAGAATGCCTCAATTTTTGCAATAAATAAAAACGTACTGAAAATATGTCAACAAGTGAGGTATCACATTAATAATCTGTGGAATCCAAAAAGGAACAACACGCAATTTCACAGTATATATTTATACATGCATATATATATATATACGTATATATATTTAATATATAATTATATATATCTGTAGACAATATAGAATACATAGAATACAAAGGCAGTGGTGTTATATTAGCCGTTTAGCCACAATGGAACGTTGACATTTAGTACAATGACTATGATACCAATGATGAACATTGGTTGTCCTATGGTCTGATCCGAATTGTAGTTGCTGGATTTTCACCCGGTGTTGTGAAATTCGCCTCCAAAGAACGTCTTTCCCTTACCCAGGTAAGCATGATATCATCAAGTAAACGCAGGAGTTGCCTAACATAGAATGATAGAGCCATGTTAGAGAGGAATTTACCTCTGTTGGAGTCAGCTTTGCAATGGACGCTTGGTCTGTTTCACTGTCGAGGATGATTTCCTTACATTCTTTCTCACACAGCTGTTGCATGGCATTCTTGGCTGCGGCAATGGCATGAGGTGATTTGCCGAATATGTTGAAGGTGATATGTTGTCGGGTAGTGGAATTCTCTTCATCTGTTGTGTCGTCACCGAGTAAAAAGTCTAGAAACAAAAAGGGAAGTCGACTGGTATTATATACATTAGTACGTTAAATTTGGGTCATTGTAAGTGCATCTCCTCCCAGGCACAGAGGTCCACTCGCCGCCATATATGTCCACTCGCTTCCTTGGATCTTTGGCTTCTGATCTACCAATTGGTGACGCATTTCAGAAAACATTATGGTAGTATTTTTGATAAGCTTTGCTATTCTACAGGGCTTTTCTCCTGCTTGCGAGAATTGTGTTGTGAACAACACTGCTCCAGAGGGCGCTACAGTAGGAACTAGTTATAAAAATCAAAATATTGCAATCGTGACGACTGCCCCCGTTGCTTTTTGCTTCATGGACGGGTGTAGGTCGCATGTACTTTGCAAGTACACAACTGTGTAAATTTGCTGACGTTGCGTGATTACTCAAATGGTGAACCGAGACATTTAGACAATGTCACTGTGTAACATTTTGCCAACTCTTGAAAACATATAATGTGATCACTGATTAGCTTAAGCTGTATTATTACCAACTGACCTTTCATCCGACCAAACATAGCCGACACACCCTCTCTCCAACCCTTCTTTCCACTGGCCTTCTTGAAGGCACATTTTCTGAAGGATTGCATCATTGACTGTTGGAAGATGACGATCTTCACCAGTTTCAGAGACGACTCTGGCTTCTGTTCTGTGAAACTCTCGATTGCATCCAACATTGTGTCAGCCATTTTACTGGGACTTAATCCCAAGACGCCTACAAAACATCGTGGTCATCGGTGTTTTACCTCAGACAGCTATTAATATAAGAAAATTAACATGACACAATTCTTTGTGACTCTACAGTGATTGTGGTCTGTAACAATGATTACCCGAAGCGGTATGAAACACCACCAGCAGTGGTCATATATGACACGGTACTGATTTCAAAGAAATGTGTACTAGTTGAAAAAATCCAAACAGGTTAAACGTTCAGCACTGGATATAATTGATGCCAGCTGGTTTAACCATACAGCTGTTTCTGCTTAATGATCATCACAGTCACAAAGTCCTGACACTCAAGACTATCTATTCAGCAAATTACTTTTTTATATTTATTACGCTGGCTGATCCCAGGCAGCGGAACAGAAAACCACCATTTCAAAAGTAATTGCATTTCTAATGAACAAACTCTATGGATAGCAACGTCACTGCTACGTTTGGACGGTGGATCATACTTTTCACACTTACAACGTAATATGACGTGACGCCATAGTGTTGTTGGTAAAACGTCGGACTCTCAACCGAGTGGCACTGAATTTACCTTTGTTGTTTTTCACTCGCCTGCATCATGAATAACTGCTTTAACTGGACGTATATATATATATATATATATATAACAATATTGCATGATGATCATCACTGAACCTTTGTTTGCCGACTTGTACAGGGACTTACCTGTGCCAAGAGCTGGGAATGCAATTGACTTGATGTCAAGGGAATCTGCTTCCACGAGAACGCTTTCAATGATAGCTGTCATATCACTTCGGTGAGCATCAATGTGGATTATATGGGTGCTTGGCAGTTGGCCTGCACTTGTCACAACGATCCCGTTCTGGCCGATTTTCCCTGTAATGTAACGTATTCGTATTTTATTTGTAAGTAAAGTGCGGAGGTAATAATGTTGCTTTCACGCATGGTCAACTTTCACACTAGTTGTCATTTTTTTATTAGTTGTTGAATACTAACAATTATGGACATGAAAAAACAAGATTTAACAATATTGTCAACTATGCTGGAAAATACCAAACACACACATAGATATGCAGGTGCACACACGCACACACAAATACACAACTGCAATAACCGCAATAATACATCCAACCAATTTGGCCACATTTGTGATCATATATATAATAATTATATGTATATATATTTATTAATTATAAATAACTATATATAGTTATTTATAATCAATTACAAATCTTAACTAAACTCATTCCTTACCAAGTCTCTTGCATTCTCTTACAATAGACAGACCACCAGCTGCAACAATGGCTTTTGATGTAGCCCCTGCAAGAGAAGTATGGAAAACGAAGTGTATTAGCTTTTGAAATGCATATTATAAGAATGCATCTGTCATAGACATTCTACATTTTATATCAGAAATAAAGTAAAAGTTTTATATATATATATCATTATAATTTAATAACCATAGCATACTGTGAAATAATAACACAATTCAAGTCCTAAATTTGCTTTTGCAATACATACAAAAAGCTGCAAGGTGGAGTTACTATTGGTATACGGAGAATGCAGATGAGAATCATTAATAATATTGACTGCTCAGGAGTCTTCCATTACATAATACTACTTGGACTAAAACCAGAAAAAGAAAAGGATCCGTATTCAGAAGTATACATATTCATGGAATAGTGAAATCTTTCTATTGGCATTTTAGTTCAACACAATCATAATCAACACAGATTCATGCTCAGTGCTACGAGGTGTAGGTACTGCATACAGCGATAACATTAATAACGACATATAAATCAAAATTCGGCAATAAATACATTTAAAATCAATGTAAATATTTTCATCTTCTAGATCAGTATTTAAAAGACAGTTTGAACAAATTTATAATATGACAAATGTATGTGTAGTTGAAATAAATATACTTTCAAAGTCACACCTAGCAGACCCAAACTGCTGTCGCTGCTGTTCACAATTGCATCAGTATCTTCCTGTGTTAGATCGCCATGAATAATGTCAACATCTATTGACCCGATGTGGATCATTTCTTCACTCTCCTCGCTGATGCTGCGACTGATGGTGCCACTTATATCACCTAAAAGTGCAATCGTACATCGAGTAGCTGAATTTCCCTTGGAAAATGAACATGGTTATGTATATAAATTATGTATGTATATATATATATATGCATATATACACACATATATATATGTATATAATTATATATATATGTACAAATATATCTATATATGTATATATACATAATATATATGGATATATATAAATATATATCATATATTATATACATATATAATACAAATATATATATACATATTACATATATATATATATACATATATATATATACACATATACAAATTGTATTATATATATATATATATATATTAAGATTTAGTGTATACACAACATTATGAATGTTTGACATGAACGTTAAAATGGTTCATATTAAATTCGTAAGGTCATAAATAATGATACAAGTGCAGCTTAACGTTCTACTGTAGCACATAACCTCTACGTTTGGTTAAGCACTTCTCAAGTAATCCACCATTCTCTAGAAATATCAGTCGGGAATGGAACAAAGTTAGTAGTTAATATGTCGGTACATAGCATTAAAATGTACCTCTGCCACTCCAAGCAAGCCATTGCATTGTTCATTGAATGAGCGTGCGTGCGTGCATGCATGCGTGTGTGTTGTAACTCGCGGACCACCGCTCAATGCTCTAATTTCGGTCTATCTATCGCATTGTCGAATCACAACGAGGTCTGGTTAATGGTATGTCTTGGAGCAGGGATGCCCTCGGAATAGAGTTGATGGGCTTTTTATGGTGTGAAGCAAAAACCTATTTTTTAAATGTGGAAGCATCTATAATATCGGGCAAGGAATCTGTACTGTTCCCAGAAGTCTCCAAGAAAGATTAGCTTATCTGATGTTCATACATATTCAATTAATTGTATGAATACCTAAACAGAAGACATTTTTTATTATTATCTGACCTATCATTGACCTTCCCTTGGCGTTACGTACGCCAGTATGCAAGCAATCAACATCCTCTCTCAGAAGAAGACAGGATTATGATAAAGAGTGGATGCGTGTGAACGCACACACGATTAAAACATTGCAAAACGGGATAACAAAATATGAACGTGATTGTTACCTCGTTCTGGTCTTGCAAGTGCACGCGCTGGTTGTGATGCCCTTTTCTGCAAGCCTGGTTCACCGGCAGACAGCTCCTCCTCAAAAGCCTAATTACGATACACCCATTACGTAACTTACACCAGTGACATTTTACTGCCACAATTCAAAACCAAACATGTAATCACATCAAGTAATATGGCCGTATTGACAGGTGTGCCTTGGCGTACATACTACCATTTTGTAAAGGAGCACATGTATGTCGACCCTTTGGTCTTATAGCGTTTATGACTGAGACAGGATGCAGTACTAATACTAATGACCTTATTTTAATTTAAGATTACGTAACAGACATTTCTCCGTACAAAACGTGTTTTGGCCAGATCATGTATGTTACCTGTATGGTCTTTTCGTCCTTCTGATACACAACAAATCGCACATCTTTCAACGAGGTTTCTGGATTGCGGCTGCTGAATTTATGGAGTTCATCCAACATGATTGTGGCAACGAGTCGGTGGGGGAAACCCAACTGGCCGGTGCCTATGGCAGGGAAGGCCACCGAAGTCAAGTTTTTGTCATGGATGGCTTGGAAACAGTTGGTTAGCAGTTGCCTCAGAACCTGCAAATAAAACACATTGCATTGTTTGCATGTACTACACCTGCCAACTGTTTGGAAATTGCGGAAGAGATTCATCATTCCCGTGTCGCACAGTATCGTCGCGCTGTCTCAGATCTTGTTATCGGAAGATGGGAGGGGTGCTGTTGGAGATTTCCAGCAAAAATCAGGGAGATTTGCATATATTCCGGTGGACCGGAATATGTACCCAAAATCCAGTACACTCCCAGATATTCCGGGAGAGTTGGCAAATACAACGTACAAATACATATAAACATGCCAACAGTGACAGGGCACTTTGCATGACCATCTAGGTATGTGGGTGATATGTTTGTGTTTCATGATAAGAAGTTACCACGCCAATCCTCTACGCACTGCTTTCTAGTTCATCACAAACTGTCTATGATGCTTGGTCTATAACATTAATCAGCAAGCTGCTCGTCTGTAAATCGTACTCAAAACTTTCTGATGTGTTAATCCAACATTTCGATAACAATGCCTCTGAAATAATAACAAAAACATAGGCACATTTTTGGGGCGCATCATCGCCACTAAGACGATCTCATCAACGAAAACGTTAAGTACTAAAATATATGCAAGCTATATGTACGCATTGTTGTATTGTACTGTGCAAACTACACAACTGTCATGAGATTGTTAGTTACTTGACATCACTAGCTTACACTAACACTTGGTATAACAGACAAAAGGCATCAATTATAATCAGTACAGTATTTTAATAGTAACGCCCTCTGGAAGAGTGATTCAGCACTCGATTGTCGCATGTAGGAGAAAGGCCACCAGAAAAGCATAATATATCTAGAACACTTAAGAAAATAACTTTAAATAAAGTCGTTGTGATTTCTGAATCGCATCGTCAATTGGTACATCAGCAGCCAATGGTCTCGGGAAGGGAATTAACATCTTAACCAATGTATTATTATTTGTATTATTATAAAAAGGTGACCTTGGTGCCTTGGAGAAGATGCACATACAATACACCAAAGTTGGCATATTATATATATATATATATATACATAATACGCCATACAACAAATATAAATACATATATGTATATATACATATATATATACGTATATGTATATATATATACAGCTGTACATATATATATATATATACATATATGTATATATATATATATATACGTATATATATATATATATATATACAGCTGTACATATATACATATATGTATATAAATTTGTTGTTGTATGGCGTATTATATATATATATATATGTTTCGCAGTCACATCTGTATACTAATATACACACCTATGTATATACATATATATATATGTGTATATATATATATATATATACATAAGTGACGTGTGTATTAGTATACAGATGTGACTGCGAAACAAACATTGTGGTGTACCTGTTCACTTTTTCCTTTTCCTCCGTCCCAAGGACAACAGGCCCCGTGCACGATATGCTGACACTGTAGACGTCCACCAGACGTCACCACAACTTCGCTGAACTGGAGGCCATTTGGGGCATTCTGTTGACATTCCGTCTGGATGATGTTGCCACCATTCTGTAGCAGCGACTGAGACACCGCTCCGCGGTTCAACTCAAGATTAGAACTTGAGGAGTTGACAATTACATCAACCTGCAGCAACAGTGAAATGACTGGATTACTTTATTGATGGGTTACGTTATCCACATAACTGGTGCGTTTTAATTTTGTTTTAGAGCTTAACATGGGCTGGTGGAAATGTTCCGTGAATGGTAATGTTGATTTCACTACTTTTATTCGCATGTCTTCAAACAGAATTATGACAAATTTTGTTATCACTAGGCATCCTTATGTCTTGGAAGACAATAGTTTGAGGGTTGTCAATTGCCTGGTGTGACGTCTTCTCAACCAGTTGAGTTGATCGTTTATCCTTTCCTCTTCTCACGCCCATTTTAATAATCGACCTCCAATAACCACGAACATCAACGGCTGTCTAGCAGATATTAGTGTCAATGTCCGTCATTTTCATGTCATGGTGTTTTAGTACAGGATATGTAAAAGGAGAGTAGGACGCATCCCAGTGACAAATTCAACACACAGACATTTCTCGGTATAACACCGTGAACCATTCCGTGAACATGGGCAAGCTATCGGACACGTCGCTGCGTGTATATGTCGGAGTGAGAAGCGCACTCTGAGACCAGCATTATGGTCAAACTGTACATAATGCATTTCCCATGTATATCAGCACATGTATAATTATAAGGAAAAGTATTGTATACTGAATAACTTACGTTGTACTGACTGTCTTACATGATATGACAGCTATTGTGTTTTGTGCACTACCGATGATCTGAAATTATCGCCAAAGATATACAACCTCGTGCCAATTAACAACGAGGTATCTTTAACTCAACAAACCTGTTGTTTCGCAATTTCAGACTTGCACAATGTCAGTGTGATGCCTTCGGCTGTTGTAAGCTGTGCTTTCCCGGGTGTAGTTGTTTGCTTTCGTTGGGTTTGTGCATCCTGAACTTTCATGGTTGAGGTATGTTCAGACTGCCGGCTGTAGACCTTTGGAGATGACGTCTCGCTCCGTGTCTTCGTGCGTGTAGATGGACGAGGGGCTGCAGACAGCAACACATATTTAACACACCGTGCTAGAGACATTATATATGGCACAATACTTAGATAAGGGATATGTCACAGGGCTGCATGAACTGTCAGTAGGAACTGACTGGTCAAACAAATAACTGGAAAACAGGTATCTTCACTGTCTACAACGAGTATTCACCTGGAGCGGGATATGCATGGATTGCTGCTACCTCTGACTCGGTCTAGAGAGGAAGAACATTTGCATGCATTGTTTGTAGTCTACCATAATTTAGGGCCAGTGCACACAAGCTAGTGATTATTAAATATATGCATTTGAAATAGATCGCTTTAGAGGGACGCACTACTTGCCTTTTGTCTGGGAACTGGCTTGTCTATCACGAGAAGTTGTCATCACCTTAGAACCAAACACGGTGCCAAGACTCTTGTGAAAAACTCTCACTACATCTTCGTTGGGATCCAGCAGTGACACCATCTTCACACTTGAGAGCGTGCGAGCTTCAAGGAAATCTTTCACAGCTGATATGATGGTTAATGTACATTTGTCAATGGGAAACCCGAAGATTCCGGAGCTCAGTGCAGGAATTGCAATCGAGGACAACTGCCAGTCTTCGGCAGCCAACATGCTTTCAAAGACGGCTTCATAGAGACTGTTCTCCTCACTGCTATGCCCGCCTTTCCATATTGGTCCTACTGCATGGATCACCTTCTTGCACGGCAGGCGACCTGATGTTGACACATACACATGGCCGTCAGCAATTTCACCGTTCCTTCGCACATGGTTTTGACACTCCTTCTGGATACCTGGTCCTCCTGCACAAATAGCAGACATATGTCAATGTATTGCAGTAAGCTGGTTACAATTATCCCACGAAATGTAATCTCGTGACTTTTATACTATCACATCTCATCTCACCCTGTTTATTTTTCTTTTAGTAATTTTGTTAAGTAATTGTTTTTCCACCAAAGGAACTTCTATTTCATTTAGTAAAACTTTTTCAAATATTCAAACTTAATGTTATTTAGCCATTGGCTAAATAGCTAGTGATTAGTGTGGGCGTATCGTACACACCTGTACGATAACACTGCACTTTTTAATATCGTATGTTAACCACTTACATAGTTTTATACAACGGTTTGTTATTTGTCTACTCACACCCATGGTAGGCAACAATGAACGTTGTTACTACTCTTATTACAACCATAAATTTGCATAAACGTCATTTTCAAACCGTATGAAACACATAATGAACCGACTGTAAATAATACCTGCATCAGCAATGGCTTTTGCGAGTCCTCCTATGTGATCCAGTCGTCCGTTTGCAGCATTGATGATTGCATCCGCATGGAACTTCGTCAAATCCCCTCGAACCACTTCTACTGTGACACCACGGGGAAGTGTAACACGCGACATGGAGCTGCTGCCGGCTGTACTGGCCCCGGCATCTGAAGCCAACTCTTCACCTTTCTGTGCATACCTCCGAACTGGCTCAATGACTACCTTGTGCTGGAGTCCGAGTCTTTGAATGGAATGTTCACCGGCGCTACTTGTCAAATATTTGGGCATACCTGGTTTGTCAACCTTGAACTGTTGCATTTTGACTTCATCTGGCACCTTCTGCAAACGCTGAACGGCACTCTGGAGCCCGTAACTGTTTCCATAAACAAAATATCCATATGGCCCATCTAGCTTTGCAGTGATTTTGACAGCGCTATGTTGAAAGTCCTGCGTGATTCTCGTGATCTCTTCTGTCATGTACGTGTCTATGTAGCTTGCAACTCCATGCTCCATTGGAACAAATTGCTCACTGATGATGTTGTCCTTCAGGAATGTTTTTATTTCCTCCAGAGCTACTTCCATTCGTGACTTTGCTCCCACTAGAAGTACAGTGTTTCCATCAACGGTGATGGAGAGTAAACCACCATGCCTAGATTGTTGATTCTTTATCAGTTCCGTCCACTTCTGTGGTGCTGCCATCTTGGTCTTATCAGCCTCAACTGACGTATCGCATGTTGTATCCTTGATCACGTCAATGGCAGTGCACAAGTGATTATCGCTGAGTGCATACACTCCGAGTTGGTTTCCTCCCACGCCACTGAAGACAGCACAGATATTTTGGTTCTTGAACTGGTCAACCACGTGTTTCCTCATTTCTTTACCATTGAGCATGTTCATCAGTAGGGAAGACATTTCTATTAAGTGCTCTGTCATCTTGGCGAACATCTCCAACATTTCAATCTTTGCCTGCATTACATCCACTGGCATTCCAGAGAGTTTGACTTCCATAGCTTTCATGTCAATTTCCACGGTTAGGTGTGCAAACTTCCTCTGCTGTTGTGATTTGAATGTCATCGCATTCAGCATTCTCAGTTGGTGCAACTTGAGTCCCGATGTCGTTTCAGTTACTCTGGTAGCTGCTCGGGTCATTTCCTCTTGTACCTTCGAATGATCATTTGACAATTTTGCAGACAGATTTTCAACTTTATTTCTCGGCCCAGTGATGCAAATTGAGCAAGCATCATTATTGATTTCAACAGCGATCTCACTGCGACCAAGTTCACTCACATAGCCAGTGCATCCCAAGAACATTTGCCAAGCTTCCTGCAGCGTCTCAATTTTCTTAGTTTCGAAGTGTTTGGCCAGGACATCCAGGAATGCCTTCGATACATCCTGACTCCACGTCTTGGCCTTGGTTTGTGCATCCTTCATCGTTTGGCTGATGATGCATGTCAACTCGACGCAGGTAGACGTGTCTTTGTATGTGTCCCATTCAACTACTGCAGCTACCTCGGCCATCTCAGTGTCCACCAGTTGCCGAGACATGCCAGACGTCTGAAGGAAGTTGAACACACGTGGGCTGAACCCAGTCACAACCACGTTCTTTGGTATCCATCCGCCTGGCATCGTGGTGTCGTGGTTTGGGGGAATCACACCCAAGCATTCGTAGTAGGGCGCCACTCGAAGCGTCTGTTTGTTCACTTGGTGATTCTCTTTGGCAAGGATGTTTTGAACATCTGTAAACAGTCAGTACTCACGGACTTCACGACATTTTATAATAGTACATTAAAGTAGAGAAACAACATCACCAAAGCTATAACGCACACATATCAATACATCTATTAGGACTAAATTTAGTATGGATGACCAATACACTAATCAATTAAAAAGGGTTTCAGGGCAAAATGCAATATTACCATTAAATTTTGTTTTTTAATGGAAAAACTCACTTTTATTTCTCACCTTCACAGTAAAAAAATGGTACACGAAGATATAAACACCAGTATATGTATATATATAAAGAATCCAAAATCAACGAGTATGGTAGCAAAGTCTGAAATATTTTTTGGTAGATTTTTTAAATACAAAATGTGAAAGTCGCGACATACGCGTAGTGGGAAGAGTGGCAAAGCAGTTGTTTGGTTGAAATGGATGTTCCGCCTTTTGGTGAAAAAGACGGATACAGTTTACAACATTATGAAAACAAACACTCTTGTGCACATTGGTTAAAAAGGTTTTGTCGCATTTTGATATAAAATACTGTAGATATTTTAATACCTTAACATGTGGTTACCCCAACATTTTGTCCTTGTTTGGGCAAAATTGAAGAAATGGCATCTTGCCCTGAAATCCTTGAAGGGTACCAATGCAAAATGATATATATATATAAAGATGAATATATATATATATATATTTTGTTGTTGAAAAAATCTCACATTTGTTTTTTCACTTCAGAGCATAAATAAAAATATGTAAATACTATTGAAATATCTTAAGAATAGAAAATCATATTGATTGATAGCAAGGGCCAAAGTGAAATTGTGTCCTCCCCTCAAACACGTCACATAAATTGGCGTTTATGGTGTTGTGTCCTGAACTGTAACTCACTGCCCCATTCCTCAAATGCAATGATAGCATAGTCATCTTCTCGGAAGACTTGGATGTCGGTCACTTCAGCACCTCCACTGCGCTTGCTCTCAAAGTACAGACTGAGCATCATCTCATTGACTTCACCAATGTTGTGCACCTGGATGGCTTTGGACTTTTGCACTTTTTGTACACTTAGCATTGTTCTCCGAAGTGGCTTTGTGACACACAGTTCCCGCAGACGGTCAAACTCTGAACAAACAAAACAAATTACTTTATGATGCAGTAGGTTTAGTGAGGTTTGGGATATACAAATTACACTCTAGCAACCCGGTGGTCAAATATGCTGTCTTCTTCTTCTTCCGTATGGATTAAATTAAAGGAGGGGGGGTCGTCACGTGTCACACATAAGATCCCGAAGCCAGGCGCGTGCAGTCTCGTCCAGCCTGACCTGGTCGCCTTGTATTTGTGTAACTGACACTCAGTGGTGATATAGTCTTGATGTTCATAAACGCCATAGTTCCATAATGCCTGGGGTACATTTCAATGTGAATCGACATCAGTATCGAACGAATAACACAGAGATTGACGATGTTTTATAGTCTACAATTATGTTCAAAATCTGAGACATCTGGTACAAAAGCATTGCATTAAACAGTTTTCAACAGCATGCATTACATATTCCACTCTCTCAAACATATAAGATGTTAATGTGAATGTCTTACTTAATGCGTTCTATATCATCATAATATCCCTGTCGCACATATGTGATTACCTGGAGGGTGAGTGAACTGTAGCATCGCAACTCCCGGGTGCAGACTAAAGATCACGTGTTGTATTTCACTGTGAGTCTTCTCTGCTGAGAAGAATGTCTTCAGGTCGTCACCAGTGCAATTTGGTGACAAGCCTGACACAAGAACCTGATTTTCATCGAACGGCCCTTGAAGAACTGGCAGTGACATGGGAGGTTTCATCAGTTTTACTTGTACGCGTGAATCGTTGATCATTAGTTGTTCTTTCTGTGCAACTCGTTCGGCAGCTGTGAGGAGAAAATCAGAAATAGCCAGGATGAAGTTTCTATCCATGTAGGTGTAAATTGTATCGACTGGCTATATCCTTCACACGTTCATGTTATTATTAGCAAATTCTATAGTAATTTGTTAGTTATAGTAATGGGCGATATTTAGTTCATTGCTGTAAGAACATAATGAGGTACTGCGGAATGTTCTGTGAGTTGTAATCAATCAATCAATCAATCAATCAATCAATCAATCTTTATTTCAGACAAAAAAGCATACATGTAATATGCACTATGTCCATAGTAAAAAAGTAAAAATAAAAAGTATATTATAGTGTATATATTGCACTAATCCACTTCCTGCGCAATACAGAGGTCGTATAAACATCACTGTGTATAATACTCTCAACAATGTTGTTCGTCGATGCAGATATTCTGCTCATAAGACTGTACATGCATTTTCTAAATCTAGTATTGCAACAGTCCGTGTCAGAACTAACAAACATTAGGCTAGCACTACACCTCATAGATAGGCTGTGCATAATTCTAAATGCATTGTTATAGGAAACAATAAAGTGCTGCATAGCGGCTTTTCTATAATTAGCCCATAAGGAACATAAATACACATTACTACAATAGGATGTGAACAGTTTGTTCTTCACCTTT
This sequence comes from Escarpia spicata, assembly GCA_963995525.1. Classification (NCBI taxonomy): domain Eukaryota; kingdom Metazoa; phylum Annelida; class Polychaeta; order Sabellida; family Siboglinidae; genus Escarpia; species Escarpia spicata. The sequence continues at coordinate 18,369,633 of OZ023206.1, forward strand.
ACTGAACAAAAGTGAAAATTCCTGAGTAGAATATTGCTTCTGCCGTACAAACTCCTTTCTTTGGATTTCATATCCGTTTCATCCGACAGATCATTACAGATTATATGGCCAAGATATTTGTATGCCTTCGTTGTATTCAGAACTGCATCACCAAGCTTAATAGCTATTTCAAAACCGGTTTGTCTTGTGTCAAAAAACATTAACTGCGACTTTACTTTGTTAAACAATATGTCGTTGTCACATCCATAATTGTATGATACATCTAGCAGTCTTTGCAACCCCTTAGCCGATGGAGCCAGTAGTACAATGTCATCAGCATACATGAGGTGATTAACAGTTGTATCACCACAATAGCATCCGATGGGTAGTTTCATCAGTAGCAAACTCAAATCATTCATGTATAAATTAAATAAGAAAGGAGATAGCATACCCCCTTGTTTAACTCCATTAGTCACAGAGAAGAAGTTGGAAAATACCGAACCCCATTTAACACACATAGCCTGATTACAGTACCACTGACATATCACTTTAATTAAATATTTAGACACTCCAAGCTTAAGTAGCTTCGTAAATAATGTTGTGTGATTCACCCTGTCAAATGCCTTGGAGGCATCAAGGAAGGCAACATACATGCATGACCCATGATTAGTGTAATATCGAAGGAGCTCCTTTAACACAAATACACACATTTCTGTCCCATGTTTGGGTTTGAACCCAAATTGGTTACTTGTAGTTCGTAGATGACTTTGCATCCGATTATACAGTATTTTTTCCACTATTTTTGTGAATACATTAGACAGACATATCGGTCTATAGTTATCTCTGTCGCTGACACGTTTATTTTTATCCTTAATAATGGGAACAATGACAGATTTTTGCATATTTCCCGGTACGTAACCGTGTGTAAGTATAGCCGACATCAATATAGCCAATAAAACTGACAGCTGTCGATCTGCCCACTTCATGTGCTCGCTAGTAATGCCGTCTAAACCAGGTGACTTATTGTAAGATAAATCTTTGATAATTTCACTAACTTCATTAACAGTCACCCTCATACCTTGGTCAAAGACGGCATGCTCCTGACATAGATCAGCAAGAAATTCCTTGCTGCAACTTCCTCTAACTACATTAAAAATTTGACTGTAGTGTTCTTGCCACATTCCACTTATGTTCTGGCTGCCATGTACATCACCCACAGTGTTTGGTAATTTAACATTACTGTTTGTGGAGTTTTTGATTTCCCTCCAGAAATCTCTATCGTTTTTTCCACTCATTTTCTCAGCAATTTTATCCGCAATAATGGAATTCTTTTTGTTCTTGCAAACTCTAAGTGCATGTTTGAATTTGGACCTAGCCTGCCGCATAACGTCATAAACAGCACCCGTTCTGGGTTTGCCAATGTCCTTCCACAAAAGATATGCATCTCTAGCTGCCATGTGTAAATCCTTTACATGGTCGTTCCAGCCAGGTGTAAACGGTTTCCTCTTTCCAGATACTTGCTTTAACATTTTTTCACCTGATTTGGATAATGCAGTAATGATCTCATCATAAAATGTGTCGATGTCAGCAGTATGGCTATGATTATGACAGTTCGCGTTAGAACATTTAATCCCTTCAGGGAGGGCAATATTACACAAACCCTCACACGTACATCTTGCATAGTATTCTATTTCACTGGATGAGAGATTATCCCACTGTATACGCTGATTTGATTCATTTATCGTACTACCCTCATTTTCAGGCAGCTTACTGAGTGTAATTGTATATAACACTGGATGATGATCAGACAGAATACATGCATACATAACTTTTATATCAGTAATGTAGTCTTTTGCATCATAAGTACATATAATATGATCTAACCAAGAGGTAGTGCTCCACGCTGGACTTACATATGTATATGTATCTCCGGGGAGGTGCTCCACATCCACAATTATGAGGCTATTGTCAGTGCAGTAGCTCTGTAGAATTTCACCAAACATAGTTTGTTTAGCAAGATTAGCATTGAAGTCCCCCACAACAGTAATACAGGTACTATTGATACTGTCAATGAAAACATTAAGTTTAGCTAAACAGTCATTAAAGTTATCCCTATTTTCATAGCTTTCAAATGGTAAATATACATTGATAAGAAAGTATTCTTTCATACCATCACTGATTTTTATACAACATAGCCAGTCATAAACCGAATCAATCATTGATATACTGGAATCTAACGATTTTTTCCATAGAAAACCTACTCCACCATAAGGACGACCTGTTATGACACCCCTAGTGGCATCCACAGGAGACACACCATGACCATAGAATTCTGGATGACAACTATTCAATAATATGCATTCCTGTTTCAATAGCATCAACTCCTGTAAACACAGTATATCACACTTGTTGATAAGTTCGTGAAGATTGGGTTCAAAGCTCTTGAACCCATTACAGTTAAAACTTGCAAGTTGGATAGCCATTGTTTACGATTTGCGAAAGAAGAATTTCCTAATGTATACACCAGCAGGCCATCTTTGGGGGTCGTAGAAGTTAGAAGTGTTATCGCACATTGCTTCCACCTTAAAGGAGGCATAGGTGTCATGTTTGGTTTCCAGCTGGGTGCATTTTGCTGTTACATTAAAAGTGCACTTAATGTATTGTTCAAGCTCACTAGGTGACGTGCATGGATCCAACCTCGATACAAACATGGTCAGGAATCGACCGGGTCTTGCTTTCAACGTAGAGTCATTTCTGGTGCCAATCACGATACTGTGTTTGTTCCGAGCTGACCGTTTCTTCTTCTCCACCACCGTGAAGCCTTCATTCAGTTTGCTGACAGCTGTCGACGATGCGACAAGAAAGGAACCACTGGTCTTGCTCTCTTCAGCACCACATGGAGCATCACCAGTTACACCATTCATCGATGTGGTTACTGTCGCCCCTGCAGATGGCGCCTTAGGTGATAGGACCTTCTTCCTTCTGTGTGGGAGAGCCGGTTTCACGGCTTCATCAGTCGGCACTGGAGGCAAATCTACCACCAACGGCACTGGCTTTGTCACATTGGTGCTGCGGTTGGCCCACACAGACTGTGAGATGTTGCTTTGCTTACAAAGCTTGATCTCCTCTCTCATTGAGGACATTTCGGCACGCATTCCCTGAAACTCGTGTACCAGGAATGCAAAGTCAATGTTACACACATCTAGTGGTGGCAGGCGGGACAAGTCACCAGCCACAAACTTAGGTAGCATGCTGGACTGCGGGACACATTTATGTAGTATGTGAAGGATGTCTTCCATGTTTGCTTTGTCTTTGCTGGGCCCTTGACGCTTGATCATCCTTACCCCAGTTTCACTGATTGCAGAGCAGCTAAAGATCTTCATCTTCGCAGCTTCAATTTCCTTTGACCCATAAAAGTCTGTACATAACTTCACTAGAGTGTCATGTACGAGCAAGTCCATTTTGTTAAATACATAGCACAACAGCTCATTGCACACTACCGGCGTATGTGTCTCATGGTCAGGGCAACTGGCATCATCGGTGAGATCGCCAGCATCTCTCGTGTTGGCGGCAACATCCTGGACTTGGCCAACGTTACCAGCCTATTTCCTGCCCATGCCGCTGGTGAGCGATAATGGGTGAAGTGGCAAATTGATCTTAGTAGCACACACAATTTGACAACTTTCGTATGTTAAAGTTTCTTGGCGGAAGTTTCTTGCTAGTCACCGACATCTTACTATCAATCGTGCCGACATCTTTCTTGATTACACTGCCTAAAAGTTAATAATTATGAGTCTCAAGATCGCCGACACAAAAGAACTACCCTCAACCATTAATCGCTAGGTGGCGCCTCCAATATGTAATAAGTGTACTCACTGTCTGCATCCTCAAAGACGATGACCGCAGTGTCTTCTTCAGTGTCATAGTCAAGTTGTTCTATGTCCCCACCGCCAGATTTACGTCGGTTTTCAAAGAGCAGCTGTAGCAATTCCTCGGTTGTGCCCTTGCCAATTCGTTCTACTTTGATCGCCCTTGGCCGGCAAGACTCACGGTCCAGTCCGGCATAGATGTCCACCAGACGGTTGACGGACAGTTGGGCGCCATCCAGTTGCAAATTCTTCACACTCATCAAATGCGTTGCGCCTAGGGAAACATTGACTATTCCTTCAGAAAATACGTCTTAGTTAACTTCTGATATGTTTTATGTACATATATATATTAGTATATGAATGGTTGAAAGTACTGTATAACATGTTTCCCTAGTCATTCCAACAATCCACCTCCAGGCGAGATATTCTACTTAAATGTGCATTGAGCTATTCAATAACGAGTAACTGGGACTTACGATGCAAACTTGACAACAGAAAACGTTTCTTGAAAACTATGAATTCTGTAAGAATAGTTCATGTTGTGCTGATAACCAATCACTTATGATATACAAATGCATCTATACACTTCACAACAAAGTGTAATGTTTACAGCATATTTGTAATACGTAAGCACATTATTTGGTTTGTTAATGTAATGAAGTGATTGGTTAAAATAAGGAAAGCCAGCATGCACACATTCTGAATAATGGATCAGAATAGTATTACCTTCAACATTCTTGAAGGCAACTATGGCTACGCATTTTATCGTATCATAGTCAAGCGACTGCAGGTCAGTTTCCCCAGATTTGTTCTCGATGAACATTTCTATGCTCTCTCTTGCCGTGCCTGGTTTGAAACCGCAGATCTCTAGAATGTGGGAGGATGACATATCTGTGGTTGTACAACTTGACGTTGGTGTGTATGTTGCCTCTTGGATGGGATCTTCAACCACTAGTTTAGTGGTCAGGTCAGCACCATTTAGTTTCAGAGCTCCATGCTGCACAACACGCTGAGCATCTGGGGAAAACACAAAGTAAACTGGTGATATATTGCGTAGACATTTCTTGCATCCATTGTAGCCACGATTCCTGCAACCACTACATATTCCCACAGTGCCATTCACAAACCAAAACCAGGGGTGGTAGTTAACAATATTACCCATGGCATTTATTCCACGATATAGATGAAGCATAGCCAGTTGTTGGTCTCGTACCGTGATTTCTGGAATTAACACAACTTAAACAATAACTCAAGGAAGTGTCTGTCATCAGACCAACAACGATGAACGAATTCCATATTACTGACACATAAATGGCTGTCAGAATATTCGTCAACATCCGCAGCAATAAATATACGTTTTACTAGTTGACGGAGGATATTGACACTGACTGCTCCATGGCTAACGACGATACACAATACAGAACATTCTTTATTTAGTCAACAAATTACTAAACCTATTGGATATTAAGGCCAGATATCATATCAAACTGAGAAACGTACATGTGGTGTTGGCATAGCGTCGGGAAACAGTAAGGTATTTATATGTAATCGGGTTAATTTGTTATACTGAAAACATTACATTTATCATGATCATGGTAATAACAGTTGTCTACCTTCATCACTGTGGAATGTGATGGTTGCCTGGCCTTCAGTGAGTCGGTAGTCAATGTCCTTCACTGGGCCACCGCCAGACCTCTTCTTGTTCTCAAAGAATAACTTGAACACTTCCTCGGTTGTATCTTTGATGCCGCTCACCAAGATCACATTTCGTGGAGCTACGGGAGGTGTCGCTGTTTGTGGTGAAGCACGTCCGAGGGGCTCAACGGGAGTGTCACGTGGTGACCATGTGGGAGTCTGTGCATCTTGTAGTGTTTCGTCATGCTTTCTCGGAGACTCACGTGATGAGTCTACAGCACGTGTGTCGATTACAGCACCATCTGCTCGCATGCCGATTACAATAAGTGAACTGACTGTGATGCAATATTGTGTGTGTCGTAGTTCTGAATACAAGTCTGAGGTAATAAACAAAATATTTAACACGAAATGGTCTTACGCTAAGAATATAATTGTGTATTTCATATACCTTTTTTCATTAGCAAATTACTGGTCTTGATCCTTGGTATAATATAATATAATATAATATGAGCCATTGAGTCACTGGCGATTTACTGATATGTTAACAATAATATCCACTTAAAAAGAACAGCTCTGAAATCAAGGTCGTGACCTGTGCTCTTTTATCTAAGCTTACTCGTTGATATTGTATCTACCCACGGATATAAGGAACAGTCTGGACATTTCCCGACGTGATCCTAATAGCAAGGGTCCACTGATGCAGTGCCCATCACTAATCTTAGTGAGCAATGCAGATACAGTGGAGTCTCACTACAAAGGACACCCTCACGACTAGGCCAACGTGACCTGAATGGCGAGGTGTCTTCACGACTAGGCCAACGTGACCTGAATGGCGAAGTGTCCTCACAACTGGGCCAACGTGACTTGAATGGCGAGGTGACCTTACGACTGGGCCAACGTGACCTGAATGGCGAGGTGTCCTCAGGACTGGGCCAACGTGACTTGAATGGTGAGGTGACCTCAGGAGTGCGCCAACGTGACTTGAATGGCGAGGTGACCTTACGACTGGTCCAACGTGACCTGAATGGCGAGGTGTCTTCAGGACTGGGCCAACATGACTTTAATGGTGAGGTGACCTCAGGAGTGCGCCAATGTGACTTGAATGGCGAGGTGACCTTACGACTGGGCCAACGTGACCTGAATGGCAAGGTGTCCTCAGGACTGGGCCAACATGACTTGAATGGTGAGGTGACCTCAGTACTGGGCCAACGTGACCTGAATGGCGAGGGGACCTGAGGACAGGGCCAACGTGACCTGAATGGTGAGGTGACCTCTGGACTGGGCCAACGTGACCCGAATGGCGAGGTGACGTGAGGACTGGGCCAACGTGACCTGAATGGCGAGGTGACCTCAGGATTGGACCAAAGTGACCTGAATGGCTAATAATTTGGGACTGCCTTAAATTGACATTAATTATGAGGTGGCTGTATTATTGACGTGTTCATAACGCAAATTTCGATTGTAACGAAGTGAATATTATGTCTCAGTCAGATATTCCTTAATTCCCAGTGTGTATGTTTACACTGTCCCTGCATAAGAACGTGTTAGTTGTGAACATAATAATACTATGATCAGATACTGCACCAACCTCCTGGTTCTGCGAATCGTGTGGAAAGCAGCTCCATGCTTTCGTCTCTCTCTTGTTGAATGGCGGGTCCATCTGAATCACGATCATGGATCAGTTGGTCGTGTCCTTTTTCATTTCCCATCTCTCGTTGTGTTGATTGGCGCCTTGAAGGTTTGCTCAAATTTGACCGAACTGTCAAAGTGGCGCCCTCTAGATTGAGACTGGTCTTCAGCACTTTCTCTGCAGCTGCAGTGAATTGATAGAAACTGTTAGGGAAGGTTTGATAGACAGGTACACCATATATTTTCATGTCTAAAGCATCATCTACATGTGTACCACAAAAGCATGCCTTGTAGGGTTCATAGGGAATACGTATACGAGAATGTTAGCAAGTTGCATGTCATAATTCCTCTTAGCAATACCAAAGTTGAATATTTCTACCCATTCTACACGTTTGAAATATATCAATGTTAGTGATGCAAACATAAAAAAATATATATAAACGAATTACATATAACAACAACACATTCGAGTGAGCATCAGTTGGATTTTTATGCATGCATAAAACAGTCTTCGAATCTAACCTTCTGGACTTTTAAAGGTCACATATGCGATATTGGAGTCAGTGTCGAGGTGCATATCTTCAACTATGCCTCCACCAGACCGGCGCTTGCTCTCAAAGAACAATACTATGGCATCTTGCGATATATTGGGACGCAGTCCACAGACTTCGATGGTTTTTCCATCCCATTCCTCCACAGGAGACACGGTCAGGGTAGCACCTTCCAGTTTCAGCTCTGGCTTCCTGAGTACATTGTCAGCAACTACAAACAAATACACTCTTTAGTGTTGGCAGTATTAAAAACCAGTATCATTATGTGACAGTGTACAGGAATTGTATGCATGTATGCAATAAAGTGTGCAAACATGATCGCATATTTGTGTGTAGGCCTAAGTGTTTAATTGTCTATTAATATAATATTTACAGGTAATTCACCACAGCTACATTAATTAAATCGTGGATGACATGTACACTGTAACAAAACAAGGTCACACATGTCGCTGCAAATGTGAACATATATTCATGCACCCTCGCAAACATGTCATATACTTCAAAAGTAAAATATAAATATGAAAATACCAAATAGGTGACGTTTATTAAGTGGGTTCATCATCAAACGCCGAGTGAGCTGCTGATTGCATTAGTCTCAGTATTGTATTCTATCTCAATAGTGTAGTCAACTGCCACCCATGGCTTCAAAAAAGGTGTGGATTTAAGTGTAAACCAAGTTGTTGAGCACATTTGTATATTTAATTTATTAAGTCTTAAGAAACTATTAGGTGAGTGCTGTAACACATGCCAGGCCTGCGACTAAGCCCATGCTAATCTATAGTTTTATAGTAGAATATTAAAATTAACCAAACACCATTAAATAAAAGTGACCACACACATACTGTCTTGTCACAGTATCAAAATATTACAATACATGTCTGAAAGATAATTTGCCACTAGAGTATTCATAATGGTACGGCCATTTCACCATCTTGAATGATGCCAACATTCAATTACCATTGAAACAGTTTCAAAATCGAGGGTGGTAGGAAAGTGAGATGACCCTCCACATTAAAACCGAGTAAAATTTCGGAGATAACCAAAACCCCATGTCCACTTTCATAACAGGGTATACCCAACAATCATGGTATACGCGCACACACCTACACATGCACAATATATGGGTATTTTGTTATGCATGTTTATATTATATATAATACATAATATTCTTGTTTCATCAGCTGCTTCGTCTGTATTAAGGTAATTATAATCATGCCCAATCAATACACCTTCATCTTACTAACCTCGTGGATCACAGTACGTTACACGAACAACTTTATTTCTTTTGTCAAACTCAGTGTTCTTGATTTCGCCTCCACCAGAGCAGCGTCTGTTCTCAAAGAAAGCTTCAATGGTTTCGTCGTATGTGTTGGCATTGAATCCTCGCACCTCAATCGTACACACGTCTTGGTGCATGTTCCCTTGTGGTCCTTCAGCTAAAAGGAACAAATCAAAACATCCAGTTTTCATCATTAAGACTTCATAATATTATCATCAAGGCAACATTTTCAAAATGATATGTAGAAGAAAAAACAAAAAAAATGTTAGGCAAAATGTGAATGGATTTCAACAAACGCAAATATAGTTGTACGGCTTGTCAGCTGCAGGTTTATTTGGTATTGTTTTATTTTTAGTTTGTTTGATGTTTTATAGTTTGAAAGGCTGGATCAATTTGTAATAACTGCTTTACTTCGTCTGTGAATCGATGACACACCGGGATAGTGTGACCCACGAGTGGCTTAACAAATAAATAGTTGCACAACATCCATGTAAGAGAAACACGTTTCTCAAGCTTGTACTATCATGAAATGATAACACTGTCAAACTAACCTCCTGGTTCGCTGGACATTGTGGAAGTAACGTCACTGCTCTGTTCTTCTTTGCCTTCACAACATTCCTCACTCTTGGCGCATTTGACATACGCTTCGTCGCTGTGGTGTGGGTTGTCGTCTAATGTCAGTTGGTACCCACCCAAAATATTCTCTCTGAATTCATCATCGCACTCATTTCCCCCTTGTTCAATTGTGTGTCGGTTTGAATCTTGATCGTGGACTTGTGGTTTCTGCTCTTTTTCGTTTCCATTATCTCGTTGTGTTGTTTGGTGTCGTGAAGGAATACTCAACTTTGGTCGAACTGTCAAAGTGGCGCCTTCTAGTTGGAGATTGTTCTTCAGCACGTTCTCGGCAGCTACAATAATATTTTGACATGTTATGTTATATCACGTAGAGAGTCCTACTGATATGTGCCGTGTGGATTAAATCTGGTCTTGTGTGTGTATGTGTGTGTGTTCAGGTGAGTGTGTACATGTGTGTATGTTCATGTGTGTGTGTGTGTGTGTGTGTGTGTGTGTGTGTGTGTGTGTGTGTGTGTGTGTGTGTGTTCAGGTGAGTGTGTGCATGTGTGTATGTTCAGGTGTGTGTATGCATGTGTGTGTGTGTGTGTGTGTGTGTGTGTGTGTGTGTGTGTGTGTGTGTGTGTGTGTGTGTGTGTGTGTGTGTGTGTGTGTGTGTGTGTGTGTGTGTGTTCAGGTGAGTGTATGCATGTGTGTATGTTCAGGTGTGTGCATGCATGTGTGTGTGTACGTTCTGGTGAGTGTGCATGTGTGTATGTTCAGGTGTGTGTATGCATGTGTGTGTGTGTGTGTGTGTATGTTCAGGTGTGTGCATGCATGTGTGTGTGTACGTTCTGGTGAGTGTGCATGTGTGTATGTTCAGGTGTGTGTATGCATGTGTGTGTGTGTGTACGTTCTGGTGAGTGTGCATATGTGTATGTTCAGGTGTGTGTATGCATGTGTGTGTGTACGTTCTGGTGAGTGTGCATGTGTGTATGTTCAGGTGTGTGTATGCATGTGTGTGTGTACGTTCTGGTGAGTGTGAAATGTGTGTATGTTTGGTGTGTGTGTGTATGTGTGTGGTGTGGTGTAGTGTGAATGTGTAGTGTGTGTGGTGTGAGTGTGGTGTGAATGTGTAGTGTGTGTGTGGTGTGTTGATCATGCCCAATCAATATACCTTCGTCTTACTAACCTCGTGGATCACAGTATATTACCTGAACAACTTTATTTCTTTTATTAAACTCGATGTTTTTGATTTTGCCTCCACCAGAGCAGCTGTGTGTGGTGCGGTGTGTTTGTGGTGTGTATGTGTGAGCGAGGTGTGTGATGTGTGGTGTGGTGTGTGTGTGTGTATGAGCGAGGTGTGGTGTGTGGAGTGTGAGTGTGTGTGAGATGTGTGTAAGTGTATGTTTGGTGTGTGGGTGTGTGGTGTGGTGTGAATGTGTAGTGTGTGTGTGGTGTGAGTGTGGTGTGCGTGTAAATGAGTACTGAGCCTTAAAGAAAAAGCACATCTTCGGTTCTAACCTTCTGGACTTTCAAACATCACATATGCGATATTGCTGTCAGTGTCGAGGTACATATCTTCAACTACGTCGCCGCCAGACCGGCGCTTACTCTCAAAGAACAACTCGATGGCGTCATACGATGTTGTGGGATGTAGCCCGCGGACTTCAATGGTTTTTCTGTCCCATTTAGGCACTGGAGACACTGTCAGCATCGCCCCTTCCAATTTCAATTCAGGCATCCTGAGCACATTCTCAGCCACTACAAACAAACACATGATTTTGAATGACATGATATTGGTTCAAGAATGTACGCATGTGTCAAAATATAACCGGTATATAAGATATATATATATATACATGTATTATATATGGTGATTCACAAAAACTATATTTTCTTAACTGAATAAGAGATATTTAAACAAAATAGTCATGGTGATATACACATTTTTGTACTTAGTCTATATTTGTTGAAGATCCAATTATTGCTTAGTACGTTTTCATACAGTACCAATCATGCCGAAAATATGCTGCCAGTTACTTCTTACTAACCTCTTGGATCCCAGTATGTTACTTGAACGACTTCATTTCTTTCTCCTATCTCGATGCTCTTGATGTCGCCTCCACCTGACTTCCGCTTGCTCTCAAAGAAAGATTCAATGGTTTCATTGACAGTTGCAACATTGAGTCCTCGGACTTCAATCGTGATCACGTCTTGAGCCATGTCTCCTTGCTGTCCTTCAGCTGAATGGAGCAGTCAAACCATACTTTATTTATTATAAATATATAAAACCACACACAAATTCCCCAAAGATGTGAATTGTTACTTTGTGAGGTTGATTCTTTGATGGATCAACCTAAAGTTGGATTGTTGATCAGGCATGGGGCAATTAACTTGAAAAGTTAATTAATTAAATTAATATTACCTTGGATATTTCCCAATTAAATTGACTTCACATATCTATCAGTCAATTAAATTAAATTGCATTAACCTGTCATTTTTCTCATTTAAATTAAATTAACAATAACTTTAGTTCAGTTAAAGTAAATTTCAATTAACTGAAATTAAATTAATAACTAACTTTAATTCAAATAACAATTAACTATCTGTAATAAAAACAGGCAAAAACATAGTGAATCATTGATTGACAATATTAACACAATAAATGTTTTCTAGAAGAACACAGACATAATTACACATGGTATTGTAACTAGTATTAATTAGTTCACCAGGCTGTTGTTAACCAATGTTCATTGTCTGGTCCAGATCATTTAGTACATTTCAAGAACTTGAGCAGTTCAAAAGGATAATCCCTATTGTCACTTAACCAGCATCTTTCAGCACTGAACACCTTTCTAGCTACACCAAACAGCTCAGGATTCCAGATACCCTTTGTATTTCATGCACTTGGGTGGGTGATAAAACTAATAAAAGACAGTACTCTTATATAACTCTTAATCTTAGGCTCGGTTCATTGTGGATATCATTGCAGAAATTTTGGAAAATTCATGGAAGGATTGAAGAGATAAGTATTGTTATTACGTAAATACTATTCGTAAAGTATTCATGTACATACAGTAAGAAACAGCTGTTGGTAAACGGCAGTCAGAGAAAGTGTATTTGAGGAAGTTAGTTGTAGGCCATAGCCGAAGATTTGTTGGGCGATAGTCAGTGGAAATCGAGTTTGTTGATGTGGCTAGTAGGGTCCCGCGTATTCGCTAGGGCTCTACCGAAATAAACAAGGCAATCTAGCGTAAAGTGTAACGTTTGTGCACAGTAAAGTCTTCTTAAAATCTGCATAGTGAATAGTGTAAACATAGTTGACTAAACTATTTTGAATAGCTAATTAGATTATCATCATTGTTATTATTAAATAAATTCTGATATGGCACCTTGCATGCTGCTAGTCAAGGCAAAGTGACACATGGTGTGCGATGACTGCCACAGCTGGGTGGATTTTGCCTTGTCTGCCTGTGGAAAGTCATGGGCAGATACTAAAGAAGAGGGATTCACCTTTCAGTGCGTGGGGTGTTGGAAGGTGGAATGGAGCAAACTAGTGGCAAGACGACTGAGGAAAGGAGACTGAGAGCAGGGAAGGTGATTGGAGTGGAAGAAATTGGAGAATCGATGACAGGAAACATGGCAGGAATGAAGGTGACAGGGGAGAAGGAGGTAGGAGGGAAAATGGGACGGGAGAGTAGAGAAGAAAATGTGATGGGAGGAAAGTTGACAGGACGAAAGGAAGTGATAATAAATTTGACAGAAGAGAAGTTGATAAAAGGGACGATAACAGGAGGTTAGGTAACAAGAGAAAAAGCGATAGGAAAAATGGAATGGAAGAGAATGTGACAGGAGAGAAAACATGGGGAAAAGACAACAACCACACAGATGCAAACCACAGAAGGAGCTACTCTGAGGCAGTGACTGAGGGGGCAATGAAAAAAGAGGGTGTTCATGGGTGACTCTATTCTAAGAAAGAAAGATAAGACACTAAGCGAGGGGAGGACGTCGTTGTTTGTTTACTGGTGGCTAAGCACATGTGACTGGAAGGGTAGAGAAGGTATTGGGACATGGCAAGGGAGGGTCTATACTACTACACGTAGGGACAAATAATACAGACAGGGAGGGAACAACTGGGATAGTTCAGAAGTACAGACAGTTAGTGAGGAAGATAAAGAAGACAAGACTTGAAGATCAAGTGGTCTGAAAAATGGCAGATGTTCAAATTTGGGAAATGTAAATGCCTCTACACAGTACATGGGAACGAAGATATATAGTATACAATGGGGGGGGTATTGTACAAAGTACTACTGATATAGAAACAGACTTAGGGTTAACAATTAGTGCTGGTATGAAGATTTCAGAGCAGTGCGGAATTGCAGCTTCAAATGGAAATCAAATTCTTGGATTAATTAGGTGAAATATAGCGTATAAATAAAAAAGAACTAATAATACCACTGTACAAAACAATCGTTAGGCCTCATTTACAATTTTGTATACAAGTGTGAAGGCCATAACGTAAGAAAGACAGATATGCTAGCAAGAGTACACAGCCTAAAAGAATATGGTTTGACAACACTAGAAGCCAGGAGATTGAGAGGAGATCAGATAGAAGTTTTGTTAATATTAAAAGGTTATGAAAATATTGATAGAAATATTTTTCTCAGTTAAGAAAGATATAAAGACTAAGGGACATGAAGTTACATTAGCAAAGGAGCAGTGTAGATTGGATATTAGAAAGTTATAATTTTCACAAAGAACAGAACAGAAGTCGATATATATATCCAGACTGTACATCCAATAATAATATGACAAATTATAACATAAAAAGGTGTACAATGAGGATGATGGAGACTCCCACTAAGACTTGAAAAGAAGTCGCTTCCGTGGGAGCCACACATAGTATAATTATAGTTCAGTTTCTGTTGAAAGAAAAAAAACATGTTGTCTATTATTATTATGACATAAGCAGTAACATAAAATAAGATACATCGTCAGTGAAAAACCCAAGATAGGTTATTTTATTATAAGATGTACATTCATAGAATGTGGTGCGGTAAGCAGTAGTTTATGGTGTTTGGGTGTGGGCGACATCATTGTGGTCGATTGCGTGTATACATGCAGGCATAATAGTTAATATTTGTGCACGTGTTGATGTAGTTAGGAATGAAATGGTTCTTAGTATACTTCAAAAAATCATGTAAACTGTGTGTATACAGTTTAGCTATCACACTTCGGGAAGTGTTGTTAATTGTGTTTGGTAAACTGTATTTAAGACATAGTTTTGCAAATGAATGTTTTGTACTGTAAATGTGAATTTTGTGTTAATTTGTTATGTATAAATTTATAGTAACATTTTAATTCTTGAAGGGCTAAAATATAATTTACTTTTAGTAAGTTAAATTTTTGGAATAACAGGTCAGTGTGAGCATAAAAATGTTATTATGCGCATAGCCCTTTTCTGAAGTTGATTAATTCTTTGAGAGTGGTACCCCCATGTTGTTAAACAGTAAGTTATGTGTGGTACTAATAATGTATTATATAATATTATTTTTATTTTCATTGGCAGAATTTGTTTAAGTCTTATTTAGTATACCGATTATTCTGGAACATTTGTTTGATACATTTTCAGAGTGTTTTTTCCACTTTAGATGTGTATCCAAAGTTAATCCCAGGAAATTTAAACTGTCAACTTTTGTAATTATACTACTATTGATTTTAGGAATACGTGTGTTAAATGTTTTTTTGGTTTGTGGAAAACCATGAATTTAGATTTAGTTACGTTAAGAGAAAGTTTATTTATTACTAGCCATTAATTAATTTTGTGGAGTTCTTCATTAATCAATGTTTCAGCATCATCGTTGTGTGAGATTGTGAAATTGCTCAATATACTTAATAAAGTAGTGTCGTATGCATAGGATATAAAATTGAACATTTGGCTCACTTGAGAAAAGTCATTAATATAAATAATAAACAGAATTGGTTCAAGAATGGAGCCTTGGGGTACTCCGGTTTCTATAGATAAGATATCAGATTTTACATCATTAATTTGTACATATTGTGTTCTATTTGATAGATAACTTTCATTTTAGAGACACCCCTTCAATGCCATAATGTTTTAATTTACAAAGTAATGTATTGTGGTCTAAGGTATCAAATGCTTTAGAGAGATCAAGAAATATGCTAATAGGTACCTCATTATTATCCATGTAGGTTGTTATTCAGTCTACAAGGTCTAATGCAGCATATTATGTCGAGTGACCAGAACGAAAGCCATACTGCGATTTCGTAAAAAGGTTGAACATTACGTTCAAAATAGGAAGATAGTTGATTTCCCATAATTGTTTCCAATACTTTCGATATAGCAGGCAGGAGAGAAATTGGTCTACAGTTGTTGATTATTGATGGATCACCGTTTTTAAATAACGGAATAACTTTGGCCACCTATAGTTTTTCAGGGAATATTCCCATATTAAAAACTTGATTTATAAGTAGCATTAAAGATTTTATTATCTTATGTGTGATTTGTTTTTAGCAAATTGGTTGAAATTAAATCAGACCCGGTACTATTTTTAGACGGAAGGTTGTCTATTGTTTTTTGTACAATTAGTTCGTCAACGTTATTAAGTACAAATTTGTAGTTAATATGTTTATCAAAGTAATGCCTAAAATCTTTATCACCTAAATATGTTATGTTATTGACCAGTTTTCTGCCGATATTTATAAAGAAGGTGTTAAATGCATTAGCTATATCTAGAGTGTTTGTAGTTTCTATATTATTTATACTGAATGATTCGGGAAAACTGTTCTTATTGTTTTTTTTAAATAATATATATAGTTTTCCACATGTTTCTAGTATCAGATTTATATTTAGCGAAAGTTGACACAAAATAATGTTGTTTGGATTCACTTCTCTTTAATATACCATAATTTTTTAAGTTAATACACATAATTTCGTATTCCCTTGAATTGGGATTTGTAATTTTCATTCTCTTATATAATTTATCTCGAAACTTTATGGATTTTAGCAGACCCATGGTAATCCTTTTTTTATTTATTTTTTATTAAACTTAACTAAAAAATAATGTCATTAATAAATTGCCTGACATGTTCTCTTATCATACTCGGAGGTCTGTATATGTTTCCAACAGTAATTGGTTTTGATAAACCACCTCCAGTTACATTAATAATCAGTCCCTCCCAGTGTTCGTATGTATTTATGTTTAGTTTTATTATCTGTTTGAATCTTTTGTTACTGCTACTCTTTCCTTGAGCAATACAAGCGTACCCAGGTAGTTGTATATTTGCTAAGTTGGTTATGTTGGATATCCAACATTCTTGTAGGCAAATTACACTAAATTTATAATTTATGTCCTGTAGTGAGCTGACAAATGAAACTAGTTCATCAAATTTAGAATTTATAGATTTAATATTTAAGCTGAGTATTGAAAATTGTCCATTTTTTTCATCAGCAAGTATCTTAAAGTGATCTATGTCGTAATACGATGAATGTTTTATGACTTGCAGTTCTTTGTTATCAATATATAATGTGTTAATTAAATTTGTGTTGTCAATACCACCCAAGTGTGACAGGAAAATACGATCAAACTGTTTTGTCATCTTGTTAGATTAAGAAGAATGAAAAACCAATATGTACACGTGCAGGGTCTAGTGTATGACAAGGATATTTGCACCAAAGAGGCACTAAATAACGTCTTGGTGAACACTAACCGAATAATATGATTTTGAGGAGTTGCATCATTGTGTTTGTTTGTATGTTTTGTTGGACAATGTTCAACAAATAACGCAACATAATATGACGACGGACATGTATCAGTACAGTACACATAGTCAACAAGAAGAAACAGAAACAAATAAAACGTAAATGGCTTTGCTGGCTGCATAAAAAGATATTACCATGCCATAGCTCACAACAATGGAGTGAGATATAATAGCTTAAACCACTGTACAGTAATACACTAGATGAGAGATTACAAAATAAACAAAGGAGTTACCTACGAAATCTATATAAGCATTGCATAGTTACATTAATTATAACATTGCTCATAACAAAGTGGAACCATATTCGAGGCAAAGTTTGTTATATATAATTATATGCCCTAGAACAACGATGTGAGCTTGGCTTACTTAGCCACCACATTAAAATTAATAATTGAAAGGTATCATCTTAAAGGAAATAAAAACAAGGCATTACCTAAAATCCGTTTTTCATGTGTACACAAAGCTTAACATTGTATGTAACATTCGAGAACATTAAAAAATACAGAAAAATACATTTGTAGCATAAATTCGACTTTAAACCCGTCTGTGTAGCGATTCCTGCGGAAAATAAAAATTTTATGAGCTAGGCGATGACGTGGTATCTTAACGTCACATATGACTCGCACTCGCAGCAGGCCGACCCTTTCTATGCATTCAGAGCATGTTTACATGGATAGTTTTGGGGTCGAAACGAGCTTCAGAATGAGTTATTGTACAATATTCCGATGTAATACAAACACTAGTCATCATAGAGGAACAAGCAGTTATCTTACGGTTCCACATGAATTCAATTTTAGTCAAAACAATGAATGCGAATGAGCCTACAAGTCAACTAGGTATCGCCGAGCTTGGGCTCGTTTTCAGAATAATTATATCGAATGCAACCAACGGGAGATAATCTACACCAATATACATACACAGCAAACATATACCATACCCAGCTACAGAAAGTAACGTGTATAATCATATAATATCACTAGAATATCGATGTATGAAGGAGGAGTTGTACAATTTATCATAACAACTTAAATCAGTCATAGAATTTCTGTTGGTCCTGCTAGCTCATTTGGTAAAGGTGTTGGTTCCTTGGCAATTATTTTGTAATCGGGCGACGCCGGTTCGATCACGACACCAAACCATTGATTTTTTTATCACTTTTTTGTTTATGTTTTCACAAAATAATATAAACCAAATCATTGTTATACTATGATGCACTTATTTTTGTTGGCACAGGAAGATATAAGGACATGAGGAAATATTTAGCAAAGATACACTGGAAAAACACACTGAAGAATAAGACAGCAACGGAATGCTGGAATATCGTAAAGAGTGAAATTGAGAGCATCATCCATAAATTTGTTCCCTTGAAAAGACACGGGAAACGGTCCAGAAAGAAACAGTTATCGAAAGAAGCCATGAGAAAAATTTAGTAAAACAAATGACGTGAGAGTCACATAGACATACTGGAAATGATGAAGTCTACAACATTTACAAAGAAGCACTTAACCAAGCTACAACTGAACTTAGAAATTCAAAGAGAAGCTATGAACAAAAATTAGCTTGTAATATAAAACATGACAGCACGAGTTTTTATGCATATGTTTGGAGCAACCAGAAAGTTCTGGATAAGGTCGGTCCTCTAGAAGATAGTGCTGGAAATATAATATCTGAGGGCTTCTTAATGGCAGAAGACATCAATGAGTATTTTAGTTCGGTGTTTTCCAGGGAAGATATTAGTTCACTGCCTGTACCAGAGGGGGCGGAATCAGACTATTTAGGACAGTTAATTGTAACCCTGGAAATAGTAGCTAAGAAAATAAAGGCTATGAAGGATAATAAATCACCTGGAGTGGATGGGATTCCGCCCAAACTACTATTGGAAATTGTAGAACAAATTAGCATACCAATTGTAACAGTTTTCAACTGACATTAGAAGAGGGAGTGGTTCCTTTAGAATGGAAAGAAGCAAACATTATACCGTTATTTTTAAAAAAGTTACAGAAACAAGTCACAGAGCAGTGAGTTTAACATCAGTGATTTGCAAATTATTAGAATGACTAACTAAAGATCACATGGTGGATTTTCTTATTAAACATAACTTGATAAACCCATCTCAACATGAGTTCTTAAAAGTGAGGCCATGCTTAACAAATATGTTATGTTTTTTGGAAGATATCACTTATTCACTAAGTGGGTAGACGAGGGATCACCAGTAGATATCATCTACTTAGATTTTCAAAAAGCTTTCGACAAAGTGCCACATCAATGATTACTGCTTAAACTAAAGGCCCATGGCGTAGGAAATGGTATCATTAACCTGACAGAAAAATGGCTGATTGATAGAAGACAACGGTTAGTAGTTGATGGAGAGGCTTCAAACTGGAAATCAGTTTTGAATGGGGTACCACAGGGATCAGTACTATGACCTATATTATTCTTAATATATATCAACAATATGGACAATGATATAACAAGCAAGGTGTTGAAATTTGTGGATGATAAGTGTTTAAAATGATTAAACGTGATGGAGATAGACAGCATTTACAAGATGATCTTGACAGGTTGATTAATGGTCTAATAGGAGGACATGTTGTCCAATTTGGGGAAATGTAAATGCCTGCACACAGGACATGGGAAGGAAGATGTACAATATACAATGGGGGGTACTGTACTAAGTACTACTGTAAAAGAAAAGGATTTAGGGTTAACCATTAACGCTGATATGAAGGTTTCAGAGCAGTGCGGAATTGCAGCTTCAAAGGGAACAAAAATCCTTGGATTAATTAGGTGAAATAGATCTAATAATACCGTAGTACAATACAACAGTTAAGCCTCATTTAGATTTGGAAGTATAAAGTTACCTTTCTGAATCCTTGATGTTTCTTATAGAGCTTTCGGTATCCTCACGACACCCTAGTCTGCGTTGGACTGCTAACTCTCGGTCATCATGTAACTTTGTTGGTGGTTGTCACATGACAACAGTTTCAAGAAGACTGCCGGAAGGTTGTACCCAGAGTCTGTTGATAGCTGGTCGCCTCTCTCTCATCTCTACTGATTCACTGATTTTCCTTCGCCAGAAGTTGTTTTCTCTGGCAAGCACTATAGCATCTTTGGCTGTGATGTTGTGGCCTTCATTCACTCTATGTTCGCCTACTGCTGTTAGTGGGGCCCTGTTTTTACCATGTTCTTTAAGTCGGGCTCCCAGAGATCTGCTGAGTCAGCAGTCCAACGCTGGCGAGTGTGTCGTGAGGACAACGAAAGCTCCATAAGAGACATCAATGATTCGGAAAGGTAACTTCATACTTCCAATTATGAACATAACTGAATCCAGTAACAACATATATAGTCATTTATACTATTGTATACAAGCATGGAGGCCATATCGCAAGAAGGACATAGATATGCTAGAAAGTGTATAGAGGAGACCGTATAACATGATACAAAATCTGAGGGATCTTAGTTATGAAATACGCCTAAACGAATGTGGTTTAACAACACTAGAGACCAGGAGATTGAGAGGAGATCAGATAGAAGTGTCTAAAATATTGAACGGTTATGAAAATATTGATAGAAATATTTGTTCCCAGTTAAGAAAGATAGAAGCACTAGAGGACATGAAGTTGCATTAGTAAAGGAGCAGTGTAGATTAGATGTGAGAAAGTTCTAATGTTCACCAAGGACTGTAAATTAATGAAACAGATTATCTGTGATTGTGTGGGTGCTAGTAGCGTGAATATGTTTTAAAATAAAATCGACACATACCTCTTAAGGGTGGGATACATGTAGATAAAGAGTTACACTCTCGATAAGCCAAAAGGCTTCTTTGTCCACCTGCCATCTAGAGTTAATTCTCTGGGTGGCATCTTATTAAATTTTGTTATAACACAGTACACTGCCAGGCGGGCCCACTGCCTCACTCACAGTGCTGCTTATTTACTGATTGACACTGGCTGGACAGTGAGACTATTCAAAGAATTACCTATGCCTGTAACTGTCTTTGATATCAATTGAGTGAACTGTACAGAATGATCTTTATAGCTCTAACCACTGACAGTAGGCAAGTGACTATGGCAACGAATACAAAGTTAATTGAAACTTAATTGAGATTTTGTCAATTAAATTAAATTAACCTATTCCAGAAAAGTGAATTAATTAAACTAAATTAATGTTATTATTTTGAGAAAGTGAATTAAGTAAGTTAAGTTAATTGAGTTAATTCAATGAACAAGTTAAGGCCAGACACGGCAGTTAGATATGATTATTTTTTAATATGTGCAAACAGTTCAATTTTTTCTGCCCATTGCATGAAATGAGTCTTACTGAATAAAATATATGTTGAACTTTTTTCATGGTAACAAACAAAATGGCCACTATTTTCAGCAAATATTAGTAAATTTGGAAACACTGCCATTTTTTATTGTACCCATATATACTTATAATGTTTGCAAATCCATGTTCTCTATAGATTCTATTGCGAAATGATCAGAGCAATTTTTGAAATGTTGTGTTTTAATTTTGTAAATAATTTTTTGGTAAAATACGAACAAAATCGTGTTTTTTGGCAACAAATAAGGCTATATCTATTCATGAGTTAAAAAAAAGCGTCTGATCATTGCACACAGTAGACTAAGCTGAATGCAACACTGAAAACATTATTTATATAGCATACTTATTCCCAGAGATATCCCGTTTCCAAATGCAGAAATTTGATGAAAAATGTTTTTGAGAAAATGGCTGTCAAAGATTGCATAATGGATTGCATTACATGATATCGACATGTTTGATCCATGATTAAAACTAATTTAGAGGTACGTAATTGTCATAGAAGTGAACTTTATTGATAGTATGCATACAAAGATATAATAATCTGGCAGAAAACCATTTTCAGTATTTTTTGTCAAAAAACACCATTTCACCTGGAGTGTCTGGCCTTAACAATTGAAATGAACACATGCCTGTTGTTGATAAACCCTTTTTGTTTTTATAATACTGTTATTACCAGTTTCCTTGAAGTCTGAAAACAAGGATAGTTTGCCATTTGTTCGCTGCCTGTGATAATTCAGAACATATTGGGTAGACCTGCCCCAACGCAACTGGCTATTTGTTATTCCTATGTACAAGGAATTTTACGCAAATTACATTTGTAGGTGATTTAGGTGTTTAACACAAATCCAGTGGATGCAAAGACATACATTAAATATAAAATTAATGACTGTAGACCTAATTTATTTACACGGAAGTGTTTGTGAACATTACATAATTAGACCGTCATACAAGACACATTCTCTGTACAAAATGACGTGTACACATGTCTTCTCAAAGGTGCATGAACAAACAGGGCAAGATTAATATCAGATAGTATAAAAAATCATCACAAACTCACCGGCTGAATCTTGCTTTTCAGTGTCATAGTCTTTAGCAGTATCACTCTCCAGATAGTCAGGTGAAGATGTGTCTGACTGCATCAAAGATGGCTCAGAGACGTCTGTAATCATTAAACTATATTGATCCTGAGCACTAGCAAAACCAAATTATTTAAGGAAAACAAACAGGCCTGCATTTCATTCCAAAATCTTGATTAAAATATTATGACATTTTAAATAATTGATCACATTACTTTTAGAGGTTGATTATCGGAGTCTCAATTGAGAGAATCCGGGTTCAAATCCTGTGTTGCCGTGTCAAACACTGGGCAAGTTCATTAATTCTATGTTGCTTGAGTTCACTCAGCTGTATGGATGAGTACCTGGCTATAGACAGTGGTAGATATTTGTGTACGAATAGTCTTCGCGCATTAATTGCCACATGGCTGATGCTTCCCAGAGAAGTTGAGATGGTGGTATTGTTTGGGCACCAGTGGTGACATGTATACTGAACGTCTTAGTAAAGTATATGTTAATGCCAACATTATTAGTTTCTCCTAATCAGCTTCATCATGTATCATAATACAATAATTACACAACGTTTATAATCATAACCATTATTACAGTACCGTAGACAAAGTGATCGACCACAAGTATAAGAGAAACAATTCCACTATCAGTATATGTACAAACATTACAATATCACACAATTAACTAAATAAATGAATGTAATGTATTTATAAGTGAACATGTGGCAAGCCTAGTATGTTTGTCCTACGTATGGTAATTGGCATTATTTACTTATTATTACTAAACATTTATAACAAACAATGTAAGCCTACCTGGGTAAAATACCTGTTCAAAAGTGTATTGCGCATTTCACACTTACTAGTAGAAGATTGTTTTTCACTGCCTTGGTCTTTTTTTGCAGCGCTCTCTAGCTCAGGTGGATCAGTTTCTTTGGGTGTAGTTTCTTTTGGTGAAAGGGGGTCCTACACAAATGCTGTCATGATTGAGTGAACCAAAAGTATCATCCAACTGTTTCATCATGATAGGTAGAAAAGGTGTTTGAATGTGTGAGTGATTGATTGATTGAGTGAGAGTTCGGATGTGTAGGTGGGTGGGTAGGTGGGTGGTTGAATGAATGATTGATTGGGTGAGTGAGTGACTGTGTGAGTGAGAGAGTGAGTAACTGGGCTAGTATTCTGATGATGCAAGATGATAATTAAGCATTGATAGCCATGAATTAATATGTATGATGTTTTGCACACACACAAATTTATTAAATCAGACATGGTTTCTTCAACACAATGGGTGGATGAATTAGAATTACTCCAGTAGAGTTTCAGGAGTGCAACTGAGATATTTCACACAAAAACTGAGATATTTCACCTAAAAGGTATTACAGTATTTTAAATTGAAGCTGCTACCACAGCTTGGCAATTATCATACTAACATTCTATGTTTACGTATCACTCTTCTACTGATTTAGCTCAATGCTAATCACGTCCGTCATTGACTACATGAATGTGGAGTATGTCTAGTTAATGTGAGTGCAGTTAGTTTAACACGAGTGCATTCTTCTTACCACAATCATTGAAACAACTAAGTTTGCACACAAATCTGAATAACATATGAATAGATTGATGCTACAACACAGGACCTCTTTTGTAATTCACTTGACAAAGTTCTACAAAAGGTGTTAGCGTAAGTGTTTTAGTGGGTGAACCTGAAATGATTAGCCCAAGATAATTTGTGATCTGAAAGATGATATAACTTATTTTAACTTATATAACTTGTATTACTATTTTACATCAAAATTACGATTGCTTTACTGTCCATGTGTGTTTGTGTGTGGGCTCACAGGCACACGTGCATATTTGACGTCATTTTTTATTGCCTATACATTTGTTCTATGGAATGACACTCCACATGAATTTCCTCCCAGGGGACAGCAAAGTATTGTTATTGTCATTGTAGTGGATACTATATACGTTAAACTTTTCACATAATATGTCTGAAAAGGGAAGTCGACGAGGGAATTATCATCATAAATAAAACTAAAATAAAGGAGGCGAGCATTTACTTTTTGACGTTCTACAGTACCTCCTTATCCTTCTTCTCCATTATAGCTGATCACCTCTACGCTGACATTTCACATGTCCTCTCTTCGTCTGAAGTCACTTAGTGACGCGACTGGTGCAAGACGTCCAACACAGCTGAAACATAACATCAGCTTATCTGGTTAAATTCATATGCAATAACTTCTTGTAATCTCTTGATTATCTTTGGAATTTTTTTTTCATATATCATAGGCGTCTGAAACGATGTGGGGCTGAGCCCCCAGTGATGTTGGTGACGGCTGGAAATAGGTTTAGCCCCCCAACATTCTGGCAAAATGTGCAATTGGATGTTTTTGGTGAGCTTCATGGTGGGTTTTTGATGAGCTTCAGGGGTGACTGAAGGAATTTGGTAAAATTCAGGCCGCCCTCGATATTCACCATGTTCCAATGCCTATGTATATAAAATAGAAAGCTGAAATTCCCAAAAATAGAAACACAACAAAAGTATTAATGTAAATGTACAAAGAAATTAATATATTATGTACAATTATGTCGTTGTAAAATGATTATTATCTACTTTTATGAGCACTATTTTTTGTAGGAAGGGTCAGACAGGTTTGTTTATCTCATGACATTAGTTAGATAATGTTCAACATTATAGAAATCTAGTCAGACCGTTAGATATCCACTCAGGAGTGAACATCACAGAGCAGACATGCACACAGCCATTTTTGCAACCATCCAATTGATCGACACTTCCTGCAAGATTACATACTCCAGCAATAGTCTCCCTTATTATTCAATGCTTGCTAGTCTCGCTTAACTGACTCTCGTTTAACTGACTCTCGCTCACGTTCGTGAACTTGCCAAGAAGAGAATCTGGCCCAGGCATGACATTATTAATATAGCTACATACAATATAAAAAGTAGAACATGAACAAATTTTCATTGTGCGACGCGCCACCTAATTAAGTGGGTAACATGGTAGACAAACTAACAATGAAAAATGCTCATTTTGATTTATTTTATTGTGCGACTTGTTTTAATATATTATGTTAAATGTTGAATAATTTCGAAAGCATAGAATTACCGTATAAAAGTTCATTGGCATTTAATTGTTTGTTTCCTAGTTGGTCTCCAAGCCAATCATGATCTCCACCTAGATTTGGGGTAAAGCTGCCTACCAGATAACATTGCAAAACCATGAATATTCCAGGCTGCAAGCGGGGCGAATGGGATAAACAGTGGCGCCTCATTACGGATGTAACCGAGGCTACTCCAGCAACTGAATTTGTCCGCTGTATGGCGCCAGTGTTTTTTTCAATCCTTTATATCCGGTTTCGGTGATATTTCACATATATCACATTGCTATTCTAGTGCAGTGATATAATTGGCATTAGTAGTTGTGAATGTACATTTGTTACAACTAACCCGTGTCAACTAACGCCGGTCTCTCCTATGATATGTAGGCCCTTTGGTTTTAATAAAATTACACAGCGTCACAGCGACACAGGCCTACTTCATGTTTTGTGTCAGAAAAACAACGAATCCCACATACGCAAAACAGATTTTAGACGTTTGATTAAATCCGCATTATCACGACATTAAACTGCATGTCATTTATAAGTCACACTATGAAAGCAACTGGCATTACGTGTACCTACCTTGTTCAGCTAATCTGTGTCGTTATTTCTCTTCGACTTCGACTCTCACGATCAGCTGGTAGTGGTAGATCGACCTAAACTGAAGTCTATATTAGCGCTAATCAGTGACAACACCGTAAACGCAGTGTTCTCGTTTATAGTTCAACTATTCGACTGTCATGGTGCAATGTGATCTGTACATTTTAATCTCTCATTGACGGTCAGTTTTGCACACGAAACAGCTTGTTGACTCACTTTCGTTATAGTTTAGTGACTTGTAGTTTCCCGGAAAGTATGAAGAGTTGTGCGTCAGTCGCTAGGTGGCGGCATATAGCGGTACATGTCAAATGATGTAAGTGACTTTGGTTAGATAACGCTAATGCATTTTATTTAGTATTCTGGCCAATGTTAATTAACAATACACCTTCTAGCAATCATACAATTTAGAAGATAATATACGCAAAAAATGTACACAATCAATAATTGTAAAGTTTAATTGCAAAACTGTCCACCAGGGAAGGAAACCGGCAACCGGAAAGCAAACGCAAGATTAGGGAATTTCCCAGGGTATTTTCCATCACGTGATAGAGACTCTTATACTTGAAAATTGTGTATACACTGGCGGAAGTATACTAGCCGCGCAGACAAAAACAGGTAGTGATGCGGCCGAACTTCTTTCTGGTGTAACTTCTTGGTGCCGCCTCCATTTTAATTATTGTTGTCGTAGAACGTTCGAGTGAATTAACATCGCATTAAATGGAATTGTTGATTTACGCATTTGCGAAGTACACGTCACTTGAAGTTGAGTTCCCGTCAACTTCAAGGCCCTCGGGGCCGTATAATTCGCGGAAATCGTACAATAATTGTTGTGCGCCGACGGAGTTATTGCCGGTTAGGTACTGACCGAAGGCGAAGGCGAAGCCTGCACGCGAAGGCGAAGACCGTTTTAATCAGGGTTACAATTACAAAGTTATGGAACAATTTCGATCAGGGTTGGCAGGTTTCTGTCAGGACGGTTTCTACCGCAGTTTAATTAAACCGTGGTGTCTACCGTCTTGTCAGAAATGCCCTTTACAAGAAACGTGGCTATCAGATAATACAGATACATCACGCTTTATGATCAACGGTTACACTCTAATTTCGCAAGGTAAAATATGTACCGCGCATGGAGGATTAGCCATTTATCTATGCAACAAATATGATTATAATTCAATTAACATCTATCAGAATTCACAAGTATGGGAAGGTCAATTTATTGAAATTACAGGAAAGTGACTTGACAGAAAAAGATATATTAGGAAATATATATAGACCACCCGGGCGTAACAACGAAACATGTCATACATTTATTAATGAATTTATCCCTTTACTTGATCATCTTCAAAAATGTAAAAGTGAAGTCATAATTGCTGGTGATTACAATATTGATTTACTGCAAATTAAAGAAAATGTAATATTTGGTGAATATTTTGATTCTATTGTTGCTCAAGGTTTTTTCCCAAAAATTACACTACCCACCAGGCTTTCGAGTAGAAACTGTACGCTTATAGATAATTTCCTATGTAAGCTATCACATGGTTTCTCACAGGCAACTGCTGGTGTATTAATAAACACAATATCAGATCACCTACCATACTTCATATTTTTATATTATCTTGAGCCAAAGCGTGTAAATGCCACCAAATCAATTAGAATCCAAACTTGGAATACAGCAGCAATAGATACATTTAAAACGGAAATAAATAATGCAGGTATTTGTTACATGCTAAACACAACTAACCTTGCCAATCCAACTGACAATCTCAACATTCTTAATGAAGTAATATCCAGGGCAAAAGATAAACATTTGCCAGTACGTATGATCAAATTCAATAAGCATAAACACAGCAAGTCTCAGTGGATCACAAATGGTATAATCCAGTCAATTGTTTATAAAGATAAACTATACATGAAACTAAAACAAACACCTGCAGATTCCGAGATTTATATAAATCGTAAAACTAACTTAGCCACTTACCAAAGAATTCGGAAAAAACTAATTCGTAATGCAAAAAAACATATTATCAAAATCTTTTTGAAAAATTTAAGAATGACATTAAGCAAACGTAGTGTACTATTAAAGAAGTTATTAATCGGACTTCGAAGAAATTGGAATTTCCTGATCATTTTTTGATTGACAATAAAGTTATAAGTGATACCAATGTCATTGCTAACAAATTTAATTGTTTTTTTTACAAATGTAGGACCTAAACTAGCAGCTGAGATAACTAATACAAACAATGCAAATTTCATGGATTACCTACATAATCCGATACTACATAATTTCGCATTCAAACCAATTTCTGATGAAACTATCACAAACATATTAGATAGCTTAAAACCTAAACCTAGTTGTGGCAATGATGGCATTTCCACTAAATTATTAAAAGTAATAAGACAAGAAATTTGCAAACCCCTCACCATCATAATTAATCAGTCACTAGCAACTGGCATTTTTCCTGACCCCCTAAAAATTGCAAAAGTAATACCACTTTTAATAAAAAAGGCGACAGGACATCACTTGATAACTATCGTCCAATCTCCATATTACCATCAATCTCCAAAATCTTTGAAAGAGTAATGTTCAATCAAATTAACACATACTTCTCATCTCATAATTTATATTACAATGGACAATATGGTTTTAGAGATAAACACTCCACTCAATTAGCTGCACTTGAACTCATTGACAGAATATCTCAGGAACTTGATCAAGGTATGACTCCAATCAATGTGTACCTTGATTTGTCAAAAGCGTTTGACACCCTTGACCATAATATTTTGTTATCTAAATAAAAAATTTATGGGTTTATAAATTCAGCGTTAGAATTTTGCAAAAGCTATTTATCGAACATGAAACAGTTTGTTCAGATTAATAACGCTAAATCGTCAGAAGCCGATATAACAATGGGTGTACCCCAAGGCTCAATATTGGGTCCTTTATTGTTCATAATATATATGAATTATATTATCCGCTCTAGTAATTCATTTAAGTTCATAATGTTTGCAGATGACACCACATTATTCACTACACTAAAGTCAAATGGACACCATGATATTTACAACGAAAGACTAAACAGTGAATTAGAAAAAATAAGTATTTGGCTCAAAGTGAATAAACTTTCACTATATGTTAAGAAAACAAAAGCCATGGTATTTCATATGCCACAAAAAGGTTCAGCTTCCTCGCCTTTGAATAGCTGAATCAAATATTGAATATGAATGAATATATTTTAAGAGCACTTTTAAACATTCTCTTTTAATCAATATTTTAACTGCTACTATGACTTTTAGACTTGGCATTAAGCTTTTATCAATTATCTTTTGTTTATATGATACGATAATACTAATATTTAAATATATATATATATATATACATATTTTTTTACTTTATTTTTTTACTTAATTAATTACTGTTTTGATTTATTACTATTTTACATGTAAAGCGCCTTGAATAGTTTCTAACTAGAGTTGGCGCTATATAAGTATATAAAGGCAGAACTGGGCAAAAATATCGGCTTTGGCTAGAGGTAAGTTCCTATTCCAAATTTTATGTGAATTATTAAATAAAAACTCTGACATGTTACACTTTTAAGACAGTTGGTGCTCATCCAGTTATGCCTTGTATTTGTGAAGCAGGTTCAATTCCTGCTGATGTTTTCATATTCAAAACATTAACTGGTTGTTTCACATACTAGCTAGGCCTAACCCCTACCCGAGTTACTACCCAAACGGGTAGTAACTAACAAAGTACTAATTTTGTTTGCATGGAATAATGACAGAAATTGCGTTACAGTTTTTGACAATTTCAGAAACTGTATTTTGCTACATACTCTATAATAATGCAATTACAAATTACAAACTTTTGTGAAGATTAAGAACCTATTCTATTGGCTTCAACATTTTTCATTTTGCATATATCCAAATGTTTGGATATGCAAAATGAATAGTTTGAATTGAATAAGAACTACCCTGAAGATTGTTCAGTAATCTATTCTATTGGCATAGTTTATGACATTATAGCAACACATATTTTGATTTAATTTCACTTTGTATGGTTTTAATTGCAGTTTGATGGAACAGGTGCTTGCAAGAGCACTGCCATTGCTGTTTTAAATGGGATTAAATTTATAACATAACAACTTTGTGTTAGCTGAGGTGGAGCCAACAGTTGTGCGATGCAGTACTTTTGTATGTGGCAATGAATAATCTGGTGGCTATATGGAATGACATCCGTCATCTCCATCGTACGTTAGATCAACATCACCGACAGATTCAAAAAGCCCAGGAGACGTGCCCTAGAGTGCCCATCGTAGTGCCTGGTGTACTCTCGCGTTATGATGAGTGAGTATGAATTCTAGAAAATGTAGTAATAATAACACTTAAATTACCCAAATTACAAGATGTCACATGTACCAAAATCAGTACAAACTGAAATTTATGGTCTTTCTGTAGATGATTATTTATCTAAGGAAGGACATTTTCTGAATGCTGATGTTTTGCTGTGATGCATAAATGCACTCCATGGTTGCCTGAGATAATTATTGTCAATAACATTGTTCATTCCAGCATCACTCTGCGATCCATGTGCATCAGACGAGGACTCAACTTGAGGCGCCACGACAGAGACCAGTGCCATATACCAGGGTAGTCATTTCACTTGTTAATTAGGTAATTTAAAAGTCAATGGAACCATTATTTTGTAACAGTTGATCATACTTATGATAATCAGAAAGCTGTACATCTGTGCAATTCAGCATCGAACATAGATCTTAACAGATGTTCATATGTTTAGTGGTAATGCACGTTTAGTGCTGGTACTGAATGTGTAAATGATAACAATTATTGTATATTATTTCATTGATGACTTGTATCACGTGTACCAATTAATATTATACCTATGGTTGTAATCAGTAATTTTACCAACACCGAATGTACAAGTTTGTTAATTTGTCTGTGTCTGTGTCACACTGTACAGTAACTAGGAAGGCACCATATCAGTCCACATTTCCAGCAGTAGTTAGCTAATTACCCATTACAGACATGTTTATTTGTCTGTGGTGTTTCAGTAATTGTAGATGCCACAATAGCATGTTTATACCGGAAAGGTTTCTATGGTCTTGCTAGTCTTAATTCACAACTTTCATCAGATGATATTGCTTATCTATTAAACATATCATTTTATTCAAATTACGTGAGACAGGTGATCATGCAGTGGATTATTATAGGCACATTCAATGTTAATGTGCTATTACAGAAAAAAATACTATTCCAAGCAGTAACCATCACAGTGTGAGTACTGGTTCCAATAAGAATAGCAATAAACAAAAGTCTATGCCTACGCAAGCTACTAACATTAGCAATCTTACTCCGAGTAGTACCGCTGCCAGTTATATTCATAACAGAAGGCAACAAATTACAACCATACATTCTCCCCTTAAAAATTATGAGGAGTACTGAAACATCACTCTTTCTTGATAATGCAAACATAGCCACTCATATAATTAATAAGCCTGTGGTTTTTGGTGCCGGAACAAGATAGGTGAAATCCACTCTTGCTAACAAATAATATAACAGAAAATCAGTTCAGGTTGATTGTGCAAGGTGAAAATGCGCATCATTTAAACAAATGTGTAACATTACAAGTTCGAACACTCATTGATAGAACTCTCCCCAGACATGCACATTTCCAAATCAAGTAAACACTTCCAGGGGTAACTTGATAAATTGTATCACAAAAAGCATAGATCTGGTTCAGGCTGGAAAGGTCAGCCTCATTCCAAATTAGGAACAACATGGGTGGGCATTTGTTGCATCAGAAGACGAGAAACCATTTGCCAATGAACATTCGTATTCATAAAATGCAGCAAGTGAAAATGTACTTACACAGTTGAACACACAGGCTGCTAAGGTATTCCATGATGTCGTTGCCCAGTACCTTCCTGTTCCGGCACCAGATGATGGCATTTACATTGTAATATATTCCTTACGGTATGCACTTGCTTTGATTTCATTCACACACGACAGCCTTATTTCTGTAAACATTTGCATGCAGTGCTAGCGACAACAAACTGTTGCCTTGACCAATAAAAATTGTTAGAGTTGTATTTCACTACTGTACCCAAAATTCCTCCTGGTCTATTTACACTCTTCCCTATTTGGAGTAACCTGACAGGTGGAGATAATGTGTTTAGGGGTGGACAGTCCTTACTGCAAAGGTCTCACAAGGCAACTACATCAGAACAACAGCAGTCTGAAAAGGGACACTTACTTAAACTGCTTCATGATCCTAATAAAACTGCAGCATAAACTCTCCTTCCTGGTCATTCATCAAAAAGTCTTCCTCATAAGTCAGGTTTCAGATGGAACCCACAGTTCTAAGAAAAAGTGATTATAAGTTTAAATATCTTGTATTTAATATGTGTGACCCCTACCAGCCTTAGGTAAAAATTCCACACAATGCTACAGAAACATGGGGTAGGAGAAAAAGATCTATACGAAAAATATAAATTCTTGTAGTTGATTGGAACATCTCCACTTGTAATTACCTTGTCTAAGTTGTCAACATAATGTGTGTGATCATGCCTAATGTATTTGTAGTTTTCCAGATGTTACAGAGCAGAGACGACGGAGAGAGGCTGAAGCCGCCTACTTCCACATCAAGAAAACAAATGGCTCTTTTCAGAGCCTTAACATTTTTACTGGTTTATGCTGTTTAACATGCTGGCACAGGTTTTATTGATGCGTCAGATGGTAGGTTATGGACAGATATGCTTGTCGAATCTACAATCTGCTTCCACTACTGGTGATTTATACGAAATGGCAAACATATTTCATTCATGTCTGCCAGTATATAGTCTCTTGTAAAACAAGACTCTCGTTGTAACCTCCACAAAGTAACCAGTGGATATAGTGGTCACTGTAGGGCACCAGGCTAATTAAAGGAGGGTCTCGGAGCAGTTATGGGCGAATAGCTACCACAGAGTGTTAAATTAATCTGAATAGTCACTTCTAATTTGTTGCCGAATACATACAACTACGACTAGTGTGAAAAACTATATTATATGGCAGTCATTAAAAAATAAATCACATACTATGTCCTAGAAACTGAATGATACCCAGAAATATTTTGTTCATTTAATTTTTTTTAACGTAAATACATATATATATTATGTTCATTGGATAGAATAATTATATTACCTATACAAGTGTCATGTTGTAGTAGTTTTTCCATATGTCATTGATGATGTGTATTTGAAAAATAAAATAATGTTGGCATTATTCCACGACATAAATACATGTGTCTGTTGTCTATCCTGTGCCTAAGAAAACACCCTATGTATGCAGTAAGATCAGTTCTTTTATACATTTTGAATGTTATATACTCTATATTTCACCTCTGGTACACCTGTTTTTTCAAAATTTATCCCAATATCTTGAGGTTTTGCAGTTCGGCCTGGAAATATTTCCCAGAAAAATTGGCTACCTAAGTCAAATGCATGTAGGATCAGTTTACTTTTACAGAAATATTCAATAGTTTTAATACACACTAAAGGCTGCAAACAATTGTGACCCGCTAGTCCAAGATGAGATGCTTCTCGTTGACGGAGTTTCCATCGTGAAATCATCCGGTATAGATTAAACTTTCAAATGTTGGTCATTACATGGCATAGTAGCGCAGCGGTAAGACCTCTGGACTCTCGACTGAGAGACCGCGGGTTCGAATCCTGTGCGGCGGTGTCAAACCTTGGGCAAGTTCGTTTACTCTACATTGCTTCAGTTCACTCAGCTGTATGAATGAGTACCTGGCTATAGATAGTGGTGGATATTTGTGTAAGAATAGTCTTGGCGCATTAATTGCAGCGTGGCTGAATGGTGTTCGATTGAACAGGTCTGCCAGGGAGTAAAGTGTAAGGCGCTTTGAGCAGTCCATAGGACTGGATACTGCGCTATATAAGAATTTACCTGTACTTTGTTGTCTTTTTTATAGATGTTACCTAAATGTGTTTATTTTGATGTTTTGACAGTGAGAAAACCATAGCCAAAATATAGAATGAAAACTTTTTTTTCTCCAAACCATTTTGCTTTTTCAAGATTCTAATTGCTGTATCTCTGGAAATATTGTGAACATAGCAAACATTGGGGTATTGTTTTTTCTCTGAATGTGCTCTATGACTACATGAATATGCCATAAAAACAACATATTTGTTTTTGCGAACGTCCCGTTTTTGCATGGTGGGTCATAATTTATGTCAACAATTTTCAAAACATGTTCACTACATAACAAAACATTACATGGTCATAACTATAATCTGTTTCATGTTTTAAAACGGCAACACTGAATATGAGTACAATGTCAACATGATATTGATGCTAGCACAAAATAATCACAGTGATAGAATAGTCAACAATGACTGGTCACTACACAGAAGGAAGGAAGGAAAATAAGCAAATAAGTTTAATGAAAAACCGTCCCAACATAAAAAAATGATTACATGCACACAACTGATTAAGCAATATGTTTATAATAGAAACGAATTATATTAATTGGCGTTGGTTTCATCTCGATCAGACCATTAAGGCGAAAAAAGAAACCCTAGGCTTTATCTACTAAACCTAATATTTTAAAACTGCGTCAATTAGACCCACCAACCATTGCAACGAGGTCCCCCGCGACACAAAGACCACTTCCGTCACAAGCAAATGACAAATGGGCAATTCGTAACGCAATTGGACATTATTTCGCAGTAACAGCATTGAGAATATAGGTGGGCATTTTTGTCTAACAATATTTCTAACAAATTTGGTGGGGAAATTATATTCAATATTTGTACAACACATTTAGCTAGTCATTTTAGTTGACGAGAAGGGAGTACGCATACTTTTATAATCCTCCGACTTATTATTAAATATCTGTCAATATTATGTATGTTTTACTTATTGACATGACTGCCGTTTGGGTAATTTATTACTATAATTGACATTCATTGGCACTTCGTCTTGTGAATGAAAACTTTCTAATATATAATCTCGAGTGCGGTTTTTATTTTATAAGGGTGCTCTCTTAATTGTTGAAGTATTCTCCATCAGTCCATGATAAAGAAGTTCGCTGGAGGTATATTTTCTATGTAAATCACTAACAATTATGAACACCTAATATAGTAGGTGGTGCGTAGCCAGGTCGGCCCTACGTTACTACCGTCGTTAGTTTCGAATGTTTTAATATTTAATACATTAAATACTATCGACCTGCTATGCTAATCCGTATGACTAATTCTAGGTATCACCCTGGTCGCTCTATGCTGTACATTCTCAATTACGTTGACATTAACTCGTCGTCTGCATGTTGTATATTATTGTGGCCGTAGTGCATGCACATAATTTTTTATATAATAAATTACAGTTGCCATTCTCCGTCCATCCATCCATCCATGTATTGTATTAAGATCCTGTAATGTCACTGCATCCTCGACTTATGCAACGAATTGACGGAAGAGTTTTGTATCACCAGCCAATTTACAAATAAATTATTATTACAAATACCGTCGTTTATATTTAAATAGTAAATACAAATTGGTGGCGTTGCATAACTGCTCCCAATACTGATCTGTATAGTGAGCCCAATCTTTACAACTGACCATCATTTTATTTTGGCATTCCGACCTTGATCGACCATTTACGACGATTCGATCGTTAATTATACTCTGTTGGATGGCCATTCCGTTACCCATGGATTGACATCGCCTCATGGGCTACTCTCCAAAAAAGTCTGACAGCTCGTTTTTTTTTAAATTGCTAATTGGCCGTTTGTTATCTGTTTAAAAAATATACTGCATTTCACAAAAACGGTTACGCCCGGCCGGTACCAAGTTTTTGTTATGTTTACTATGGCGCGATCGTATGTGACATGGCGTTTTTTCTGAACAGGTTTTATGGAAACAATTCTGATATGTAATATGAATTATTATTTATGTATCCATACATTTTGAAATAATTTTGTTTGTTATATTTTTGTCTCAATCCACATTTTAGCTTGAAATAGGGCGTAACCAGCTAAAGTTTGGCTGTTTTTTTTATTTGCACAAAGATCAAATTTACAGAGAATATAACAGTAACCGTTATAATATAATATCTACATCAAAATATTGAATATATATCGGTTTACTAACAACGTTAACTTTTTAAAATAAACAATTTATAATAGTGGCACATTGGTGAAGAAGTTGGCATCGGGCGTCAGCGTAAAGAAAAGGCCAATTAGCAATACAAAAAATGGGTAGAATTATGTACCTTATGGAACTATAATCATTATTATACTGTGTTACATCGATAAGATAATTTACCTTGGCATCAGATATTAGCAAAATTGAATTTGCAATATTAAGTATTTTTCAGGGGTATCAGAAATAAATGCATGTTTAAAAATGGAAAGCCTATTTAATTTTGGGTTTTTAAGCTACTCTAACAGGAATGAGGCACCTTTACTTGCATGTTGCTATATGGAGTTATCCATACCCTAAAACACCTCGTCGACACGAATCCAATGATGTGTCTAACTTATATGTGAGATCACAAATGAGGAAATAATAGGAAATAATACAACGTGGAAAGTTTTAATTTAGAAGAACTGTCAGACTTTTTTGGAGAGTGGCCCTCATTTACACAGTACGTGTACTTTCATCGCAAGTCGGTGTCTTAGTAATGAGCTAAAGATTAATTGAGTTGAACACCAGTGCACTCAGGATTATACGTTATAAAATTATGTTTATGTACGTGTACTGTATATGACTATACGGGTATGTAATAACTATAGTTATACTGTGTAAGGTACAGCCAAGCCCAAGGTACCATTAATTTTATTCCGATTTTGTATTAACAATACGAAGCCTCAACAATTTGCAGTTTAATATGCACTCTATCTGGTTCAAGTAACACTATTATCCAGAGCATTGCGAACACTTGCGAATAACACAAAACGGGCCCATTTCAAAATAGGTTAATTTTAACGAATGTAGCCGCCAACATGAAGGAAATCACCAACAGACAGGAAACGGGAATCCGGAAGGAAGTTCGTGAACCGGAAGAAAGTTACCGGTATTCATACGCGGTGCGCGCGCAATGTGTAGAACACAATTTTCAAGTATCAGTCTCTTGCAGCATGTGATATGAATTAACGCATTTTATGTTTTCTAGCCTCGATCATCCAATCTCCGTGGTGTGGCGCCACTGTTGTCACTCGCATGTTAATTAATTATTGAAGTATTCTCCATCAGTCCATGACGAAGAAATTAGCTGGAGGTATATTATATACAAATCACTGAAAATTATGAACACCTATAGTAGGTTTTGCGTAGCCAGGTCGGCCTTACGTTACTGCCGTCGTTAGACTCGAATGTTATAATTTTTAATACATTAAAGTTTTTAATACTAACAACCTGCTATGCTAATTCATATAACAAATTCCAAAAATCACCCTGGTCGCTCTATGCTGTACACTCTCAATAATGTTGACGTTATCTCGTCGTGTGTTGTATATTTTTGGATGGCTATTCCGTTACCCATGTATTGACATCGCCTCATGGGCCACTCTCCAAAAAGTCTGACTGCTCGTTTTGTTTTTTTCAATTGCTAATTGGCCGTTCAATTGTTACCTGTTTAGAAAAAAATACTGCATGTCACAAAAACGGTTACGCCCGGCCGGTACCAAGTTTTAGTTGTGTTTACCATGGCGCGATCGTATGTGACATGGCGTTTTTTCTTAACAGGTTTTATTTAAAAGGAAACAATTCTGACATGTAATATTAATTATTATTTATGTATCCATACATTTTGAAATAATTTTGTTTGTTATTTTTGCTCAATCCACATTTTAGCTAGATGTAGGGCGTAACCAGTTAAAGTTTGGCTGTTTCTATTTGCACAAAGATCAGATTTACAGAGAATATAACAGTAAATATGTATATCAACATATTGAATATATATCGGTTTACTACCAACGTTAACTAAAAACGAAAATAAACAATTTATAATAAAGGCACATTACTTGCATTTGTCTATATGAAATTATCCATATCCTAAACCATCTCGTCGACACGGATTCAATGAGTGTCTAACTTATGTGAAATCACAAATGAAGAAATAATAAGAAATAATACAACGTGGAAAGTTAAAATTTAAACGGACTGTCAGACTTTTGGAGAGTGGCCCTCATATGCACTGCACATGTACTTTTATCGCAAGTCGGTGTCTTAGTCATGGACTAAAGATTAATTGAGTTGAACACCAGTGCGTTCTGGATTATACGTTATACAATTATTTTAGTTTATGTACTATGACTACGTGTATTACCTGTATAAGGTACAGCCAAGGTACCATTACTTTTATTCCGATTTTGTATTAACAATACGAAGCCTCAACAATTTGCAGTTTCATATGCATCGTATCTGATTCTTGTAACACTATTATCCAGAGCATTGTGTGTGTAAATAACACTTCCGAATAACACACACAATGAGCTCATTTAAAATAGGGTTAATTTAACGAATGCAGCCGCCAACATGAAGGAAATCATCAGACGCCAGGAAATGGAAATCCGGAAGGAGGTTAGTGAACCGGAAGATAGGTTACTGGTATTCATACGCCGTGCGCACGCAATGTGTAGAACACACATTTCAGTCTCTTGCACTTTTTATCTCGATATCTCAACTTTTTAGCTCGAGATCTCGGCTGTTTAATTTTTATCTTGAGATCTCGACTTTTTATCTCGAGATCTCGAGTTATGAAAGTGAAGCGGATCAAACGAAGGATGGAAGTACAACATGGATGCTACCGTGAAAAGTCTGTTTGATCTTAATTGACTAAGTAAGCATGATCGAAATACGCGGCCTGGTGGAACATAAGACCGGCCCCAACTTTGCTACTTCTATTTTTGTCATTTAATAATTGTTTAGCAATGAGCAACTTTGTATAGGCAGTTAAGCATTTGATACACATGTATTGTATTTTCTTGATGACAATTTTGGTGCTGGCTGCTGAGCTATATTCTCATTGTACATTGTTATCGCGGTGTGTTCTTTCAAGAAGATTCGGCTGTAATATAAATGTCAGTTGAGGCGTGTACTCGCCAGGTTGCATTACATATTTATATTACAGTTGAATATTCTTGAAAGAATACACCGTATTTCATGTCGACGTAGTCCAACTTTTTACAGAAGCATCCATGTTGTCCTTCCATCCTTCGTTTGATCCACCTCGCCTTCATAACTCGAGATCTCGAAATAAAAAGTTGAGATCTCGAGATAAAAAATATTAAATAAGATTTCAAATTAAAATGTCGCGATATCTTTTTTCCATAAAAAAAAAGTCGAGATCTCGAGAAAAAAAAAATGTTGCTATGTCCTCTCCCAGCCACCATAAAAGTCCACTTAGTTAATTACACAGATTCATATTAAGCAACTATATACAGATCATAGTCACAGAGAAATCCTGGCTTAAGAGGGCACCCTTATAAAATAAAAATCGCACTCGAGATGAGATATTACAAAGTTTTCATTCACAAGAAGAAGTGCCAGTGATTGCCAATGATTGGGATATATTACCCAAGCGACAGCCATGTCAATAAGTATAACTTATTTTAAAGGCCATAATATTGATATATATTTAATTTATAAGTAGGAGGATTATAAAAGTCTGCGTATTCCTTTCTCGTCAACTAAAATGACTAGCTAAATGTGTTGTAAAAATATTGAATATTTTAATCTTGAAAATGCGAAATGTATGGTTTGGAGAAAAACTGCTTCAAAGTTTTCATTCTATATTCAGGCTATGGTTTTCTCAGTGTAAAAACATCAAAATAAACAAATTTAGGTAACGTCTGTGCATTGTAATGACCAACATTTGAAAGTTTAATCTATACCGGATTATTTCACGATGGAAACTCTTTAAAAAAATTGGAGCTGTAGTGTTTTGGCTCATAGCTTGTGATGAGCGACAACGAGAAACGTCTCATCTTGGAATGGTGGGTCAGAATTGTTTACAGCTTTCAGCGTGTATTCAAACTATTATATACTTCCGTAAAAGTCAAATGATCCTACATGCAGGACTTTGACTTAGCTAGCCAATTTTTTCTGGGCCAAATTGCAAAATCTCAAGATATTGGGATTGATTGCAAATAAACAGGTATGCGTGTAGCAGTGGTGAAATATAGTTTGTAACATTCGTATTTTCTACAAGAACTTATTTCACTGCAGAAATAGGATGTTTACTTAAGCACAGGATAGACAACAGACTCATGTTTTTATGTGGTGGAATAATGTTCAAATACACATCCTCAACGACATATGGAAAAATTACAACAGCATGACACTTGTGTAGGTAATATAACTATTCTATCCAATGAGCAAACTATTTATGTGCAGTAAGGACTGTACACCCTTGAAAACATTATCTCCACCTGTTATGTTACTCCTAATGGGGAAGAGTGTAAATAGACCAGGAGGAAATTTGGGTACAGTAGCAAAATACAATTCTAACAATTTTAATTGGTCAAGGCAACGGTTTTTTGTAGTCGCTAGCACTGCATGCAAATGTTTACATATGGCTGTCCTGTGTGAATGAAACCTAAGCAAGTGCATATATCGTAGCCCTTAGCAAAAAACTATATATTTTCTATAGAAAACTATAATCCATTTTCTATAACAAAAATACAAGATTTTTCCGCGGTTTTCTATAGAAAACTATAGGAAATATCCTATAGTATTTTCTATGGAATATTTCCTATAGAAAATATCATATAGGCTATTTCCTGTAGGATATATCCTACATAATATATCCTGTAGAAAATATTCTGTATGATATACTCATTAACAGAGTTGCACGTTAATCTTCAGGTATAGTTTTTGTGTGCAATGGGCATTCTGAGCCGTCGCCCAGACGGTAGAGGTTCAAAAGAAGAACTGAATGGGTGACTGGTATCATGGTGAATCTGGACAGCTTTCCTTCTTAAAACCTGCATATAAATATCGCATAGTTACAGTTGATTCATGCCCAAAGTTTTGCCCGCCCGGTTGACCACCTGAGCCAGCTTTGCTTTGTTCTTGGCAGTTACATTTCCATACCATGACACTATGTTAAAAGAGAGAGCACACTTTCAATCAATGACCTGTACACCATCTGCAGAACCTTTGCGCTGATGTTAATGCTGAATGTTTATTGGGATTTTATTTTTAATAAGCCAAAAATTATTTCACCTCGGGTGAGGCCCCATTAAAATGATATGACTGGTTTCACAGGCACCAAGGTCCGGATCAGCTGGAGAAAAGGCACTTGGTATCAACTATCCGCAAACTAAGCCCTCATCATCAGTTTTCAGGATTAGAAGCATTCCACAGTCTGCTGCTGCAATTTGCACCCAAACTGCTGATAGTGTCCTACAAAGGATTATTGGCAAGGTCAGTATTCATACCACTGCAGTTTTCATAACATGAAGACAGCCATGGTGAACCGAGGCATTTAGGGAATAATTGTGGATTTGTAGTAACCAACGTGTGGAAAATATTACATCCAGTGACGTCTGCAACACAAATGTGTTTTAACTTGGTGTGTTTTTGTGTGCACTGCTTTTGTATTTAGTCAATGTATAACCATTGCTTAGAAAAACCATGCAGTTTTATTCATTCAGATTGTGCCTGGCAGCATTGCACTTCAACGAGAATATTGCAGAGAGCAGGCTAAAAACCAGAGTGGTGAAGCCATTTACAGCATCCGCTTCCCAACATTTAAGAAGGGTGGATTTACAGTGCAAGCCCGCAAAGAAGCTGCAACATTTGGTAAATATATATTAGCTAATCTAAGTCTTACCTAAATAGATTACTAGATTTCTATGGAAATTGGCAAACAGCATTTCTATTGATATGTCAATTAAAACGTGTCATTCAGATTTTCAAAAAAAATTCATTTGTCTTCGAATACAAATCCTCTCACAGAAATGTTGTCTTCGAAATTGCATGTATGTTCTCACTCCACGCCATGTGAAATCTTAAACATCAGTGTATTTGCCAAATCATAACAAAATAATGAGACTGCCTGTTTGTGATATATGTGAAACATTGATGGTAGTCATTGCAAGAACATAGGTTGCAGTGTTAGTTCTCATCTTCTGAGTATGTGACAAGCCTGACGACAGAGCTCATTAAAGTGATGCTTGTTCCAAGTAGTGCATGGCAAGCGTGGGAGGAGATCATTGAGCCACCATCCTTATGCTCAACGTATACTCGCCCTGACAAGAATGTTGCAGTGCAGCAGCATGTCAAGCGTTTCACAAAATGAACTATCCGGTACATGGATACTGAAAGTGAACGCCTGATATCAAACTATCTGTCAGTAAATTAATAAAGTCAATGTATCTTAACGTACCGGGTATTTAAATTTAACTGATGACTATTAGAGGCTAGACTTTAGCACTTCTGCAAAAAAGCTAAGCTTTCACATTTAAAATGTTTTTATGAAGTCTTACCTGCCACAAATTGCACCTCTTAGTTGTATCATCATTTTTTTACCCTGTAACTAGGAATGGA
Source organism: Escarpia spicata (assembly GCA_963995525.1). Classification (NCBI taxonomy): domain Eukaryota; kingdom Metazoa; phylum Annelida; class Polychaeta; order Sabellida; family Siboglinidae; genus Escarpia; species Escarpia spicata. The sequence goes on from OZ023206.1 coordinate 18,412,594, forward strand.
AAACACCATTAATTAGGATGCCAGCTTAGTTTATATTCTACCTAATGGTGTCTTCTCACAAAAGATAAACATTGTTCAAATTATATGGTATTAAATATGTGCATGTAAATACTTAGGGTTTTTCCTGAAATTCTAAAACATAGCCACGTCGTTAAACAGGTAACAATATGTCTAAGGTATACTGCCTCTAAGGTATACTGCCAAATTGCATTGCCTGAAACATTGATTCTAGTAACAGAACAGACAAGCATGGTTTTAAATTTAAGTACATTTAGATACTATTCATATCTTTGACCTTTGGTCAATTTTACATGGAATGACTCATTGGTGACATGATGAAATACTGTATATTGTACAAAATAAATACTCAAGTGTATATATGTATTATATGTATATTGACATGTTATAATTACTTAAGTTACATGTGTAAACAGCATAAATTCTTTGAACAATAAAATACAATGATTGTGTCATGTTTCTCATTCCATGCTATATGAACTATTTGTTGTGTTAGCTGACATTGCAGTCAATGCTATTGTGTGTCAGCAGCACTCATTTTTATTATGGGACCACCCTCTAGTGACCATTGGCCAGACTCTGACCAATTGCTTTACAGTGTCTGCCATCTTGTTGACCACATGTGTATTTTCAGTTGTTCTACCAATTAAATGTTTCTTGAATTATGCAAATGTTTGATGGTGATATTCACTGGCATACAAGTACACAACAGTGGGTGTCAGAAGTGGGATTGTTTTCAACTACCTACAAACTGTATCGACACGCTTCAGTGAGTACATGCCTGAACTGGCTCTGAACTGCAGACAATAGCCTACTGTCTGTGGCCCTATTTCTTTTGCAGTCCGCGTAGACGCCGGAAACGGAGAAAGCGGAGAGGGTCAACTAGAATAGACTTCGGCGCACATCGGAGATGATAGCAACCGCCTTGTTATCGCCCATAAACAACATGGACGCAGAATCACTAGCCGAGTCATTTTGTTAGTTATTTTTTCTTAAACTACGATGATGCTTACAACATTAAATATGTTACATATGCTTACAAGTTCACATCATGTGCTGTTATGTTATTAGTCAATCATTTTTACTAAAAAAATATGCATTAATATTGTAACAAAAATAAACACTATGTCGTATGTGTAACGCCTGTGTCAATGCCGATGCATTTATATGATCTGTGTATGACATACACCGCATTGTTGTTGCTTAATTTGTAGTGCCTAATGACGTGTTCGCCACGTATAGCAAGCAAATAGGGTAGAACAAATAAAAACATTGAGTATTGCAATCATGTTTACGTTAAAATATGTATTTATTCATGTACTGTGTATAATTGGAGGGGCAAATTGTAAAAATAGTGTGTAGACCTACTATCAGACCTGGGTTCAATTCCCTTTTGTCAATTCCAATTAAATTGCAATTCATGTTTATTTACCAAGGATCAATTCCTGTTTAATTCAATATACTCACAAGAAGGATCAATTCCAATTCAATTAATTGTATTCAAATAAAATTCGAGCATATTGTTGATAAATTCAATTCAAATTCAATTAAGAATTGAACCCAAGTCTGCCGACTAAACATTGATGGTTGTGTGCACAATATCATATTTAATATGTAACTTGTTAAAATCATGTTGTGTTGTAGGTACCAGGTCATGGTACTTACTCATCAAAGATGGGACATCTGTGTGTTGTGTTTAATGATGTAACTATTAGAAATAAATTGGAAAGACAATTCTTATCCAATAAAAGCGTGCATGCTATTGCGTTATGTAATCCCGCATGTTCACATTACATGATTGTATATCTTTTTACAAGACACATTGTATATGTCACACATCCATTGTATGGTCCTTCAAGAAGCTGGGTGTATAACAAATATGTGGTTGTATTTGCATGGCAAACAGTTCCCTTTAACACATTCCAATAAAATAAGTATTGTTTAATTCGCATTACACTGATGATGTGTTCACGGAAACTGTTTGAGAGTAGCTGCCTAACCTGAAGGAGACGAGAAACAATCTTGGATCATCATCAATGTCACGATCATAGTCAAAGCAATATGTGTGTTTTTCATGATGTAATTTTCTTGCAACGGAGAAATAAAACAGTTGAATTGCATTATGATGTTACCCTTACTAAATAAGTGTATTTAATGTATGTGCAAACACTTCCATGCAACAAAGGTGCATGTTCATATCAGTATGTAGGCATTTGTTTTCATATTAGTGTGTAGGCATTTGTTATGCAAGAAATACATTTTGACTGTCACAGTGTCAGAGTGATATTGGGTAAAGAATAACAAAATACGTATACAATCTCTTCAGGGTTCAAATTAAATCTTCAAACACTGTTTATGATTTATTTGTTTGTGTGTATGTTATTAATCACATAAAAATACATCACTTCAGATAGAAAAGTGGTAGGAGCGACATCAAAACTACATTACACATGCTGAAGGCAATTAATGGAATCAGTGGATGTGCACAACCAGTACTGTTTTGTATGCAACATTCAAACACTAGCAGGAATTGAACCTGCCACACATCACTGGACCATTATGAACCCCAACGCTCTGATGCGTGATAACATTGCATGAATTACAACATTGAAAATAACAATAATCTATTTCAAATTATCTAATTTTTTTAGAAAAATATTAAACAATACGTGCCATTTAATTTCTGAAAATCCTTACATTATTGATTCATACAATACATGTTAAACTAAAAATGGATGCTTGTAAATAATGTAATGAACATTTTAAATAAATTTGGTTATTAATATGACCCTGCATTTACTCAGTTCCCTGATTCCAAGAATGGTATGCTGTGCAGCAAACAATCACACCACTATAGTGGTATCTTCTGGCACTGTTTTATGGGGTACCAAAACATAACAATACGAGAATGTTTTTAAATGTACATTCATTGTTTTGATACTGCATCACAATTGACAATACAAGCAATTCACCACGCCACTAAGCTCTGTTATACAAAGACAACTTGGATTATCATCTTTATGCTGATGATACTCAGATCTACATTTCGTTGGCTACCCCGGATACAAATCGCTCCCTCAACCAACTTAGTGATTGCCTTCAAGATATCTTCCATTGGATGACTGACAGCAAGTTGAAATTAAATGCAATTAAAACTGAATTGGTCATTATTGGTACTCCAATGCTGCATAGTAAACTGGATGGTTTTTTCCATACACATATTCAGTCCAGGAGTGATATTTGATAGTAACTTCAATGTCCGACAACACATATCTCAAACATGTCGCTGCTGTTTTTATCACATTCGTGATCTTCGCCGTATTCGCAGGCATGTTATTTTCTGTTGCTAAAACTATTGCAACAGTGCTTGTTAGCAGCAGAATTGACTATTGCAATTCCATCCTTTATAATATCGCTAGCAAGGATATTACAAAACTTCAGCATGTCCAAAATTTTCTTGCCTGAGTAGTTACAAGATCTCGTTTTTTCGCTCTGTACCACTTTTGAAGTCTTTGCATTGGCTTCCTGTGTGATATTGTATAATATTTAAGATCTGTACCATTACATACCAGACACTGTCCAGTAAGCAACCATCTTATTTGCATTGATTGTTTACTCCTGTAAGAAAACCTATCCAGCTTCGATCATCTAGTTCTGACCTACTTTTTGCTCCAAGAGTTAACACTAACATTGAAACAAGGGCTTTTTCTGTTGCTGCACCAACTCTTTGGAATATGCTCCCTCTTAGTGTTAAATCAGTTGAAAATATTACAAAATTCCGTCATCATTTAAAAACTTATCTTTACAACCTTGCTTATCCATCGTAGCTCCCTGGCGCCTTGACCCATCTGTTGACAACTGGAATACTACTTATGGATTTTAAGATTGACCAATCCTTTTGTTTTGATGCGCCTCTGAACTTGGTTTCCAGGGATTTAGGCGCAATAGAAGTTATCTTATTATTATTAATATTTAAATATAGCATACTCTGCATGTTTACGACTTACCGGCTGTTACGTAGATCTGTTTCTGTATCATGCTATTTTAACAGAATGCATGCAGTATCATTCTCATCTAGACATCTGTATTTGCAGACTATACACACGCAGGTTCCTTATTTGACATTTCTGATTTCAATCATTAAATGTTTTGTCATCATGGCGATAATACAGAAAACCCTTATTTCACTTAGTTGAATATTCCAAATACATATTTACACGCTTCATTGTGTATACTGCTCAAGTAAAATGTACATCATTGCGTTATCACATGTACAAAGCAAACTGAAAACTACATATTTCAGTTTATATTTTGTACAATGCCACTTATCTTTCGTTTATAATCCATCATGTTGAAAGTCACGTGGCCTATTCAACCGGAACCTCTCCGCATGCGACATGCCCTACAGGCGGAGAAATCGGAGCGGTCCGGAGAGCCTCTCCGGGCTGTTCTTTTTAACGCGGAGAGATCACGTGATCTCTCCGCGTCAAATAGAATAGCAAATTTCTCTGACGCGGACGTCCGCGGACAGGTCGGAGAGACAAAAGAAATAGGCCTTGAGTGTCTGTTTACTGACTGTCATTCAAGCATGGCACGCCATTTTGACCGGTTCGACCCAGATAGAGAGCGATGGTCGTCCTACTTGATGCGTGCGGAGTTCTACTTCGACTCAAACAAAATCACAACAGTCCCAAAGAAAAAGGCTGCTCTGTATTCAACCATGTCACCAGAAACATTTGCACTTCTTCAGAATCTACTGACTAAGGAAGTGACAGAAGCTTCCTACAAAGAAATGAAAGCGGCGCTAAACTGCATTTCGAGGAAAAGCGTAATTTTCTTGCTGCGCGTCATAACTTCTTTCGCACGGTTCAGCAGGAAGGTCAATCCATCACTGATTTCCTGGCCGAACTGCGCACTAAAACCAAAGAGTGTGACTTCGAAAAGCAGTGCTGTGTAAAGTGCCAGGACAATGCACTACGAGATAGGCTTGTCATGGGCTGTAGGCACACTTTTATACAGCAGGCAATACTGAAAGAAATATACGATTTACTGACGAACATACTACAGTGTGCTAAAATGGCAGAACTACTTAGCAAAGAGCTGAACAAAATTATATAAAATATTGTTTACAATTAGTAAAATAAATACATATATGTTTGGAAGAAATCTCCCACTGTCATATGCATGGTAGTGTGTACGACTGGGATATTTTGGAAATCTCCCACTGTTAGTTATATATAAGGTAGAGTATATGGTAGTGTATATGACGGGGATATCTTATGACATGTATTTATTTTATGCTAATTTTATATTTGACATTGATCTTATATAAATTATATAAAATAATGATTTCAAACTAGGTTATTAGATATTTTCTAAATTGACACTGTACGTATATACTCAACCGACTCCATGGTCAAATGCTGCGCAAGAGCAAGGAGTGCTTTGTTTGGTGGACACCAATGCCACACTACGACATAATTACTATAAATGTTTCTGGTTTTACAAGTAGTTATATTTGCTTGACTTTTAACCATGGATGGGTAATGTGCAAGCTATTGTTGTTGCTTTGAATTGACTACTGATTTATAATGGTAATATTATACTGTGACAGATTATAATTTTTACTCAGTAACATGTAAGGGTGTAATAATATCACCTGCTTCGCCTTATCTTTGGTGTCCCTTGGCGTGAAATGCTGCCTATACTGAAAATATGCAGTTTGTAGCACCTATACGTCAAGACACAGTGGCAAAGCCTGGATGGTCGGTGATGCATGCCAGTCTTGTTGATTGCTGGAATGCCCCTACAGCACTGACATTCTATAGGGGTTGGCATCACTTGGCAGTTATTATACATACACCTATAAACATAATATTGTATTAGATCTAGATAGGAGAGCACACCTTACAAAAATCCTTTGGCATATGTAGGGTTTTGTAAAGGGGAGGCAAAGCAATTATTTTCCCATACTAAAACATAGTGGCGCAATTGAATGTGATGGAAAGGTTAAAGAAAACATTTACAGGGGGACAATGACCCACCACCCTACGTTACCCTCTCTAAATACGCCACTCATGCGATATCGCAGAGCCGCAGCGGCGCAGATTAGCGCAAAACCGGTCGCTATTTGGGCCTCAAAAGTGCGCTAAGAAGCAATATTTTTAAACGTAGATATGCCTGATATGATGTTGAATGATTGAGTTAATGCATTGAAGTATCAAATCTAGGCGAAAATGTAGTTATAACGGCGAAATCGAGGTGGGTCCGGATTCGACAAGTGCCAAAAATCGAACTCTAATCGATCTTTAATCTAAACGGCTGTTAACAAAAGAATTTCTTTCGTGAAAGGCCGGATTATCCCGCACCAGGGGACATGTCATGTAGGTCACGGGCGCTCGATCAGTTTCTTATGTAGTAAACTACTATAATTATATATTCATAACTTGACAATAAGGCCCTAGGGTTGCGATATGAATTAAACTATATTCATTAATAATATAGGTTTGTATATTGTAACAAACCAATTCTTAATCGCATTGACATCTTCGACGACTTCATTTGTCTGGAGTGTCTCGGCGCATACCGACGCCGTCGCCTCCGGAATCACTCCTTCTTCCTGCGATATATCCTGTATTTTCCCAGACTTATCGTACTGGTACGGTTTTAACATCATTGTTTGCATATTTATACAAATTTCGTCAATATCGACATCACTGCTGAACGAATTTTCGAAGTGGCTATCCGATGCGCTATCACTGTGTTCCGCGGCTGCCATTTTCCTGCAGTCCGCGACTTGACGTCATCAGCCGCTTTTGACTTGCACGCAAAAATTCGAAAGGTCACGATTTAAAAAAACGCCTAATTTTGTGTGCAGTTGTTTCAGAAACGTCAGTAACATCAGGCTATATTTCAACAATACATTATACATTGTTTATTAAAACAAAATACCCCACGTACTGTCCGAGGCCTTTAAGACTATACTAACTATGTTGAAGGTATACTGCCCGCCGAATTGTATTTAGTAAGCCCGTAACAACGTTCGCAATCTGAAAGGTACACTCCTGGAGCATGCTCAAATGGTCAACAAAACATCCAGTTTAAAAACAAGCTTTATTAGTTAACTACAATACTCTTTGATGTTCAACGATGTCCTATTTTTCCACGTTCAACACAGCAGACTTCCTGTTACAAATTACTACGCCCGCTAATTCAGAGTAGATTAACTGACTGGCTACCTCTAAAGCACATCTTCGAGATGTACTTTATCAAAATGTGACATAATTTCACATAATTACTTTATCTGCCACTAATTTCTTGCATTTTATGCATAATTGGGGTTTTATATAAAAAGCCGACAGATAATTGTGTTTACACGAAAAATAATTCGTTTGCTGCCACGTGGATCATCATATTGCAGCCGATTATAAGTTTGCACGCCTGCTCATTGAAGCACAATTTCAAATTTGTCATGGGCTGGTATTATATTCTCTCTCTGTTTATTCCATGTGTTCACTCTTTCCCTTCTTTTCTTTGCTGAATCCATAACATAAACAGCGGCTGGAAGTTTCTTTTGCCATATAAAACTCGGTGGCGCTAATCGTAATCTGATGGACCTTACCGAATATTCATGAGCATGACTTATATGGATCATGAATATTAGCGCGAACAGGAAACTCCGCGGACGCGGAATTATAATATCGATAAATCGACACAGTCATTAGTGATTACTAAAACATAATTTTAATTCTAATACTTTAAATTCTAATAATAAAAATGTACAGAATTACATGAATTAGTCATATTAACAGGATTAATGAATAATGTTGTACAGTATAGAGATTAAAATTCCCAAAGAATTGCGTTAACGTTTCTTGACGATCTGCAGCAGCCTGTGTCACGGAAGGCGGGCTGTCGTTGGTGTTCCATCGACCGCCATGGCAATGACCTCGGCACGGCCCATTCTGGCAAAGTCACCAAGTGTCATTTCGGCATGATTGGACACCTGGGCCCCTACCAAAGTTACTCACGTGTCATGATCGTTTGATCATACATTCACTGACGGAGTGGGAAGTTTTTCTCGAAAAAACAGGCACAGGTCAGATTATTTCTATTATAATCAATTCAGTAATGTCGTTCGTAAAAACTGTGGAAGTTTTGGTGATCGTACGTACAAAGTAAAGTACTAAATGTAAACTAAGCTTTAATCATTATCTCATTGCTGATGTAAGCTCATTCCTACATATGAGCCATGCTGTAACAGGCAATTTGCGGTCCATTATAATATGTGAAATAATGAAATAAAATACACAACTTATTCCGTTACAACTATTATTTTATAGTTTACAGTTTTAACTAAGACACCAGCAGATGTTATTATGTACACACCTTGATGATAGTGTAATTGAACACTCCGCCCGCTACTACGCGTCATCACATAACGAAACAGGCTTTGGTAATCTCAACCAAAAGTGACGAGCTTATTGATGCCGTCGTAGTTTGCACGTTTAAATAAAGGTGGTGGTAGTGCATTGATACAATGTAGCATGTCTTTAACATATTAACAATACCTGTAGTCACAATCATTTATGCACGTTTAACAGTTTCTTTTTTGTATGCTAATTTGCAAATGTTGTTCACGAAATAGTGCACCTGGTAGTCTATACCACAGCGGTTCTTAATCCCAACATTAGGTCACCACGCCATTTTGAGTGGGTCTCTATGAGTCTCCTGTGATTGTTCGAACGTGTCATTATTGTTCCCCGTGGCCGTACCAGTCTCACGCAAGACAAATAATTATGTATGGCAACTGTTGCATGCGTTTGAAATATTACATATTACATGTAAGATCCGCTGCTGTAGCTTGACCACATTTTGCTCCAAGGCTATCATACATGGATCTCGTACGACTTGTGTAACAACGATCTGTTGTTGCAATTGACTTTGTCGACCGCCCGGAGACAATATTCAAACCGTTCGTGTACGCACTCTTCTCGGTCTTGTTGCACCTTGTAACCCTCTTCGTCGTGTTCCAGTTCAATTTCGCGGTGCGCATCCACTTGCTGGTTATCGTCGACGATGTCGAACCGACAAGACCAGAGCGGACCTTCCGCACGAGAAACACGCGGCTCAGCACGGGCAGTTTCGACGTGAGCAGCAGGCACGTGAGGCCGTTCGGGATCATCCACAGCCTCGACCCGCGAGGAACCACCCGGAATCTGTACCCGTGGGAAGCCATCCACAGCAGCGACATCATGATGCCGCTCGACGGCGGCCGACGGACACGTCGCCTTCCGTCGCCGGTCAGGTGTCGGTAACGCACGATGACGGCCCGGCAGTCGATATATCGCGGCCGCTCAAGCCGCTGTACTCTTCCGGTAGCGCGCAACGCTCACATACGGCACGCTACGACAAACAAACGGACGACAAAGAGCCAGGCCGCAAGTCCTCTAACCGCCGATAGAATTGCTACACTCGTTAGCAAACGAATGTTAGCTCGATGACAACATATCGCAACCGATTGGCACACCAAGTCGCCTCGCACCGACTTCAGACGTAGAATGAGTTCAATCTTAGTGAGCCGTTGATGTTCCATGCGTGAGGAAATAGTTTCAACACGAGGTTCTTTTATTAATATAGTATGCATGTTACTCATGTGAGATGATGGTCGTGTGGTTTGCAGCGACTTATACCTCGTAGATGTTGCCACTTTGAAGCGAAACTTACACACAATAAGAATTAAGATACGCCGTTTTCTTTGCCATGTCTTGCTCAAGGCCGGACGATCTATTAACGTTTTGGTTGTTGACATTTGAACCAGTCATTGATTCTGCATGGTTATAACATGTGCCATGTACACGGTATACGGACTATCGTAAAAAAGTTTAGCACTATGTCGCTGACATCAACCGATTTTCAATCATGTTGTTAAATATAGATATTCGAGTTCAGCGCAACGCAAATAAACTAGCTATAGGCAGACGGATTTACTATATAACATTAATTAACGTTAATCTAAATGTCGGATTAATACATAGGCGTACAATTCAGAATTGTCACTTCATTCACTTGTCGTATAGCAATGTTACACGTGTTAGTGTAATATTTGTTACTTTAAGAATGGATAATAATAATAATAATAATAAACTTTATTTACACACCATCAAATCCGGGACTAATGATCCGTTCACGGGTGTTTACAAATCGGCAATCATCTAAGAAGCATACAAAAACGTATTTAAGAGAAATAAATAAGGAAAATAAATAAAGTGAGGAAGCAAAATCCTAGTATATATATATATATATTTATATATATATAGTAACTTTTGCTAATCGTTTATTTTATTATTGCATTTACCCGTAATTTTATATACATAGGTTTATATATATATATATATATATATAAATATATATATATAAACCTATGTATATAATTTAATTTTATATACATAGGTTTATATATATATATATAATTACATATATATATATATATATAAACCTATGTATATAAAATTACGTGTAAATGCAATGATAAAATAAACGATTAGCAAAAGTGCTGAACAGCTGAACATACTGGATAAAAAATAAATAAAAGCCTAAATTATATTAAATAAGTTGAGTAGATACTAAAATGTGATTATTGCGCTTTGGACATGTGAAACGATGTAGCAGACGGTCAGGTATATCAAACACCATCGCATTTCCATAATCAATTCTGCATGTCACAAGTGCATGGACAAGACATTTGCACACAGTGGTCGTCATTGCCTCTCGTACACGAGCGATTTTCGAGAGATGATAGTAAGCACTTCGACATATATTTGCCACCTGCGTCGCCATCGATAAATCGATTGCAACACCAAGTTCTCGGACGATGGTCGATGTCGCTACATATTGATACCATATTACAGTATTATTACCGATGTTTGATTTGGTGTCCCTACATTGAATGCACACGCACGCACGCACGCACGCACGCACGCACGCACGCACGCACGCACACACACACACATAGTCGATTCTCAAAAAATTTGGGCAGTCGGCTCTCTAAGCAGGGCCATCAAAATGTGTCACGATCGAGTTTTATTTTTGGGGACACACTAGATACGTTTGGGCATCTGAACCTAACTTTGCTACATATTTCCTTGAAATCTCTGTCAAGAAAGGGCGGTTGAATTTAAAGTATGATGTTATAATGTTGTCCTTTGTATGAAACTAAATTTCCCTCAATAATGTTTGGTACATAAACTCTCTCATGTAAATGCATTTGTTTTTTTCATTACGGTTAACTGAAGTATAGTAGAGTGTCACATGCACAAAGACGTGCGAAAGCAGACCAGATGGCGCTGCACGAGAGGCGACGTATTCGCGAGGACGGGCTGTTGAATGTTTACTGCATATTTTGAGGGTTTTTTCGTCGTCTGAACTGGCAGAGTGACTCATGGGTGTTTGGAGTGTTCCAGGATGGAAATGCGTAGATTACTGATGTTGGTGTGTGCATGTGCTGTGACGTTCTTGTGTGTTCTCGGACCGGTGGACGGACAACAGCGGCGATTTTCTTCAATACACCCGTGAGTGTATTGAAGTTTGCGATTTTTCATGATCGCTTAAATTATGTTGTTAAATATATATATTCGAGTTAAGCACAACGCAAATAAACTAGCTATTAGCAGAATGATTGACTAAATAACATTAATTAACATTAATTTAAATGTCGGGTTAATACATAGGCATACAATTCAGAATTGTCACTTCATTCACTTATGGTATAGCGATGTTACATGTGTAAGTGTAATATTTGTTACTTTAAGAATGGGTGATAATAATAATAATAATAATTAACTTTATTTACACACCATCAAATCCGGGACTAATGACCTGTTCACGGATGTTTACAAAATTATCAGCAATCATCTAAGATGCATAAAAACGTATTTAAGAGAAATAAATATAAAAAATGAACTTAAGAAACAAAATCCTAGTGTATATATATATATACTAGGATTTTGCTTCTTAACTTAATTATATATATATATAAACCTATGTATATATAATTACGGGTAAATGCAATGATAAAATAAACGATTAGCAAAAGTGCTTAACAGCTGAACATACTGGATAAAAAAGAAAAGAAAAATGCAGGGCCATCAAAATATGTCACGATCGAGTTTTATTTTTGGGGACACACTACATACATTTGGGCATCTAAACCTAACTTTGCTACATATTTCCTTGAAATATCTGTCAAGAAAGGGCGGTTGAATTTCAAGTATGATGTTATAATATTGAACTTTGTATGAAACTAAATTTCCCTCAATAATGTTTTGTACATAAACTCTCTGATGTAAATGCATTCGTTTTTTTAATTACGGTTAACTGAAGTATAGTAGAGTGTCACATGCACAAACACGTACGAAAGCAGACCAGATGGCGCTGCACGAGAGGCGACGTATTCGCGAGGACGGGCTGTTGAATGTTTACTGCATATTTTGAGGGTTTTTTCGTCGTCTGAACTGGCAGAGTGACTCATGGGTGTTTGGAGTGTTCCAGGATGGAAATGCGTAGATTACTGATGTTGGTGTGTGCATGTGCTGTGACGTTCTTGTGTGTTCTCGGACCGGTGGACGGACAACAGCGGCGATTTTCTTCAATACACCCGTGAGTGTATTGAAGTTTGCGAGTTTTCATGATCGCTTAAATTATGTTGTTAAATATATATATTCGAGTTAAGCACAACGCAAATAAACTAGCTATTAGCAGAATGATTGACTAAATAACATTAATTAACATTAATTTAAATGTCGGGTTAATACATAGGCATACAATTCAGAATTGTCACTTCATTCACTTATGGTATAGCGATGTTACACGTGTAAGTGTAATATTTGTTACTTTAAGAATGGATGATAATAATAATAATAATAAACTTTATTTACACACCATCAAATCCGGGACTAATGACCTGTTCACGGATGTTTACAAATCAGCAATCATCTAAGATCCATAAAAACGTATTTAAGAGAAATAAATATAAAAAATGAACTTAAGAAACAAAATCCTAGTGTATATATATATATATACTAGGATTTTGCTTCTTAACTTAATTATATATATATATAAACCTATGTATATAAAATTACGGGTAAATGCAATGATAAAATAAACGATTAGCAAAAGTGCTTAATCTAGTCACAGTGAAGATTGGAACACATAGCTTCAGAAGTTTTGGTAATTATGCAAAAAACAATTTATTAGAAAAATACGTAGATACGTGTACAATATTAAACTGCTATACATGCTATCATAGTCATTAAAACTGTATTAACGCACGTGATATTTATGGATATGTATTGTATATATATATATGTGTATAAATCAGCATATGGATATTGTATTTGTGCATACACACATACATATCAAGTATATTGAAGTGTACTATTGACAACTAGTATTTGTTTATTTTACCATACTTTTTAATACTCCAATGCATGCATATATGCAATCTAGTAGCTCGGTTTCTTTTCTTTTCCTGCACTTTTACATTTGCACTTCCTTCGGTAAATTTGAGTTGAAACAAATTATTCTTGTGGCTCCTATGAGAGCGACTGTTATTGTCTTAATAGGAGTCACAGACCCCATCTAATTAGAAATTACACTGCATTTGTATATATATATATATATATGCCTGTTCATGTTACGTTAATTTGATATTATACACATATTGAAATTGGGTCTAAATAAAACTTTCTTGTTCTTGTTCTTCTTGTTCTTAACAGCTGAACATACTGGATAAAAAAGAAAAGAAAAATGCAGGGCCATCAAAATATGTCACGATCGAGTTTTATTTTTGGGGACACACTACATACATTTGGGCATCTAAACCTAACTTTGCTACATATTTCCTTGAAATCTCTGTCAAGAAAGGGCGGTTGAATTTCAAGTATGATGTTATAATATTGAACTTTGTATGAAACTAAATTTCCCTCAATAATGTTTTGTACATAAACTCTCTGATGTAAATGCATTCGTTTTTTTCATTACGGTTAACTGAAGTATAGTAGAGTGTCACATGCACAAAGACGTGCGAAAGCAGACCAGATGGCGCTGCACGAGTGGCGACGTATTCGCGAGGACGGGCTGTTGAATGTTTACTGTATATTTTGAGTTTCTTTTCATCGTCTGAACTGGCAGAGTGACTCCTGGGTGTTTAGAGTGTTGCGTAGATTACTGATGTTGGTGTGTGCATGTGCTGTGACGTTTTTGTGCCTTCTCGGACCGGTGCACCGCCAACAGCGGCGATTTTCTTAAATACACCCGTAACTGTTGAGCCTGCGGGGCTCCAGCGCTGTTGGACCAAAGATACATTCTGATTTCCCTCCTGAATTGCCATGTTCAGACACAGAGCAAACACGCCACACCCAGCAAGCAGTGCAAGAAGAGGAAAAAGGATGGGATAAGACTAAAACTGGAAACAGATGAAGAATTGCAAATTACCCCTCCCCACCGTATACCTTTCTAACGTTCGGCTTCTATGTCAATCGGAGATGGTGCAGAACGGTCATTGTTCGTGACACACTTTGCGCGCCTGACATTGAGCTCCTGTCCGTCTCACTTCGGCCCTTCTATCTGCCAAGGGAATTATCCCAGTTATTCTTTACACTTGTTTACATCCACCCACGCGCCAATGCCGCAAGGACAGTAAACTAATTTCACAACCCCGTAAACAAACCGGTGTTTCATAGACTTGAGCGGGTTAGTCTGGCAATCAAATGCCCTTTTGAAGGTGTACCGTGCATTTGAGTCCGCACGATGTTTTTGTTTTGCATTTTTGTGACCTTCTAACCCTCTAGGTCAATAATCTGACTGATGCCACACAAGCATCCTTGAGCGTTTTTGTAGAAACTCCTTACTATGCAAATTAGGTATCGCCATTGAAATATATACTACCTTTCTGAATATATGGAATAGCAAACATCCAACCTGATATGTCCAACGCATGTTTTCAGGATATCTGGTTATGATTACGTCAATGAACAAATCATGGTATGCAAATTTGTCACATGAATATACAAATTAGCTCTGTCCAATATAACCTCACGCTTTTCGTGTGTATCTCCTCAATAGGCGAGCGGTAGGCACTGCCTAAAGGACCGAATTACATGCCCCCTCCCATGAAATGGTAAATCATTTGAAAGTCCAATATAGTCCCATCACAACAAGGCCTGTCGCAGAACTGATTTTGTTTCAATCAGTTTGTATGTTAATTGTTTATTTGTGTATATGGCTACACCACCACCATTTCGGTCTCCTCTGGTCATGTGATGACCATTGTAACTATTTAAAGCTATTTGTTAAGTCAATTGCTGCCCATGTTTCAAGTATAGCAATTATATTATATTTGATATGTATATATATATATATATAGATATGTATATATATATATACATATCAAATTGCAGGTTAAGCTCTAGAAGGTAATCTTTAGTTTTCGGTAAATTTGCTAACGTCTGAACATTTATCAACTAGTTTGTAAATGTAGTAATTTCCTTCGATTGGAGAGTTTTCAAATTTACATTCGTCATCACTGATATTATGAAAAGGAAAAACAACGTAACTGGAAGGACAGTAGTATGGAATTGTTTCATACAAAGAAGTATACACTCTGATGACAAGTGAGCAGATGTATAACATTATAACACATCGTACCTCATTGTGACGGGAGACAATAAGCTTTTCAAAAATATATGACATGGCTATTTTATTAATAATGCAAGTATATAGTCAACCATTGTAATTATAAGATGTTTGCGGAAGCAGACAATTTCGAACATTTATCATTTGACGGTGACCTTGGAGTCATGCTTGTTCTACGATAAGCATCGTTACGACGGGGATGTCTACGGTTGTCAAATTATATACCATTTGGGTGTTTGTACGTACGTGGAGGAGGCATTTAAGTCGGTCCGTTAAATCATGCCTACCGATCGCCTATTGAGATATAAACGAATTTCGTGAGGTTATATTGGTCAGAGCTAATTTGCATATTCATGCCACAAATTTGCATACTGTAATGTGTTCATTGACGTAATCATACCCAAATACCCTAAAACATGCGTTTGGATAAATCGTTTGGATAGTTTGGATGTTTACAATTCGAGGTATTACGAAAAATGGTATATATTTTAATGGCGATAACTAATTTGTATATTAATGGGTTTCAATAAAAACGCTAAAGTGTGCCTGGATGGCATCAGTCGAATTACTTACCTAAATGGTTAGAAAGTCACAACAATGGAAGAAACAACATCGCGCGGACCCCAATGCACGCTTCACTGGTCAACACCCGGACTAGTGAAAACCGTGAAAAGCTGGACTGCCAATAGTACTGTTGTGTTACAGGCTGCTTTTATTGCACAGAGTGGCACGTGTTCTACGATACGTGTGAAAACCTGAATGAACTTGTTGATGTTATTTCATCTTATATTTCTTTCGTGATTGACTTTATGATTCCAACCAAACAAATCACTGTTTTCCCAATAATAAACCTTGGGTAATAAAATATCCAAAAGCCGCCCAAAACAAAAAGAAAAGCGTCTTCTTCCTGGGTACAACCGAAGAGAAAAAAAAAGGTAAATAAAGAAGTAAAAGCAGCAATCAGGCAGGCAAAACGACAGTATAAACATAACAATACAATTTTCATGACGCTTGGAAGGGAATAAAGAGCATGGCAACTGTCATCATGATGACAGATCCAGTTAGATCTAAGATCAGGTGTGAGTGATGAGTCTTTGCCCGAAGGGTTTAGTGATTTCTTTACACGTTTTGACGAACACAACTTTTCATCCTACAAGTTTGATCAAAGTAACAAAAACTGCTGTCACTGATCAGGAAAGTGTAGCTAATTGTCTGAACATGATGAACATAAACACAAGTCTGACGGCATCTGTGGCAGAACTTTTAACTTTAATCCCTTTCAGACCCATCTAGGCACTGCTAGTATTCCCACTGCTTGAAAAACTTCTACTGTCATCCCCATTCATAAGACAAACCAACCAAAACAGTTAAACGACTTCAGACCAGTTCCTCTAACATTCATTGTTATTAAAACCCTGGAAAAGCTAAGTCAAGCCATTGATCATGCCGATCACTGAGAGTCAATTAGACCCACTCCAGTTTGCGAACCGGTTTGGAAGAGGTGTCGAAGTATGTTGTTTTGTGAATGCGAAATGTTCTGACATGAGGTTGACACACACGGGCTAGCCTCAGGGTTGTTGTCTCTCATCTCTCCTATACATCTTGTACATTGACAGTTGTAGAAGTGCTTACGCATACAGGTCTTAGTGACATTTGTTGATGACGGTGCCTTACTTTCACTTCTCTTTGTTTCCAAGAAGATCACGGCCCGGCACTACGAGATTTTGTTGAGTGGTGTGATGACTCACATTTAAAGTTTACTGTAAGTAAGACCAATGATTTAGTAACAGATTTCAAAAAACACAGTCAAAGTCCTGAAAAAACTACCATGTTCATGATCAAGAGGTATAAATACTCAGGCAGGTACAGTGTTTGATAACAAACGTAGGTGGGAAGACAACACTGAAGCAATCGCCAAGAGATGTCAGCAGCTACCTGTACTATCTTAGAAAACCAAACTAATTTTCTGTTGATAAAACAATTATTTTAAACCAGTCTTACAAGTCATTTAATGAGAGTTTTCTTTGCTTTTCGTTTATCTGCTGGTATTTTAACATGAGAGTTAAAATCAAGAACAGTTTACAGAAGACTGTAAGCTCCAAAATAATCGGAGACATTCAGAGAGACATCACTCCTTTTTGTGAACAACAGGTGCTTTTAGAAAGGCACGTTCTATTTTAGCCAATGACAATGCTCTATATCCCATATTTGAGACACTGCCGTCGGGCCGCCGTTTTAGGTGCACTTCATGCAAATCAAACCGTAAGAAGTTATCTTTTATTCCTGCATCCATCAGTCTATTTAACAATGTTAAATGAATGAGCGTGTGTGTGTTCAATATATTTAATGGTTACAGTGTGAAGAAATGCACTCTATGTGTTCATGTGATAAATCGTTCTTTTTGTGACTGACGTGAGCCAGTAATACGCTGTTACTTATGTTATATTAAAATATTATTATTATGTAATTATATATATATTATATATATATGTATATATTAATATAACATAATATAACATATATATATATATACATATATACATATATACACTCACATATATATATATATATATATATATATATATATATATATATATATATATATATAAAACACTGTGCCCGCCCAATCGACGAAGTAATTGCCCTTACAGGGATGAATAAAGTTATATTGTATTGTGTTGTATTATATTGTAGACGAAGTTGCAGTAAGATGAAAACAATGGAACTGCATAGATGTTGGCAAAAGCGCTGTTGACGTTTTATTACACCAAACGTAGAACAAGAAAAAACGACGCATACAAAGAACAAGAACGATCAAGTGCTATTTCCGGTCGATGCGTTGCTGAAGTGCGCACATCGCAAATTGTAGTCCACGAGCATTAGGTCACAAATGGACCAAACATTAACATGGAAATCAGTAGTACAACGCTAATTTGTTCAGAATAGTTGCATGAGAACATAACAACAGCACACAAAACAACATATCAAAAATCTCATTACCAGTGTTATGCCAGTTGAACTCACAATAGGAAACAATGCAATTTTATGTCGCTGAAGGTTTACAATTTTATACCAATGTCAATTTGACAAAATAGGCAATCGCCAAGCTCTAAGAGATGCGTTAAAGTTCTGTCCAGAAAATGCGTTCTTGTACTCATGGAGAAGTACAACATGGACCAAACTTACTTAATTACATTTAGGACATAACATTGGCGACGATTGCAATGTTGGGATCAGTTGATTGACCAATTCTGGAGAGGTTACAATACGTTCATGACCGATTTTAAACAGATTAGGACGACTGTAAAGTGTAACTTATTCAAAAGATAGTTTTGCTCTTTCCATGGAGTTACACTGTAGGATTTTCAAAGTAAGAGTGATAGTACTATATGCATAGCATGACGCAAAGCACTTAGAAAGTTGTGTTGGCTAGCACTTCTTACACATGGTGATGATATATCATTGCTTCGGATAATTTACTGAATTATTTATTGAAACTTCATGGTCAAATTATAGTATAAATTACCGTCATATCCTACATAAATGTAATAAAATGTATGACGTGTCTGCGCATTATATTGGTCGCGTCGAAGGCTGGTGTATCCATCGAAACAGTATGAAATGTGAATGTTTTATCGGAAATGATCGAAATCAGAAATTGATTTAAAGCATGTAAATAACTGTATTTTAAGGAGTGTACAATTGTCATTTTAACGTGTAATTTTTTTTTTATGATACTAAACATATTTAATTACATTTAACAGTTCAAAATTGTGTTACAAAATATAATTGTGACCACATATTTCTGTTACCAACCACGATGCTTTAAATATTCAAGTGACTCCTTTCTCTTTAACTCTGTGTAACAATTGCATTTATCATTTGCAGTGCTGCGGCCAATAGTTTTTGTCAAACAGTTATGTTGCCCCCTATGCCTTGATTGCGGAAATGAAGAACGACATGAGTTAAACCAAATGGCCTATCGTCTATAATTGTTGACACGCTTCGTCTATCCTCGTTGTTACAATTGCACAAAGAGGAAACTTGAGGACGTTTTATATGTTGTTCAGTATGGTGTTTTGCCGCTATTCAGAACAATTACCTTCGTACTAGTTGTTTCCATGTTGAACTACAATGCTCCTGTACTTTGTGTTGCTATGGCGGTTTGGGTGGAATTGGTGGACGGTTTCGATAGTCGCGCATTCTCGTGGTCGGGGTGTTCCTATATCGTTGGCGGCGATCTTGAATCGATGACATGGCTTCAGAAAGC
The DNA here is from genome assembly GCA_963995525.1 of Escarpia spicata. Taxonomy (NCBI): domain Eukaryota; kingdom Metazoa; phylum Annelida; class Polychaeta; order Sabellida; family Siboglinidae; genus Escarpia; species Escarpia spicata. The sequence continues at coordinate 18,432,575 of OZ023206.1, forward strand.
ATGGACGATTCTTCACCACGTGTGGAGAACGCCGACTGGCCATGAAGTACCCTCCGTCCACGAGATTCAGTTCCAGAATAAATGGATCCTAGGCCACCTGTTGGGGAAGTCCCCGGTGCACGAGGTAGAAGGGAATATTTATGTCGCTTTTCATCATGCACGGCAGAACCAAGGTGGGAAGAACCATCAAGGGAAGGACGCTTATTGGAATGAAAAGATTGCTTGCGACCAGTAGTCCGGGTAGAGCGGCGGTCAGATTTGGCACCCGCCATACTGCCAGCCTTGGTACCCGCCATGCTGCCAGCCTTGGTACCCGCCATGCTGCCAGCCTTGGTACCCGCCAGGCTGCCAGACCTGGTGTCACCAGGAGACCTTCCCGCACGTCGTACTGCTTGTTGTTTCGCCTTGGCAGCTGCCTGCACATGCAACAGCAACGGACCAATAACTGTACGTGTTTATACTCAGTTCATTATTTACTAGTTATGGATGGATCGTCTCACTGGTGGCAACCCAGATGCGAAGTCTGGCTGGGAAGTCTCAATATGGGGACGATGGGGGGTAAAGCACTGGAAGTGGTAAACATGATGGACAGGAGGAAGTGATATGTGTTTTGTGTACAAGAAACCAAATGGAAAGGAGACCGGGCGAGGGCACTGGCAGGAGGGTATAAGATGTTATACATGTAGGAGGAGATGGAAGGAATAACGGTGTAGGCTAACTGTAATAGAGGATATCAGTAGAGACGTGGTGAGAGTAGAGAGATGGCAAGGGTGGATCATTGTTACATGGATGATGTTGAGAAAACAGCTAGTGTGCATCATGTACGTATATGGACATCAAAAAGGAGGGACAGAGGCAGGGAAAAGGGCTTTCAGAGAAGAGCTAGAGCGAGCGAATAATTGGAGCGGTTGATGATGATGTGCACAGCTGTAGGTATAGCAGAGATAGGAAAAGAGGATTCAGTTGGCAAATTCGGATGGGGTACAAGAAACCGAGAGGTCCGGGAGCAAGAGTTAGTAAAGCGAAATGGGTTGGCAGTGGCCAGGAAATCCTTTAAAGATGCTGAGGAGCTGTGCGGCAGAACATCTGGAAAGGGAGGAGCTTCCTCGAAGAACAAAGTCCAGACATGGTGGACTGAAGAAGTAGCCAAAGCAATAGGAGAAAAGAAAGAGGTATGGGAGGAGATAGAAGTGATCAAAGGGAATGGCGGACAATAAGATATAGCAATACTGCAACTGTACGGACAGAACAAGACGGCAGCTAGGAGAGCTGTGGATAAGGCAAAGAGAGATATGGAAGAGAAGCTGTATAGAAAAGTTGATGAGGATAGCAGACAGAAGACGATCTATGACATGGCCCGTGAGAGGAATGAGGATAGCAAGGATGTGAAAGTTGGAACAATGATCAAAGCCAAGAACAGAACTAGTTACATAGAGGAAGGATGTACTATAGGTCTGTGAGGAGTATTTTAAGGCATTGCTAAACCAAATGGAACACAGACAACTACATATATACAAAGTGCAGTTGAGGGAGAAGTAAAGTTGGAGGAGATCGTGGATGCTGAGGTAGAGAGAGAGAGAGAGAGAGAGAGAGAGAGAGAGAGAGAGAGAGAGAGAGAGAGAGAGAGAGAGAGAGAGAGAGAGAGAGAGAGAGAGAGAGAGAGAGAGAGAGAGAGAGAGAGAGAGAGAGAGAGAGAGAGAGAGAGAGAGAGAGAGAGAGAGAGAGAGAGAGAGAGAGAGAGAGAGAGAGAGAGAGAGAGAGAGAGAGAGAGAGAGAGAGAGAGAGAGAGAGAGAGAGAGAGAGAGAGAGAGAGAGAGAGAGAGAGAGAGAGAGAGAGAGAGAGAGAGAGAGAGAGAGAGAGAGAGAGAGAGCAATGAAGAAGATGAAGAAACGTCGGGCGACAGGTATTGATGAAGTGCTAGTGGAGATGCTGCTGAACGAGATGAAATATGGTGGACAAAAAGATTGCTGAACACGTGCATAAGAGAGCGAGAGGGAAAGATCCCAGAAGCGTGGAGAACGGGGCTGATTGTCACAGTATGGAAAAGAAACGAAAACTTGCATGACTCTGAAAAATACAGAGTTATTATTTTGCTAAGCCATATGTTGAAGATGCTGGAAAGATTCCTGGATGGCAGAATTAGAGATATAGTGGAAGGGGAAATCGGCGAGTGGAAGGGGAAATCGGCGAAGAACAGCAGGATTATAGAAGAGGATCAACTTCCAAACGTTACACTTACATAATGTTCCATTATGTTCACAATTACTTACCAATGAAATTAATAGTATAAGTATGTCTTGTACTTACCTTATGCAATATGTTTGATTAACAATAAGTATTTTCCTTTACACCTTAAACACATATGGAGAATGGTGATTGGTCTAGTTTGAGTAAAATGAATAGTGCACAAAATATGCTATAATCAGGAGTAGAGTATTTAGAGTGAAAGCAAGGACAACCACTTCCCTGTGTATTGTTTTACCAAAGGTAGTAATACTGGACGCATTCACACACATTCCAACCTGTCCTGTTATTATAATACTCGAAGTATGAAAAACAACGTGTGTTGTTACCAAGGGTGACGGATTTAATAATAAACGGTGTTGAAAGAAATCAAATTGTTCGGCGCACACCTCATAGAAATGGCAAGCCGAGTATTCCCATCAAGAAAGACACACTTATCTTGCCAATTAGAGTGCGAAAACTTCGTTCTCCAACATTTTACGCTATCATGTGACATGTATATACAGACTCTGGAGAAATCGTAAAGCATTTGTTGTTGACTTCCACACCCTTCGACGCCTAGTGATTATATTAAATAAAACTAAAAAAATCTGAAAAATCACACCGTTGACGATATTTTTGTGATATAATGCCAAATGGAAGGTGAAAACGTGTTTTATAAAGATGTTGGTACTGTTGAAACTATGAGGTATTCATGTTTATTACGACATCCAAATGGAACGTTCTAAAAGGTTTCCGTGGTGTACACAAATATTGACGAATGATATTGGCATTATATGTCAATCTAGGATATACACCAAATATGGTAAGCAACAATGCTGTTTGTATATCCATTAAAAAGATATAGCGAATGACGTTTGGTACAATTTGTGTAAAGGTTGAAAACGTGTCATGCAGAAAACATGCTATCATATGGAGTTGAGTATTAGTAATGAAAGCGAGAATAATCCAATCAGTTGTATGGTTTTTACAAAGGTAAACTTTCATGTTATGTATTTTCACACCAAAACAGTGTGCTTCGTTGCCAAAGGTGGCGAGTGTCGTAATAAACATCACAAAAAAGTGTTAAAACAAGTATGAGTTTCGGGCGGATGGCACACAAAAGTGGTTGAAGTGGTGTTCACAATATTTCAGGTTTATGATCTACACCATGTTGGCTATCAGAAAACAAAATAAATGTTAGATTTAAACAACATTTTAGTTTTTCTGATTTGTCCAGTTTGCAAAAAAACATACCTATGTGTGTGTATCTTGAAGGACTTAAACATGGATTAAAAATTCACGTCCTTGCTGAAATATTGGGGGCTAAGAATATCTCCAGCCGGCCACCCAAGATTTATGGGTCTTAACCCCCCATTCCAGCTGGTTTCGACGCCTGCTTTCTTAGAGAGGACGGTGGTATACGTACCGTTGACATACGGACCAACGAAACGTGACTGCGGGTATCCGCATCGGTAGATTTAGCTTTAGCTTTAGATCTTTTCGAGAGATCCCTGAGGTTTGAATCGCCCTGGATGTTGTCAGAGGAGAAAATATCAGTTTATAGAGCAAATACACACAATATTATAACAGATATACATATAACTATGATTGAGCTAGCGTATGTATGTATGTATTTATGTATGTATGTATGTGTGTGTATGTATGTATGTATGTATGTATGTATGTACGTACGTATATATGTATGAGCCTATGGATGTACGTATGTACGTATGCATGTACGTATGTATGTATGCATGTATGTATATATATGGATGTATGCATGCATGTACGTGTGTACGTATATACGTACGTATGTGGGTATGTATATATGTATGTAAGTAAGTATATATGTATGTATGTAGGTATGTATGTGTGTGGGCATGTTAACGTTTCCCTCCTAAGCGGTTGCATTATGAGCACCAAACTTTCAATGACTAATCTACGACCTTTCGGCAAACATTTAACTGCCTTTATTTGTTGTTGTTGAAATTCCCCGCTGGTTAAATGACTTTCTGGTTTTAGAGTTCGTACGGTACGGTACGGTACGTCAAACGGACGTTAATCGTTCATAACGTTATGCTTATTTTGGGCGATTGTTCCGCGAGGACGGTCGGTTAAGTGGGGATGTCTTTTGGAACTTGCGTTTACGCGAAAAACTTTTCAAATTTTCGTCATGGGAAACGTCATATACGAATACCCGAGGGAACCGTCTTCTGTGCCTATGTATACATGTGTCGCCAACCGGAGGAAAGGCAATTTTTGCTAGTACGCGTAAAAAACTATGGAAGCTAGGATAAATAATATATCGTGGTGAACACATTTGTGCAAATTAACAGTTGGTGACAAGCAACTAGTAAGCTCAATCAACCGCTGTATTCGATGGATGTAAACTTTACATTCCGACCATCGTCATTTTGAACAAACAACGAATATCTGCGAACGCGTTATGGTGTTTTTTAACATTTTGCAAATATTGGTATCACGTCTGTCACTACCATGGCATCTTTATAGGTGACGGGATGTTTTGCTAGTTCTTATAACAGTTGGTGAAATTTGCAATTCTGAAAATTTTTTATGTCATATTTTTAACTATCACCGCTCCAAATGTCAACGTCTAACGTACCGCCTCCAGATAGTTATTTTAACGAAATATCATGATGTTTGCAACGTTTACCGATAAGTTATATATCTTAAAGTCAACTCTATAAAATTGTGTGAAAACGTAATTACTGCGATGACAGATTGCCTCTAAAATGTTATTATTTTATGGTTTGTTCATTCATGCCGTGGTAAAATATACTATACCTTATGCACGAAGTTGCGTATATAAATGTTGACATTCGATTTATAGAAACAACATGCCATAATAATCACGGTGAACATTGCCAGCAGAGTGTAGACAGAGAAGTGATAGTTCGCAGACTTGTCTGGAGCGACTGCAACTGCGATATATTACCATTTGTAACCGAGTCATTTAACCTGTCACGTGATTATTACGATTTCTAGGAATACGTTTGTATCTGCTAGCAAAACAGGTGCTTGTAGCCACACAAAAATCACTCTATGACTTCCGTGTTGTTAACATGACAGTCGGACTAGTAATAGCAACGTATAAGCTGTTACCTACATGAAATATATGACAAATGTATGTGACATAATACAAGGCAATGTCCATAGTTTGAATACAAATGTGCAAGCAATTACTAAACATGGATCATTCCTACAATGAAAAATGTCATCAGTTTATTGATGCAGTCATTCGCAGGTTCAGCTTAATTTACCGTTCACGATCGACTAACTGTGTTTTCAACATTACCTATTAAAAACTGACAATATGACCAGTTTATAACTGATACACATCTCGTATTCCAAATAAACTTTCATTGAAGCGACGCAGGCCACCAGAATTATAATTGTGTGTCCAATTATATGCTCTCAAATTGTAACCGTTGGTAGAATAAATTCTTTCTCTCGTTATTTTCCTGAGGAAGGTAGGGTAGGAAGGCGTATGAGTATTTACTTTGGAATTATTTTGTGAAGATGTAACCCACAATGCATTCAAACAAACATGATAAATTTACTTTTCCGACACTTTAACAGCTAAACATTGGGTCGGGAAGCACATTTATACGTATGGTTTTCTCTGTGCTTGGATTGGTACAGGGTTATACAAAACGTATGTATTGATGTCGTAATTACATCTTTGGGACTTTAGGGTATCTGGAAACAAAAATATTATTCTGGCAAACCTTGCATAGAAGACATGAGATATTATTGAATACATCACCTTTACTATGATAATCTCAAAATTCAACGTATCGGGCAGGATACTAATGCACAAAACAAGTACTAACATGTTTGTCGACCGGGGTGTCCAACCATGCCGAAATAACATTCTTTTGTTGCACCGCAGAATGGTTTTTTTAATTCCGAGCCAGTCTTGCTAATAACGCACCACCGGCAGGTTACACGTTGGTGACATGATCTGCAATAAAATGGTCCAGTTAAAAAGTTCTTGTGTATTGAAGAAGAAAACAATGTTTTTGACCTGAACACATGTCAAATAATACAAATAATACATCCATGTTAAATACTAAATTTCATTAGTTCAAGTCATAGAATTATGATAAACATGTTATGTAATTGCAAAAGGTAGGGGTCAGCAGACTCCTCTAAGACTTTGATAGTCGCTCTCAAGAAACCACCTAATAAACGCACATTAAACTAAATCAGTAGGTCAAACATTTCTAATATATCTGATTATATATGTATGTACATGCATAGGAAATGTGCATATATGTGTATGCGTGCATAAGTGCATGTGTGCGTGCATGAGGATGAACACGTGTGTGGTGTGAGCAAGCTTACAAGATCATGGTATCTGTCGTTTATGCGTTGTTTTGTACTGTATAACGTTCACAGGTAGTTGTCAGTTCCTAATTTTGCACAATTTAATTGAAAGCTCCATGGCAAGATACAATGTGCGGCACAATTAATGAATTATATAATATTATGTTATTGCGATAGGATACATACAAGAGTAAAGATTAAGATATTTATTGTGGATTGCGAACACATTATTTAAGAAAGGGCGTTGTATAGAAAGCTAGTATTATAAGCATTGTTCACAGTGAACAATTAATATGCACATGTGCTCACTAGCACGAATAAAGTAATAACATTATTTACAACAATTGTCAAGATAAAATATACATTCTGGTTATACGAACAACTGGCGATCTTCACTCGACTACATCTCAATCTGCATTTAGGGGTAACAAATAAAGCATATTATTGTATGATAATCGCTGATGAAGGAACAAATACTAATTTAACATATTATCATAGGGGTGTCAAAAGACGGCTCGGCTAATTAATTAGGACGAGAATCCGTTACGATTTGCCGACCTTGAACTTGCTTCACATAACTATTCTTTGCTCATGTGTTTTGTGTGTGCTTAGAAAAATACATTAACATAAGTTTTTGTAGGAATGTAATGTTTGATGTGCATCTTGAAACAATAATTACAAAAGCGCGCTGTGAAGTTGCTGCCCAACGAACAATTTAAGTCCGATCGTTTTGACTGCCGGCTAATGTGTATAAAGTAATATTAATAACTTATAATAGTAATGCCTTTTCCCTATCACCGTTAATAAGCAAGCTAATTAGAACTCGCGTGTATATACATATATATTATAGACAATTACAAGGACAAATGACTATTGATTATTTTCAAGTAATGTGCCAAATATGAAGCCTGTTCATTTCAAATTCATGTCACTAAGCCCGCACAAACGTGATCATTTGCGTATCACAAAGCAACTAGCCCGCCAGATGTTGTTGAAGTCACCGTAGGTAAGGCCGCCGAGTGCGCCCTTTTATTTTGTACGGAGAGCGGAGGTGCGGCATGTTGTTTCAGACTGTACATGAAACTGCAATCGCGGTATTTAATATTTTTTCATTTCACCTTAAAAATAAGTCTTATTTACAAATTTGTTGCTGAATATACACAAAAAATTGGTAAAATTTCTGAGTTATTGCCGTTTGAACATCGCGAATGCTCAACCTTGCCGTGTATACATTGCAGGATTAAGCATTCGCGATGTTCCATCGGCAATAACTCAAAAACTAAAAACAATTCTGGGTACACTTACTGGGATATTTGTAGATGTCATTATTATCTTTACTGTGATATCAAAAAAATCTAATCCAAAAATGTACAGAAAAACGCGGTCAAAAGAGGTCTTGAGCAAGATGACGGAAGGGGTTAAAAATTAAATGAATATAAAAAAAAATTTTTTAGAGTATATTTCATTCAGATTAGGAATAAAAAAGGTTCATTTCGCTTAGTCTTTAATATTACAGGGACGTCAGCGGAGGGCGCCAGCAAATCACCATACTTTGTTGTTTAGGTGTCCTTTGTTATGTATTGAAATTAATTTAATATTTGTATTATATCACGAGTTGCACTGTTAGCAATGTCTTGTAACGTTATGATGTAATTGCCTGTGTTCCGACCCGAAGTGGTTCTTTCTTTAGCAGAATCTTCTGTACTGGTACTACTATTATTTATATGTATTTTGGTCATAATCAACATTTTACAGTATTTTGGTCACAGAGGATGATTCAGTTAATTTGAGAAAAAAAATTTATTGTTCAGGCAAAGACAATGGTATGGCATATCAATTGATTAAATGGCTACCAGCTGACCCGCAAGAGTTAAGAATTCAAAATTGTCATGAACAAAAAAACTGGTAATGTTCTACCATGAAGAAATGTTCTTTAGTTGAACAGTACAACGGTTCTGGCCAGATATGTGATATGTTTAAGAGTTTTCTCCATGGATTGGCGGACCAGTCGCTCTTGTGGAAGTTGCCGAGTTTCGATGTGAGATTCTGACACTCATTTTCGAACATTTTGAACTCGTTTGCTCATTCACGGTAGATAAAAGCTGATTAGTAATGTGTATAAACCAGTGGCAGTTTCTACGTTATTCTGTCGCCCTTCAAAGTTGATGCAGATAACGACAATTATTGTTTGCATTGCAAGTTTACGGTCAATACTATGCGCGTATCTTCGCGTGTTTTCCGCTCATTCGGACGTTGTCGAAGTTGCCGCAATCATTTGGAGATATCAAAGCTGCTTTGCAGGATAATTTATAAGATTTCCAAAACTGTAAGAGTTTAAAAAGAATAATGTTTCACAATGAAAGATAACCTCGTACTCTTGTCAGCAAAAAATGCCGATTTGCAGCATTACTTGAGACAGCACAGGGTTAATTGGTACGTTTTTGTAACATTTGCTTGAGCAATCTCGGAATTCAACATAACGAATAAGAACATCTTCGATATCGTTTAAAAGTTGTTTTGCGATTTGCGCTCTCTCTGCTCTTTCCATGCAATAGTATACCTAATTTATTGAAGAATACCTAGCGGCGTCACCACTGTGTACATCTGTCGATTGATTGTAAACGGCGTTTAAATAGTGTGATTTAGTTGTTGTGTCATGTGGGTCATGGTAGCACCAAATACACTCTTTACAAACTTCAACAAAATGTACTTGATGCGATAACTAATTAAAAGCTTTGCCCCGCAAACAGATAAAAGAAGAAACTTTGGCCAACACCTAAATAAGTTTGCGGAACCCTGCTATAAAATATACCTGGTGTATTATAATAAGCATACAATCTAAAAAAAGTGTTCACAAAACATAACACTAAACGTTCTTTAACGATTTTGATTTTGTCTTCACATTTTAATTTACCATGGCTTCAGCCGTATCATAACATTAGAAAACAAAACAGATGTGAAATTGTATTTACGCTAATAATTATACAGATTTAAATAAGGTGTATACATATATCTAGGTATATATTTTGTTCTTACCAAGAGTAGAGTATCCAAGTCCAATATCATCTTACACTTTTTGTTTCTTATAAATCTGATGCAAAACTTTTTTCTGATGTACATATCATGTTGAATGTTTAAATTATATGTAACATTGTAAGTTGTCGCTAGTGACGCTGTACACATTTACGTGTTGAGCAGCTACACAACCCCATCTATACACTATGTGGCATTGGCCCATAATGAAACTCACTAAAATATGTCACATGTGAACCTATTCTTTCCTGTACAGTGACTAAACATTATTGTGTATATCATTTTGCTTAATGGTGAAATTCACAAAAGCCCACTTGAATGTGATCTTGTCGACTATACACAGTCACATCAATTCAAATGTCAGGACAGTCAATTCTTCAACAAATAAATTGCAGTGACCTCTAAATAAAAAAATAAAAATAAAAGAAAGTTATTTACAAGATATTTACAACACCAACAACAAACACACAAATGTAGTGCGTAATATATATTTTAAAACCTTACTCTTCAGATTTCCGGAGATTGCAGTGCGTTTTAAAACACGGATACATATTCTTGTGGTATCCCTTTGTAGACGACGTATCACTACTCGAACCACCCTCCACCATGTAAGGTGCGCATGGAATCCAATCTCTGATTCTGGGACAAGAAAACAAAATATCCCGTAAATTAATTAAAAAAATACTATACAAGTAAATATTCGGTTTACTACTGCTTCCGCGAATCGTGGTTTTGTATTGCATTAATATTCCCTTTCCGACGGTCGTTGAGTTAAGAACGTGACGTTGTACATACTATTTCTCCATTACGACGAGGTTCAACGCGAGTTCGATTGCAAGGTATCATAGTATTTTTATATTAAGAAAATCACCAGTCACAACAGTTAAATGCAACTGTTTTAATTGAATAAATAAACATGCGTCCTCACATGCATTTTAATATAGTTTTGCAATGTCGTTGTGTATGAATAAAGACACGAATGTTAAAACGCGTGAAAGACATGATCTGTATATGTCCAGCGCCAAGCAGGAATATTTAAAAAATGCATTAGATATAACGTAGTAGAGACAGCAAACAATGCACCAAGTATTATCATTAATATAATTTACACCCGCAGTCTACATGGTTTTTCGACCAAAAAAAAAGGATTTATTTCAAATTCTGAATCCTGTTGTAGTATTCACAATTGTTGTATTTGTAGTTTATAATACATATTGAAATATATACATATGTACATCAATACACAGATACATATAATATATAATTGTATATATGGAAGTATGTTGATACGTTGAGTGATCCTCAACTATCGATTTAAGTCATATATTATTCTGATCGTTTCATGTAAATGTTTTTGTTGTTTAGGTTGATTGGGTGGCTCCTCTGCTAGCGATATAATATATCTTAATGGGAGTCTTCCCGACCTTACGTATTACTTAAGTTATTCGTTGTGTATATATTGTATACATAGGTCAACTAAATTGAGTCCTGAGTTCTGAGTATTATAGGCACGGACTGTTAACTTACGGTTACTGTTGACCTTTACTGTCCTTGAATAAAGGTTAATGTATTTTCGTCAAAATTCCTCCTACTATATAGTGCAAGCATTTGTTTGGCGCAGTCACTCATTGTGGCAGACATTTTACATATTTATTTCGATCCATGGGTTGGTTTTATTGCCAAAAAAGACTACACCACCCTAGAAGGTCACGAGTGCCTATTTTATCAAACAAACACTCCTCAAGGTAACCGTGTAATGCTTTAAATTAAACATAAAATTGTTTTGTTTCTACTGTTACACCAACTAGCAGTACATTTGGCGATCTGTTGACAGTGGGACAGATTGCATCTATTTACACTATATTCGCAGGTTGACTCACAGAGAAGCCTGAAACTGGAGGCATAGATAAAGACTGCACAGATAAATCAGCAAAGAACAGTTTGAAAAAAACTTTTCTGAAGCTGGATATAAATATGTTTGTTTAAATTCAAGGAGTAAGTAAACAAACGAAATGAACTAAACATTATGGTAGAAGATATTGACCCTCATATAACAGGTATAACCGAATCCTGGACCACCACAGATATATCAGATGCCGAATTGGGACTGACAGGATATGTAATGTTTAGGAAAGATAGAATAGGAAGAAAGGGAGGTGGAGTTATGTTATATATTAAAGAATCTACCCAGGCTTATGAAATAAAATTAGAAAGAGAAGCAGATTGCGAAGAAGCTGTTTGGTGTAACATAGTTACAGGAGACTTAACATTAACAGTTAGGTTAGTTTATCGAAGTCCAAACATAAGCATAGAAAAGAATACAAAAATACAAAATGCTATAAGGGAAGTAAGTAAACGGGACTGTATTGTTATGGGGGATTTTAACCACGGGCATATACAACGGGGAGTGAGGACCACAAGTTTTTAGTTTTAGTTCAAGATACTTTCCTTTCTCAACATGTCCTAGAACCAACCAGGAGTGAGAATATGTTAGACATAGTTTTGTCCTCACAGAATGAATTACGTAACAATGTCAATATATGTGAGCCACTGGGAAGTAGTGATCACAACCAGATACATTTTACCATCAAAGTAAAATCAGAAAGGAATAGTAAAAAGCAGTATAAGAGACATTTCTACAAAAGAAAGGTATAAGGCTATGAGGACATATTTAGCAAAGATAGACTGGAATATATTAAAGAGTGAAATTAAGTGCATTGTCGAAAAATTTGCACCCTTAAAAAACAAGGGAAGCGGTCAAAAAAGATACACATATCGAAAAAAAGCCATTAGAAAAATTAAGAGAGCAAGAGTTTTTATGCGTATGTTCGAAGCAAACAGAAAGTTCAGGATAAGGTCGGTCCTCTAGAAGATAGTGCTGGAAATAAATATCAGAGGGATTCTTAATGACAGAAGACCTGAATGAGTATTTTAGTTCAGTGTTTACGAGGGAAGATATTAGTTCACTGCCAGTACCAGAGGCTAAGTTCAAGGGGGCAGATTCAAACTATTTAGGACAGTTGATTTTAACCCCGAAATGGTAGCTAAAAATAAGGGCCATGAAGGATAATAAATCACCTGGAGTGGATAGGATTCCGCCCAAACTACTCTTAGAAATTGTAGAACAAATTAGCGTACCGCTTGCAACAGTTTTCAATTAGTCATTAGAAGAGGGTGTGGTTCCTTTAGAATGGAAAGAAGCAAACATTATACCGCTATTTAAAAGTTCGAGAAACAAGTCAGAGAACTATAGACCAGTGAGTTTATCATCAGTGATTTGCAGATTATTAGAAAGATTCATTAAAGATTACAAAGTGGATTTTCTTCTTAAACATAACTTAATAAACCCATCTCAACTTGGGTTTTTAAAAGCGAGGTCATGCTTAAAAAATAAGATAAGATAAGGTAGATAAGGGATTACAAGTAGATATCGTCTACTTAGATTTAAAAAAAAAGCTTTCAACAAAGTACCACATCAAAGATTACTGCTTAAACTAAAGGCCCATGGCATCTAAAATGGTATAATAAACTGCATAGAAAACTGGCTGATTGACAGAAGACAACGTGTAGTAGTTGATGGGGAGGCTTCAAGCTGGAAATCGGTATTGAGTGGGGTACCACAGGGATCAGTACTAGGACCTATATTATTCATAATATATATCAACTATTTGGATGATCAAATAACAAGCAAGGTGTTGACATTTGCGGATGATACCAAATTGTTTAGAATGATTAAAAGTGATGGAGAGAGACAGCATTTACAAGATGATCTTGACAGGTTGATCAAATGGTCTGAAAAGTGGCAAATGCTGTTCAATTTTTGGAAATGCAAATGCCTCCACACAGGACACGGGAACGAAGAGGTAGAATATACAATGGGGGGTACTGTACTAAGTACTACTGTAAAAGAAATGGACTAAGGTTAACCATTAGTGCTGATATGAAGGTTTCAGAGCAGTGCGGAATTGTAGCTTCAAAGGGAAATCAAATCCTTGGATTAATTAGGCGGAATATAACGTATAAGAAAAAAGAACTAATAATACCGCTGTACAAAACAATAGTGAGGCCTCATTTAGAATATTGTATACAAGCGTGGAGGCCATATCGCAAGAAGGACATAGATATGCTAGAAAAAGTACAAAGGAGAGCGACTAAAATGATACCAACACTGAGGGTTCTTAGTTATGAAATTCGCCTAAAAGAATGTGGTTTAACAACACTAGAGATCAGGAGATTGATAGTAGATCAGATATAAGTGTTTAAAATAATAAGTGGTAATAACAATATTGATAGAAATATTTTGTCTCAGTTAAGAAAGATAGAAGGACTAGAGGACAAGAAGTTACATTAGCAAAGGAGCAGTGTAGATTAGATATAAGAAAGTTCTCATTTTCACAAAGGACTATAAATGAATGGAACATATTATCTGCTGATTGTGTGGGTACTAGTAGCGTGAATACGTTTAAAAATAAAATCGACACATACCATAGAAGTGCGGGATACACATAGACATAACACATACACATAAAAGGGTTGGACTCTCGATAAGCCAACTGGCTTCCTTGTCCACCTGCCACCTAGAGTTAATTTTCTGGGTGGCAATATTGTTAAATCTTGTTAAATAAGTATGCCAAATGTCTCAAAATGACCAGGAATAATGACTCTGTTTGTCACAATAAAAACCTTTAAAAATCATTTTTAATCGTTAGTAGGAGGATTTTAGGCAAAAAAAACTCATTTCACCTTTGCTCACGGTCATTAAAGACCAACAAACAAAATAACAACACCAGTTTTCTTGTTGAGTAAGCATATGAAAATGCATTCATAAAAGTTCATTACCGACGGGAAAACATGGGCTATCCCACTATAAATACTAAGTACCTATTGGATAGTCCTTTTTCTGTATACGTTCTGAACTATTAAACAAAGGTAATATATTTTTGAATGACATCTACATGATGTTAGCTAATTTGCATAAATTGCTTATAATCGTGTTTATATAAATATATATATATATATATTGTACAAACTTATACAAAACAAGTGCTGGTAGTATTTTATTATAACTGTTAATATGTTACCCTTGATTTATATTACATAGAAATAGCCGAGTTACCCGGCGTTGTCCGGAGAAATGCAGTTATATGACTTGTAATTTAAGCCTCGCTATAAAACAAGTGATCTGACTGAAATGTAATTAGTAATTTGAGCATTTATAATATGTCATCGATAATAATACCACAACAATCATGGGTCGAGTCCAGGAGTTGAGCGCGGTACAGCATACATATTAACTGAGCAGTCTGCAGATAGGGCTAATCTGTCACGATTTTTATATCGTGTTCGTTTGAACGTAACCATGCAAGTATGTCTTATTGTGAGTGACCAATATAACTTTTGACATCAATGTTTGACAATTCGTGGTTTTCTTGGCTGAATTATATCTGAATACAAACACTTGACGCAATATATGTTTCTCTTGAGCATAATACATACACCGAAGGACACGTAAACTCAGTTGTAGTAAACATGTCAAACGCTAATGGGGGCGCTACTCATATGCTATGCTGCCGATACTGCAGTTTTGAAATTATGACCCACAAGGTCCTAAACCCGGTTGAACTTCGACAAAATCTAAATCTACGAACCAGCCCAATGGGCCCGCTAGATCGCTCATAAAATGTATATCCAAAAGATGCACAACTAACGGAAATATGGATATACAGACAACCGAAAAACAAACAAGCAAACAAATAAACAGTTTGATCACCGATATTAATATTATGATAAATAATGAATTTAACCTCAGTGTGAACGACTTTCAATACCACGATATAAACGCATATGAGCTTCGCACAAGAATTGATCCTGATGACATTGTTTAATACGAGTCATCCTCTTGTAAATGCTACTCACATCACCTGAATGCAAACTTTAAGCAAATTAAAAGTTTTAACAAGATTTAACAAGTTATCCACCCAGATAATTAACTGTAGATGGCAGGTGGACATGGAAGTATTTTGGCTTAACAAGATTGCAACCCTTTTATCTACGTGAGGTATGTATCGATTTTATTTTCATATTCACGGTACTAGCACCCACACAATCGGCAGATAATCTGTTCCATTCAATTACGGTCCTTTATGGAAATGAGAACTTTCTTATATCTAATATACACTGCTCCTTTGCTAATGTAACTTCATGTCCTCTAGTTCTATCTTTCTTAACTGACAAAAAAACATTTCTTTCAATATTTTCATAACCATTCAATGTATTAAACACTTCTATCTGATCTCCTCTTAATCTCCTGGTCTCTAATGTTGTTAAACCACATTCTTTTAGGCGTATTTCATAACTAATATCCCTCAGTTTTGGTATAATTTCAGTTGCTCTCCTCTGTGCTCTTTCTAAAATATGTATATGTCCTTCTTGCGATATGTCCTCCATGCCTGTAAACAATATTATAAATGAGGCCTAACTATTGTTTTGTACTGCGGTATTATTAGTTATTTTTCCTTATACGCTATATTTCGCTAATTATTCCAAGGATTTGATTTCCCTTTGATGCTTCAATTCCGCACTGCTCTTAAACCTTCATGTCAGCCCTAATGGTTAACAATAAGTCCTTTTCTTTTACAGTACTACTTTGTGCAATACCCCCAATTTTATATTGTACTTGTAGGTCCTGTGTGGATGAATTTATATTTTCTTTTCAGACCATTTGATCAACCTGTCAAGATCATCTTGTAAATGCTGTCTATCTCCATCATTTTTAATCCTTCTAATCTCTTTTGTATCATCCGCACATTTCAACACCTTGCTTGTTATATCGTCTTCCAAATCGTTGATATATATTATGAATAGTATAGGTCCTAGTACTGATCCCTATGGTACCCCACTCAATACTGATTTCCAGTTTGAAGCCTCCCCATCAACTACAACCCGTTGTCTTCTGTCTGAAACCTTCATATCAGCACTAATGGTTAACCTTAGTCCTTTTCTTTTACAGTAGTACTTAGTACAGTACCCCCCATTGTATATTCTACCTCTTCGTTCCCGTGTCCTGTGTGGAGGCATTTGCATTTCCAAAAATTGAACAGCATTTGCCACTTATCAGACCATTTGATCAACCTGTCAAGATCATCTTGTAAATGCTGTCTATCTCCATCACTTTTAATCATTCTAAACAATTTGGTATCATCCGCAAATGTCAACACCTTGCTTGTTATTTGATCATCCAATTCGTTGATATATATTATGAATAGTATAGGTCCTAGTACTGATCCCTATGGTACCCCACTCAATACTGATTTCCAGTTTGAAGCCTCCCCATCAACTACAACCCGTTGTCTTCTGTCAATCAGCCATTTTTCTATCCAGTTAATTATACCATTTCCTATTCCATGGGCCTGTAGCTTAAGCAATAATCTTTAATGTGGCACTTTGTCAAAAGCTTTTTGAAATTTTAAATATATGATATCTACTGGTGATTCCTCATCTACCCATTTAGTGATATCTTCCAAAAACATAATAGTTATTTGTTAAGCATGACCTCGCTTTTAGAAACCCATGTTGAGATGGGTTTATCAAGTTCTGATTAACAAGAAAATCCACCATTTGATCTTTAATTAGCCTTTCTAATAATTTGCAAATCACTGGTGTTAAACTCACTGGTCTATTGTTCTCTGACTTGTTGCTTGAATATTTTAAAAATAACGGTATAGTGTTTGCTTTTTCCATTCTAAAGGAACCACTCCCGCTTTCAATGACAAATTGAAAACTGTTGCAAGCGATACGCTAATTTGTTCTACAATTTCCAATAGTAGTTTGGGCGGAATCCCAACTACTCCATGTGATTTATTATCCTTCATAGCCCTTATTTTCTTAGCTACCATTTCCGGGGTTACAATTAACTGCCCTAAATAGTGTGAATCGGCCCCCTTGAACTTAGCCTCTGGTACTGGCAGTGAACTAATATCTTCCCTGGTAAACACTGAACTAAGATACTCCTTTAGGTCTTCTGCCATTAAGAATCCCTGTGATATTATCGTGTATAGCACTGTCTTCTAGTGGACCGACCTTATCCTGAACTTTCTGTTTGCAACGAACATATGCATAACAACATTTGCTGTCATGTTTTATATTACATGCTAATGTTTTTTCATAACTTCTCTTTGAATTTATAATTTCAGCTGTAGCTTGGTTAAGTGCTTCTTTAAAATGTTGTAGTGTTCATTACTACCAAAATGTGATTTCCACATCGTTTGTTTGTACTTAATGTTTTCTAATGGTTTCTTTCGATAAGTGTTTCTTTCTGTACCGTTTCCTTTGTTTTTTCAAGGGAATACAATTATCGATGATGCAATCAATTTAATTCTTTACGATATTCCAACATGCTGTTGCTGTTAGTGTTATTCCAGTCTATCTTTGTTAAATATTCCATGTCCTTATATCGTCCTTTGTGGAAATTTCTCCTGTACTGTTTTTTACTATTCCTTTATGATTTTACTTAGATGGTAAAATGTATATGGTTGTGATTAGTACTCCCCAGTGGCTCACATGTCCTGACATTGTCAACTAATTCATTATGTGACAAAACTTTATATAACACATTCTCACCTCTGGTTGTTTCTGGCACATGTTGAGAAATGAAACTATCTTGTACTAAAACTTGTGGTCCTCACTACCCATAATCTGTAGAGATTTACATTGTATACGCCCATGGTTAAAATCCCCCATAATAACACAGTCCCGTTTGCTCACTTCCCATACAGCGTTTTGTTAGTTATATTCGCACACTTGATATAGTGTTCGATGCACTCGGACATTTGGAATGACCCAACATATCCTCTATCCTATACCCTCTTACCAATAAACCAACAAGGGTAACTAGAGATACAGCAACTCTTATTGACAATTTTTTACAAGTGCCTTAAAAAAGCTAACCACAAATGGTATTTTTATGATAAGTATCATAACTGACCATTTTCCAGTGTTTACACTATGCGAATATGGAGTGTTTAAGAGGAATTCAGAAACAACTGACAACATAAATGCTTTCGTAGAAGATTTAACAAGTGGACATTTTGAAAATATTATTAGCACAACCAAAGTTAATACGGCTTTCTTGGTAAATTTATTTTTAAAATTCTCAAACATTGCACTCAGAAAAAAATACTACAAAACATGTAAACCGTGAAAAACCATGGTTCACAACAAGCTTGACAAATGCATGTCACAAGAATAATCTATTGTGTAGAAGATTTCTGAAAAATAGATCCAATGAAACGGAATATGTTAAAAAAATTAAAATAAGTTATCTAAAATTCAAAGAAATGCTGAAAAACGTTCTGAAGCAGACTGTTAGATGACCAGAAACAAACAGTAAAGAAACATGGACTACTTTGACCACAATTATAAATAAACGATGGAGTGAATCTTCTTACCCTGATTGTTTTGAAAGTGAAGGTAGGAACATTATTAATGACAATGACATAGCAAATGGGTTTAATATCTTCTTTGTAAATATTGGTAAAGAATTAGCTGCAAAAATAGATCCGCCATTAAGTGGTAACTCAATCCTTGATTATCTTGACAAAAGAAATACAACTAGTATGTTGTTGAGCCCGAGCAATGAAGAAGAAATACTTGGTATTGTCAGAACAGCTAAAAACAAAACTTCAACTTCAAACGTAATAGCATATGCATGAATAAGAAAACCATTCAAACTATTAATAAACTACTGACATAAATATTTAACATTTATTTGTCCTTTGAAAGTGGAATTTTTGCTTCCAGCATGAATGTATCAACAATTATTCCCATATTTAAAATGGTTCCAAAACAGAATGTATTAACCATAGACCAATATCATTGTTGTGTCAGTTCTCAAAGATACTTGAAAAACACTATAATAAAAGGGAAGTATTTTGTGTGGATAAAAACAATGTTTTGTTAAATAACCAATAAACCTCACATGCACTGCTTGACTTGGTAGAAGAAATCAGTACTTCATTGGATAAAAATAAATACATATTAGGTGTATTCATCGACTTAAAAAAGGGCTTTTGACACTGTAAATCACTGTATACTGATAGAAAAATAAATTCATAGAATGGTGTTCGCAGTGTGGCATAGAAATTGGTCAAGAGCTATTTATGTGGCAGAAAGCAGTTTGCCACAAAAGGTGAATGTTAATCTTATTTAATAAAAGTCTCATGTCGTGTACCGCAAGGTTCCGTGCTAGGACCTAAGCTATCTATCTTATATATTAATGATATATGTATTGTATCACAACTCCAGAAATTTGTTATGTTTGCAGATGGCACCATTCTTTTGTACTATGATGCACATGTATATAGTCTTATAGAGTAGTCAACTGTGAACTTCATAAACTGTACACATGGTTCAGTGTAAACAAGTTGTCATTGAATGTATCAAAAACAAACGGTCTTTCGCAACCGCAGAATACATTGTGATATGGATATAAAAATTCACAATCATCAAATTACTAAAGTCAGTAAGACCAAATTCATTGGCGTTTTGATTGATGAAAAACTTACTTGCAAATATCCCATCAATAATGTCAAGACAAACCTGTGTAGAATAACTGGAGTGATCTACAGAGCAAGTTATGTCCTAGGAACTACACGCTTATTTACTTTATATTACTCGCTATTCTTACTTATACTGTGCAACTGCTGTGATGTTTGGATAAATACATGTATTACTAATGTGCACTGTATTAATGTGATACCAAAAAGGTGATCACACTGAAATGTGCTGTAGGTAGACTTCATCATACCAATACGCTATTTAATAGGTGTAGAATATTATAATTTCAAGATTTTGTACATTTGAAAATTTGGTCAATAATGTAGAAAACATTTAACAATATACCAGTACCTGTAAATGTTCAGTGCTTCTTTACGAAGCATACACATTTACGTCCAGTTCAGAGTCAATATGTACATCAGTGTATCCGGACAAATATTAAGTCATGATGTTTATCAATGTATGGTATAAAATGGTGGAACTCACTGCCAGGCCGTACTACAACGATGACAACCTTTCATGCATTTGTAAACAAATAAAAAAACGGTATGTTCGTTCTATTTTCATAACAAATACCTTACAAAATGGTAAACTATCTTTAAATTTGCACTTTTCTCCCCGGATAAATGGCTCGGGAAATGCCCAAGAGGATGTATGATTGTATTTTAATGTACTGCAGTTGAATATGTATAATTAACTTATATATTATCAAAGCCAGTGCGTCGTAACTTACTGGGTATTCGTGCAATATTTTGTGCCAAAACACATAATCATATCCATTGTAATATGTATAGAAAACTGTACATGACTATACAACTATACGAACTTTCTTCAGTATACCCTTTTTCTGACATAATAAGTATTTTATGAACCTCATACATTGTGTATATGTATATATATATATGATTATTATGTTTGAAAAATAAAACACATTAATGTTATTATAACTTGGTAAAATCCAGAATGCAGTAATCCATCTACAGATAATGGCAATCTCGTTATTTAAACAACTTGCAGACTGATAACGTTATTGACTCCGAACATACCTGCTCAAAAAAGAAAAACACGATTATAAGCAATGTATGCACATTAGCTAACATCAACCTGAAGAAACAAACCAAATGCTTAAAAAACACAACGGTAACAGTTGCCCACTTATTAAAGGTGTATACAGTATGTTTTATCGAATTTTCTTCATATCACAACTAGGACAATTGACATCAATATTTCCCGTTGCTTGCCAGATAGTGTAGCGAGATATGGCTGCGTCTGTATCCCTCTTGACTCGGTCCGTGACTAGAGTGGATTTTCAGACCCAGGTGGCCTCATATATCCCAGATGTGCATGCACTGTTTTCCCTGTCGACAACTCTGGCATCTGCCCATTCTATGCCATAATTGTTTCTTTCAACAATAGAACAGTCCGGGTAGGTTCCCAGCCAAATTGGAGGACACGGGAGATGAGGAAACAACAACAAAAAAGTCAAAAGGGAATGACCAAGAAAAAGAAGAACATCAACAAATCCAAAGTCATGGTCACCATAATATGTCAAAGGAGTGGCATAACCGGTATTGCGCTTACTAAAACGTCACGATACCACGTCAACAGTCAAACCACATTTAAATCTAAGAAGAATATCAATACATCTAAACAACAAAATGAAAGACAGTAAGAAGACAGCCTTCTTTTATCATGTAGGAGCTGCAATAAACCTACGTCGGCGAAACAAGGTTAATATTGCACAAACATTAAACAACAGTATAAATAAAATTAGTTCTGATCATCACGACCAGAGAATTCACGCGAGAAAAAAAAAAGATAAACAACCATTTAGTACAAGTCGGTAATAACAGACCAAGTTGAGAGAAAAAAAACTGCGTTATAGGCTTGGAGGGTGCCAGAATGATTGACAGAGAATACGATGGTTGGAAGTGACCACAGTTGTCGTTGTTCTTTCATGTTCCGTATCGTCCAACTTGGGTAGCAACATACCTGCACGGTCGTAGCGCCGACAGAAACAACTGTGTTTGACAGAGAAAACAATACGTACGCACGATCGATAAATGTATCCAACAAATGACACGAAACATGAACCGAGACGAGGAAGTATAGACTCAGCAACATGTATGATAATATACACGCCACACGATCTGGCGAAAGAAGCAAACCAGTTTTATTCCTGACAAAGACTGTCGATGACAGTCGAAACGTTGATTTGAGTTTCAACTCCATGGTTGTGATAAACAGAAATTAAAACTTCTTCCAACGTGATGAAAGTTTTCACCAATGTACAAAGGATATATTTATCTTAACATGATATTATTTATAATGTTAATAAACTTCATACCAACATATAAATATGTACACACTATAGTCACTGAGTGCATTAATATTGTTGAAATATAAAATACACATATGAAAAATGTAATGTTTTATTAATTTAAAATGCAAATACTATGGAAATACGCAACACGGAACAACATTTTCTAAAGAAAATGCATTTACGTTTGAACGTTGTCCTGGTTACCATGTTGAATTACCGTTACTCCTGTATAGATGAGCTACTCTTCGAAACAGTGTTATCATGTGTTCGGTCCACCATCTAACCCGACAAAGAAACACATACCCTATAAAAGACTTTGTGCAAGGCATAAACCGTACATGACGGTAACATGGACATTCGCAATCAGTTAGTGCACTCCACAAACAGGCCGACGGTTGAGATGTTACCTGTAAATGAATAGTAACATAAGCCGAGTACACACTAACAATTATCTTGGATAAAAACTATACTTTCGTTTTGCCATTTTACCGAGATATTGTTGTGAGGTTTGAAAGTAGCCTAACAACGGACTACGCGTCCTTAACGTGGACGTGTGATATTAAAGGCCTCGGGCATTTGGTAAACACAAAATCCAGATAAGAGTGATATACATAATTTGCAAGAAGAACATTTGTAGAAACATGGATAATTAATTGTTCCGCGAAATAGTTGCAGAAATGAAGATTTTAATTTTTCATCTGCCCTTTGCCTAAGAGATTGTCTGATAACGTGACGTCACACAGTGGATTGCCTCGCGCTATTTTATAAATTTACATTATAAACATCGACAGCTGTTTTTGCGTTAATCGACGTTTGTAGTCTTACAAAACATAATATCCTTTTTATAATTTGTTTTGTTTGTTTTTGTGCTACATGGGTATTTGTTATCATCAACGTGGTAAAGACGAGTGTTGCGCAAGATGGTGTCGATACAGACGAAATTAAACGTCACATTGCACAAGTTTCCAGACGAAACGACACGATGCAGGAGCTGCACACGGCGTCGGTTTGTCCAATTTACTCGATCGCACTGGAAATCGACTTCGTGTTATCATATACATATAGGTAGACAACATTTCCTTCCAAGTGACTCATTAATTGAATATGAAATGGTATTACCCCAAGTGTGAAAAAAGTTACTTTTTACTCCCACTCCCATTGCATGCCTGTTTTATTAATGTAATTTTGTCATGCATGGCTTCTCAGACAATTCCAGTTACACATACAAAACAAATATATATATATATATATATGTGTGTGTGTGTGTGTGTGTGTGTGTGCGTGGGTGTGTTTGTTACACCTTTAGATGATTTAAGTACAAACATAGCATGAATGGCATGAACAAACTTGGGCAAAGAAAATTATGAACAACCAAGGTGAATATATATATAGGTATGGGAGGCAAAGCGCACATGGGATGGGCGCTAGGCTACAAAATGATTAACTAATAACAAGAATACAGAACTTTATTTGATGCACATACATAATGCAGCCTACAAACCAAATGAAACACGAACAAAGAACGAAATTGCACCCGGGAAATTGAATGCAGTTCGCTGGTGGCTTCAGTGTAGCGACATGTGCTATGACGACGTGCTGTTGAATTTGTTCATCCAAATTAGTCTGAGTCTGATTCACAGTTGTGGCAAATGTAGTATGGGTCGCCTGCAGTGCACGCGGCGTGTGTCCATTTCTTGCAGCTCAGACACTGAAACCACACCTCTCTGGACTTGCTTCGCAGCAAACGACGCATTCTGTGTCTTCGTCGGTGTTCTTTTCTTGGTTTGAAACCCCAGATGGACCAGCAGTAGGTTCTTGTGCTGACTTGGGCACCTTGTTCTCGCTGATTTTCTTTACCACCAGCGAACGTTTTGGTTTCTTCATGTCGCGTTTCTTCTCAGCAATTACTTGTATGGCGTTAGCACGACTCTGGTGGTTCTTCTCGTTACATGTTTACGCTTCTTATTCGACGATGGTGGCGAGCAGCTCATCATAATAGCGCGAATGTCACCTTCAGATCATGCAGGACTTGCAGGATTTTCGGCAGAAAGGCGACATTTGGAGCGCTGGCTGCTTCAGAGGGGGCAACGTGTCCGGTGATGACATGGGTGGCAGAGACATGCAGACTGGAGTTTCGAGAGCTGGTTGCTATGGGGTGGTGTGGTGCTGAGAATGCCGGGACAGTAGCTGGAAAGGTGGTGACTCTGGTGCCGGCAACCTCAGTGACGACCACAGGCAGGGCTGTGACTTGAGGAGAATCTTCAGGCTGAATGAACGGCAATTCAAGTACATTGAATTCTGCATCGAACTTGCTGTCGTTGAATGGCCATAAGCCGCACGTTGCAAATCCATTGACGGCAGACAGCACTGTAGCAGTAGAACTGTATGCTTGCTCAAACAATGGCATCACACCATATTGGGTGATGGCACGTCCCTTGTTGGATGTAAGCCAGTTGTCACATGAACGACTGAACGCAGACTTTGGTGACTTTAAAAATGTGCGGTCGAGTGGTTTGAGCCGGTGTGTGCAGTGTGGTGGAAATGTCAGCAATATAACCCCATGTTCCCGGGGCGAAGTCGATTGCTTCAAACGTTTTATGGCTTTCGTGTCCATCCAACAGACGTATGTGTGATGGTCTTTGGTGCAGCCGGCAATCGCGACGAAGTGTTTGAGACACTTCATGAACAGAGCTGAGTCGATATAGCCTGAACCGCGATCATTCACTGCACCAATCGAAGCAGTAGGGGCACCGTTCATGAGGGCCTCCACCATTCTCTTGCGAGGGAACACAAACAGCGGAGGAATGTAAGAACCGGCAGCGCTTACACAGCACAGCGCGGTAATGTTCTTTCCACGCTCACCGCTCGAAACCTTTCGCACCTGCCTTATTCCAGTTTCGCATACGACCTATCGCGCCTTCGCTACCGTCGTGAAGCCAGTTTCATCGCAGTTCCAAATGGCAGTAGCTCTGTGATCCCCTCCTTGCAGGACATCTTTGTGCAAAGCAAAAAACGCCATAACTGCATCGCGGTTGACACCTTCGACACGGGCCAAGCTAGTGGAAATTGGCGCACGAATCGACAACTCTGGGTGGCGCTTCATGACATTTGACAGCCTGTCCTTTCTAGCTAGCCCACGCTCGTCATCAAAATTGTGCTGTATGCCCAATTTTGCGGCAACAGCGTAAGCCAAACGCCTGACATCAATAGTTGTTAACCCGTACATTCTCTTGGCTATCTCCTTTTGCATAATCTACCAATTGTGCTTCAAAGGCACTTGAGAATACGCAACGCTTGCTGCCCATAGCAACAACGCCAGGGAGCTGAACAACACCAGAGCAATGGCGCTTTAGTGTGCGCCTTGGTAGTCCGTAATCTGCCCCTGCACCCCGTATACTCTGTCCTTCGTGGACAGCCGCTACAGCTAATGCCAGTCGTTCAGACCCATACGACCGATGTGTAGACTTTCTTTTGTACGTTCGAAACATGCTGTCTCTCAATCTGAAACGAACATGCTGTAACTGTTATCCTTATAATAATCACAAGAACGTGTGATAAAATTCTATCATTAAAATTCACACGGACACACACACACAAACATGCAATATTATAAATAATTGTGTGTGTGCGCCCTAAACACAAACAATGATTATATATATATATATATACATATATATATATAATATATATATATATATAATGTATATTGTATTTACACAACGACATGCCATCTAAAATATATTCACAATGCTACTTTTATATCAATAATTGCAGATGGGACATAGCGCGCAGGCATGGGCGCTTTGTCCCAATTCACAGGTGGCGCTATGCCCCACTGGCGAACGTTTGAGTACTGACATTTTCTTTTATCGCTCACCGTAACTGAAGGCATGAAAATGCAGGTTATATAACATAGCTTAGAAAGTTATTCCAAGCGTTTCAAAATTCATAACCATTTAGGGGCAATTTATTAATTAATATGGAAGTGATCTTATAACAAATAATAAAGAAACTGTAAATCAGCTGTACTTACGTCGTGTTCGATTCTGTAAAGCCATAGCACGTTGGTGTGTCGTCAGGACTCAGACATTAATAATTTAATTGCTATGTTGAGCCGCCAAATGCAATATTCGCCAAGATAGTGGCATGGGCGCTATGCCCCAACATGGGCGCTTTGCCCCCACCTTATTCTACGCAAGTGGATAGGGAGTTCATTGTTTAGTCATAGTTTTGAAAGCCACCACTGAAAAAAGAGAGTACAGTTCGCTACAAATTAGGTAACTGTGTTCCGGTAGTCCAGAAAGTGAGATGATGTCCACCCATCTACTATTTACTTTAACCCACTAGACCTCATGAGAGTGTATCCCGCAATCACATGTCCGGTAGCCATCTTGATATTCATATAGTCAGATCTTCAGTTATTGCTATGTTAAAGTAATCACACTCTGCATAAGGGAAGTGGTTGAGATCGTGTAAACCAACAGTCCAACCAAGTAAAGAGACAGGGTTTGTTGTCCTCTAGAGCAGAATCTATGGAATGTAATGCCCATGAGAGGCATGCTGAGTTAGGTGTGAGGGTTAAGACAGGCCCAGACAATTAATTCATTCTTTTATGGGGAAAAAAATCTGGGTGGAACTTTTCCAAACGGATTTTGAAATAGGGACAACATTTTGTAAAGTCAGCACTATCATTCAACCAAATCAAAAAAAAACTAATACTTATATTTTAGCATGATCAGTACTTACTGGACACATAGATGTATAACTGTGATTGACGCGACACATAAAATAAATGTGAATGACAAATTTCACCATCCTATATAATAACCACGAGGCAATATGTTATCACTTTGGTACACTATCAACCCTATACTACAACATCATATAGGAAAAACAATAGTTGAGGAAAGAACATTTTTCACTCCCAATTTCTACACAAGTGTTTAATTTTTCGTGACTTCGCTCACACACACACACACACACACACACACACACCACACACACACACACACACACACACACACACACACACACACACACACACACACACACACACACACACACACACACACACACACACACACACACACACACACACCACACACACACACACACACACACACACACACACACACACACACAGCACACACACACACACACATTATATATATAATATGAGCCAGGCCACGGAAAATATTTAAACTATTAAAATTTTGTTGTGACAAAATACAAATGTGTTGTAATGCCTTCATTTCTACATAAACTGCATATGTCCTTTACTATTATTACTGAATATATATAAATATATATATATATGTGTGAGAGGAGAGAGAGGAGAGAGAGAGAGAGAGAGAGAGAGAGAGAGAGAGAGAGGAGAGAGAGAGAGAGAGAGAGAGAGAGAGAGAGAGAGAGAGAGAGAGAGAGAGAGAGAGAGAGAGAGAGAGAGAGAGAGAGAGAGAGAGAGAGAGAGAGAGAGAGAGAGAGAGAGAGAGAGAGAGAGAGAGAGAGAGAGAGAGAGAGAGAGAGAGAGAAGAGAGAGAGAGAGAGAGAGAGAGAGAGAGAGAGAGAGAGAGAGAGAGAGAGAGAGAGAGAGAGAGAGAGAGAGAGAGAGAGAGAGAGAGAGAGAGAGAGAGAGAGAGAGAGAGAGAGAGAGAGAGAGAGAGAGAGAGAGAGAGAGAGAGAGAGAGAGAGAGAGAGAGAGAGAGAGAGAGAGAGAGAGAGAGAGAGAGAGAGAGAGAGCCAGACATGGAGGAAAATGTTCCCATTCCTCCTTTGGAGAGTAATGTCCTCGCCATCCAGCTTTGGTTATGAGTTGCTGAATGTTGTGTTGTGGGTGAAACGAGTACGTCTTCAACGCAGGACAACCAATTATATGTAATATATGAAACAATACTTCTCGACAGCAACACGTTGCACAGTTGCAGTTTCCCTGGATCTGATAAAGCAATTGCATGTACTGCATGTCCCATAGATGTGATTGTGTGTTTTACCAGCTTGTGTTTCTGCTTCAATTGACTGTAGGATATGTTTGAGGGTATTAGTCTTCCCATGGTTAACTATGAATAACCGTTCAACATTGTTGATTATTTTGACATGTCATGTCATGACATGTCATGTCAACATTACATGCTGATCGCATTGTTGATCCACCCATGCAATTATTAGTATTTTCTTATGTCCTGCCTCGAACTAGATTCACGAAATTGGGGCAACAAAGAATTCGTTGTGCTAGGATGTGACATAAATCATACTAATGTTCCTCAATTGCATCGGATATCTCTCAAATAGCGTATGTACGTAAGCTCTGACATATATGATAATGGTATTAAAGGTATGATACAGGTATTTTCAGAGAACGAAAAATAGTGGGTGAACAATGGTTGTGCAAGACGGCGACCACCACATACATTGGTGCAATAGAAAATGCTAAATTGCTGACAGTACTTGTGCCTGGGACACTTGCTACATGCTATCATCATCATTATCAATATCGGTCGGCCGGAGCCGGAGATTAGATAAGCTTTTTCCATATGGGTCGATCATTCATCAGGGATGTAAGCTCGCTTTCTTCAATATACTTTCAACGGTGGCACTGAAGATTGGCAATTTAAGGGTTCTTCTTATGTTTGGCTTCCACACATGGTCTAGCTTGTTACACGCTTGCCAGGCTAGGGCAATGCGTTGGTGAACTTCTTTGTTTGCACTGCGTATCCAGGAACCTAGATACCGGAAATCGTCTACTTCCTCAATTACGTCGCCACTTGCCGTCTTTCTTACTTTTACAATCATCGTTTATGTTTAACAAGATTTAACAAGATTGCCATCCAGAAAATTACTCTGGATGGCAGTTGGACAAGGAAGCCTTTTGGCTTATCGAGAGTCCAATACTTTTTATCTACATGTATCCCGCCTTTTTAAGGTGTGTGTCGATTTTATTTTTAAACATATTCACGCTACTAGCACCAACACAATCAGGAGATAATCTGTTCCATTCATTTACAGTCCTTTGTGAGAATGAGAACTTTCTTATATCTAATCTACACTGCTCCTTTACTAATGTAGCTTCATGTCCTCTGGTCCTTCTATCTTTCTTAACTGAGAAAAAAATGTTTCTATCAATATTTTCATAACCATTCAATATTTTAAACACTTCTATGTGATCTCCTCTCAATCTCCTGGTCTCTAGTGTTGTTAAACCACATTCTTTTAGGCGTATTTTGTAACTAAGATCCCTCAGATTTGGTATCATTTTAGTCGCTCTCCTCTGTACTCTTTCTAGCATATCTATGTCCTTCTTGCGATATGGCCTCGATGCTTGTATACAATATTCTAAATGAGGCCTCACTATTGTTTTGTACAGCGGTACTATTAATTCTTTTTTCTTATACGCTATATTTCGCCTAATTAATCCAAGGATTTGATTTCCCTTTGACGCTGCAATTCCGCACTGCTCTGAAACCTTCATATCAGCACTAATGGTTAACCCTAAGTCCTTTTCTTTTACAGTAGTACTTAGAACAGTACCCCCCATTTTATATTTTACCTCTTCATTCCCATGACCTGTGTGGAGGCATTTACATTTCCCAAAATTGAACAGCATTTGCCACTTTTCAGACCATTTGATCAACCTATCAAGATCATCTTGTAAATGCTGTCTGTCTCCATCACTTTTAATCCTTCTAAACACTTTTGTATCATCCGCAAATTTCAACACCTTGCTTGTTATATCATCGTCCAAATCGTTGATATATATTAAGAATAATATAGGTCCTAGTACTGATCCCTGTGGTACCCCACTCAATACCGATTTCCAGTTTGAAGCCTCCCCATCAACTACTACACGTTGTCTTCTGTCATTCAGCCATTTTTCTATCCAGTTTATTATACCATGTCCTATGCCATGGGCCTTTAGCTTAAGGAGTAATCTTTGATGTGGTACTTTGTCGAAAGCTTTTTGAAAATCTAAATAGATGATATATACTGGTGATCCCTCATCTACCCACCTAGTGATGTCTTCCAAAAAACATAACATATTTGTTAAGCATGACCTCGCTTTTAAAAACCCATGTTGAGATGGGTTTATCAAGTTATGTTTAACAAGAAAATCCACCATGTGATCTTTAATTAGTCTTTCTAATAATTTGCAAATCACTGATGTTAAACTCACTGGTCTATAGTTCTCTGACTTGTTTCTCGAACCTTTTTTAAATAATGGTATAATGTTTGCCTCTTTCCATTCTAAAGGAACCACTCCCTCTTCTAATGACAAATTGAAAACTGTTGCAAGCGGTACGCTAATTTGTTCTACAATTTCCAATAGTAGTTTGGGCGGAATCCCGTCCACTCCAGGTGATTTATTATCCTTCATAGATCTTATTTTCTTAGCTACCATTTCCGAGGTTACAACTAACTGTCCTAAATAGTCTGAATCTGCCCCCTTGAACTTAGCCTCTGGTACTGGCAGTGAACTAATATCTTCCCTGGTAAACACTGAACTAAAATACTCATTCAGGTCTTCTGCCATTAAGAATCCCTCTGATATTGTATTTCCAGCACTATCTTCTAGAGGACCGACCTTATCCTGAACTTTCTGTTTGCTTCGAATATACGCATACAAACTCTTACTGTCATGTTTTATATTACTAGCTAATTTTTTTTCATAGCTTCTCTTTGAATTTCTAATTTCAGCTGTAGCTTGATTAAGTGCTTCTTTATAAATGTTGTAGTCTTCGTCATTTCCAGTACATCTATATGACTTCCACATCATTTGTTTATACTTAATTTTTCTAATGGCTTCTTTCGATAAGTGTTTCTTTTTAGACCGTTTCCCTTGTTTTTTGAAAGGTACAAATTTATCGACTATGCACTTAATTTCACTATTTAAGATATTCCAGCATTCGGTTGCTGTCTTATTCTTCAGTGTGTTATTCCAGTCTATCTTTGCTAAATATTTCCTCATGTCCTTATACCTTCCTTTGTGGAAATTTCTCCTATACTGCTTTTTACTATTCCTTTCTGATTTTACTTTGATGGTAAAATGTATCTGGTTGTGATCACTACTCCCCAGTGGCTCACATATCTTGACATTGTCAACTAATTCTTTCTGTGAGGACAAAACTAAGTCTAACACATTCTCTCCCCTGGTTGGTTCTAGCACATGTTGAGAAAGGAAACTATCTTGTACTAAAACTAAAAACTTGTGGTCCTCACTCCCCATACTCTGTAGAGATTTCCATTGTATATGCCCATGGTTAAAGTCCCCCATAATAATACAGTTCCGTTTGCTTACTTCCCTTATAGCGTTTTGTATTTTTTCATTCTCTTCTATGCTTATGTTTGGACTTCGATAAACTAACCCAACTGTTAACGTTGAGTTTCCTGTAACTATGTTACACCAAACAGCTTCTTCGCAATCTGCTTCTCTTTCAAATTTTATTTCATAAGCCTGGATAGATTCTTTAATATATAAAATAACTCCACCTCCCTTTCTTCCTATTCTATCTTTCCTAAACATTACATATCCTGTTAGTCCCAATTCGGCATCTGATATATCAGTGGTGGCCCACGATTCGGGTATACCTATTATGTGAGGGTCAATATCTTCTACCATAATGTTTAGTTCACTTCTTTTGTTTACTATGCTCCTTGCATTTAAACAAATGCATTTATATCCTGATTCAGAACAGTTTTCCAGGCTGTTCTTTGCCGATTTATTTCTGCTGTCTTTATCTATGCCTCCAGTTTCAGGCTTCTCTGTGAATCCCCCCTGCGAATCTAGTTTAAATAGATGAAGCCTGTCCCACTGTCAACAGATTGCAGCAAGTTCTCTGAGAAAACTGCTGCCCCCTTTCCACTTAGATGTAGGCCATCTCTCATGTACATATCTTCCCTCCCAACAAAGTATCCCCATAAATCTACGAATCCCACCCCCTCTTCTTTACACATCTGCTCAACTAATGCGTTGATCGCCATCCTCTTGCAGTTTCTATATGTCGGCCCCCTTCCTCCCATTACTGGCAAAATTCCTCAGAGGATAATCTGTTCTACTCTTGTCTTCTTTAACTTCTTCACTAACTGTCTGTACTTCTGAACTATCCCAGTTGTTCCCTCCCTCTCTGCGTTATTTGTCCCTACATGTACTAGTATAGACCCTCCCTTGCCATGCCCCAGTACCTTCTCTACCCTTTCAGTTACATGTTCTATCCTAGCCCCCGGTAGACAAACAACGACGTCCTCCCCCTCGCTTAGAGTCTTATCTGTCTTTCTCATAATCGAATCGCCCATAAACACCCTCTCTTTCCTCATTGCCCCCTCAAATCACTGCCTCAGTGTAGCTCTTTCTACGGTTTGCATCTGTCTGGTTGTAATCTTGTTCCCCTGTCTTCTGCTCTCCCGTCACAATCTCGTCCGTTCCATTCTTTCCTGACGCTGTTTCTCTTGTCACCTTTCTTCCTGTCATCGTCCCTCCCGACTTCTCTTCTGTCACATGTACTCTCACTTCCTTTCTTCCCATCATCTTTCCTCCCATTGCATTTCCTTCTCTCCTCTCCCGTCTCTTTTTCCCTCCTACCTCTTTCTCTACGGTCACTTTCTCTCCTGCCACCTTCACACCTGTCACATTTCCTGCCGTCGATCCTCCACTTTCTTCCCCTCCGATCACCTTCCCTCCTCTCAGTCTCCTTTCCTCGGTCTTGTTGCCACTACTCTGCTCCTTCAGTTTCACAGTATTCCCAACTTTATCCCTGTCGTCTCTCTCCATTCCGTCTGTCTTCTTGCTGATTCTCATCTCCATCCCCTTCACAATATCTACCAACCTAGCTACCTCTTTCTCCAGACATTTCACCTTCCAACACCCCACGCACTGAAAGGTGAATCCCTCTTCCTTGGTTTCTGTCCATGACTTCGTACAGCCGGATAAGGCAACATCTATCCAACTGTGGCAGTCGTCGCACACCAAGTGTCTCTTTGCCTTGACTTGCCGCTTGCATGTTGATGGTGATTACCTTGGTTTTATTCACATTGATAGCCTGTTCAACAGTTATCGACATTTTCCAGTAATCTGTGTACAGACTTGTTGTTATCACTTATCAGGACTATATCGTCAGCAAATGCAAAATCTGTAATGTCTTCCTTTGGAAACCGCCTACTTCTCCGTTTTCTGATGGTAAAGCCAATATCAGATTCTATCCTTGATTGTCGCATGACATAGTCCAATATTATAATAAATATGTATGGAGCTAATGTATCATGTTGTAAAACACCGACCTTAATGTCAAATAATCGGTTTCTCCGTCAGGTGAAATAACGGATGCTGTCGTGTCTTTGCATAGGACTTCATTCCCCATACATGAGCATTGTTCATCCGCGTCCTGGCATGCTCGTCACCTAACTAATCAGCCAGCCACATACTTCCTGGCTACATTCTTGTTGCCTACTACTTTGTGCCGGAACAAATACGATTCTTCATTCATGTTTTCTCCACAATCGCACTAGATTTCTTCTATGCTTCCATCTTCCTTATTTTCCCGGTATTTGTTATCTTACAGACCAGTACCAATACAATGATTAGCATTATTAGTCATCATAATGAAAGCTCACACGCAGATGAATTCGTAATGGACTAAGGAGTAATGTCCATTAGTTAATTTATAATCAAGCAGTAGCAGTATGTCTGACATGAGGTGAATGGCGTGATGTCCGTCACAATATCAGCCGGCACCAAAACATGTATGGATACCTACAATTGTGATGCACATGTGCACCTCTGTACACAATTAAACGTGATGGAAATAGACAGCATTTACAAGATGATCTTGAAAG
Organism: Escarpia spicata; assembly: GCA_963995525.1. Taxonomy (NCBI): domain Eukaryota; kingdom Metazoa; phylum Annelida; class Polychaeta; order Sabellida; family Siboglinidae; genus Escarpia; species Escarpia spicata. Next base: position 18,466,882 of record OZ023206.1, read on the forward strand.
GTTGATAACAATTAATGGTCTGAAAAGCGACAAATGTTGCTCTATTTCGGAAAATGTATACGCCCTCACACAGCACATGGGAACGAAGATGTATAATATAAAATCAGGGGTACTGCAATAAGTACTAGTATAAAAGAAAAGGACTTAACTGATATGAAGGTTTCAGAGCAGTGCGGAATTGCAGATTCAAAGGGAAATAAAATCCTTGGATGAATTATTCGTAATATAGCGTATAAGGAAAATAACTAATAATACCGTTGCACAAAACAATAGTTAGGCCTCATTAAAAATATTGTATACATACGTGGAGGCCATATCGCAAGAAGGACATAGGTATGCTAGAAAGAGTACAATGAAAATTATACAAAAACTGAGGGATATTAGTTACGAAATACGCCTAAAAGAGTGCGGTTTAACAATACTAGAGACCAGGAGATTGAGAGGCGATTAGATAGAAGTGTTTAAACTATTGAATGGTTATGAAAATATTGATAGAAATATTTTTTTCAGTTAAGAAAGATAGAAGCACTAGAGGACATGAAGTTACATTAGTAAAGGAGCGATGTAGATCTGATATAAGAAAGTTCTCATTTTCACGAAGGAATGTACATGAATGGAACAGATTATCTGCTGATTGTGTGGTTGCTATATATATATATATATGAAAGTGTGAATATGAATAAAAATAAAATCGACACATACCTCAGAAGGGCGTGTTACACGTAGATAAAAAGAGTTGGACTCTCGATAAGCCAAAAGACTTCCTTGTCCAGCTACCATCTATATTTAATTATCTGGGTGGCAATCGTGTTAAATCTTGTTAAATGTATCTACGAGCTGAACTGACCTGGTTGGTACGGTGTGATGCTGGACAACTCGTGTAACAGTAACGCACACCCACCAAGTATGACGACTTGTATAAACATGCACATGAAAGTGATCACAGCAGCTTTCGTGAAGAACATCACGAGTAACTGTGGACGTGACGGACATCATGACATGTTTGCATGTACAGTACAACTTAATACGCATACATGGAATCAATACATCAAGTCAATAGTATAATATGCTAGCACACAAATTATCTAAGCACCGCGTTACAGACATCATGCAAAATGTGCTACTTTTTGATCGGGAGGTAATTTTTTATGTTTTAACGTTGTTTCAAATGATAGTTATTAACACTTATTCACGTCACCATTTGGACCAATAAGACAAATGGCAGTATGTATAAATTCAAAAGCATTCTAGTGACATTAAATCAAATATGTAAAAGACACAAATAAACAACCGACATTAGGGTGGGTGCTCCAGTTCGATCAATCATATCTTAGGAACTAGCTGTTGTAGAGTAACACTGAAAACATGTGTATGTTTCCGAGGATATATGCCATACAGTTAACCTGAAATTAGAAGTATATGGTAAACAGTTTTAAAGTAAAGATCATGAGACAAGAAGGAGGTAATTTTGAAATGTGGCCTGACCTATATATATATATATATTATACACACATGCATACATATTTAAATACTTACATACATACGTACTTATATATATATATACAACATATACACACACATATATATGTGTATGTATATATATATATATACATACATATACACACACATATATATGTGTATGTATATATATATATTAACTTATAATAGTTAAAGATATATGCAATTTATGGTATACGAATCTTGGCTGGAAAAACCGGATAAATTTGAAATAAAGCGAGTGTTCTAGTAAACGTCGGATTATCGCGCGAGTGGGACTAGTCATGCGCCTAGGCAGGGCGCTCTGGCAGGTTTGCCGCCACGAATTCGTCTTAAAAATCCCAGCTTTTTACTAATTAAATGGACAATATGTTTATTCGTGACATCTACTAGATACAGGATCCATTGTATATGCTGGAATAAAACAATGGTTTACCAGTTTTGTCAAAGTCGTTTGTATCAAAACCGGACACCCAATACTTGTTCCATGTTTGAGGTATCATCCGTGTGACGTCATCAGCCACTAGGCAGCGCTTTCAATTTTGACGCTCACATTCGAATGGTCACGATTTACAACACTTAATTGTGTGCGCAAGCGTTGTAGAAACGTTAGCAAAAACCAGACTATATTTCAGCAAAACATTATCAATTCTAGTAGGTAATGTGGCGCTTACTATAAAGTGAGACAATAACAGTTGTGTTCGTTGAATGGAAATGATGAAACATTGGGATGTTATTATCAGCTGGTATAGCGTGTACTGCATGTCTCACCTGGAAAGAACAAACGCAGACCTCTTTTAAATATTTCACCCTTTCGTTTACAACCAATATGTACATATTCGTTTGCAAAATATGCATTATCTTGTATCCATAGAACTGTGCTTCCGAATCATCGACATCGCTTTCGGGTATTGCGTTCGTCATCTAAAAGGGAAATGTATGCTATTACCGTTAAGCAGCGCAATCAAAGATAATCTACACTACTGCATTAATGACTAAGTGAAATGAACTGATCATTTGTTAAACTTCCTACACGTAGACTTAATGCGCTTGTCAAGTAATGTGCTGCGTATCTTGCTTGCGAACTCATGTCTCCACGCTCCATCAAACATGCGTACCATTTGCGTGTCAATTTTATCTAGAAAAGCATCAGCGTCTACGGTGTGAGGGAAGAAGAAGGAAAAATACCCGTGTGTCGGTCAAGGTTACATAGCAAGGTAAAGGTCGCGTTTGGCGCCCCCTAGCGGATTGTAGAATTACAAATGTGCCATCTAGCGAACTGTTTTCTAATATGCTACGCCACTTAGTGGGGAATCAATATACATGTAGTATAATTTCACCAACACTTATTTGTCTTCCCTAAATAATCATAATTTTGCAATATAAATAATAGTCAGAATATTTTGTCTTTGGCGGAGATAGATTGTGGAAATTGGTGGTGCAGAAAAGTTGATAAACAATTGCAATTACTGATTGATAAGTATGATTCTTGCCTTAATATAATTCATAAAGTAGCAGAAAACATATATTGAGTAGCAGTTGTGCTTTCAGCAGCACCAGCAGCACACCATACTGTGCATGTATTATGTTGTTGTTTAATAAACTGTCATTCATTCATTCAAAGGTTATTCTGGTATATTGAATAGCGTCAGTCAAAACCAATTCCAATAAATCGCCCACGGGCGCCCATTATATACTACACATGAATGTACACGCGACGCAATTTCTGAACGTGTGAAGGAGAGTATGATTTCAGTGTAGATGTTATTTTTATTTGTCTTCTGTCTATGATTTCATATATAGAATCGTACCTGGTATGTTACGAATTCAATGCGTTTTCCATAATCAATACACTTAGTTTTGTTCAGGTAACCACGTAGAATCAAACTTGCTGCTATTGCACCTTCCTGGAAATTATACAGCAATACTAAATAGTTACCTATATACATATTTATGAGTGTATGTATGTACGTATGTATATATATATATATATATATATATATATATACATACATACATACATACATACATACATACACATATAATATGTATAGATATGTGTGTGTGTTTGTGTGTATGGAATTATCAAAGCCATACAGATCATGTAAGAAAATACCTCTGCAATTGTTCTCACTCCTGAATGGTAAAATATAATGTTTTAGATTAATGCAGGAGTACTACAAGGAGAATCTCTCGTCCCATGCCTGTTCATTATTGTCATGGGTTATGCCTTACGAACTGCAAGTGATGAGAAACAAAGTTTAACCCTCTCCAATCGTCGAAGCACCAGGTTTCCAGTCCAATGTCTCTCTGATCTGTTTTTTTGCTGATGACATCGCTCTGTTTGCTGACACACTAAACGAAGTAGACCTCCTTCTTCATAAAGTTGAGAGTGCTTCTAAAGCTACTGGATTATTTCTCAATCCAAGCAAAACCAAGTACATGTACATCAATCTAGGAACAAATCCTAATCTACTCACCTTAGATTGGAGTCAGATAGAGAAAGTCAAATATTTCAAATACCCCGGCTCATACACCAACTCTCAACATGACAGAAACGTGTAGAAACACCCAGGCTTAGGCAGCAGTACATGCACTGGATAACGTATTGCATTCATTATTACACAGCAACACCAAACTAAACATCTTTAGGACCACAGTTGAACCGATATGGTTGCGAATCATGGACACTGATTCAAACACTAGAGAAAACACTTGAACACCACACTTCTACATAAAATATACATTGTGTTTTGGCGTGATCACATCATCAACAGGGAGCTGTACGACAGCCCACCACGGATGTCCGCCATTGTGACGAAGCGGCGTCTACGTCTGGTAGGGCATGGGATGCGCAACGATGAAATGGATAAACAAAGTCTTCCTTGGAGACCCGATACGTCGCCCTAACACGACCGTGAGATACATCATCGAGAGGAAAACCGGCCTCAGTGGGACTTGTGTTGCTGCCACAATTACAAACAGAAAACGGTGGACACACGCCATCATGTCACCACGCTAAGTGAATGACAAGTAAGTATAAGTATATATGTTTGTATGTATGTATGTATGTATGAATATATGTATGTATGTATGTATATATGTATGTACGTACGTACGTTCGGATGTATGTATGTATGCATGCATGTATGTATAGATATGTATATATGTATGCATGTATGGAGCGCAGTAGCGCATCGGCAAGAGTTCCGGACTCTCGACTGAGAGAACGCGAGTTCGATTTTTGTGCAGCGGTGTCGAACCTTGAGCAAGTTCGTTTATTCTACATCACCATGCTGAATGAATGAGTTCCTGGCTGTAGACAGTGGTGGATATTTGTGTACGAATAGTCTTCGCACATTAATTGCAGCGTGGCTTAATGTTTCCCAGAGAAGTCGAGATGGTGTTCGATTGAACAGGTCTACCAGGGAGTAAAGTGTAAGGCGCTTTGAGTAGTCCTGCTCAAATAAACTTACCTTTTTTAGATAGTGACACAAATAATTTGCTAAAGTTACTAATACCCGAATCTCGCTGTCAAGTTAGAACAAACAAACGCTTCGCTTCCCAAAGTCTCTTGTGTGTTGCGTTATTACTTTACATACAAATTCTACAGTTTTGCTAATACTTGTAATGGATTCCTATATGTTCCTGTTTTTTTAAAATCCAGTTTTAATGTTGGGCTGATCAAGTTGTTTTGTACAAAGTACGTGATGAGAAGCATCGACACACCTTCTGAATGATGTGAATATCTTCCACAGCCGGCATTTCGTTCCCTCTTACCGGTCGCACCATGTCAGGGTGTGCCAACAGGAAGCCAGCGTGGTCAAGTAATATGCACCTGCAAAATTATACTGCCGCATATTATTACGCACACGCGTGCATGCACGTGCGTGCGTGCAGGCGTACTAGTTGAGTTTTCCGGCTTTGCATGAGGGAAATAAGACTTTTACTGATCAAGTCAAGTCTACGCCAAAGCTACTGTGTACTGGAATGAGCTCCTCAATGCATCCATCTGCACTGGATTGGATGGTTTTGTTATTAACTCTTATATGAGTATAATAATGCATCGAATTATCGATGCATCGCGATAGTCGATATGGAAACAACTGTGTACTCCTGTATAAATATAATGATTTAATATATATATATATATATGTAATACTATTTATATTCTCCCTCTCGTTTTCCCTCCCATTCTTCCTCTCCTTATTTTTTTCTTTTTTCTCTCCTTCTTTTTCTCCTTCTTCCTCTCTTTCTCGCTGTCGTTCGCCTTATACTTCTCCTCCTCGTTCTTCCTAACCATCTTCATCTCGTTCTCCCTCTCCTTCCCACTCTCCTTTCCACTCTTCATCCCACTCGCCGTCCATTCTCCTTCTTCCTCTTTGTTTCTTCTCGTTCTTCTCGTATATTATTATTATTGTATTCCTGTGTAATATATGAAAATCTATGTATGTAATATAGTAAAAAATATCATAATACATTACAAATGCAGGTATGTGTATTGTATCAACAGCATATCGACGATAGCGGACCCCTTTTAGCATAGCGAGCGACTCAGGGGCCCGTATAGAGCACACTTCACGGCCTCGTGTTGATCATCAATTTGAATACAAGTCATGCATGCTCTTCAAATCGAATGCACACATATCAGAGCACACACACTTGGATTATGAATACCAGTTTCCGTTGTTTTCAACGCCAACAAACGGAAATATGTTATTTGGAAAATAGTGTTAACATTTTAAGAAAAGTATGAAAAACAATCTGTATGATGTGCGTTTCGTGCTTCCGACCAATGTTCACTGCAGTCTATTTGTGAGTTACTTAGCAATGTCACTACAAATTGTGCTGTGTATAACACAATGATGCCGTTTTGGGCAGGTGGTCCGTTTTGCATGCCGTTCCCCTTATTTTCTGGGATTGATCCAAGTGTCGCTGATCATTGGGGACATGCTACATATCTAGCTTTAACGCGAAAAACCTTTCAAGTTTGCGTCAAACGTCATGTATGAATACTGCGGGAACTTGTCTTTGTGTCTGTGTGTATGGTAACGAGAACCGGATGTTTTTTTTAATATGTACAATATTGCGAAACACGGAACTTACGTGATGCCTTCCACTTGTGTACACGGGTGGTACGAACCAATCATCAAGGAGTAGAACATTACTAGAGTGATTTCCAATCCTAACGCGCCGAACAAAATTGTTGACGATGTCCCGTCCGGTCTAGATTCAAATAACACAAACAGGGTTTTCTTTGTATTTCGTTTATCACAACACAACTTTAATCAGTGAGAGTAGTGCAATCTCTGACCATGGATAAAAATGCACAAGTTCTTACGTGCTGTAGTGGTATCTACAATTGACGGAAGCAGTGGTTATTGACAGGGTGTGCTCGGCGAGGACAGATGAAGGATGACGACATTCATAACGTCATCTACTTGAAAACGATTTTATGAATCGTAGCAGTAGGCGAACGGTAGGCACCACCTAAATGACCGACATAAATGCCTTCCCCAAACACAAATAAAAAACATTTGAAAGCCTTGCATCTCCCGCCACAACGAGGCATCTAGTAGACTTGCCAAATGGTGCAGTAGGCGTGAATGTAAGGTCAAACAAGGTCACCATCAAATGATGAATTTTCGAAATTGTGCGCTTCCGATGATTGTATACATATATGCTTTACTTAAAACAAAATGGCCACGTCATATATATTTGGAAAGTGTATTGTCTCCCCGACAAACTGAGGTACGATGTAGAGTTGTTAACTGATATATTAAGTGTGGAGCAAAGCTCAAATGAGGTCGCCGTGAAATGATGAATATTCATTGTTTTGCAATACCGCGAAAGTCATAACGTTAGAATGTATCTGCTTCTTTTCTACACACATACACACACACACACGCGCGCACACCATATACTGTGTAAAAGAACGAATTGTTTCTCCCGGTCAAAATATATATGAGATGGAGCTGTCAGTTGATGGAGTATATGTGGAGCGACTATCAAACAGAGTCAACGTCAACGACAAGTGATAAATGTTTGAAATTGGGTCATCCCTAAACGTCATACAATATCAATGGTTATATATATATATATCTACGTTACCTACCTACACATGGTCATGTCATATACTGTTGGAAAGCCTACTGAATCCCTGTAAATATGGGATACGAAGGAGACCTATGTTCAAAACTGCGCCATTCCGCAAATGTTCTACAATTATAATGTTTGCGTATCTACTTTATCTACATATGCTAGACCATGCTATGCGCAATGCCAGCCAAAACGAGACACTTTCTCTTGATCAACTGGTCAAACCTTTTTAGAATCTAATTTGTAGGCGTTTTATTTGAAAGACCACCATCTTCTACGATGTATATTACTAAAAATGGTTTCAAAGTTGAATATTTGTACTGTTTCTATTAAATTTAATATGGGTACTTTAAACGCCCATCGATTTAAGTTACACAATGACGCTTAGTGAATTACCTGCCCTCATTATTTTAAGAATTTACTTCCCTGATTTGATACACATGTATATTGAGCAAGAGTACCTGATAGTATTGGTAGAATGTCATTTACATGTTCATCATAATTTAGTGTTTGTTTATCTTACCAACTTTCATGTAAGAATTTTCTCAAAGTAACCGTTATATCGGGCTAGATTGTTGCTGTGCTGTCGCATGGCCTGCCATTTTCTTCTGCCACCTCTCGAACATCTGGTTGTGTAGCAGCACTTGATAATGCCTTGAGCTTTTCGCAGATATGTTTTGCTGTAGACGCGTCCCTTTCTTCTCTTTTCATGCAGTTTTGACATTGATAGGTTGTCTCTTGGCACTTAATATTTCATAACACGACCTGTCTCCTTTCTTCCGTAATGTGAGTTTGTTGTCTTTTGCTATCTCTGTAAGCTTTCTGGCGTTCAGCTGAAGTTTTGGCCATGGTTCCTACAAACACAAACTAAAAAATGCTTCAAACGCTGCATACGCATGTGCCCTTAGCCATATGTCAACAAAGTTAGTGAAAAATTGCCATAATATTAATAATAATGTTGTTAGTCATGTCGTGCAACATAACAAGGTTATATCAATCTAAAAACAATACAATAATGTAAAACTTTTAAACATTTATCGAAGTCGCACGTCGTGTATACGAATTTCGATTTACGATACAATTTACGTTACGTTTTCTTTACAAAAAACAATACAATAATGTAAAGCTTTTAAACATTTATCGAAGTCGCACGTCGTGTATACGAATTTCGATTTACGATACAATTTACGTTACGTTTTCTTTACAGGTCCATTGAGCGGCACATGTTCACATTTCAGTCAATTTAATATCGCCCATCAAAAAATAAGTACTCTCACAGTAGAAATGCGTAATACATTTGATATCGCTATGTTCCCTCCGTTAACATGAGTGAGTTATGCTTCAAGTCGCGTATTAGTTTACAGTGGGTAAAAATCATAAGAGAAATTAGGAACGCCCGAGCGAATGCATACTGTGGTATTGGTAGTGACCTATGTTGAATAACAGTGAAGCCTTTTTTTGGCATGCCCTTCCATACTTTTTTCAGTATCGCCGTAACGTAAATAGAATCCTTAAAGTAGAAAATCGAGAATGTTAATATCGTTGTCCTGTGACTGTCGAATTAAGAAAACAGCTGCAAATAATTGTAGTAAGTCATACATAGATGTTATTAGATTTTAATAACAGTTTGCAACTACGTGTGGTATGAATTTAAAGTTGGAGAACAATAAAAGGAAACAGCGTAAAGTAAATCGCATGATTTCGGCGACAAGCTATTCACGAGCACAGACACATAATGTTGTACTGCAGGTGATTTATTTATACCATAATCTACATTTTGTATTAGATAAAGGAAACACACATGAGGCAATTTTATAATAAGTAATTTAATAATTTGAACAGTGGTTGTAGACATAGTGTTGCCGGCGACAAGCGAAAACGCACAATTGTGCCGCGTCCATGCGTTCGTAATTCTGCAAATTGTACAGTTAACTGCACAACACTATACATCATTTAAATCTTTATGATGTCTTGTAGCCATTGGAATCGGAATTTTGTGTGACCTTTATTACATAGGCCCCTATAACAACTACGAAAACGGCCGGCGACAGCACTTTCTCAAAAGTGTCTAATTTTCGCTGGCCTTGCACTTAATAATAATATTTATAGAGCGCAATATCCATAATATACTCAAAGCGCTGTACTATAAAAGTCAATCAGGCGATTTAATCTATACAAATAAACCTACAAAAAAAGAAACTTCAGATAAAATGTAGAACAAATTAAGTTAGTTATATTAAAACTATTAATTAAAGACTATAAATAAATAAAATTAGATAAATTATAAATTAGACCGATTATTACTCTATTTACTTATATGCATCTATACATACACCACACACACACACACACACACACACACACACACACACACACACACACACACACACACACACACACACACACGCAAGTACGCATACATAAATAAATACTGATACATGAACTCAAAATAATATATCTATATGTAAAAAAGTTAAATTTGCAGTAAAATGTCCTCGAATGAAATGAAATGTTAAAATGTCAGCAGTATTGAGCTTTGAACATGTGCGTCTATAGTGTCTTTCTGAACGCCGACAGAGTTCTGTTGCACTTCACAGCAATGGGCAGTGCATTCCATAGTCGAGGTCAAATCACATGAAAGGACCTGTCCCCGAAACTGAACAGGTTCGTTCGTGGAACTTCAGGCAAAAGTTGTTCAGATGAACGTGTGCGCCCCGGACAGTGCCTGGTTAACAGGTTTGCAAGATACAGCGGCGCGTCCCGTTCAGACATCTGAACACATAAAGGAGCATTTAAAACTTGATTTGGCATTTGATTGGCAACCAGTGTAATTCTTTTAGAACCGGAATTATGTGGTCACGGCGAGGTGTGAACGTGATGATTCTAGCTGCCATGTTTTGGATTCGCTGGAGTTTGTGAATGTGGTCACGTGGTAGTCCAGCCAGTAGCGCGTTCCCGTAGTCCAATCTAGATATGACGAAAGCGGGCACAAGTGATTTAGTCGCATCTGTTGTGAGGTATCGCCTGATACGACTGATGTTGTGGTGGTGTATATACGCTGTTCGGCAAATGGCACTTATGTGGTTAGTCATGTTGAGGGATTGATCAAATACAACGTCGAGGTTGCGCGCATTTGAAGACGAAGTCAAAGTCGAGTCAAACATACGAATCTCCTTTAGCAGTGGCAGTTTCTGTTTAGTACCAAACACAATGACATCCGTCTTCTGATCATTTAATTTAAGTAAATTGGTCCAAGACCATTCGCAAGTTTCTTCTAGGCAACAGCACAAACGATCCATTGAGTTCAAGTTGGCCATCTCCACCAGGACAAAACGAAACATAGAGTTGCGTGTCGTCGGCATCAAGGTGATAATCCAAGCCGAATTTCTTGATGACGTCGCCAAGTCGTGTGATATATGCAGTGAACAGCAATGACCCAAGTACGGAGCCTTGCGGTACACTAAACGACACAACAGTTGGGGAGGATTTGACATATCCAATGCGAATGACTTGATGGCGACCAGAGAAGTAAGATCTGAACCACCCAAGCGCAGCGCCAGTGACACCGAATCTGTGAGTGAGTCTGCTCAATAGAATGCCGTGGTCAATGGTGTCGAAAGCGGCGATCAAGTCAAGCATAACTAACACAACAACACAGCCACGGTCTACAGCAGACAGAATGTCATCGTGTACTTTAAGCAGAGCCGTTTCAGTTGAGTGATCTTGTCGATATGCCGACTGAAACTGGTCGTGCAAGTTATTCTCTTGCATGTGGACAGCTGTTTTGCTACAACGCGCTCGATTACTTTAAAGAGAAATGCCAGATTCGATAGAGGTCGATATTTGTTCAAAGAATCTAGATTTAGTCCAGCCTTCGTGATTAGTGGCGAGATACAGCCAGTCTTATATTTATCTGGAACAACGGACGACTGCAGAGATGCCACAAATATGTGCGACAAAATGGGCAGAAGTTCTATCGATCGATTCTCTCACTAGCCAGGCTGAATATGGGTCTAGTTCGCACGATTTAGGCGGTGCATCCATGATGATATTCTTGATTTCGCATGGCGTTGGTAGGGAGAAGGAAGACAGCTCCGATATGCAGCAGTTGTTGGTATCCACATTGTTGTCACCACTTGCTCTGTCAGAGCTGGTAGACACGACAAATTTTGCTGATCTTTTCAGGAAAAATTGTCTGAAAATATATTCGCCATTTCAGCTTCTGACGTGTGGGTATGGAGTACAGTTCCCACTTTGCGATGCAGTAGACAGTTTCCAATTCGGAACAGCCGTTGCTGGTTCTCGCCTGTGTCACGGAATAGTAGGCAGATTTTGTTTGGGTAAGTAGTGCATTCACTCTCTTGCACTGATCAGCTTACAGTAGTCTATGCACATCTAGTTTGGATTTTCTCCAGGATCTTTCTCTCTGCCGTTTCTCTCGTTTCGCAGCCCGTAGGACGTCGGCATACCACGCTGTATCTTGTCGTAATCGGACATGCTTTTCTTGCATAGGTGCATGCGAATCAACTAAGCTGACCAGCATATGATCGTATTGATCAACCAGTTCTTCTACGTTCAGCAAGTCATGATCATCCGAGCGGAACAGTGGAATATCATGTCGAAAAAACACCGCATCAATGGTACGTAACTTGCGATGTTTTATTTTCATCAAACCAGTGCGATGTTGAACAATGTCTATGTTGAAACTCACCGCAAAGTGGTCAGAAAGGCCCATGTCCGTAACGGTAACACTTCGAACAAGGTGTTCATCTGTGCTGCGTGTCATGGGTACACCCAACGTTGGCCCGCGAACATGCAACACCATCCCTGTGGCATTCACATCATTGATCAGTCGCCGTGCATCAACATTTGCAGCGTTGTCAATATGAAAGTTAAAATCTCCCATGATAATCAGAGGTCCAGGTTTTATGGCATGCCGGTCGATGAAACGGTCTCATTCCTAAAAAAATACAGTTGTTTTCACTGATGGCGGCGGGCGGTAAATAACAACGATTCTCATGGATGACGTAGGTGTTTTCAGTCGGCACTCGGTGTGTTCAAACGATCGAAACGCATCGGTATCCTCTTTTTGTAAGAAGATTTTGGATTTATGGATAATAGTGACACCGCCCCCTTTGCTGGTAGGGCGAGGCGTGTGCTTGATGGAATATCCATTTGGTACAATGTCTGTAATGACACTGGCGTCGCTCGAAGGCTTCAACCACGTTTCGCATATCGCCATCATATCGATATGGTTTTCAAGTATATGATCCGCAATGGCGAGTGTTTTGATCTGACACGATTGTGCGTTAACGTAGCATACTCTTACGCCTTGAATGCGCTGTACCTGTTTATACAATGGTAAAGTTATTTTATTTCGTACATTTCGGCTTGGTTGTGGCAACGTCGGTACTCTTGCGTAGTGAATTATTGTTCCGATCTGTTTTGCGACTTTACGACCGCCACGGTGTTTACGTCTCGTTGACGAATGCTTGAAGATGCACAGTTGGTGAAGGATTAGATTCACACAGCAGGTCACCTAGATCTGGTATACCTGGTTGCATTGGCGGCAGTTGACAACAACTGTGACCTAGAATAACGCACCACTGATGTCATTGTTGACACATACGCGTGCTGAAGTGCGTCTTGCGTCACTGCGTATCATGATTTTGCATTACCTATTGAACAGGGTAATACGTAATGCAAAATCACAATACTGGAACAAACAATTTATATAATCTAAAAATGACATAAAAAACATGGACAAATATTAAAATCTGACTGCATGTCCAGACTAAGCAAAACTTACCCTCATTATTCCAATGACCCAATGACCCAATGACCCAATAGAAATAGAGAATGGATTTAGCAAGCACTTTTCAAATATTGGCCCCACGTTAACAAATAAAATACGCTCTACAAATAGCTACACAGATTACATGCCGAATCAGTTGCCAAATAGGTTTGTCATGAAAGAAACCACTTGTGCAGAGATAATCAATATCATTCAAAGTATGACATCTAAATCAAGTACTGGGTTTGATAATATTTCTACACAACTGATGAAAATTACTATGGAAAGTATTGCCTTGCCCATGAGTGAAATTTTCAGTTCTATGATACGATCAGGTATATTCCCCAATAACCTAAACATTGCCAAAGTGATACCTCTTTACAAATCTGGTGATGCCAGTTTGTTTACAAACTACAGGCCGATCTCACTGCTACCAGCTTTCTCCAAAGTCTTTGAAAGATTGATCTATCACAGACTGTACAGCTTTCTTTATAACTATAACATTCTATTTGCATCCCAATATGGGTTTCGCAAACAGTGTTCAACTGAACATGCCACTCTGGAATTAATCGAAAGCATAGTTAATGTGTTGAACGATAAACAGTATGCACTTGCTGTATTAATAGATCTAAGGAAAGCTTTTGACACTTTAGATCACAACATTCTGCTTGACAAATTATGGCGCTATGGAATAAGAGGGGCCCCACATAAACTTTCTAAAAGCTATCTTAAACACAGAAAACAATTTGTTATAAATAAAGACTCCGTGTCGGAATATCAAAGTACAACATGTGGAGTGCCACAAGGATCCATTGTAGGACCATTACTATTATTTGTTATATATAAATGATACGCCATTATCACCATATACTGCTAACTGTAAAACCAAATGCATGTTATTCCAAAACACTCAAAGTCAGTTACACAATCAAGTGGAAATTGCTCTACATGGTGATAAAATAGAAACTGTTGATCAGTTTAAATTTCTAGGTATCTGGACTGATAAAAATCTGAATTGGAAAAAATACTAATGAAAAATGCCAAAAAATTCCAAAATATTAGCAATAACTAACAAAATCAGGCCACTACTATAATCATGCACATTAAAACAAATATATAATGCTTTATTTAACCCCATTTTTCTTACCGCCTACTTGCATGGTACAGTAACATTCGTGGTAATGTAACTAACATAAATAGACTATTTAAGCTTCAAAAGAAAGCAGTACGTTTGATTCACAAAAGCAAAATCATAGCACATACAGATCCCATCTTCAAAATGTTAAGTTAGAAGACCTATTTATAATTCAAGGTGCTCAACTGCATGATAAAATAATAAAAAGCCATGTCCTAAGTATCTATTCACATCTATCATAAGACATAATGAAATTCACAATCATGTTACCAGGCAAAACAATAACATTCACTTAAATGAGATACGAACATAAATTTTAAAAACAGGGATTGTGTTACAAACTGCACATTAAAATGTTGCATGTCTCAAATGTACTTAACCTATCATTAAATAGAAGGCACAACCTAAAAAATTACTGTAAGTTCATATTACGAGGTGTGCCTAATAAGAAACTGCTATTCCTGTTTGGGGAATGGCACCTATGTCATTTCTTAATGTACATTGTCTTAATTATTCATTCATTCATCATCAGCGGTTGCACAAAAGTTGTTCATGGTCCGGTGTTATCCAGGAATATACAACAGCGTTCTGCTTTACAAGTTTGCAACCGGTTCTCAAGCCAGGCGTAGACGAATGTCGATTAAAAACCATAACAGTTCGGCGCCAGTAATCATTTTCAAGTAAAATGTAAACGTCCGAAGTAATGTCTATACTTCTAAACACGCACCCGAGAAATATTAAAACGTTCCTTGAATTGAAATACGTCAAACTTGTGACAATAAGACAGCTGTCGTGGGAGCTACTGCCAAGCGCTGCACCACACCTCAACTCAAAAGATTCACCGTTTGAAATTGAATTGTATCCCCGTCAAAATGAGGTATGGAAAGGAGTTGCTAAGAGTTTACCTCATCGATTTAGTTAATATGCATAGTAGCTAAACCAAACATTAAGAAGTATTATTGATGTTTTAACGATTTTTAAAAATAATGGTACTATGCTGGATCAGTCACTCATACGATGAGGAAAGGATTACGGCGGATGCAATCCTCCATTTTAATTTAAAGGTCATTTTGAAGGTTGCATAATCAACTAGTGTCAAAATGTTGGATTTATTTGTTGATAAATAATTTATAGTTACTTGAGCACATCTTTGCGCAGAACCAAAGATGTGATGATTTGCAGATGTACCGTCAGTATTATCTCTTGTGTTGAACATTACATTTACACACACATGTACAGAATACTCCTACATAAATATTTGATTTTCTCGAAATGTGTTCATTGTGTATATAAATATTGTTTGCGCATCCAATATTTCAATATCAGTAGTTCTTCGAAATCCACATACATAATATGAATACTAATGTAGTAGTAAGTAATAGTAGTAGTAGTAGTGTTGTGTGTGTACATATATATATATATATATATATATACATATAAACATATATGTATATATATATACATAAACATATATGTATATATGTATATATATATATACATATATATATATATATATATATATATGTATATATATATATATATATATATATATACACACAACATCTTTCGTCATGATCTGATGTGAAAATAAGTTGCCCAAACTGTGACCGACTTGTTCAAGAAAAGAGGTCGCAATAACAGAAAAGAACACGGTAACACAGTGGGTCAACTTTTTGACGGGGAGACATTAGGCTTTCCAAAGATATATGACATGACCATTTTGGTAATTAACTAAAGTAGATATGCAACCATTGTAATGTTAAGACATTTACAGAAGCGCACAGTTTCGAAAATTCATAATTTGATGGTAACCTAGTTTAACCTTGGAATTCGTCTTATTATAACACTTGGCAGCTATACGGCAGGCCTAGTTGCGATGGCGAGTTTTAAGGTGATAAGATGATATAGCATTTTGCTGTGTTTATGTGTGGGGGGGGATTTACGTTCCTACAATGAAGCACTTTTGTGGGATTTGCCGCTCGCTTACCGGATACACGGGCAATTCTCGCAAAAGTGTACATTTGGTTCATAAAAATAAAATGTTCTACATATACATGCCCTTAGAATTTTATTCTTTTTAATAAAATAAACACTAATTAGCGTACTTAACTTGACCAGGCACTTTCAATAAGCGTCTTAATCATGCTTTCCTATCATGTTTGAGTGTTTGTGTTGCCAAAAATCACCGTATCGTCAAATGATAAAACACGCCTATGACAACCGTATATATGAAAGGCATTGATTATTATTCTTTCAATATCAACAACGGTTAATATCACTTGTAGAGACAAAAAACCTTAATAATTCTACGTCCTTCATATTGATTTGTTTTTACCAATACTTTACTGTGTGCTGACGTAATAGATTCCCAAAATGTGATATTAGTTCAGCCACAAGGTGTATGCTTTTATTTAGTGAAAATGATGGTGTGTGAAAGCAAACTGCATGGGATGGTGGAAAGAGCTATATAAAATATTTTGAGGTAATTTGATTATTTCTGTTTAGTTGTTTCCAGCGCTCGGCAACGTATTAACTGGCTAGTTTGTATATATTGTGGCTACAATGTTATGCTCTTATGAGGTCTTATTCAACTAGACAGCCTTTTTAAATCAAGTCAAAAGCGTTTATTCAAACAAATTATATAAAAACATATAAGTAAAAATACTTATAAAGTCATGCTTCTCCTTGGTCGACCATTTCTAGCAGCTAGTTACATGATGTTAAGTTCATTTGTGATACAGATATGACAATCATTACATATGTTTTGGGTGCTTGCTATGAAACTGAACAGTGTTAAATTATATAGGCATACAATAACTCTCAAATATGTTTACTGTACCGTGCTTTAACACGGTGAAACGAGTTAATAATGGTAAAACTGACATTCAACGAGTTCCAGAGTTTGGTTCCGTAGACAATTAACGACACACACTTTCTGATGGTTGATCCACGACCCTATCTAGAATAGACATTGTCTTCGCGTGGAGTGCTTGATGACATGTTTAACAAATAACCTTTGAATATTCGAGGGCAATTCATTTGAAGGGCTTTATACATGAATAGTAATATTTTAAATTGTACCAGATCTGTAAATGTTTAAATGCGTGCCTTGGAAAACAGTGGAGTTGTATGATCGCATCGCTGTGCATTGTGCATAATCCGTATTACGCTCTTTTGTAACCTATTTAAACAGTGTATGTTACAGAGATGCGTTGGAAACAACTTTGGCGAAACATCAACTGAAGGACACACGGTCTAGTGGCAATAAGGACAAACAGGAACATGGCGTTAGGTTTCTTGCACACAAAGACATCGTGAACACTGCCATGGGTTGTCGACCCATCTCCAACAGGCTCATCACCATCCACATGAGGGCAACTCCCTTCAACATCACAGTCATACACGTTTACGCCCCAACGTCTTACTTCGACGAGAGTGAGGTGGGGGATTTATATAGCCAACTGCAAGATATCATTGAGGAAACACCAAAGAAAGGCAATATAATTGTACTAAGAGATTGGAATGCAAAAGTGGGAGAGGTTGCTGAGACCAACTGGTAAGACACTTGCGGACCTTTCTGCAATGCTGAAACAAATGACTGATAACAAAGGCTCCTTGGGTTTGCAACATACAATGAACTAATAATAGCTAACACATTTGGTCCACACAAAGCATCCATAAGACGGACCTGTCACAGCCCAGACGGAAAACATCACAACCAGATCGACTACATCTTGGTGAAAAGGCGCTTTTGCACAGGCGTGAACATTGTCAGGACACGAAGCTTTCGAGGAGCAAATATCGGAAGCGGTCATGACTTGTTGATGACAACCTTCCACATTCGCCTGAAGAGGATCAGCAAGCCAAATCACACATATGAATCAACTTTGACATCGATACATTTAAGGATCCTGATGTAGCAGAAGCATTCAAAGCAATGATAGGTGGGAAATGTGCACCCCTTTATCGTCCTGGATAACAAAGATATTGACCAACTAGCTAGCCAACACCTTCAACAAAACAATGACCGACGCAGATCCTCGGTAAACATCGTCGGACAAAGAAACCGTGGGTCACAGCATACATCCTCGATCACTGTAATATAAGAAGATAATTGACGAAGAAAACTTGTGATATTGAAGGTGCACCATAATACAGAGAAGTCAAAAGGAAACCAGACAAGATACGAGAAGAGCAAAATATGACTGGGTAGCTGAACAATGCTGTGAAATTGAAGACAGTCTGAGCAAGAACATCAGCAAGAAGGCCTACCAAGTTGTGAAATACCTAACATCAGTGAAGATGGGGATAATCACCACCATCCAAGACAAATAAGGGAAATGCATTACAGAAGAACAACATATTATCAACCGATGGACATAATCCTGCTCAGAACTGTACAACTACAAAACCAACGGAGACCAAGTGATACTACATTGTCCACAGACCACCGAAGAGGACTGTAATAATAATATACTCCTTAATAACTTTATTTATACATTAAAATCCAAAGTAGAACTCTATTCAGTAGTGTTGACAATAGTCGTTAGAAATTATAAGAAATAAATATAATTAAATTAAATTAAATCTAAGATGACATTGATGTAAATATATTATATATCATCCGTAGAAAAAATAAGTATATATATAAATACATAACTAAATAAAACAACTATATAGTAAATTGCGAGATAAATATATTATAAATATATATATTAGTTAATTAATAAATAATAAATAACTACAGTAATACATTATTAGTTCCAATTAAAATTTCAGATAATAAAATAAATATGGGGTATGACAACTAAAGTATAAAATTATGACGACTAAACATTAAAAGCGAATTTAAAATAGTGTATTTTAAGACGAGCTTTAAATGTGTCCATGCACTGTATCAGTCGTAAATCTTCCGGCAACGGATTCCAGAGGGTCGGTCCTGCGCAAGAGAACGAGCGACGGCCGTACCGCTCAAGGTTGTGCCGCGGTACAGTTAATAGTCCACAGTCAGTTGATCGAAGTGCGCGGCGCGACACGTATGGTGAAATCAATGACGCGAGGCAGGCCGGCGTCTTGTCGTGAAGGGCGGTGAACATAAGCACGAGTAACTTATACTGAATGCGCCACTTCACCGGCAGCCAGTGCATGCTATTCAGTGCTGCAGTGATGCTCTGTCGATCGCCCCGCCTAATACGTAATACGACTGTGGCCGCAGAGTGTTGTACCATCTCAAGGCGGTGGAGTAACCGGTCGGATGTTCCGTACAACATAGCGTTCCCGTAGTCTATTCTTGAAGTAACAAGAGCATGTACGAGACACTTGGTTGTTCCGGTCGTTAGTGTGTTGCGTATACGTGAGATTCGGTGCAGGTGGTAATATGCACTCCGGCACGCATTTGCTACTTGTGCCGCCATCGAGAGGTCGGCATCAATAGTAAAACCGAGATCTCTGAAGACAGCAGGTGTTGGCACTAGCTGACCGCAGACATCGACATGTGCTAGTGTTATTGGTGCGCAGAGGGTGGAGGATTTGATGACAATGGCCTGCGATTTAGACCGGTTGAGTATTAACCCATTGTCGCAGAGCCAGACGTTGACATCTCGAAGATAGGCCTCCATACGCGCGTGTGCTTCTGCGTGATCGGTTGGTGGAAAGTCGACGTACAGTTGAGTGTCGTCAGCGTATAGATGATGTTGTGTACCATGTTGTTGGAGAATTTTCGCTAGTGGCGCAATGTAAACATTAAATAGTATCGGTCCAAGGACCGACCCTTGTGGAACACCGGTCTTCACGACACTGATCTCCGACCACTACCTCATTCGTCGTGAGGAAGTAGAGGCTGCAGTAAATTCTTTGAAAAAAGAACGTCAACTAGAACTGACAACTTACCAGCAGAACTGGTTCAAGCTGGAGGAGATGCCTTGATCACCACCCTCACAACAATCAGCAACATGATTTAGCAGGCAGAAGATACGTTCACCCCATGGACCCAGTCACTGATCATAACGCTTCTTAAGAAAGGCAACCTACAGCTCTGCCAAAATTATAGAACAATCAGCCTCATCAGTCACCAGAGCAAAGTTATGCTGAAGGTCCTACTCAACCGACTAAAACCCCAGGCGGAAAATATCATCGCTGAAGAATAGGCGGGGTTTCGAACAAGACGTAGCACCAGTGAACAGATGTTCAACCTTACAATCCTTTGCGAGAAACACCTTCAACACCAGCAAAACCTGTACCATGTCTTCGTTGACTTTAAGAAGGCCTTTGATAGGGTATGGCATGCGGCCCTATGGGCGACCATGAGGAAGAACAACTTTGGCCCCAATCTTGTCCGAACCATTGAACGCCTACATGACAAGGCCACCAGTGCAGTCATCTTCAATGACAGCATAGGAGACTGGTATCGAACAACAGTGGGAGTTCGACAAGGATACATACTATCACCAACCCTCTTTAACATCTTTCTGGAAATGATTATTAATGATGCCTTGGAAAACCATTGAGGCACTATCAGCATTGGAGGCAGGAAAATCACCAACCTTCGTTTCGCTGATGACTTCGACGGCCTAGCAGGAGAAGAACAAGGACTAGTCAAATTGGTGTAGTTCCTCGTCAAAACTAAAAAGCATACGACATGGAGATCAGCGCCGAAAAGATCAAACTGATGAAAAACAACACACAAGGCAGCAACACAGAGGTCAAAGTTAACGGACAGAGACTTGAAATAGTAACAAGTTCCAGTACTTAGGGTCAGTCATCACAGACGAGGGTTCCAAACCTGAGGTATTTGCCAGGATTGCACAGACAACAGCAACACTTATAAGGTTGAAACCACATGGAAAGACAGTAACATCAATGTCAGTTCGAAAATAAGGCTGATGCCCTTCCTTGTAATGTCCATCTTTCTATAAGCTTGTGAAACATGGACCCTCTCAGCAGATCTACAGACCAGGATGCAAGCCATGGAAATGAGATGCTTTCGGAAGATGTTACTAACGAAGACGTTCGCAACAAAATCAAACACGCCATCTGATCATACGAAGACCTCCTTACAACGGTCACGAAGCGCAAACTGAAGTGGTACGGCCACGTCTCACGATCAACTGGCCTTGCAAAGAAAAATAGGTGGGAAGACAACATCAAAGAATGGACCTGAGTGGAGTTGGCAGACTCCCAGAGGGCAGTGGAGAACAGGGAAACGTGGAGAGAGCTGGTTAAAAAGTCGTCATTCAACGATCCTTACGAGTTATGGGAAATTAAAGTGAAGTGGTTCTAGGCACAAATGTCTTTTGTTCAACTTTTTTGACATCAGTTGTACTAGTCATTCTGTCATCGTGTAACATGTTCAACGACATGCAGAGGTCGAAAGGGCTTGTAGATATATAGCCGATTGTGTTTGAGGAAGGCGGTAATGACAGATAAGGAGGTAGCGTTGGTACTTTTATGCAAGATATTACGTCGTTGATCGGACCATTTAATGTTAATTATTAGGAAACGAACTAGGATTGTATGGAGATAAAATAAATTTTGACGGGTACTGCATACATAATTAATATTTTAAAGTAATGTACATCTGCGGTTAAAAAAAAACTATTGAATGCAAACTAAAATGCTCTACAAATACTTATTTCACCATACCAAACATCTTGATTCATAAATTAGCTACGCAGCTGTATGTTTGGAAAATATATAACCGATTGTGTTTGAGGACGGCGGTTAGAAAAAATAAGGATTAGTGTTTTGGCTGTGTATGCAATATATTAGAAGCCTACATGGTTTGTCAATCTGGTGTCGTTCTATTTAAAAATAAACTGACATCTCCTGCAGCCACAGGTGTTTCCCAGTCGGCTGTGTGAGAGGCACCGTACAGACAGGGTATATAACACAAAATATAGTCCCCGATTCACTACAGGGGTCAATAGCAATACACAGACACCAACCAACAACAACATTAGTGCTATTTTACGTAACCACTTCAAGGGATGCCGATAACAATTTCAAATTACAGATTTATTTTAATTGATAGCTTAGCTCGCGCAATGGAAACGAACTGGGAACACACGCACACACACGCGCACACACATCCGCACGCACTCATGTACGCACGCACACACACACACACACACACACACCCTCCCAGTGTTCAAATTATATAAAGACATTATAAAGACACTGTCTTACAATACAGTATGTTATATTTTATACCTCACCACTGGTACTTCCACAGCCTTGGTAATGATGACGACAGCTTCTTCAGTAAGAAAATCAACGTAAGGTCGAATCACTATCATCTCGCCACGTCTCAAAACTGCCGTCTTAAACCTGCATACATGCATACTAAATTGTCTCTGATGCTCTAACGTACGCATCTAATTGTCAGGATAATGTGAATAACACAAACCAAACCAAACAGGACGACTCTCTCTCTCTCGTCTCTCCTCTCTCCTCTCTCCTCTCTCCTCTCTCC